>OZ024932.1:107426962-108026962 GCA_964017235.1 Sabellastarte sp. h YS-2021 | reverse complement strand
ACCTTACATGACCCCTAGGAGTACAGGTTCAGCTGGGAAAGCCTCTCCTGTCCATTGGGTAAGGTATTAACTTGTAGAAAAGTTTAATTTACCTATAAAAATTTGTAATTTCATTGCATTAATATATGTTACCCAATGGACAATTAGCTAGAATAACTACCACTTAGAAGGTGGGTAGCTTAGTAGGGACTCTAGATTGAATACAAATCAAGGCACAGGACATCATCAGTCAGTCTCATTGGTCAGTTACCAGTGTTCATGTTGCCCCCTCCCCCCCCCCCCCCCCCCCCCCCCCCCCAACTTTACAGACCTGCTTTGAGGCAGGGGAAGAGAGGTGCAAGTTAAGTGCCTGGAGAGGTCGTCTTGGGAAGAGGATTCTAGCTGGCAGGTTATGAACAGGTCCTGCTGGTTAAGGTGGCTTGGTGGTATATATGCTGGGCTGCCACCACACTGAATCAACCCAAGCCACATTCATCTAGTAAAACTGTGTGAAAGTGTTTTATTGTATTTCCAATGACAGCCTGATAATAATTTTTCTAAGGAAACTCTCAACTGATAGGTCTTAGAAGCAGCATAGGGACTCACATCATGGGCTTTAACCTGATGTAGGGTTTAGGACCTGATCAGAGAGCTCAGAGCATAGGATCACTGTTTGTTTGATCCATGAAGAGATAGTGGCAGGGGAAACATCTTTGTCGAAGCCTTTCTTAAAGGAGGCAAAAACCACCTTGTTCTGCCTGAGGTCTGAGGCCCTATCCAAATAGTAGTGCAGGGATCTTCTACTGGGCACAGATACATATCAGGATTGAGTGACTTGCCCAGAGTTGGGGCAACGGCAGAATAACCACTGGGGCCACACATTCTGGATCTTCTCTGGCCAGCTGATTCTTCGAAAGAAAGCTGGGTGAGGTAGACACTTTGGACCAGTCTGTCTAGTGTCTGATGTTATTATTGAGCCAAGCATGGATCTGACTCCTAGGTTTGCGAGAACCCAAACCTAAGAGGAAGACTGTTAGGTAGGAGCCTTTGTGAACCTGAGTACAGTAATTGTCATTTATAAAAAGACTGAATCTTGGCTGGTCGAGATGAGTAGTTAGCTCCCACTCTTGTCATGACCATGCGAGGCAAGCAATTTCCATTCCAGTGGTCCACTGCTACATCCGGAGTCCTGTGAAGACTTAAAGAAAGACAGAATGTAGGGATGATATCTGCCCTGTTTATATTGAGATCCCCCAGTGTGTCTGCTACTATCAGTGTGATCCCGAGTTTAGCCTTTTTAAGCGTGAGCTCTAGCAAGGCTTTTTGTGTCTCCACACTTTCATGGATTGTGGCGTAGTGTGAGGAGTATCTGTCTCTGCACGGAAGTTAAGTTGCAATGAGCTACCTCAGGACTGCAATGGGTGACTGCTTCAGTGCACTACTGCAGTCTCTGATAGCTTTGCTGCTCACGCTAGTAGACCGAAACCCCTTTCGGCCTTGTTTAATCACAGAATCTGGAAATAAATTTGCCAGCTAAAGTGGTGAGTTCCTGTGAGCAGCCTGAGTGTTGGATCTGATGCCAGGCTTCACATGAACTAAATAGTTGCCTGTTCTAGCCAGTGTTAAAAAAAATAATCATCTAAAAGAACCGAATCCAATATATGCTGTATAGTATTGGCCATTGCAAAAATTATAGTCTGATTAAAATTGTTTAAGTTCTGGCTCTTTCTGGCTTTCTGTCTTCAATCAGTTCTAATTTTATCATTTGTGGTGACATAAATGTTCACCTGGATGTTGAGTGTGGTGACAGGTCAAGGTTCTATGACATCCTTCAGTGCTGCAGTTTGATTCAATGGGTCAATGGCCCGACTCACATACTGGGTCACACTTTGGACGTTTTGATATCTCCTGGCGACTCTGATTTTGTCCGTAATGTTAATGTTGGGGACTTTATCTTTGACCATGCTGCAATACGATGCCAACTTGATTTCTCCCACCCGACAATCAGCATTGGAAAAATGGTCTCTTATTGTAGGTATCATAGGATTGATATCAACCAGTTCCGCAAAGACCTTAGAAATATTCCATTTGTACTCTCTCCTGAAGGAACTGCGACAGAATTGTATGATCAGTACCGGGTTGACATTACCCAGGTACTAGACAAGCATGCTCCTATCATCTCATGCATGGCAAAACGGCAGTCAGATGAGTGGTTGTCTGAGTCATATCGTATGGCTCGCTCCCTAAGGTGGCAATTTGACCGAATGTGGAGAAAACATAAGACATTGTCGAACAGGTCAAGGCTCCGCAAGCAAATCGCCTGGTGCAATCGACTGGCCAACAAAGACAAGGGTTCCTACTATGCCAATCTTATAACTGCAAATAGTGAAGACCCTAAGAAGCTATGGCAGTCATTGAGGAAGGCATTGCATCGCACCTCTGAGACGGTTCTGCCAGCTCATAGCTCAAAAAAAAGCCTTGCGGACACATTTGCTTCTTTCTTTACAAATAAAATAAGTAAAATCAGGGACACATTCTCCGCTTCTGGTTCATTCAATGATACACCTGATTTTGTGCCCCCTGCCTTCAATACCTTTAAGCCTGTGACTGAAGACGAGGTCAGAAAGTGCATCAATGAGTCTCCTACTAAATCCTGCCTACTGGATCCCATACCAACATTCCTCCTCAGGGACTATCTTGATATAGTCCTTCCATCTATCACCAAGTTGGTTAATTACTCTCTTAGTGATGGCTCTTTCCCAAGTGCTTTCAAAAGGGCGGTTGTCACCCCCCTCATTAAAAAGGCATCTCTGCCCAAAAATGACCTCAAGAATTATCGCCCAGTGTCTGGTCTTTGTTTCCTTTCAAAGTTGGTTGAGCGAGTTGTTGCTAAGCAAATTACGTCACACATCAATATTAACAAACTGGAAAATCCACATCAGTCAGCCTATAAGCCAGGAGATTCTACTGAAACAGCTCTATTGTCTATAAAGAATTAGGTACATCTCTCTCTGGCACACGGCGAACCTACAGCTCTTGTTCTTCTGGATTTATCAGCCGCGTTTGATACCATAGATCATGGCATTCTTCTCAGTTACCTTAAATCCTGGTTTGGTCTTGGTGGAACTGTTCTTAAGTGGTTTGCTTCCTACTTGGGCGATCGATGCCAGGTTGTGAAGATAGGCTCTACTCTATCTGAATTAAGCAAGCTCATCTACGCACGTTCCCCAAGGTTCAGTTCTCGGTCCATTGCTGTTTTCACTTTATACTACACCAATTAGTAAAATCATTCGCCTTCATCCGCATATCAAATTCCACTTCTATGCGGATGACACACAGCTTTACATCCATCTCTCTCATAATACTGCCTCGGCGGGTCTCGCCAGGCTTAATGCCTGCCTTCTTGATGTTCAACGATGGATGTCTCTCAGTAAACTGAAGCTTAACCCAGAGAAAACGGATTTCATTATCTTTGGCTCTAAGTCTCGGCATCAGAAGATTTCCTCCTACTTTCCTGTTAGTATTTTTGGCAGCCTTCTTCATCCGGTTGATTCTGTTAGAAATCTAGGTGTGTGGTTCGATGCAGAATTTTCATTCTCTGAACCTGTCAAGAGGACTTGCAAAGCAGGTTTTCTCCAGATGCGTGACCTTCGTAGAATAAGACAGTATCTCACTACGGAAGTGGCAGTCCTTGCTGCAAATGCCTTGGTTAGTAGTCGTCTGGACTACTGCAACTCTCTGTTTAGGAGTTTGTCATGTTTCAATCTTCACAAATTGCAAAGTATTCAGAATACCCTTGCTCGTATTGTTACAAACCATAGAAAGTATGCTCATGTCACACCCAATCTGAAACAACTCCACTGGTTGCCTGTGAAGTATAGATGTATGTTCAAAACTGCAACTCTCTAAATTTCTACATAGTGGCTCCCCTTCCTACTTTCAACCTTACTTGTCTCCCAGTAGTAGTTCCTATAGTACCAGGCGTAGTCACCCAGATCGTCAATACCTTACTGTTCCTCCTTTCTGCCCATAAGTCTTTAAGTCTGTCAAACATTTTTATCATAGCTTTACCTTTGATGCTCCTAGAATCTGGAATGAACTCCCTCATAATGTGCGCAGTGCAGCATCAGTTGCCTCCTTCAGAAAGAAGCTTAAGACTTTTATGTTTGCAAAAGCCTATCCGCCATAGCCTCCCTTGTCACCCTGTGTCTCCTTGGTACGACCTTGCTATATCCCCGGATTAATGTTAATTGCCTTTGCTTTATGTTCTGTTGCGCCTTAGAGTCCATCTGAGATGGAGATTAAGCGCTATAAAAGTCCAGATTAGATTAGATTAAGTTCTTTTGCGGCCCTTTGACCACCAGCTGAAGGCATGGTTTGATCACCCTGAATAATTCTGACTTATGCTAGCACTCTGTCCTGTAGCTTGGTAAGGCACCGGTGGAAATCAGCCACCAGGTGAGTTGATCTAGGTCTGGTCAGTTGGTCTAGACACCGATATAGATGGTAACTGCTGTAACAACAGGCGCCTTGTTGGTATAGGTTTGGTCGGTCTCATAAATGGTGACTGCTTCTGTAAAAAACAGGAGTCTGGTTTGTATAGGAATGGTTGGTTGATCCAATAACTATCATAGAGGACACTGCTACTGTAAAAACAGCGCCTGGTCGGTGTAGGTTTTGTTGGTTGGCCCAGTCACTGACAAATGGACAGTGCTACGGTAAAAACAGGAACCTGGTTGGTGGATCTGGTTGGTATTGTGAAGTCACATGACCGCAACCAGTCTGGTATTGATGAAGCAATGGGATATCCATTTGCTAGGCAGGGTTGTAGAATCTCCCATAAAACTAGACGAAGGACGCATCTGTTGCCAGATGCAAGACGTATCCACCGGAAAAGGACAACCAACAGGGTTTTGAAGATAAACGGCACTTTTTTTCAAGAAATTAAGAAAATTCTAAATTATTCACAGACATGAAAGGAGTAGTCTCTATTTTCCAGTGGGGCCAACATTTGCTTGAAATTGCTCTATGTCTTCAGTTTTCGAGACAAATAACTCTAGGACCAATAATAAGCAAGTTATTTGCACTTTAAATTTTGGCTATTCTCATTTGACAGGGTGGACCAAAGGTCTGACCACATCAGAAGATACCCAGCCCGTGATGTCCCATAGGTTGCTTTTATATCCCTAATCTCTAGGACCAATAATAAGTGAGTTATAAGCACTTTTAAGATTGGCTATCCTCATTTGACCTTGAAGAAAGGCCCAAGGTCTAATCTGACATCAGAAGACTCCCAGCTCATGATTACCTACAGGTTGGTTTCACATCCCAAAACTCTGGGACCAGTGAAAAAGAGAGTTATAAGCATTTTTAGGCTTGACTATTGACCATTAAAGAAACGTATGTGGCGGTCATCTTGTTTTTCAAAATGAGGCCAAAAATACGCCCAAGCTTTTGTAATGATGAACATCTACAAATTTGCCTATAATACCTTTTACTTTAGAGGGAGTAATGAGAAAATCTTTACACACTGTGGCAGCAAGATACTCGTATAATCTGGTGGATACAATAAGTCTTCTGTAGAAATTGTGTTGATTGGCTGGTCTGGTTGGTGGTTGATCAATCATTAGTTACATGACCAGTACAGATCCGTTACTACCACAATTACCGGGCTATTCAAGCATTTGCTGGACAGGGATGAAGAATAGTCCATAAAACATATCTTCCATGTAAATGGTCACTCATCCAAATACGGTTGTCAATGCTGCTTAACTCCTGAGAGATCTGAGAGTTGTTCAAAACGCATCTTGTCTGCACACGCACCAAATGAAAAAGAAGTTATGACGTTATGTTCTCTAGCCAGGAAGGTAGTACTGCATGCCCCCTAGTGAATGCTAGCAACGTCTCGGGTCTCGCCGGTGGAGACAAAAGATTTTTTTTTTCTGATGTTTGGTGAAGCTGGCCAGCACCAGCAATATAGCTAATTGTCCATTAGGCAAGAAGTATTAACTCAATAAAAGATTACTGCATTATCTGAGCTTTCAACATTTTAATATACTGTTGCTTTGCATTAGTATGGCTCCCAGAAGTGGCAATGCGGAGCACCTACCACACTTGCTTGTTGAGACACAACCCTTAACCTTTGACTTTGTCCATTTTTAAAGAACTGTATAAAATTATGTTGTCATATAACTGAACATTCCAAAAATACATCATTTTGGTCCATTTTTTATTTACACCTTCGAACCATTTTGCTTCCATCTGAATGGAAAAGTGATACTAGGTCTGATTGGGCCACAAATTTATTCCAAAAAAGAGAGGAAAAGAAAGGTGAAATTTAGCATCTAAAATATATAATTCATACATCCTTCAATAGAGGTAGAGTGATCATTACTTTTGTGGTTGCCTAAAGTCATTTGAATTTCCACCGATTTGTATCATGGAGAAAACCATTACTGTGAAGAGTTTAATTATTGCTAAACTAATTAATAACATATCCTCTCCAGAGTTGTATTATTATCTTTTATGGACTTGCATCATTTATCTATTACACACAGATATTACACAGAGAATTATTGGGTGTCACTACAGTTACTATTATTATGCATCCCAATCCTACACCTGCTGGGTAACATTTAAACTTGCAAATTTAATAAGTAAATTAAATTTTTATAAGTTAATACCCTATCCAATGGACAATTGCTTTACCGGTCGACGCGACCGGTCCCGCCAAACGCCAGAAAAAGACGTCCTGTATATACTACCGGCAGGACCGGTCACAGAGCGTGCATTCGCCAGGTGGCGCATCGTACTTCATTTCCTGTTTACCTATTGACGTCATAGCATCTTTTTCGTGTCTAATCCTAGTAAGACCCCTAGTAAGCTGATAGCGGGGCCGGTTGGGTGGGCCTTGCCTATCCATTGGATAGGGTATTAACTTATAAAAATTTAATTTACTTATTAAATTTGCAATTTTATTGCGTTAATACATCCTATCCAATGGACAATTGCTGAATAACTACCGCTTGGTAGGCGGGTAAGCAGCTAGGGACTTATGTGAACTCATAACAACAAATTTTAACAGGCCCATTTGACCTAGGGTCAGAGAACCCTGAAAGGTCAGGGTCGGCACTAACTCACCGGTTAACCGGGAGCCTACCGACGTTGCCCCCCCCCTTTTTTCTTTCCTTTCAGCTTTGGTCTGAATTGGAAAGATAGAGAGAGAGAGGGGCTGAGTTCAGTCCCAGAAGAAATAAACTTCCCAAAGGAAGCAAGTCACAGTTTTTTTTTTTCTTTTTTTTTTTTTTTTTTTGAACATATATGTACATTCAACATATTTACATTATGTACATATCGAACATATTTACAATATGTACATATTTACATATATACAACATCCCCTCACTTCTGGGCCTGGTGGTGCACCTGCTGGGCAGCCACTACAGGTCCCAGGTGGAAAAGCTCTGAGTCAGCCCAGGCAACATCCTTCAAATAGAATTGGGTGAAGGTGTTGTGAGATTTCCAGTGGCAGGCTGACAAGATCTGATCTAAGGAGATCCCTGATTGGAAAGCCTTAGAAGCAGCAAAGGCCCTAACATCATGGGCTTTAACCTGATGTAAGGTGAGGGCCTCCTGGTCAGAGAGCTCATAGCACAGAACCACAGTCTGTTTGATCCATGAGGAGATGGTGGCAGGCGAGATGTCTTTATCAAAACCCTTCTTGAAGGAGACAAAGACTAACTCCTTATTCTGCCTGAGGTCTGCAGTCCTGTCCAAGTAGTAACGCAGGGCTCTAACTGGACATAGGGACCTGTCACCCTTGAGTGACCTATCCAGAGAAGGTGCCAGGGCTGGGATGACCACTGGTGCCACACTATCTGGACCTTCCTTAGCCAGCTGGTTCTTGGATAGGAAGCTAGGTGAGGGATACAAAGACACCTTAGACCTGTCTGACTGGTGTCTGATGTTCTTATGTAACCAAGCATGGATCTCACTCCTGCGTTTACCTGAACCCAAAGCCAGCAAGAAAACAGTCTTGAAAGTTAAATGTTTCAAGGAGGACTCTTTCAGGGGTTCAAAAGGAGCCTTTGTGAGCTGATGTAAAACCAGTGAAAGGTTCCAGGAGGGGATGCCCCTCCTGCCCTTAGGTCTGTCTCTATGGAAACTATCCAGGAGACGAGTGAGATTCTCATCTTTGCTGACATTAATGGTGGAATTGCCCAGTTTGTCAGCAATGGCGGATCTGTAGCCATCAATAGTGCCTGGTTGTAACTTCTTGTCCTGAAACAAGTGCAGGAGGAAGTCAGCAATGGCCTTCAGAGGTGGTGCCCTGAAGTCCACCTGATTACTGAGGCACCACTTTGTAAAAATGGTCCACTTTGCCTCATAGACAGATCTGGTTGATCTTCTTTGAGGAGCCTCAGTTCGTGCTGCCACTGCCTCAGAGAAGCCTTGCTCCTTGATTGCTGAGGCTCTAGGATCCAGGCATGTAGGTTCAGATTCGACAGGTTCCTGTGAAGGACCTGGTTGAATGGCTGAGACACTAGGTTGGGTATGCTGGGCAGGCACAGTGGGATCTGGCTTGACATTGCTACCAGGTCCCAAAACCAGGGCATGTTGGGCCACCCTGGGGCAATCAGGATTATTCTGTTGCAGGGGTAGTCCTGGAGCTTCTCCACCACTTTGCCCAAGATGGCTGCTGGTGGAAAGGCGTATGGGTCCAGGTCCTCCCAGGAGAGACCGAGTGCATCCACTGCCCAAGCCTGGGGGTCTGGCACCGGTGACACAAACTGAGGTAGTTTGTTGTTGAACCTGGTGGCAAACAGGTCCACTTTTGGCTGGTGCCACCTTGCGCATACAGCTTGGAATACTGCTGGATGAAGTGACCACTCTGTTTGAATGGTCTGGCCAAGTCTGGATAGCTTGTCTGCTATCACGTTCAGCCGGCCGGGGATGTGACGTGCCCTGAGGGTTACCTGCTGTCTGGTGCACCAGGACAGGATTCTCCACAGTAGGGCACACAGTGACCCCGACTTCATCCCCCCTTCTTTGTTGATATAGGCAACCACTGTTGTGTTGTCTGTAGCTATCAACACAGTCTTGTTGCAGACCAGGGTTCAAAACTCCTTTAGAGCTAGAAAAACTGCTTTTAGCTCTAAGTGGTTTATGTGCAACTTGCTTTCTGGAAGTGACCAGGTTCCCCTTGCAGTATGGTCGTCCAAGTGAGCGCCCCACTCTTCATTTGATGTGTCTGTAAAGATCTGCAGAGCATGTTTTAGAGGGTGTAATGGTTGACCTAGTAGCACATTGCTTTCCTCCAGCCACCACCTTAGATGAGGGTGGAGGGACTTGGGGACCGGTATCACCTTTTCCAGTGACTCTGGGACCCTCCAATTGTTTTTCAAGTGCCACTGTATGGGTCTCATGTGGAGTCGCAATAAGTGGACTTGTTTTTCTGTTGCTGTGAGGAGACCTATGAGGGACATGAATTTCCGGACCGGACAAACCGGATCCGACATCATTGATCTGATCTTGTCTGTCAAGGCCTGCCAACGTTCTTCTGTTGGTCTGACCTTGCCCTCTTTCAGGTCGAACTGGTAACCTACGAAGTTGAAGACCTGTTTGGGTGCCAGTTCTGACTTTTCCTTGTTCACCAGCCACCCTAGTTCCTGACAAAGTGTGACCAGGGTTTGAGTATGCTGGAGACAGGTGTGGAGGGTAGAGGCCCTCACCAGCCAGTCGTCTAGGTACTGGTGGATTCTTATACCTTGTCGTAAGGCCATGAGCTTGACCTCTTTGGCCACCACTGTGAACTCCATGGGTGCTGTGGAAAGACCAAAGGGCAGGGCCTTGAACTGGTAGGATTGGCCCTGAATGTGAAAACGCATGTACTTCCTTGACTGACTGTGAATTGGTATGTGGAAGTAAGCGTCTTTGAAATCTATGGATGTGACCCACTCCCCTGCCTGTAGGGAGGTTCTTATTGTCTCTGGGGTCTCCATCTTGAACGACTCTGTGTTTAAAAAGGTGTTCAAAGTGCTCAGGTCCAAGATAGGTCTCCACCGGTTGTTGGGTTTGGGAACCAAAAATAGCCGGTTGTAAAACCCTAGGGAGGTCTGATTTGTTACCGGTTCTACTGCATTCTTGTTTGTTAGCTGAGTCAGTGCCTCCAAAAGGAGGGACTGTCTTTGGGGGTTTACATATTTGCTGATGACCATTGGTGACCTGGTTAGGTTGGGTCTGAACCGGAAGGAAAGGGTGTAGCCCTCTCTCAGTATTCTGATAACTTTTGGACTCGCACCCAGAGTTTCCCACTTCTCCCAAAACTGCTGAAGTCTTGCCCCTACAGGAAGATTTGTGACAACAGTTGGGACATTTGTGACAATTTTTACAAAACTCAAGTGATCTACACAGGAAAATCTTTCACATGGTTTATTTCTCTGATAGATTGACAATAAACGGGATTTACACCTTTCTTTTGCGGTGACCCGCTGGCAAAAGGAACACTTGCAACAAAAGAGTTTACATGTGGAAACACAGTCTCGCTCTTGTTTGTCACTGGTGGTGGTGGGTTCAAGCCCTCCATCTTGTCGGATACATTTACAGAGTTCACCAATCCGACCACATTTGAAAAACAGTGATTGTCATTTATGCTTTTTAAATCCCCTGGCCGGCTTCTGGCTGAAGTTTGAGACTTTACCACCCCCTTTCTGAGCAGTTTGCCGGTCTCTAATCTGCTTCCATGCCGGAGTAGTGGGCTTCCGGTCCGGCTGGTGAGGGGTTCGATTGGAGGAGACGTATGGATGAAAACGTCCAGGTTTCCTTGGTGTGGTACCAGCAGAACGCCTCTCTTCACTACGTAAGATTTCCTCTTCAGCTTTGACCAGTAAGCTGTCCGGGAAGAGTGATAGTTGGTGAACTGGAGACGTACGTAAGGCAGACAAGGTGTCCGGTTTAATCCCACCTCTTATGAACTCTAAATAACTGTCCCGACGGGCCAGGGTGAGATTAGCCATGCTGATAAAGACTCCCTCTGATAAATCCTGCATGGTACGCTGCATAGCCTGTGAAATTGACCGGTTAAACGTAACCAGATACTCCAGTTCTTCAACAGCTTGTTGTTGTTTCTCAGCACTTTTGCCCTTTGAGGAATCGAACCTGAGGGACTTTAACTGGGTGACCATGGAGTCCTGTACTTTGGTGAGGCATCTAGAGAGGCCAGCAGCGTGATTACACATCACTGATTGTTCTCTGAAGGACCTCTCCCACCTTCTAAGGGTGTCCTGGCTGAAGGTCCGGGAAGCTGGAGCAGAAGGTAAACTGCACCTTGCAACTCTGGAAAACATACTGTTAAGCTTTGCCGGTTAGACGCATCCTTCTTAACAGCTTGCATGTCGTACCACTTTGAAGTACGGGGTGTCTTGACAAATTGGTCACGCAGCAGACCACTGGTTTCTGTATTCCTGGAAGGATAACCTTCAGCAATAGTTATATTTAGTTTCTCCAGCTTTTTACAAAGCCATTCATCCACCGGCAATTTTACTGACACTTTACCGGTAGTCTTCACTCTAGAACCGGCAAAGGGATTGTCATCCATAGATGCAGCTGAGGTGTCATAATCCGGGATTTGATGCCAGCCCATGAAACTCCTCACCCCTCTCAAGGTTTCCCGGTAGTTGGCATCTTCAGATAGATCCTGGTCAGTGTTAGTTTCCGGTACATCACCCTGGTAGTGAACACTAGCCGGTGAAGCCGGTTCCGCATCCACCTCAGCCTCACTGTCAGATTCCCTAGCAACCTCAGAATTCTGGCCAATGGGAGGCGACTGGTTAGACAGCGTAGTTTCATAACCGGAAGGCAGAACCTCAGGACCCGCACCGGGAGCCTGTGGAGGCTGGGTGGCAGTCCCTGCACCGGGAACCAGTAAAGGTTGGGTGGCAACAGTCTCAGAGGTACCAGGGCCCTGAACAGGGTGGGTAGCACTCTCAGTCACTTCCTTCACAGCTTGTGTACCGGGAACCCCCAGAGGAGGTTGGGTAGCCGTCAACTGCGTAGCAACGTCACTAGTGCCCTCAGCAAACATAACACTAGAAGAAGCACCCGGATCAAAGAAGGGGTGTTCTCTGGGCACCACAGAAGCAGAATTCACCGGTCTCACCGGAACAGCAAATGACTGGTTAATCAGCATAGCTTCCAGACGGGAAAACCTCTCACTCCACTTGTCATCAAGGGACTTGAGGTCGTCTGAAGTAGGCTTACTGCTGTGCTTCCGTTTACTAGACCTTGGGGAACCATCAGAACGCTTCTTCTTCTGCTTGGGTGTAGAATCAACAGGAGACTGCGTCCCTGAATTGACAGGGCCCAGCAGTGAAACCTCAGACGGATCAACAAGCTTGGGAGACGTACTTGTTAATTCTTCAGATTTCTTCTGGCTAGAGCGTTCTTTCCATTCCTTGTAGGTGGGGGTTGCTAACTGGTGGATCTGAGCAGGCGTAAACGCCTTACAGATACTACAATCCAACTTCTTCACACACGGGTCGTCTCCCACTCCCTTGTCACGACAACGCGCGCATTTCTTATGGTTGTCGAAAAGGGCCATAACGTGCCCGCAAGAACCTCGTTTCTGTCCAGGAGACGACATAATGATCAGGAACTTTGTAGAATTACTCCGTACTAATCAAAAACAAGAAACTTGGAAGAGTTCGTTGTAAAACTTCAAAAACGTATCTCTGAAGAAAATCTTCTGCACACTCTTTCGCGCCAAACGAAAAAGATGCTATGACGTCAATAGGTAAACAGGAAATGAAGTACGATGCGCCACCTGGCGAATGCACACTCTGTGACCGGTCCTGCCGGTAGTATATACAGGACGTCTTTTTCTGGCGTTTGGCGGGACCGGTCGCGCCGACCGGTAAAGCAATTGTCCATTGGATAGGATGTATTAACGCAATAAAAAGATTGGTATGGTTTAGTTTTGTGTGATCAATAATTACACAGATTTGTAAAGTTAGGTTTCTTTGATCAGTATTTACAAGCTTAGTTTTTTTGATGAGTAATTCGAGAAATTTGTAAAGTTTAGTTTGATCAGAAATTTCACAGATTTGGAAGGTTTAGTTTGATCAGTACTTACACAGCCTGGTATAGTTTAGTTGTGGTTGATCAGTACTTACACAGCCTGGTACAGTTTAGTTGTGGTTGATCAGTACTTACACAGATTGTACAGTTTAGTTGTGGTTGATCAGTACTTACACAGACTGGTACAGTTTAGTTGTGGTTGATCAGTACTTACACAGATTGTACAGTTTAGTTTTGTTTGATCAGTACTTACACAGATTGTACAGTTTAGTTTTGTTTGATCAGTACTTACACAGATTGTACAGTTTAGTTTTGTTTGATCAGTACTTACACAGATTGTACAGTTTAGTTTTGTTTGATCAGTATTTACACAGATTGTACAGTTTAGTTTTGTTTGATCAGTATTTACACAGATTGTACAGTTTAGTTTTGTTTGATCAGTATTTACACAGATTGTACAGTTTAGGTGTGGTTGATCAGTACTTACACAGATTGTACAGTTTAGCTGGGTTTGATCAGTACTTATACAGACTAGTATGGTTCAGTTTTGCTTGATCAGTACTTACACAAATTAGTACTATTATTTAACACTCTGGCCCCACTCCTGTTCATGTCCAGCATGCTGAGGTCCACCACATCCTCCTCCCGTATCACCCCCATGGAGGGCTCCTCGTTTTCATCCAATCTGAAAGACTTCTTGTGGCTGCGGTGGTGTCGTGTGGAGTTACGTTTTGTACCACCCTGTGTTAACTTTGTGGAAGATTCACTAAGGTCCTCGGAGCCAATACTTTGTGTCTAAAAAAGGTCAAAGATTAGGTTCAAAGACAACTGCCTTATTTCTCCACTAGATATCACAATAAAATCCAGTTTCTAATGTGGTAGATTCTGCTCCAATTTTCAGCCACATTATAACATTTCAAAATGTGTGAAGGCGTTGTGGCACTAAACCAAAAGCAGGGATGTGTTGACAGGACTGTATCTCAGTACTCAGATATTTACAACATTTAACAACTGCCATTTCGCTTGTAACACATATAATTGAAGGAAAGGTTTAAATAGTACACACTAACCCTATATCTGCAGAAAGTATTAACTGTTATTGCATATTTTTGTACATTTTGGAACTTTATAGAAATTCCGTTGAGGACAACTGCCATGTTTTGGTTTCACTAGTTTCACTTCCTGTCAGTGGTTTATTCGGTTGGGGATGCAATAAGGTGCATCTTTCTTTGGAATCCCAGAATTGGAACCGCTTTGCATTGGTGGGATACTGAAACAAGGAAAGATGCCACTGACCGATCTCTGACCAAAGGTGACCAATTTTTTGGTGAATTTGAGGTTCTTAAGTTACTATTTACATCATCCACATTTTAACTACATAGTGACACTTTCTATCATGTTGGAAAGTTTGCAGTTTTATTTTTCATTAGTTTCACTGCCTGATGGCGGAACTATTTAGACTGGGGGGGAAAAACCTGAACTTTTTCGGTATCACAGAAATTGTGGGATCTCAAAAATTTGGGTGGCATTAGTGACTACAGATACTGTGGTGACTACTCACATCCTCACTCTCACTACTCTTGCGTTTCTTGGGCCTCCCTCTCTGTTTCTTTGTTCTTTTTCCTGTCTTACCAGTAGCCACACTACCCCCACTACTGACAGACTTTAGTGTGGGCGTTCCATCCAGATCACACTGTATACCCAGGCTCTCCTCCTCAATGTCCTACATATAAACAATACAAAGGTTGCAGCATATATAGAGTAGATGAGCCAAAGCAAGTTACTGAGAATCTCAAGTGATAAAAGAAATATTTGTACTTTACCAGAAATTCCAGGTAACTTGCAAATTTAATGAGTAAATTAAATTTTTTTCATACCTTATCTAATGGACAATAAGCTATAATGCTGTTGCAAGCTGGTCCCGCCAAATGCCAGATAAGAGGGTCAAAGATGCCCCAAAAGGCGGGTTGTGCAGGCAGCAATAAGGTTAGCGACTGCTGTAATTAAATTCAGAAACAAGGAAAGAAATGTTAGGTCACTCAGTTAAGGTAAATGTGTTAGACATGCTAAGAAATGTAAAACTTGTAATCTAGGTTACGTAATTGTAGCTATGCTATAAACGGACAAACGAAGAGACGGAATTACACCAATTTAGAAAGCAACTCAGCTATGATGATGATCTATCTCCCTGTCAAGTTTGAATTCAATTGGACAAAGCGTTTTCGAGTTGGAGGGCGCCAACTGAAATGTTGACAGACAAATGGACAAGCGAATGTACGGAATTACACCAATTTCAAAAGTAGCGGAGTTTTGATGGTGATCTATCTCCCTGTCAAGTTTGAATTTGATTGGACAAAGTGTTTTCGAGTTAGAGTCCGGAAACAGAAATGTTGACAGACAGACAAACGGACAAACCAACAGACAGAATTACACCAATTTCGAAAGCAATTTAGCTATGATGGTCATCTATTCCCCTGTCAAGTTCGAGTTGGAGTCCAGAAACAAAAATGTTGACGGACAGACAAACGGACAAAATACGGGCAAATGGAATTACACCAATTTCGAAAGGAACTTAGCTGTGATGGTGATCTATCTCCCTGTCAAGTTTGAATTCGATTGGACAAAGCATTTTTGAGTTAGAGTCCAGAAATGAAAGTATGGACGGACAGACGGACGTCGGACACATCAATCGTGTCACTTGGTTACATGCAACCCGCCTAAAAATGACTCACTTCGCTTCAGACTGATCTGGTTGAGCCTCTTTGGGGAACATCAATTCGTGCTGCAACTACCTCAGAAAAACCCTGCTCCTTGATAGCTGAGGCTCTAGGAGCCAGGCATGGAGATTTTGGTTCGACAGATTCTTGTGCAGAATCTGACTAAAGGCTGGATCAGCAGATTGGACAGGTACAGAAGGATGTGGCTTACATAGCCACTAGGTCCCACAACCAGGGCATGTTGAGCCACCTTGGAGCATTCAGAATGATCCTCCTGCATGGGTAGTCTCTTGGCTTCACCACCACTTTACCCAGTCTGTGCAACTGGCCAAACCGGTAGGTGGCAGGAAGGGCCTTTCTGATGTGACTGTACTGGCTAGTGGCTGTTTCACTGGTGATACTACCACTTGCTGGCCGGTAGGTTGGTGTATGTGTTCGGTCTGAGGCCAGTAGACCAGTTAAGAGTCTTAGCCAGTATAAGTGCTTCTAAGCAAGAAGGTCTCTCACTCCATATATTGTCCAGTGCCTCCAGATTTTCTCTGAAACTGGCTTTAGTTCAAGTAGATTTCTTCTTGTCTTTCATTGGTGAAGCTTTGCTGTCCTTGGTAGGTGGAACTACGTTGTCCAACACAGTCTCTGATACTTTTCCTGACACTTTACTGTTGACATGCCCTATGATCAGGTCACTGCCAGCACCTACTAGGGAGGGACTGGCTGTAGCAGATTATTTTTATCAGATTTCTATTCCTTTCTTGTCTTATATATATATAGGTGTGGAGATTTGCTGTACCTGGTCAGTGGTTAGAACGTTAAAGTACTTACAGTCCTCCTTGTTCACACAAGGGTCACTGCCCTGTCCTGTTTCACACACCTACTGTGCTGGTTGAAGGTGGCCATAACGTGTCCATAAGAACCCCACCTTTGTCTCCGGGATGCCATGATCAGAATGTTAACATCCTATACCAACAATCTAACACAAAAAAGTCTTGTAACAGCTTTCCAAAATGCACTGATGTTTCACCACTGATTACAAATGAACTGCATATGCACCAAGCGGAAAGGATGCTATAATGCCACATCTCTAGCCAGGAAGAACAAACTGCATACCACATAGCGAATGGGGGTGACCTAGCCAGTCCTACCGGTCGAGTCTTCTCTGGCATTTGCTGGGACCAGCTTCTGCTGGCAAACTGTCTATTAGGTAAGATGTATAATGCGAGAAAAGTAAATTTCAAAGGAACAGGCCAAACATACATTTCTATTTTTAAATGAATTTAGAAATCTGCTTGAATAGGTTCAATTCTTGTAATGTGTCTATTCTATGACTGTGCCTGAGTGTCAAAAAACTGTCAAAATTTTAAAGATATTTCACAGCTAAATAGTCACACATGTGCACAGGAAAGTATGTTATGATTTCTTTCTGCAACTACAAAAGTGCACAACAACTGTTTGCTAAATTTTCACCAGAATGTTGTTTCTACCCAGTCCCTGCACTATCCAATATCCATAAGATAAGCCAAAAGTATTATACAGATACTTAAAGATGCATCAACAGATGAACTACCTTAATTGTCCAATGTTGCGAAATAAAAAGGGTGGCTAAATAACAACAGTTTAAAATTTAAGCATTTTTGAGAAAAAGGCAAGTCTGCTGAATGTGAACAAAGTGTTTGGATACTTCAGTTTTTAAAGCAGTCTTGTTGGGTCGACCTTGTCAGACGAGCACTGCGAGGATTAGGCAAATCTGTTATGATTAGGTAAGTCTACTTGAAACAGTCAACACAAACCTGAGTTCCCCCCACCATGGCTGTATGCAGAGGGTCGTTGGCTGCTGTAACCTGTAGCCGTTTGAGATGTGACTGCAGTGTCTCATTAGCTGCCTTTAGGTCACCAATGATCTCGTTCTTGGCCTTTATCTGAGTGTCCATCTGCTTAACATATGTCTGACGCTCACTCTCAAGCTGAAATTTAAATATTTTCTCAAGTAAAGCAAAAAATTGCACATAAATAACCAAATTAAATTTTTATAAGTTAATACCTTCACTAATGGGCACTTAGCTATATCGCTGGCACTGGCAAGCCTCGCAAAATGTCAGAAAAAGATGTCCTGTGGCTCCACCACTAAGGTTGCCACCATTTGCTAGGTGGTGTGCAGTACTTCCTTCCTGGCTAGAGAACATGACGTCACAGCATGTTTTTCATTCTTCTAACCTAAGCTAAGATGACCCGAGTAACATGAAAGTGGGGTAGTTTGGTAGGGCCTCTCTTGTCCATTAGGTAAGGTATTAACTTACAAAAATTTAATTTAAATTTATAAATTTACAATTTTATTGCATTAATCTGTCTTACCTAATGGACAACTAGTCAGAATAACTATCACTTGGTAGCTGGTTAACTTACTAGGGACTAGTACTAGCTAGGTATTGAACTCCAAGAGACATTTCAGGGACATCAGCTGATCCCATTGGTCGGTTGCCGGTGACTTGGTTACCAGAACCAACCAACGTTGCTCCCCCAGACCGTCTCTGAGGTAGGGGAACACAGGTGTGAGTTCAGTCCCCAAGGAGGGCCCTCTACGGAAGGAAGGGGAGTCTGGGTGGTAGTTTTTCGGAGGGGCCTGCCACCTTGAAGACCCTCTTTGGCCAGAAGATTCTTCAAAAGAAGCTGGGTAAGGGGTAGAAACACCTTGCACCAGTCTGTCTGGTGTGTGATATTTTTGTTGAGCAAAGCATGGATCTTAATCCTGTGTTGGCCAGAACCCAGACCTAAGAGGAAGACAGTATTGAAGGTCAAATGCTTCAAGGAGGCCTTTTTAAGAGGTTCAAAGTGTGCCTTTGTGAGCTGGTGAAGTACCAGAGAAAGGTTACACAAGGGGATGCCTCGTGACTTTCTGTTTCTATGGAAAGTATCCAAGAGACCTGCGAGATTTTCATCCTTGCCGACATTAATGGGTGAATTTCTCAGTTTGCCTGCTATATCTGATCTGTAGCCATCTATAATACTTGGTTGTAACTTACTGTCCTGAAACAGATACAGGAGAAGTCAGGTATGGATCTGCTACTTGATGTCCTGAAGTTGACCTGATTGCTTTGATCCCATTTAGTAGGGGTGCAACCAAGTACTCGACACTCGATAAACGAGCGCAAACTTGCAAGTAGTCGATCCCTAAACACAGTGCAATCAGGATGATTCTCCTGCATGAGTAGTCCCTAAGCTTCGACACCACTTTGCCAAGAATGGCCGCTGGTGAGAAGGCATATGGATCCAGGTCCTCCCAAAGTAGACTGAGTGTATCTACTGCCACAAACCGAGGTAAACATGTTGAACCTTTTGCAAATATGTCTATTTGAAGTTGATGCCACCAGGTGCATATCAACTGAAAGACATCTAGAACAAGAGACCACTCTGTTTTGATGATCTTGCCTAGTCTGGATAGCTTGTCTGCTGCCACATTCAGCTGGCTTGGAATGTATTGGTCCTCAAGGGTCACCTGTTTCCTGGACCACCAGGTCAGAATTTGCAACAAGAGAGCACACAGTGGGCCCGACCTCGTGTCTCCTTCCTTGTTTGTGTAGGCAACAACTGTGTTGTCTGTTGCTATGAGCACAATCTTGTTTGAAAGATCCCCTTGGTTCTAGAAGGTTTTCGGGCCATAATTTTAAGTGTGTGTGGCAAGATCTTGGAAAGGGGGGGGGGGGGGGGGGGGGGTCACCTTTTCTAGGGATTCTTTGATCCTCCAGTGATCTTTCAGGTGCCACTGAATCAGCCTCATATGGAGTCAACCTGGGTGGATTTGCTTTTCTGTAGCTGTCAAAAGGCCTGAAGGAACTTGAGCTGTCTGACCCAACAGTATGGGTCAGTGAGGAGCTTCTGAATTTTCAAGTTTAAGGTTTGCAACAATCCAGAGTAGGTCTGACCTTAAGTCGAACTGATAATCTACAATCAAATATCTGTTTAGGTTCCGGTTCTGATTTCTCTATGTTTACAATCCAACCTAATTCCTGACACATAGCTACTAGGGTCTGTGTATGATGGATCCAAGTTTGGAAGGATGTGGTTCTGACAAACCAATCGTCTAGGTACGGGTGGATTATTATACCCTTGTTTTGAGCCTCAGTTGGACTTCCTTGACTACCGTTGTGAATTCCATTGCAGCAGTGGACAGACGTAACATAAAGAGTTGAATTGGTAGGATTGACACTGGACGTGAAAACGCAGGTATTTCTTAGACTGTGGTTTTTATTTGGATGTGGAATTAAGTTCATTGAAATCTATGGACGTTATCTATCTGTCTTTTAATAAGAAAGTCCTTATACTTTCTGGTGTCTGCATTTTGAACTTACCTCATTTCAGAAATTTGTTCCCAAGCTCAGATCTAGAATAGGTCTCCACTTTTGTTGGGTTTTTCAACCAAGAACAGTCTGTTGAAGAAAGCCAGAGATGTTTGATTTTTTACCTATTCTACTGCATGCTTTTGCATAAGAGCATGTAATGCCCCCATCAGGTAGCTGTTCCTGAAGGAATGTACATAGCCACTTATGGTTACTGGAGTCCTGGTCAAATTTGGTCGGTTCCAGAGAGGCGGATGTAACTTTCCTTGAGGATTCTATTGAACTTGGGACCGGTCCCTAAGGCCAACAAATTTCACATAATTTATTACTTTTACAATGGGTCTTATGCCTTTCTTTTGTGGCTGCCCGGCAACAAAAGGTACATGGCTGAAGGTTGCTTGACTGGTGAAACTTAAACTGACTGGAAGGTTGGCTGGTTGGTAGAATGTTCAAGAGACTTGCTAAATGATGAGTGCCTCAGTCTTCTTTGATGGTGCATTATTTTACTTGTCTTTAGAAGCAGATTTCTTGGCATCTAGTTTTGACTTAGTCCCAGATGTTGCCAGATGTATCAGAATCAACAGGACCTAGCACCAAGACATCACTTGGATCTACTGGGGGAGAGAGGCTGGCCATTTTCTTGTGAGATTTCTAACATTTTTTTGTCCTTCTGCTTGATAAGTTGTTAATACATTACAAAAGCTGCAGTCTTGTTTGAGTACACAAGGGTCACTGCCTTGTCCCTTCTACCTACAACGTGCACAATGGGAGTGTTGGTCGAACGCAGCCAATTAATGTCCACAAGCCCCTCTCTTTTGACTTGGTGATGCCATGATATGATGAAAAAAGAAAAAGATGCTATGAGGTCACATTCTTTAGCCAGGAAGGAAGTACTGTGTGCCATGTAGCGAATGGTGGCAACCTAGCTGGTCTTGCCAGTGGATACATATGATGTCTTTTTCTAACATTTGGAGAGGCTGGCTGGCAATATACCTAATTGTCCATTAGATAAGATGTACTAACACAATAAAAAATATAACTCGAACATCACAAGATGTGACTTTGACTGTGACACAGTATTTGTTAAAGAATTCATCACTGAATATTGAACAGTACAAATTTAAGAAGCAGATACTTTTCAATTAAACCAATTTCTCGTATATCCTTAAACATATGAATCTGTTGTAAGATAATTTAATACAGAGGAAAGTGTTGGTGAAAAGTGAGTACAAAAATTACCGCTCTTGCCTACTTCATCCACGGCCATATGAGTTCTATTCACAAGACAGTGATTCTTCCAATTTTTAAATGTTGCAACACATTCCCCAGCACTTTTTCTACAACCACTATATAATTTTTTTTTTTTTTTTTTTTAAATTTTGCTCTATATATTGTCACTACTCCCAGACCCAGGTAATGTTTGGACTGGATTACCGTAAGTTATTCACTTGGTAATATCCATAATATTTTCATATAAAATTTCATTTTTCAAGCAAACAACAATCAAATAATGAGAGGTTACCCCATGAGATGATGCATGCACGTCCATGTTGTAAACACATGGGATGACATCTGCCAACAAATATGCCAAAATGTAGATGAGTACTGAAATTCATGTGATATTGCATATCCCATGTTCTAGAATCAGCACAGCACAGAGAAACAGCCCACCTGTTGATGCACAGAAGCAAGTTCTCTTTTTAGTGAATCCATTTCCTCATCAGATCCAGTTGTACTATGGCCCTTCTTGTGACGTCCCCGTCTGGTTTTGGGCGCATTCTTCTCCAAGTGGCTCGAGAGCTCGGCAATAATGGCATCTTTATCACCAAGTTGGGCCTTGAGGCTGGCTACCTCTTCAGAAACCTGGAAGATTTGATGTTTTAACCTTGTAGTGACCCTGAAGGGCTGTCAAGAAACTATAATAGTGTTTCTATTACGGTTATGCATTTGTCATTTGAATATGTGCCAAAATGGTAGATCTCTGGACAAATATGGAGCAAAATCACATACTTCTAATATTTTCAATGTTTAAACTCTAACTGTATGCTACCCAAGCAGCATCTAAGTTTCAAAAATAGCTGTGTCTTCAATTTGCAGGCAATATGAAAGAAAACAGAAAGCCGTCATAAAAAGAAAAATATATGACATTTTAAACTTTATATTACTACTTAATTTCTGTCAGTTAAATACATGCTTCTTCATTTAAACAATCATTTTGGTTTTCAAAATGTGATTGACCTAGCTCCAACATCTAAAACATATTTATAACTACATAAGGCAGCCCTCTTTAATCTCATCATACTTAATACTTCTAGTTAATAGCTCAGAAGTGGCTAATTCTTTCAATGAAGCATACTGTAAAGCTATAATAATTCTTTTGAAACAAGAAACTGTAACAAATTTTATTGTAATTTAACTTTTTACAAGTTAAATACTTACCTTATCCTCACAAGTGCTTGTTTGGTTTTGTGGAGCAAAACGTATCGACCGACAAGAATTTTTTAAGGAATATTCTTGTCACAAGAGGTGACCCCTTTGTCTGCGCATGTCCGCGCTTGCGCAGTAGTGGTTGTCGACAGACGATTGTCGAGAGATCTTCATTGTATTTTTGGTCCCCAGCAAAACAAATTATGCGGGGAGGTAGGGTGGGTTTATCCTTGTGAGGATAAGGTAAGTATTTAACTTGTAAAAAGTTAAATTACAATAAAATTTGTTACATTTTATTGCGTAAAATAGCCTTACCTTATCCTCACAAGTGCTTGAATACAACCATAACAGGTGGAGGGTATTTGTTTTGGCCACACTGTTAGATGATTGTCAGACAAGGGGTCACCAAATAAAGCACTGATAAGAGGATAAGATAAGCTTCCATACACCACATCTTAGGTTAAAAGTTACTTCTTCATCACAGATGAGTAACTTGCTACCCTCAACAAGAGATCCATGATGTGGTCGTCATTGTTGCTGCTGTTGCTGTTGTAGACAATTTTACAACAAATCATATAGCAGAATTAACCATCACCCAGTATTGGCCGGAGATGTCTGCATGAATCCCCAAACAAGATGTCATCATCTGGCAATGAGAATATCTCCAAGCAGGCAAACTGAACTGCATAAACTGCAGATATGGGGCCATATGAAAGCCAAGAAAGACATATGTCAGTGACACAAGACTTGTATAACTGGAGAGAACATAAATATGTGAGTCATATGAATAACATGTATAAATACACAAAAATTGACTACATGCCGAGGTGAATCCACAAGGCCCAATTTGTTCATGGACTGGTCACGGGATTGCCAAGCTACTTCTACAAGTAGAATGTAGTAAAGAATTGTGGGTCTTCCAATAACAAGAGTTCCATATCTGCTCAGGTAAGACCCCACTCTTGAAAACTAAAGAGGCAGCCATGTATGTAATATGTGCCTCAATGTATAGATTCTGGGAATCAGAATTAAAGGACTGGCAATCTAATCATGCATCCAGATTGATCCAGGAAGAGATACCAGAACTCAAAATATCTCCATCAAGCCTTCCTTAAAAGATATGAGCAAGAGATGCTTCACCTCCTTGAAGTACTTGTACTGTCTTGATAGTAACTAAGTACTGTAAGAGGGCAGAGTGTCACAACATCAGTCCAACGTCAGCTCAGGAAAGGTTTGTGAGCTGGAATGACCACTGGTTTGAGCCATCTGGAGCATCAGAAGCCAACTGGTTCTTGCTAAAAGGCAGGAGAAGGAGACTTTCCCTTTTCTCCAAGCAGTAGTCCTGTCCATGAAGGATGTAAGTGCTGTAGGAGGACAACGAAACATGTGTCCAGGCAATTTGAGTTCAGGAATGATCTAGAGCTGAAGTGACCACTGGAGCCAATCTAGACCAATTGAGGCTAATAGGTCCTTGCTGAAAAGGTAGGTAGGAGGGAGAAACTGTAACCTCCTTCCTATGAGGCTTGTGTCTGAAGGAGCCAAAGTCCCAGAATACACTTCCAATGCCATTGCAACAGTCTTGCAAGTCAAACTTGTTTTTTTTTTTTTTTTTTTTTTTAACTGACTGACCTCCTTTAAAGGTAAATAAGGAGTCTTTTGTGAAAACCAACAGAAGCAAAGGCAAATCCCTTGATGCTACACCTGTGTTAGCAGTGGGCTTCTCTCTATAAACACTTGCAATAGGCCTATAAAGATCCAGGCTTTTGCTCAACTCCTGCACAAAAAGGTAAATGATCAGCTATGGCTGCTGCAAAGCCAACAATAGTGACAGGTTTCAGATTTTTGCAAGTAAATGGATCAAAAAATCTGGTATATTTGAGACCGTAGGCTCTGAGATGGCCACCTTATTCTGTGGGTACCAGAGCTCAAAATGGCCCATCATGACTCATACATTCCAAGATGAGGGTCCTTGAGATGCCCTAAATCTCTCTATCCCTTGCCCAGAGAATGATATAAGAGATTCTGAGTGGTGTTAAGGTGCCAAGCATGAAGGTGCCAATGCAACAGATTTAGATGGTATTTCTGACTGAATGGCTGTTTTTGAGACCAGTGAAGTAGCTGTAATGGAGGTTTGGTTGAATGACTCACCAGACAACAAAGCCAATGCATCATGGGCCACCAAGGGGCCACAATCATTTTGCACCTGGTGTTCACTTGTTCAATGACTTTTTGGAATAAGTGGTATAGGACAAAAGGCCTAGCAGTCCAGAACCTCCAACAAGATGTTTAATTCATCTATGTTCAGAGCATTTGCATCCGGGACTGGCAACATAGAATGGAAGCTTGTAACTCATATTGGTGGCAAACATCTGTACCATTGGTATTTGACAAACTATGCAAGTCAAAAGGAACATTTTAAGATGAAGAGACCACCCTGTCTGTATCATTTTGTCCTTTCTGGAGAGACTGACTGTCATGACCTTTAGACAACCCTGAATATATCTGGCTCATATAAGAATATCTCAAGGATTGCAGTAGGCCAAGATGCAGCATACCTGCATAAAAAACCTATTGTTGATTTGTGCCAAACTTGCACATTGTCTTGAACCATAAAGGGAGGAAGAACCATTCTATACGAATTTCTTCTGTCCCTTCTGTAGAAGCTATTGACTATGACATTTAAGCAACCCAGAATATGTCTATCTCCTATGAGTATATTTTAAGGATTGCAATAGGCCAGGATGCGCCAAGCCTTTGTCCCTTCTGAAGAGGATGTTAGCTCTAATACTTAAGCAACCAAGAATATGTCTGTCTCTTTTGAGTATATTTCAAGGATTGCAGTAGGCCAAGCTGCGCCAAACTAGGAGGTATACGCTCCCCCCCCCCCCCCCCCCCCCCCCTGTTTGTTCAGATAACCGAACACAGTGGTGTTGTCTGATGCTATCAGAATTCTTTTGTGTGGAATTTGTCTTGAAGGCTTTTAAGGGCTGAACACACTGCCTTCAGCTGTATGACATTGAAATGTAATATATACATTTTTAACTGTCCAAAGCCACTAACTGTGATGCTTATAGATGGGATCATCAACCCTGGTTTAATGCATCTACGAAAATAAGGGAATTGAGCACCTGTGTATAGAAAAGGCATCCTATTTCCCATTTTTTTTGGCATTTTCCACCAGTGAATATGCTTTTTCAGAAGGATTTGAAACAGGAATTCTCACAACTAGTGACTGGAGATATTGCCAGTTTTTTCTAGATACCACTGAAAGGCACACATACATAACTGACCCATTGGTATAGTCTTTTCCAAAGATGCTGGTATCCCTACCTGGGATATAAGCAACCTTGAGGTTAACTGTGATGAGATCGCCATGACTTGAATAGATTCTCAGGTATTTAATTTTTTCGAGGTAGAAAGAAACTTCCTGGTACCAAAATGCAGTGGTCACCCAGGAAATCGATATAACGAGGCCCAGTTGATGAATAATTGGATGAGTTCTTTGGTTTGAACCCAATACTGGTGTATTTTACGTACACTAAACAACCAGTAGTCTAGGTATAAGGTGAAAGAAATTTCCTGGTACCAAAATGCAGTGGTAACCTAGGAAATCGATATCACGAAGCCAGTTGTTGAATAATTGGATGAGTTCTTTGATCTGAACCCAATACTGGTGTCTTCTACATACACTTAACAACCAGTGGTCCAGGTATATGGTGAACTCCTATTCCGTGAGACTGAAGAATGAGATTTGCCTCTTTATTACGCGCATGATACTGTAGAGGGGTCGCTAACCCGAATTTCATAATGCTTTAAACTGATAGGTTTGACCGTGTACAATAAACTGAAGTAGATGTTGAGAGACCTGTGAATCGGTACATAGAAGAACGCATCTTTTGTAACCGAATTTTTAATAATTTCTGCTGTCTCCAGTTTAAATGATGCGACAAGCAGGTATTTATTGACATAGTAAACGAACTTCACTCGTGGGCCGTGACCGTTGAAGACGTAGCTAGATCAATTCAGGACACTGAGATGTATCAGAGGTCGTCATTAGTCGAGTTTCTATACAAGAAATAAACTGCCATAGGAACCTGTAGTTCTGCAATTGTTGAGTGGATGAATCGCTTTCTTTTGAAGCATTTAAGCGGTATATTTAGTACTGCAGCCATGTTTTCCTGTCTGACGTCATCGCTTTGCATTGTGGGTAGTACAGGCATTGGTGAATTCGATTGGGGAGTAATTCGCCAACTCCGTCTCAAGATTCGCACAACTCTGGGATGGCAATGAAAATCTCCCATCACTGCCAGTAACTTCTGCAAGAAGAGCCTCCATGGTGACTTGCATTAATGTAGCCACGTTCTTCTGAATCCCTCTCTCCTGGTAAACTAGGAAGAGTGTTACGATGATATGTTGTAGTTAGTAGGACAAAATTACTGGACATAGCCCCTGTCCTGTATAAACCATGCAAAATACACTCGTGAAGGTTGGAAGCAAGGACTTCAACACCATATCTCAGCCAGCCACAGTTCTTAGGCATTGATTGATCTTCGTTGAGTTTGCAGAAGAATTAACTCAAAAGTCACAGTATTCCTTCCATTGGAGACATGGTCATAGGAAGGTTCACTTCTTCAACAGGGCTGAAAAGACAAGCAGTGCACATACTGCCCCAAAGATGTCTGTTGGAACTGCATCTAAATCTACAGCAAATGAAGGTAACCTGTCCTTAATAACTACAAGGATCAGTGGATATGCTTCTGTAGTCGTTCTTTTGGAGGGAGACCTGTTACTGTACCAGAGTGGCGCTCCACCCACAGTAAAGAATCTACGACCTCCGTTGCCAAGACAACTGCATTCTTTCTTCTTTGTTTTCGAGCATACGCTAATACTCATGTTATGCCATCAATAAAGGGACAATAAAGCAGTTTTCCACTGAAAACTATGGGAGCTCCTCTCTGCATACCTTTTCATCGACACGGAGGAAGTTCCAGTCGAATAATGGGTGAGTACAGCCGAAGATATACACGTCTTCCACTGAAGACTTTACAGCAACATCTTCTTGCACATCTAATTCTGACCCTTTTCAGGACAAGGGAGGCAGAATAGTGGTAGTACCAGTCGAATAATGGATAAATACAGGTAGGTGCACGCTTGCACGCTTCAAAACTTCATAGATCTTCGTCTGTGAATGGACGATAATAAAAGAAAATACGTGTTGCTCCCATATCGACCAAAAATATAATGAAGATCTCTCGACAATTACCCGTCGACAATGAGTACGGCGCATGCGCGGACATGCGCAGACAAAGGGGTCACCTCTTGTGACAAGAATATTCCTTAAAAAATTCTTGTCGGTCGATACGTTTTGCTCCACAAAACCAAACAAGCACTTGTGAGGATAAGGTAAGGCTATTTTACGCAATAAAAAAACAGATTACAAGTACACATGGATGCTTTCACAATAGTTTTTGGGAGAAAAATCTTGTCATAGAGGACAACTGAATACATGTAAGTCGCCCCATACATTGCTATCAGAGGATCCAGCAGCCCCTTCCTTCAGTGCTTTGATCTCAACATCTTTCTTGGTAAGAATGTCCTGCAGCTGTGACACCAGTTTGTCTCTGTCCTGTCGCCATTTCTGAGGAGCAAAATACTTGGCCATTCACTTACTAAATTCTCAGATGACAGTTCAGTGATAATGTATGCTTTCTAAAACTTTATGTCAATACACATATCTTCTTGACCCACATCATGGTATGAGCTGCATGTAAATGTTTTGTACACAAGGTCAAACCAAATTAGATTAAATTAACATAGACGATTCTTCAATCAAATACCAATCAGACTTTTATCTGCGGCATGTTTGCCAACTGATCCAAGGCCTGATTATTATTATTACTGGAAATAAACAGAGAAAGATTGGAGATCCTGTATCACTTGGTGCATGGGACATAGGCTGGTAGTTGTTTCTTGTAGTATGACAAGTTTCTTCCAACAGAAAACCTTGCTTTAGCAATACAAATCATATTATAACAAGTAAAACAAACTGAAAGTAATATTTGATAAACGTATATGAGGAGATATAAATCAGTACCTGTAGTTCAAGTTCCTTCTTTTCATCTGCTGTCTTTATTTGATCTTTCAGAAAATCAAGCTCTTTCTCCAACTGACATTTCTGTTCTTCAAGACTCTGCATTTAAGACGAAAACTTATTATCAACACAAAGAATAACCATTTCTCATTCATTCAATAATTTAAAACAACGCATCACTTGTATAAAATAAATATTCTTTCGTAAGTTGATTTCAGTTTCTCATTATCACCAAATCTCAATGCTTTCAGTTTTCTGTTTGAACCTTTAATGCTAAACTATCCCATTTATGGCCATGTTCTTCCTGCCCGGGTACTTTGTCTTTAATTTCTCTCAATATCACTATTTGACACCAGCTATGTGATATTACATAAAACTGTTCTCAACAGTGTCTGTGAACCACAGTTAATGCTGTTTAACATTACCTCTGACCCTCTCATATGCCCCAAAATATTCTTTTCAGAACTGCTGTTGATTTATCTTCATATGTATCATTTTAGGTGAATATTGATTTCTACCTAGGTTTATTGTTGTCAAGTTGATATGGTTTTTTTTTTTTTTATTCTGCCATTTGATAGATTTAGAACAGATGGTAGTAGTCAAACTGTTTTCCAAAGTAAAACCAGCTTCACTGGCTTCAAAACTAAATAGCTTGTTTGTTTCACATACACAAATAGTTTACTCTGTTATCACTGGCAATGGTGAAAGCATAGACAATCAAAACATGCGAGGAAACAATAAAATATTTTTGTTACATATTTTTTAGTTAATAACTTCATTTTTATTCCATACTGACTATTTCAATACCTGGCTCTAAATTCTTCAAACAGGGTTCTGCTATTTTACTAAAAGCCAACTAAAAACAAAAACACTTATTTTCTGCTGTTAACACTAACAGATGGTGACATGTGACATCAGACGCCCATTAGCCCCAGTACATCAGTAGTTGGATAGCTTGATGGAGAAAATGCATGCAATGTCAAACACTTTATTCATATTAGAGTTTGAGTAAGAAACCATTGTTTGGTCAGGAAATCACTTACCTGGAACTTTTGTCGCAGTAGCTGGGCCTGTCCCCTGGCCACCTCACTCTGTGAGAACTCTTCCTGCAGTTTGTCCTTAACCTTTGTGATCTCCACTTCCTTTTCCTGGCTCTTCTCAAGCTCACGGCGCATATTTTCACGGTCTCTGATAGAAAGGTAAACAAGACACATGAGTTAAACAAATTACCCAGTGAACATTGCTTCAAATTTTTAACACATATTATATTTTGCCCTTTTCCCTGAAACTAAAGAGTTCAAACAGAATTTCAAACTGAAATATCAACTTATAAACTAAACTTCTTCATACACATAACTTTTATAATCAGATGTAGCTACAGTGATTTATTGGCCTGTTTCTTTATGTTGTTGTAAATATTTCATATAAAGGTATCAGTGAAACGATATCTTTGTATAATTCAGACACTATACACTGTTGATGATACGTTCATATTATCTGTAGAATCTGTGGAATGCATTACATCAGTGTCTCTGGGCAAAATCAAACTACCCTAACTATAACTTCATTCCTGGCCTGTTTCATTTTAATTAAAATTGATTTATAAATAAACATTACTTACTTTTATAAATATACTACTTACTTTCTGGTCTCTATTAATCAATAAATGAAACAAGAGATGCATCAATTAGTTAATCTTTATTGAAAATGATTACACAGTCATTCCACTTACTTTCTGGCCTGTTCCAGATCCCTCTCCATATTCCGCAGTTCAGTATTACAGTCTTTCATGTCAGCCTCCAGTCTCAGCTTGTCCCGCTCACTCTTGATGAGATCCTGTTTGGTGCATTCATGCTCCGTTTTGACGCCCATTAGTCGTGACTCAAGGTCTCCAACCAGTGCCTTATCGATGTTTGCCAGTTGCTTTGCACTTTCTACTTCTGACAGCCGTTTCCTCAGCTGTAATAAGATAGCCAGGGTTTCAAAGAAAAAGAGAGGTTGACTACTGAGTGCAAGGTAGCCAGGATTATACCTAAGAAAATCATACAAACTGGTTGATGCCTATGGGGGCTAGGCAGTGTAATTTGAATATCCAAGATAGCTCAAGCCTTCTGCGTCTGGCTGTGTTGGATGGGTCAAATTTTGGTGTACACCACTCCAGCACTGAGAACTTCATGTCCTTGTGGCTGTGTCAATTACTTTTAAAGTGACGGAATACTGGGGTGATTTGTCCATCTTTTTGTACTGAGACTTTATGCTCATACATTATTTTTGCTCTTGGGATGGGTGTGCCGTAACCACTGGTTGGTTCAGAGGTGATATTAAAGGTGTACTCCCCAATTTTGAAGGTGCTATTTTTATCATTCCATTTCACAGAGATAATCATAAAACCCCTATAAAATCAATCCAAATGAAAAACTTCAGCTTATTAACAAAGAAACAGCACTTTAAACTTCAGCAGAGCGGCCCGTCTGGTTTGTTATGATAACAAAGATAAGGTAATATACAGTGGGGAATTCTGGAAAAGCTGATCTCATCCACACATCAGATGAAGTCAGTGTTTTTATAAGGGGAACACAAGGATGGATAAAAAGATTGGGGAAAGTGTACACCCTAAACTTAAATCCATATAGATGAATGGATTCAGGAACACTTAGTCTGTCTACATTTAAATTTGACACAGATTACTTCATGGATTTAAGTAGAAGTTACGTAACTGAATTTAATCTGCTTATTGTAAGATTTTGTTATTTTTCTTTTTCTAATTAACTAGAAGGAATATACAAGATAAATAGGTTAACCATAACTTCCTTATTCAACACTGAAACCTATAAAGGCAAAGTCACTTCAGAAAGGAGGAAACTGGTTATAAAACACTTTGGGTTACAGTAAATGGGGGAAATGTACAAAAAAAAATGGAATTTTTAGAAGCAGACAATATATTTCTTTTCTATGAAATGTATGGTCATAACTTTTTGTTGTTATTTTGTGATATGGTTTGTTACCACAAAAATAAAATTAATTGCAAAGATTGTAAATAATTCAAAATTTAATTGAGTGTTAAATTTTCACAAGGTACAGTAATGTTTCTGTTTGCAAGAAAAATCCTGACACTGATAGACATGACCTTGCAGTGAACTATCTGGATAGACTTGAATATGACCTTTGAAATTTTGACACTCTTAACTTTTGAAAATTCTTTTCCTTATTTTGAATCTTTCAATAAAAATGTTCTTCAACTAAACGAGTATATGTATAAATTCTTATTAATTGACTCTATAAATTCTAATAAATAAGTTGTTAAAAAGGGTTCTTCAAGTTATATAAGCGTTAAGTTTAGACTTACAAATTTATATAAGGTGAGATGCATTTAACAGGATGAGCTGGAAGCATGTGTTGGTTTATAAGTAACTCAGTTGGATGTCACACCCCTCATTGTCTTAGTGGGTACTTCCACATCAGTGATCACCGACTGTTCATTTTTATCCCTATATCTGATTTTACTCTAAATGTTTCTGTGCACTCAATCATGGTTAATGTTAATGGGTAATTGCTAACCTTATTCCTCTTTTCTCTCTGTATAGTGAAATTCAGCTATCAGAGCAGTTGGGCAGTAAACCAAAGCAATAGTTGTCATATCTACCTATACATATTTCACTATATATAGGCATGCTTGATGCATAGTACTGTGAAGAATGATGAAAGAATTACTAATATCTCAAAGATATTATGAAGAAAAAAAACAAACTCAACCCCAGAAATCAATCCGAGGGCATTGACCTCCAATAGGGTGCATTTCTAAATATTCAGTTTTGGGGGTCCAGAATATGACACTGATCTTTCAAAACCTTTGATAACTTCTTTTTTGACAATGCCCTACCCACCCAAAAAATCATAAAAATATTCATCACTTCTCTAGTAATTGACAGACACACAGACAAACGAGTGCACACCAAAACATAACCTCCATGGTTGAGGTAGTAAATAGCGAGTTACAAGAACTATGGTTTTATTTACATACACATATCATATATCTTGTATATGGAATCACAGGGATCACCATCAGTCGACAGTGATCAGCATTAAGGAAACACAGCTTTATTCCAGCAATAAAAAAGAGCATAATGGTGAAAAACCACTGTGGTTGAAAGCCAGGGAGTGCTCTACTCTGATTGGTCTGCTCAAAATTTTTCTGTGGTCATGTGACAGGTGGTTTCAAAACAAACCTTTGTATACAAACATTTGCACATGTACTTTAACTTAATTTATTTACTAATTAAAACGATGTATGGGTTCTTAAAATATATAGGTTTCATAAATAATGTTATAAAGAACATATTTAGTGAATAAAAAAGAGTTGAAAAAAATTGGGGAGTACACCTTTAACATGTGACACTGCATCACAAAAGTCAGTCTGACTAACAGTTATAGAAGGAGCACTCATAGTGAAATACCAAATAAACTACTTCCTGTTTATGTTCAGACTAGGTCAATAAAATAGGATTGCCTTATATAATCAACTCTGTGTTGATTGTATTTCGACTGCTGGAACTCCCTATTGACCATTCATTAGGTGTATTTGGTATAAACCTGTTGAACCTGTAAAAACAGGTACAAAACCTGCTCAGAACAGGTTCAGAACCGGTTCACAACAGGTACAGATGGTGGTTCAACATCAGAACCCTTAAAGTACTTCAGGGAGCCCAGATGCACTAAAATCATAGCCTCTGATGAGACTGAACCCTTAAATCAGCAGTCGAAATACAATCAACACAGAGTTGATTATATAAGGCAATCCTATTTTATTGACCTAGTCTGAACATAAACAGGAAGTAGTTTATTTAGGGTTTCAAAGAACTTTTTTTTTTGCCACAGATACATTTTCAGCTGTGATAACAGAGAGAATTCTGTAATTAGTAAAAACAGAAAATTAGTAAAAATAAATTTGTGTGGAGAACTCTTTTCAGCTGTGATTTTTATAAGAATTTAGTCTGTTAAAAGGTAGAATTTTTTTTGTCTCTCATCCCCTGTGACTCTTCTTCCTTCCTACTTTGTAGATATCATCTCCTTCCTGCATCACTCTCATTAACTCGATAATTGACTACCATCACTGACATTCTGCTACACCTTATCTCTGCCTGTGACTCCTGTATCTGTCACTTACCATGTCCACCTCCCCCTGTAGGTCCTGTATCTCTCGCCTCTGCTCAGCCCGCTCTGTGTCATTCCGCCGTTGCATGTGTTCTGCCTGTCTTAGCTGACTTGTACTCTCTGCAGATTCTTTCAGCAGTGCATTGTACTTCTCTGTTACCGTCTCCACCTCTGTTAAGTTCATACATACTGTGGTTAACATTTCTATCAACACACTAGTAGTGTGACACTACCCAAGTCATATCACTGGTGTGGTCAGAGTGGGGGTAAGCAGTCCATACTGTTTAAGATTTTGCACTTTTAAACCACCCAGTACTGACAGACCTCACTACAGCAAACTGTCCCCCAACCAAAATATGGTAATTATTTCTGCCATTGTTGCAATCTAAAGGGCACAGTGGTTAACAAGCAGAAAATATGGAAATACCTGAAAACAGTGTGATCTCAAATTTATTACAATAACAAAAAAATGGTAACGGAAAAGTACAACACATATTTTTACAGATACACATTTTTTTCTGCACTTTTAGCGTTTTTATTACAAAATAAATGTCTTCTCACAATTTCTTCTCCTCTTAGAATTTTATTATTAATGAAAAAAGTTCTGTGGTATAGCGGGCTTACCCCTGCACAGCACACCCACCTTTGAGCAGCTGTTCACACTCTTCTTCCTTCTTCTTAGTGTGTGTGTCCTGCATTACCATCACCTGCTCTTGCTCCTCCATCGCTTTCTTCAGCTGCTCTATCAGCTTCTCATTGGCTTGCACATCTGTACACATTATCACAAAACAATGCAACTGCTTCAAGTGGAATTCTGTTAATTGGCACACATTTTTAATATCAGATAATAAGATGGCCTTGTCCAGCAAAATGTAACCTATCTGTAATACCTGATTTAATAGAGGTTTTGTTCTTGTCCTTTACAGTTCAACTTGAATGAAGCCTTAATTTGGCCAGGAGCTGCATGACAAAATACCTTTAAACTGGAAGGTATTATTTAGCTTTCAAACAACTGGGACATATAACTGCACAAATTTAACTTTTATCATACCTAGTAGCTGGTAACTATTTCTGAGAGGGATATTCTAAACTCAGTCACAACTTCTGCTTACTCAGATTAGTTCAATGGGCTGAAAAAGAGAAGGCAAGAACATACAAACTCCAACAGATAAAAAAAAAGTCTTACCATGGAATGCAATCTCACACTTCTTGCCCTGCTCACAACCTTCCTGTAGGAGTTCAGAGATCTTTTTGTTCTTTTTCTCCAGTCGCTTGTCTTTGACCTCCAGATCGAGCTGTAATTGCTTGACCTCTAGCCTGATGCTGTCCACTTCTTGCTGACCAGCTCTCCTGACCTCCTGACACTGGTCCTCCTTACTCTGTAGTGAAGTCTTCAGTGTCTCTATTTCAGACTATGGACAGTCCACAAAAACAAAGGATATCAATAGGTAACAGAGAAGACTGGAAACTCTTAAGTACAATTCAGTTTGGAAGCACTATCTTTAAAGTTTCAGTAAAAATCAGGGTCTTGGTATTTTTTCTCTCTCAGATTTCAAAAGTATTAGCAGTGCAAAATTAGGAGAGTATTCCTTTTATGTTAGGGATTGGTTGGTCTCAAAAATGTGTCAATCTGGAGGCTGCTAATGCAAAACTGTTTCAGTTCTTGGAATACGCATTTAGTTAACTTACCTTATGTCAAACACCAGCAGTTTTTATATCCTCACAAAACTGTCCATCATTTTAAAAAAACATTCATTTTATATCTGAAAACTTAAAATTCATTCAAATGTTGTAAAACCTGTTCTATCAGGTGGAAGTAACACACTGCCACTTGCAATGCAACATGCACACAATAACTCACCTTGACTTGCTGTAACTGCTTATCCTGCGTCTCTAGCTTCACCACTTGTTCCTCTCTCTCTTTCTCCCTCTCTTTTAGTTTTTCCTGAAGCTGTACAAACTGGGTGGCCTGTTCCTCCATCTGAGTACTCCACTCCCTCATCTGTGCCCTCAGCTTGCTCTCTCCCTCCTGACTTTTCTCCAGCTACACAAACACCAGTATGCCTTATCAACATCCATGAGACACATTCAACACCTTGACAGTCAAGAAAATTTATAAGAACACATCATGAATATTCAAGAGGCAATGTTATTTATTTTATTACTGCATGGCCCCCTCAGCTTGGGGTTTCCTTCCTGACTTTTTTCCAGTTACACATCAATATATCTCATGATTTTCATAAAGCAACTTAACGTTTTACTCTGTAAAGAAATATTTCTCAATGATCCAATAAATATGTGCATCAGAAAAACTATGATATCTTTCAAAAGTGTCATACTAAGTAATAACTGGGGGTTTTGTCCAGTGGCTGCTTGGTCAATAACAGACCTAATGTTGAATGCACTACATAACATATAATAGGAAAACTTCCCGAATGACATATACAGAAAAAAATATATATAACAAATGAAGATGACAAGATTATATGAGTTCACAACATGAGTATTATATTGTTAATTTTCATGAGTGATATATTTATTCTGTATGTGTCTAATGAGGGGTGCTTTACTTTTAATATCCACCATTTTGTATGATATAGGAGTAAATTGTATAACTATTTGAAGAGAGAATGTGAAAAAGGCTGTCATATACAAAGGGGCACCAGTGATATGAACACCTCATTCTTTAACCTGCGATTTCTCAGCCATTTCTGCATGGATCTTTATGCAACAAAACCAACCAGAAGCATTGTTAAAGGACCTTTCTACTGACAATAATTATTTGAAGGCTACATGGATTTCAAGACATAAATGAAAATTGGCACTTGTTAACCCTAATTATCCATTGTAAGGTGGTACCGCCGCATACAAAAAATATATCCCACTCTGTTTTTACGGCTCAGGGTGGCCAGCAAAAGATGGAGTTACTGGGTTTTAGTAATCAGATAAAAACAGAATTAAGTATACTGTGCATAAGTCAAATCATAAGGAGCAATCTACTGGTAGGAGAACACAAGTTATACAACTGGTATAATTCCAAAAGTATACACTGCTGTCACCCAACCAAGTCCAATAAAAGGTAAAGTTAGACGAGCTTTGAACACTACAGCGGTGGGAGGCAAGTAATCATACCACATCACAGTTTCACAATCTACAGGTGACTTGTAGTGATGTGTTACTTACACATTTGCCTATTTCTACCACACCAAGAATTCCAGGACAAAAATATCCCTTAAAGACCAGACATTGTGTTTAAAAAAGACAGTCACCTGTACTTCAAATCATATTTCCAACCTACCTGCTGAGTAAGTTGTTGACTTTCCTCTTTGAGCAGAGTAATACGTTTGTTGTAGTTCTCTATAGATTTTTCTCGTGCATTCAAATCCTTCTCCAGCTGTTGCTTGGCAACTCGGAGCTGCTCTGTCTCCACTTTGGCAGACTCTAACTCACTGTCAAGCCTTTCCCTTGACACAACCTGCTCATTCTGCTCTTGCAGTCTGTCTCTTTCTAATTGTAGGCTGTGCAGCTCCTCTTGTAGAGCACTGTAGTAGAAAAGAAGGAGTAAGAAATGGGAAACTCACTGCTGATGCTCCTTAAGCAGAATTAAAGGTCAGTCTACTTAAAGCAATGAAATAGAAATATCACAGCAGCCTATTTACATTGCAAAAGTGTATGAGGCTTACTGATATGAGCTTAAAGTTGATTTAAACTCCTATGGCTATGTTGGGTTACATTGTCTTCAGAATAATAAGAATGACAACCTGAACAATGAAACTTCAGTACACATTACAGTGAAAAATCTAACATTAATTTATTGGAATAGAAAACTCATCAAAAGCAAATTTGAAGGATTTCAATTCTTGAACTTGTTTAACATAGAACAGATAAACCAACAAATGAAGAATGAAAAAAATTTTTCTCCAAGACCATGAAATAGTGAAAGTTGTGAGCACTTACCAACAGTGGCCGTCTAAAGAAACAAGCTTCTCTTCTGATGAGTGCTTTGTGTTGGCCAGTTGTTCTATTTCAGAAGTCTTGGAATGAAGCTCCTTCACCAAAAACTCTATCTTTTCCTCAAGGGTGCTCCCATTCGCTAAGTCATGGCTGTCAACAGTGTCCTATTCAAATGAAAATAGTGGATACATGATGCATCACTCTGCCATAATTTACATCACATTCTTCATCAAACAGGAAAAAAATGTATAATAATTAACTTTCAGTGGGAAGTTGTAGGATAGATATTGGCATAAACTTTTCTCTGATTCAAAACCAACAGGGGATAGCTTTCAATCAAAAGTTTTAAAATATGGCAACCTATCCCAAAGGTAGTAGTAACTTTAATAAATTATACTGTGAACCAATTAAAATAATTACTCAAACAGTTGATCATATTATACTTAAAATAGTAATTTAATACTCTGCTGAATATTTTTATCACTTCTATTCATATAACATTTGATACATGCACATAATATATCATCTATTTCCACTTACCTTTACACTCTCCAATTGTGACTTGAGTTTTTCAATCAGTTCTTCGTTTTCTTTCATACCACTTTTCAGCTGGTCAAATTCTGCAATTGTTTCCTGTTTATTCAAGTTTACCTGATTGAATTGCATTTTCACTTGTTCGTTGTTTTCTTTCACTTCCTGTAGCTTTATCTCCAAGCTGTCAATCATCTTCATTTTCTCATCACCCTCCACCTCCAGGCTGTCAATCATCTTCCTCTTATCATCCAGCTCTGCCTCCAGGCTGTCAATCATCTTCCTCTTATCATCCAGCTCTGCCTCCAGGCTGTCAATCATCTTCCTCTTATCATCCAGCTCTGCCTCCAGGCTGTCAATCATCTTCCTCTTATCATCCAGCTCTGCCTCCAGGCTGTCAATCTTCTTGCTCCTACCATGAAGCTCTGTGTGTAAGCTGTTAGTCATTTTCCTATTTTCATTAAGCTCTGCCTCCAAGCTATCTATCTTCTTCCTCTTTTCATCATGCTCTGCCTGTAAGTTGTCAATCAACTCAGTGTTTTTTTCTAGCTCCTCCTCCAAACTCTCACTCTGCACCTGATGTTTTGATGATTCATCTTGCCTCTTAGTTAAATCCTTTTCTAACTGCTTCACTTTCGTTCTCTGGTTTTCTAATTCCATTATTTTACTCTCAAGTTCCTGCTCCACACATTCCAGTCTGTTGGAACACACCTCTCCCTCTCCTTCTCTTTTCTCCAATTCACACTCCAATGCATCTATCCTTTGTTCCCTCCGTTTTAACTCTGAGACCTGCTCCTTGAGGTCACTCTCCAGCAGAGCTATTCGGTTCACCTTGACTTCTAGCACCATCTCCCTATCTTTCAGTTCTGCCTCAAGCTGTTCCTGTTTGCTATTGACTTCCTTACTCTCACTACTGACTCTGTTGCTAGTACCAAATCCACACAACTCCATGTCCCTCTGCAATGTTTTGACTTCACCCTCTAAGCTAGCAATGAGCTCATTCTTTTCAAACATCTGTCTGCCATATTCTGTGGAGTTCCTGTTGATGATGTCCTGTAAGGTGATAATTTCTTCTCGCAAATCACAGATGGTGGAGCGCAGTTCCTCTAGACCTTTCTGTTTCTCTTCAAGCACAGAGTTGAACCGAAATTCATTATGGTCTTTTTCAGAAGCAATGGAGTCCCTCTTGTCATACAATTCCTTCAGCTGATCTTCAACAATAGCATACTGCTTCTCCAAATCCCTACAACACACACATTTTAACATGCCCATCAAACTAAGACACTAGAAATTTATTGTAGTATCATAGCTTTGTTCGGATCAACACACCAATTTTACAGCGGTTTCAATAATAATTGACACCATGGATAATATTTTCCTATTTCTGCCATGCCAAAGCAACACAGTTCACAAAATCATGCATAGTTATCAGAATAAGCTGGAAAACTCTACAAAAGTACAGGATAAAGGTTATAATTCAGATCTATTCATTGTTCTTATATTTTATGTTTTCCAAACATTTTACCTGCAGGAAAATTGAGATGACAGGTGTAATATTTTACCTGTATTTCTACCAATTCTACCAGAAAAGATGCACATCAAACAAGTCACTACTCATCAACTCTCACCTATACTTCTGGCGGTACTCTTCTGCTATTTTCTGCAACTTGACCTCACTGCCCTTGGATGACCTCAGGCAGTGATCAAGGTCGTGCACCACATCTTCCAGTTTCTCTGCTTTCTTCCTGTATTGCTCCACCTTGCTTTCGTATGCTTCTCTCTCCTTATTTTTCACCTCTGTCAGCTGCTCTTCCAGTTGTTCCACTTTTTCCTCAGATTGAGTCAGTGATCCCTCAGTTTCTTTTAGTAACTTATCTAGCTGTGCTTTCTCTGTCAGAAGGGAAAGATAAACACCGTGTAACCATGTGAACACTGGATTTATGTTAGCAACTTAGGCTATATTTATGATTAAACTTATTGAGCAGGAAAAGTTTTTACCATATGTTACATTTTATTTTTCAAACCTGTGCTACTTTCAACACAAATTCCTAACACTTGAGAAGAGTTTATGTCAAATCTATCATTTATTTTATGTCAATCACCCTTTGCATCTGTCTGATTAACAAAACATGTCTTAGTGTACGTACACATGTATGCGGCTCACGACATCCGACGGCCGATTTGCGACAGCGAATTTTGTTTCAACCTTCCCATTATTCTGACGACACTCATCTAAAGTCACTTGCCATCCGATTTTTTCGGTCCCAGATCGAAAAAATCGCTGTCGCACATCGGACGTCGGATGTCGCAAATCGGAGTCGGACACATGTAAACAACCAAACATAAATGAGAAGGAGGGAAAAATTCGCTGTCGCAAATCGGCCGTCGGATGTCGTGAGCCGCATACATGTGTACGTACACTTAGCAGTATTGTTCCATCACTCACCTTATATTTGTTTTTAACATAATTTTCTTTATTTTAGCAAGTATGTCACATTTCAGATGTGCATTTTGCTTACATTAACCACATTTCCTTCCGGTTAGTCGATAATAAAATTCTGGAATTTGAATATTCTTATGGAATACATTGGATGTTTTTCATTATCGTAGCCTCCCACCTCCAATTTTTGCAAATATTAAGCATCTATGGGCATTTCAGAATAGTGACAGTATACATGTATATGTATTTCTGTGTCTCACCCCTGCGCATCTGTCTGTTGCTCATCTGACTCTTGTACTCGGCATCCTCCACTTTTCCCTGCAGCTGCCGGACCTTCAGCCTCAGCTCTTGTACCAGCTCTTCAGAACTATCACTTCCCAGCTCTTGCCCTCTCAACTATAGCACAACAAACCACTTAAACACCAACACTTCACCCCAAAACCTTGCACCAACTTCTAAGAAAGCTCTCCTTATTGAGTTTAAATACTCATACTTTCAATATGAGCTCCAGGAATACAACTGTTCAAACATAAAAGCAAAGACTTCACTAGATAATGAGTTGTAATTTCAGATTTAAACACCTAGATAAGAAACTATGCTTTACATTGTTTTCCCACATGCCAGATCCTGCCAGGATTGATTGATTTTTTTATTTTATGCAAATGAACAGTACGAGCATGATGGAGAATACTGACCTGTGCTATCTCCTGCTCCATCTCACACTGTTTAGCCTGAAGTCTGTCCCTCTCCTCAGTCATCTGATCCAAGTTAGCAGAGATTTCCTGCAGATCCTCTTCAACTTCTCCAGCCAGGTCCAGAGAGGCCTGCAGCCCTGTCACCTACAACGGTGTGATAAAAATATGCACAAATGTGACCATGTAAAATTAGCCACTGTGATCACCCTCTTAAAGCCAGGCAACAGGAAACAAAAGCAACTGAAATTTTGCAACAGATAACATTAGTGGTGGCACTGTTTACAGAAATCAAAACCGGCTATTGGGGCTTTTAAACGAATGAAATTCGGTATTTCATATGCTTGTTAGTGTGCAATAAAAATATTGGCACGGTGTACATGACCCAAAACTTACAACTGGAAATGGCTTTCTCAAGATATTGTTAAGTGTGTTAACATGATTTTTGCTCAATATGAAGTAAAAATGTGACATATTTTACAAAATATGTATATTTTTTGTCGTTTTGATGAAGTATCAGCCATTAGAAAGCCTAAAATGATGACATTTTCAATAAGTGGTTCCCAAATATTCTTTGTAAATTTTGTTATTTATGCCAGAAACAAAAGAAAAACCGCATACCGGTTTATCGTTCACACCACTAGATTACATTAATGGCCCAAATTGTTTTAAAATCACACATTTGATAAAAATGTTCAATAATTTAATGCAAAATAAGGATTTTATATTCCTGTAAATCTATGCATTAATTTAAGGCCAAGCATTGTGGAGAAAGCTAACAGCTTTTCACTGCCATTCACAATGATCAATTCCATTCTCTTCTTAACCACATCTGTCAACAAAACACAAACAATTATATTGAAAGGATCATTCGTAACAGCTAATTTATCAGTCCTTCAGGATGTAAGTCATTTACAAGTTTTGTTTCAAAACAAAGAATAATTTGAATATCTAATAACCTTTTTCTCGAGTTCTTGCACAGAAGAGTTGGAATCTGTCAACATGGCTTGGGAATCTTTGAGCTTGTTCTCCAGGTCATGGATGTTCAGCTGTAATTTTGATATCTCTGCTTTGTTTTCTTCCCGCTGGCCTTTCTCATGCTACAAATGTCATCATACATTAACAATATTGTGTATACATGCATGTGTGTTGTATTTTAATAACTACACACAGACTTTAACACTTCAACAATGGATTCTAAGTCTTCAAAAGTGTTACAATTATCAAAAAAGAGCTGACCAAATATATATACAGAGATGTATTTCTGTGTTATTAAATGAAGACCTCATATTTACTTCTATTTTACATGCCATTCTATTTGACAAAAAGGTTCTGCAAAAAGGTGAGACTGTATCGTAGCATATTTTCCATTACAGTAGTCTGCCAATAATAAACCATTCTAATTTCAGCATACCAAAAAGTTGTGTTCCAGCATATCCCCAATCAAGTAGACCCACTAACAGGAAGTGAAGTTCACAATGGCAAAACATGGCAGTTTTCTCTTTTAATCATTAAAAAAACTTAAAATTCTCTAAAATATGAGACAAAAGTTTATAATTTCTTTAGATTTAGGGTTTGCTTCAAATATTATAAGTTGTCCCACATATGTTGTTTTTCAAAATGGCATCAATATCGAAAGCAATCTAGCCTAGGTGATATCCTACTACCCTGTCAAGTTTAGAATTTTCAGCAGAAGCATCTTTAAATTAGAGTCTGAAAATCAAACTGTTGACAGATGCGCAAACCGACCAGCACCAATTTCAAAAGCAATCTAGCCTCAGTGATGCCCTACCACCCTGTCAAGTTTTAATTCAACCAGAAGAGTGTCTTCAAGCTTGAGAAACCAAAATATTGAAGTACAGATGCACCAAATAGCACCAATTTCGAAAGAAACTTGACCTAGGTTGTGTTCTATCACCCCATCAAATTTCAAACCGATCAGCAGAAATACCTTTGAGTTTGAGTCTGTAAGCCAAAAACTTGACAGACGTCAGACACATCATTCTAATTGGCGGGTTGGTTACACGCAACCCACCAAAAAGGATTTTAATTCCTTCTCCGAAAAGGATTTGGATTGAATCCTCTGGAAAAATAAAGGATTGGGATTAGATTCAGATTTGAAAAAGTTCCCAAGAATTTGGATTGAAATTGTTTCAAAAGCCATTGACCTCAAGCCTAGTGTCATCATGGTATTTAAGTGAAACAGTCTGGATACCAGTGCAACTGACCCTGCCCTACATTTGTGCAACTGTATATGGTTAAAACCAGCCAACAGACCTTCAGTTCTCTTTCCACATTTTCAAATAAGCATTCTGACTCCTGCAGTTGGTTTTTGGCGGCCCTAGTTTCTTTTCTCTCTCCATCCAGAGTTTTCTTCAGCTTCTCACAGTCAATGCACATTTTCTGCACTAATTGATCTTTTTCTTCAAGCTTCTGTTCCAATGACTTGACCTGAGCCTCCCACTGCTCTTTTTCATTGGTCAGCTTCAGTTTGACTTCCTGCATTTCTGACACCAACCTGTCCTCCTTTTCTGTGGAACATGATTCCTCTTTTTCAGACTGAAGAAGCCTAAGTTGACATTCCAGATCGCATACCTTTTTACCCAAAACTTTGACTTTAGAGCATTCTTCTGTGTATTTCTGCATCAACTCCCTCTTAGTTTCACCTTGCTGTACCTCACCACTGTCATCCTCATTCACCTTTGACCTGAGAGTATTCACTGTATTTTTCAACTGGGTATTTTCCACCTGTATCTCCTCTATCTTTTTCTCAAGCTCTTCCACCTCCAGCCCCTTACATCTCATAGCCTCATTAGCCTGATGTAACGACGCCTCTAGAATGGTGACATTCCCACTCTCTGAATCTAGCGAGTTCCTTAATCCCCCGAGTTCTTGTGTCACTCCACTCAGGGCCTTGTCTTTCTCACTCACAAGAGATTTCAGCACCTCCACCTGCTTCATAAGTTCTTCGTTCTCTTTATCTCTGTCACTCAACATTCCCTCCACAGTATCAAGCTTGGTCTTCAGAGCTCCCACATCAGCCGTCAGTTCACATTTCAACCTGTCTGTATCTTCTTGAGTGACTTTCAACTCCCCTATCTGTCTCTCCTGCTCTAACACCAATGTCTTTAACCTGCTGCACTCCTGGTCTCCATCAGAGACCTTCTCCAGTGCTTCAAAGATGTCTGTCTCATACCTTGTAACGTCCATTTCCCTTGTCTGTAGTCTGGTCTCCAAATCCATCAACTTATCCTTGAGTTCTACAATCTCTCTATTCTTTGCCTTTTCCATTGTCCTGGCTTCATTCTTACTTTCCTGTAGCTCCTCTTCAAGACAATTCAGTCGTTCTTTCATTGCCTCAGTCAAATCAGTAGCAGTTCGCATGACGTTCATCTCATTTGTCTTTGCTTCCAGAGACTGATGGGTACTCTCTAGGTCTGAGTTAAGATCTCGCACATCTTGCTCTAATTTCTTGACTCTGTCTTTTAACAAAACTACTTCTTCATTTCTCGAGTCTAACTCTGCCACTATTTCTTTGAGCTTCTTTTCTGACTGTTCTACTGCCACGTTCAAATCTTTAATTACTCCATTTTTCTCATTCAAATCCTCACTATACTTTGTTGTGTTCTCTTCACAGATGGTCTCTAACTGAATTATCTTGCTCTGTTTGAGGTGTAGCTGAGACCTTAGTGTTTCCACCTCTTTCTGAAGCTGATGAATGGCCTCAGTAGTTGCGGTTTCAGTACAATCCTCAGTCAGGACTTGATCATCTACTGTCAACCCACTTGATGTGTCTGTTTGTTTTGCAGCTGCTATTTGTGACTCCAACTTCTCCACTTGAGCTACTTTGTCACTCAGATCACAGGTCAGCATGTCGGTCATCTGTCAAAACATGACAAAAGTCATAAACACACAAAAGTTTCATAATTTTGCACACAAAACAAACTGAAGTACCTCTAACAATGTCAAAGACAACAGTTAGTGGTCGGACCGGAGCTGAAAATTAAAACCGGTTTCCGGGGCTTTGAAACCGAACAAAATCCGGGATTTCGAAAGTGTGCAGAGATATGGTAAAAAATTTTACGCGAGCGTACATGAGCAATATTCCCAATAGGAAACATGGATTGGTGAGATATTTTGAAGTTTGTAAACTTCATTTACCATAATATAAAGTAAAAATGTAAGATGTTTCCTCAAATATATACCTTCTTTATTGTTTTGATGAAGTATTAACCAGCAGAAAGCCTAATATAATGATGTTTTCAATTACCGGTACTTAAATATTCTTTGCGGATTTCGTCATTTCTACCTAAACAAAACGAATTGCGGTATACTGGTTTACTGTTCACACCACTAACAACAGTTGTAGGATAGTACTCAACAAATTCCTTGCAATATAAATTAACATTGTAAATTGTTGAATCCCTCAGGATAAAACATTGAAAAAACAAAATATAACCTTTATTAATTTTATGATCATTTCACTTTTTGTGCTTTGTCAGTAATAACTGCTACAGTAAAATACATGTAGTGACCACAGAACTTTGGATCTGTTACATTTAAGTAAAATGACCACAGAACTGCCTCTCTGTTCCATTTTGATAATTAAAATATCCACAGAACTTTAAATCTGTTTCATTTTGATAAATACAATGTCCACAGAACTGCCTACCTGTTCCATTTTGATAATTAAAATATCCACAAAACTGTACACCTGTTCCACTTTGATAACTAAAATACCCACAAGACTTTACACCCGTTTCATTTTGATAATTAAAATGTCGACAGAACTGCCTACCTGTTCCATTTTGATAATAGCCTCCTCCTTCTCATCCAGCTGTTGCTCTACATCTGCCAATCTAGAAATCAACTCACTCATCTGTCCAGTGTTCTCCTGGCAAGCTGAACATGCTAAAGTGCATATATAACAGAACCTTGTCAAGTCAAACTCAAGACCTAAGAAAAATGCCACTAGTTTTCCAGGATAAATACTGAATGATAAATACTTCACTCTAAACTGTTACTGCTTTTATGTCCTGCAAAAAGTAAATGATACATTTTAAGAGGATATTGTACAAGATGCTCTTTAATAATCAACTTGAACCACATGTTTTTGGTGTTTAAAATTTTGCTTAAGTTTCAATCTTGCATTGAAGATTTGAAGTATGGTACAGTAGAACCTCAATTATCCAAACCCAAATCATGTCCGATAATTGAGGGGTTCGGATAGATGAAGGAAACCGAAATTCACTATCTATGGGTTACCAAGTGGGCAATAATTAAAGAAAAATTGTTTTTATGCACTTAATATAGACATGGGTGGTCATTGATGAAGTAGTTTAATAAATTTATGTAATATAACTGACCTCATTTTAATTTTTTGTTCTATATCTATAAATATTATCATGCATTTTTATTTTAAATGTTACGCGCACTTGAACTGGGTGTGTTCGGTTTGTACATGCATTCTTGACGTTTCATTTTTAGATGAACATCGCCATCCATTTTGTCTAATGAAAAACTCTGGGAGACTATTTATAGCAAAAACCTAAACAAACACGTCTTCAATGGGTATATTTGGTTGGCAAGGCATTGCTCACATTTTTCTTTCAATGCACATCAGTATGTTAATGGACCTACTCCGGGAGATTATAAATTGCAAAACCCAATCGAACATGCAATCAGTGATAGGTGCATTATCAAAGAAGTTGTGTAGTGGGGTCGTGTAAATTAATTAACCCCTCCCCTGTTGAAACAATGGTGATAAAGATCAAAGTTAGGCGTTTTTGTGGATGGTATGTTTTATAAAGCACTAGAATTAATGGTTACCGAGAATGTGTGAAATCCTGTAACATCGCTCATGCGAGACCGTGCATTAAATGTACTGCCAGCAAGGAGACAAGATTTTGGATCGGTTAATCTGGAGATTCGGATCATAGAGGGCCGGATAGTTGAGGTTCTACTGTATTTTATTCAGGGACTGATAGGTATACACATTCAATCAGCACCAGTTTAAGTTTCCTTCTGATATAACAGAAAATTGTCAATGAGAAATGGGAATTAATTGAAACACAAATATGATAAAAAATATACTTACACCAACAATTGTAAAATTAAATCTCGGGGGCCAATGCTTTTGGTCAAAATTGCCATTCTGGATATGATAATGCATTTTTCATATATGTTATCATCAATAAAAATAGCATCAGAGATGCCCATACTCCACAGCCCAGAGAAATAGCTTTGAACACCAAAAGATATTTACGAGGTGAAACAGCATAAAAGTTAGGAGATGTTCAGAATAGAGAATGTAAGTTTTGTAAAGGTGCAGAAGAAAACAACATGTAAGACAAAAGTATCAAAAGTTCATAACAAGGTAATTCAATAGGAAAATGACAGCATTAATAAGCAAACTAAATGCTTTGAAGCTGTAAAATATCAAATTTCTTAATTGAAGTCTAGGGGTCAAAGGAGATAGTACAATTAGGTAAAAGTACATATACCGGTGCTGTGCTCTGTATTGCCCATGCTTTTGTAAGCACAAAGCCAAACATTATACTGAAGTCACACCATCACATTGCATAATTACATGCTCCAATAAATGACCAGGTACAAAGTATCACCTTTCTAAACCATACGGTTTCCCAGATATTGCCCAGACTATATTTTCAAACTCAAGGTCACTACAGCAAGGTCAAGGGGCAAATCAAGGTGACAACAGGACATTGCACACTTGCATCCCGAAACGAATGTCCCTACCAAGTATCAACATCCTGCACTGTAGAGTTACAACATTATTGTTAACACCGCCTGTTCAGCCACTCGCCAAGGGTGAAACAACACCCACACAGCCTTATAAGTTTAAGTATCAGCTTTAAAGGCAGTGGGGTGAAAACTACTCTATACTGGTTAACAATGCTAATACAAAACAAGAGGAGAGTGCCCGTGAACGGGCACTGTGTCAGCTGACTGAGTGTTTTTGATTTGTGAAGGTGATTAGAGGACAGAATAATTATCAGGAAAAGGGCTGTACAGAAATACAGTAAATGGTAACTGAACAGCAAGTTCGAAAGAAATTCCGAAGCTGACAGAAGAAAAGGATAAAAAAGTTGTGCCCTGTAAATGGTATTATGAAGGAAAATAACAAGGTAATTGTTTAAGTGTAAAAAATAGGTTAAAACATATTTAAAGAAATACTACAAACGCAATATCCTCGTTCGACCTTGAAGAAGGGGTCCAAGGTCAAATCTAACCACACAAATACATTCCCAGCCCATGATTTCCTATGGTTTACCATTCCAAACCTCTAGGACCAATTATAAATGAGTTATAAGCACTTTTAAGCTTGGCTGTCCTCATTTGACCTTGAAGGAGGGGTCCAAAGGTCAAATCTGACCATACCAAAAGATTCCGAGCCAATGATTTCCTATGGGATGGTTTACCATCCCAAATCTCTGTCACCAATAATAAGCGAGTTGTAGGCACTTTCAATTTTCGCTATCCTCATTTGACCTTGAAGGAGGGTTCCAAGGTCAAATCGGACCATATCAACAGATTCACAGCCCATGATTTCCTGTCTGTTTACCATCCCAAACCTCTGGGACCAATAATAAGCGAGTTATAAGCACTTTTAAGTTTGGCTATCCTTGTTTGACCTTGAAGGAGGGGTCATTGAAGGTCAAATCTGACCACACCAAAAGATTCCCACCCCATGATTTCCTACAGGTTGGTTTATCATCCCAAACCTCTAGGATCAATAATAAGGGAGATATAAGCACTTTTCATGACTGACAAAAAACACCTGTGGCGGCCATCTTGTTTCTCAAAATGAGGCCAAAAATATTCCCAGACAACATTTTATGGTTATTAATATATACTGCAAACTTAAGAAAGCTAGCTATAATATTTTTTTTCATCAGAGCAGTAACGGTGAAATCTCTCTCTACACACTGCGGCTATCCAGTGGATACAATGATTTACTCAACAGTGAGAACCTGAAAGTAGCTATTGCTCAGCTATGCCATGACATAGAGGTCTGCAATTTCACTATGTTATAGCTGACCAAAAATTCTGTGAATAACATATTTAACAAATTACTCTAAATGTAATAGTTTTCAAGTTACAACTGATTTACTCAACAGTGAGAACCTCAAAGGAACTATTACTTAGCTATGCAATGAGCTACATGTCTGAAATTTTACTATGTTATAGCTAACCCAAAAGTAGGTGAACAACATATTTAAGCAAACTACTGTAAATGCAATAGTTTTCAAGCTACAACTGATTTACTCAATAGTGAGAACCTGAAAATAGCTATTGCTCAGCTATGCCATGAGCTATAGGTCTGTAATTTCACTATGTTATAGCTGACCCAAAAGTAGGTGAACAATATATTTTAACAAAATACTCCAAATGCAATATTTTTCAAGTTATAGCTGATTTACTCAACAGTCAGTACCTGAGAATAGCTATTGCTCAGTTGTGCCATGAGCTATAGGTCTATAATTTCACTATGTTATAGCTGACCCAAAAGTAGCTGAATAACATATTTGCACAAATTTCTGTAAATGCAATAGTTTTCCAATTATAACTGATTTACTCAACAGTGAGAACTTCAAAGTAGCTATTACTCAGCTATGAAATGAGCCACAGGTCTGAAACTTCACTATGTTATAGCTGACCCCAAAATAGGTGAATAACATATTGAAACAAAATACTCTAAATGCAATAGTTTTCAAGTTATAAGTGATTTACTCAACAGTGATAACCTAAAAGTAGCTATTACTCAGCTATGCCATGAGCTACAGGTCTGATATTTTACTATGTTATAGCTGGCCCAAAAGTAGCTGAATAACATATTTATACGAAATTCTCTAAATGCAATAGTTTTTAAGTTACAAGTGATTTTACTCATGATGGAAGTTACTGAAAAGCCCAAAAGTAGCTATTACTCACTTAGCTATTGAGACAGACACCCAACTTACTCACCATATTGTAGCTATGAAAAAAGTAGCTAAATAACATATTTTAACAAAATGCTCTAAATGCAACACTTTTCAAGTTATAAGTGATTTACTCAACAGTGATAACCTAAAAGTAGCTATTACTCGGCTATGCCATGAGCTACAGGTCTGAAATTTTACTATGTTATAGCTGACCCAAAAGTAGCTGAATAACATATTTATGCGAAATTCTCTAAATGCAATAGTTTTCAAGTTATAAGCGATTTACTCAACAGTGATAACCTAAAAGTAGCTATTACTCAGCTATGCCATGAGCTATAGGTCTGTAATTTCACTATGTTATAGCTGACCCAAAAGTAGGTGAACAATATATTTTAACAAAATACTCCAAATGCAATATTTTTCAAGTTATAGCTGATTTACTCAACAGTCAGTACCTGAGAATAGCTATTGCTCAGTTGTGCCATGAGCTATAGGTCTATAATTTCACTATGTTATAGCTGACCCAAAAGTAGCTGAATAACATATTTGCACAAATTTCTGTAAATGCAATAGTTTTCCAATTATAACTGATTTACTCAACAGTGAGAACTTCAAAGTAGCTATTACTCAGCTATGAAATGAGCCACAGGTCTGAAACTTCACTATGTTATAGCTGACCCCAAAATAGGTGAATAATATATGAAACAAAATACTCTAAATGCAATAGTTTTCAAGTTATAAGTGATTTACTCAACAGTGATAACCTAAAAGTAGCTATTACTCAGCTATGCCATGAGCTACAGGTCTGAAATTTTACTATGTTATAGCTGGCCCAAAAGTAGCTGAATAACATATTTATACGAAATTCTCTAAATGCAATAGTTTTCAAGTTATAAGCGATTTACTCAACAGTGATAACCTAAAAGTAGCTATTACTCAGCTATGCCATGAGCTATAGGTCTGTAATTTCACTATGTTATAGCTGACCCAAAAGTAGGTGAACAATATATTTTAACAAAATACTCCAAATGCAATATTTTTCAAGTTATAGCTGATTTACTCAACAGTCAGTACCTGAGAATAGCTATTGCTCAGTTGTGCCATGAGCTATAGGTCTATAATTTCACTATGTTATAGCTGACCCAAAAGTAGCTGAATAACATATTTGCACAAATTTCTGTAAATGCAATAGTTTTCCAATTATAACTGATTTACTCAACAGTGAGAACTTCAAAGTAGCTATTACTCAGCTATGAAATGAGCCACAGGTCTGAAACTTCACTATGTTATAGCTGACCCCAAAATAGGTGAATAACATATCGAAACAAAATACTCTAAATGCAATAGTTTTCAAGTTATAAGTGATTTACTCAACAGTGATAACCTAAAAGTAGCTATTACTCAGCTATGCCATGAGCTACAGGTCTGAAATTTTACTATGTTATAGCTGGCCCAAAAGTAGCTGAATAACATATTTATACGAAATTCTCTGAATGCAATAGTTTTTAAGTTACAAGTGATTTTACTCATGATGGAAGTTACTGAAAAGCCCAAAAGTAGCTATTACTCACTTAGCTATTGAGACAGACACCCAACTTACTCACCATATTGTAGCTATGAAAAAAGTAGCTGAATAACATATTTTAACAAAATGCTCTAAATGCAACACTTTTCAAGTTATAAGTGATTTACTCAACAGTGATAACCTAAAAGTAGCTATTACTCAGCTATGCCATGAGCTACAGGACTGAAATTTTACTATGTTATAGCTGACCCAAAAGTAGCTGAATAACATATTTATACGAAATTCTCTAAATGCAATAGTTTTCAAGTTATAAGCGATTTACTCAACAGTGATAACCTAAAAGTAGCTATTACTCAGCTATGCCATGAGCTACAGGTCTGAAATTTCACTATGTTATAGCTGGCCCAAAAGTAGCTGAATAACATATTTATACGAAATTCTCTAAATGCAATAGTTTCTAAGTTACAAGTGATTTTACTCATAATGGAAGTTACTGAAAAGCCCAAAAGTAGCTATTACTCACTTAGCTATTGAGACAGACACCCAACTTACTCACCATATTGTAGCTATGAAAAAAGTAGCTGAACAACATATTTTCACAAAATGCTGTAAATGCAACACTTTTGAAGTTATAAGTGATTTAGTGCATGATTTCATGAATTTTAATGCATTAAAAATTATTAAAAAAATTTATTAAAAAAAAAGTAAGACAGATCCAGGTCTCATACTCACACAAGAGAATCTACCTCTGGCCTAGTACACATATGCAAGATATGAGAGAAATCCCTGCAATAGTCACTGAGAAAATTGTGATAAAAAGTTGAAATTTTCACACTTTTGGTGGGGGTACCCCCCTTGTAATGTCTCTAGCAAACAGACGAACAGACAGATTTGCATGCCTTGAACAATTTTTCATCCTCGATAGATAAGGTATCTTTTAAAAAAACAGCATGTCTCTAGGCCTTGTAGTTTTGGAGAAGAAGTTGTTCACGCGGACGCGTACGCCCACGCCGCAGAGTGATGACATAATGCCAGCTGACTGACAAGTCAGCTGACATAAAAATTAAAGCAATATGTGCTGTAGCAACTTGAAAATTGGTGTAATTAGTGAAACAAAAAATGTGGCAATGGTACATAGTTTTTCAAAAAATAAAAAAATAGCATCAGAGATACCCGTACCCCACAGCCTAGGGGAATATTTTTAACACAGTGAGATATAGAAGTACTGCATCAGTACAAATTTCAGGATACTTTCAGAGCACTGTCAGTTATATGAAGGTCCAAACAATGTTTAAATGGAGAAAATAATGTCTAAGAGAAAGATAATGCATGTAGTCTTTATCTACATCTGGCATGGCCGAATTATGGTTTAGATGTTTTGAATATTACCATGCATACAGAAGTGGTAATACATTCAATGAATGATTGTGTGGTGTTGGAGCAAAATCTGTGGCTCACTTGATGAAATTCCATCTGTTACAATGGGAAGTTGTAAAAGTAAAATTCTTAATGAATTCTAATATGACTTTAACAGTGCTTAATCTGCATCAAAAGACAGACCCAAAGGTGCAACAAGATTTTAAAGGTCAAGGTCACTACGACAGGGTCAAAGGTCAAATCAAGGTCACACCATGATGCTGCACACCTACACTCCCTAACCAATGTCCCTACCAAGCATCAACTTCCTACACCTTACGGTTTCCGAGATATAGCCCGGACAAGATTTTAAAGGTCAAGGTCACTATGGCAAGGTCAAATTAAGGTCAGACCACGACGTTGCACACCTACACCCCCTAACCAAAGTTCCTACCAAGTATCAACTTCCTACACCTTACGGTTTCCGAGATATAGCCCGGACAAGATTTTCAAACTCAAGGTCACTACGGCAAGGTCAAATCAAGGTCAGACCATGACGTTGCACACCTACACCCCCTAACCAATGTCCCTACCAAGTATCAACTTCCTACACCTTACGGTTTCTGAGATATAGCCTGGACAAGATTTTATAGGTCAAGGTCACTACAGCAAGGTCAAATCAAGGTCACACCATGTCGTTGCACACCTACAACCCCTAACCAATGCCCCTACCAAGTATCAACTTCCTACACCTTACGATTTCTGAGATACACCCTGGACAAACTTTTTCCCGCTGCCCGCCCACCCATCTGGACACCATGGGTGAAAACAATACCCCGACAGCCCTCAACAGCTGTGGGGTAAAAATGATCTATTTAACTGTGTTTGGTTAGATCATGATTAACGGTTTTTATAAGATCATTACCTTTATCACAAGGAACAGATTGGTTACTGAAGGTGTTTAGGCAAATTAAATGCCAATGTATATGCATAGTAATTCTTACAATAGCTGTGCCGACTCCAAAAAAAAAAATCATGTTAGTTGGAATTACTTAAAGTTAGAAGAGCCTTATTAATTAGGTCTTACAGTATTGTCATGGGCTGGATTTGAACTGAGGACCACAAATGTGAGAAGCAAGTAATCACTTGATAAATGTGGTCACTGCTACGCCACTAAGGGTAATACACCAGCAAGTTACATATTGTCCTATTGTAGCAACTAGAACATTGTGCAACATAACTCACTAACCAAGTGCAGCATGCATCAGAAAATAATGATCTTGTTCATATAACTTTAAAAATGTTATTCAACAATGCAAAAATTAACTGATTTCTGTTAGTTTAAAGGCAGGTGATATAAACAATCAACAAAACAATAAAGCAAAATAAAAACAACTTCTGCTTCTATAAATTATTATTTATTGCAAAATTCAGTCAATGACAAAATAAATGACAATTTTACAAAATTATTTAATTACTTTCAAAGTTACAAAGTACCAATAACTTACAAATAGTTCCAAATTTTAAATAAATTAATTTTCTTACAATGATCATTAATTGTTTCAATCTTGCTTCAAATTTGAAAATTTTAAGGACTATCAAGTCACAAGAACAAGAAAATAGACATTATTTAACCTGATTTACACTGAAAGGTGTTCTTAAATTTCTTGCACACATGATGTACATTAGATATTTATTTTACACAGTTGTTATTCTCATAAAGGTACATTTACTATCAGTGTAAAGATTTTATTTAAAAAGTTAATTGTACAGAAGAAGGTCACCCGCCATTTTCCTAACAGAAATCAGTCATTTTTTACACAGTACACTTAGCATGTCAATTACAAACCCACCTACAACTTTCTTTTTTTTCTTCACATGAATAATCAATATATGCATAAACCCACTCATTAAATTAGCACTTGTGCTTACTACACTTCAATATGCGTCACTTGTTTTACATGACAGTTCTAACAAAAACAATTTGGCATTCTTTATTCAAAGATAAAGATGCAAGTTAATTGGAAAATTTAATGGTTAAATTAAATTTTTATTAGTTAATATCTTACCTAGTGGACCAGTGCATTTGTCCGGCGCGCAGCCGGTCCCGCCAAACGTTAGACAAAAACGTCCTGAGCTGGGCTCTGACCGGGACCGGTAGTGTATTCCTCATTCGCCAGGTGTCGTGACTGCACCCAGCTCCCCTACTGCGCGTGCGCGCGCATGCGTACTTCCTCTTTTTGTGGCCTACCTAAGAATGTCCCCCTTTGAGCTATTGCGGGGCAGGTAGGGTGGGACTCTCTTGGTCCACTAGGTAAGATATTAACTAATAAAAATTTAATTTAACCATTAAATTTTCCATTTTATTGCGTTAATATATCTTACCTAGTGGACCAGTGCAGAATAACTACCCAGTGGTTGGCGGGTAGCTATGGGCAAAGGGGAGACCGAGACTCTAAGATCTACATATATACTCCGTAAATCCAGAGGAAATCACCCGGGAAGGGTTTCTAACTACCCTGGATAGGTACAGTCTCTCTCCCCCCCCCCCCCCCTTTTGTTTTGTAGCTGACGAGTTCCCGAGGAAGTGAAGAAGGGGAATTGAAGATTAAGATGGTCCCCCATCTTCTTGCAACGCAAGACAGACTGCAGGGACGTTTTTTTTTTTTTTTTTTTTTTTTTTTTTTTTTTTTTTTGTACATGTATGAATACATATATACACCACTATACACTATATACATGGGAGCCTCTGCTTAGTCCCTAATTTGTTGGGCAGCTACCACAGGACCCAAATGGTACACATCCGAGTCTGCCCATGCCAAGTCCTTCAAGTAAAATTGGGTGAAGGTGTTATGAGATTTCCAGTGACAGGCTGCCAAAATCTGGTCTAAGGGAACACCCCCCTGAAAGGCTTTGGACGCCGCGAACGCGCGAACGTCATGAGCCCGAACCTGATGCAACTGTTGAGCCTGTTGGTCTGACATCTGGTAACAAAGGACTATGGTTTGTTTGATCCAGGAGGAAACGGTAGCAGGGACAATATCCTTCTGGAAGCTCTTCCTAAAGGAAACAAAAACCAATTCCTTGCCTGAACGGAGATCTTTGGTTTTGTCCAAGTAATAACGGAGTGCCCGGACCGGGCACAGACTCCTATCCTCCTTGAGGGATTTGTCCAATGAAGGAGCCAAGGCTGGAATGATAACAGGGGCCACGCAAGCGGGACCCTCTTTAGCCAGGTGGTTCTTAGAGATGAAACTAGGAGAAGGCGATAATGAAACATTTGACCAATCCTCTTGGTGCCTAATGTTCCTGTGGACCCAAGCATGAATTTCACTCCTCCGTTTCCCAGAGCCCAAGGCTAGAAGGAAGACAGTCTTAAAGGTGAGGTACTTCAGCGAAGCCTTCCTGAGAGGTTCAAACGGAGGTTGTGTAAGTTGGTGAAGGACCAAAGACAAATTCCACGTAGGAACCCCACGCCTGCCTTTTGGTTTGTCCCTATGAAAACTGTCCAACAACCTGGACAAGTTTTCATCCTTGCTGATGTTAATTCTGGAATTCCCCACTTTGTCGGCTATGGCAGTCCTATAGCCTTCTATGGTACTAGGTTGAAGATGTTTCTCCTGAAAAAGGGAAAGGAGAAAATCCGCAATTTGCTCTATAGAGGGAGTCCTGAAGTCCACCTGATTCTTTTCACACCATCTGACAAAAACGGACCACTTTGATTCATAAATGGCTCTGGTAGAGCGTCTTTGAGGAGCCTCAATTCTTGTTGCCACTTCTGCCGAGAACCCGGCCTGCTGGATGGCAGCGGCTCTAGGAGCCACGCATGAAGGTTCAGATTGGGCAGGTCCCGGTGAGGACACTGATTGAACGGTTGAGTGATCAATTTCGACACCTGAGGGAGCAGGAGAGGAACTTGAGCTGACATGTTGACCAGGTCCCAAAACCAAGGCATGTTGGGCCAACCTGGTGCTATCAGAATGAGACGACGGAATCCGTGGTCCAAGAGTTTCGTCACCACCTGATGAAGAAGGGCCGTTGGTGGAAAGGCATAAGCGTCCAGGTCCTCCCAAGGGAGACTTAAGGCGTCCACTCCCCACGCGGATTGGTCTGGAACCGGGGATACAAACCGGGGAAGTTTGTGATTGAACCGGGTGGCAAACAGGTCCACAGACGGGCGGTGCCAACGCCGGCATATTTGAGCAAACACCTCCGGGAGGAGGGACCATTCTGTTTGGATCACCTGATTGAGTCGGGACAGCTTGTCGGCTATGACGTTCAGGTGACCCGGAATATGCCTGGCCCTCAAGACAATCTGCCTTTGATTGCACCAAAGCATCAGTCTCCAAAGGAGGGCACAGAGTGAGCCTGATTTCATACCCCCTTCCTTGTTGATGTAAGAGACCACAGTGGTGTTGTCTGTACAAACAAGAACTATCTGGTTGCAACATAACTGCTCGAACCGTTTTAAGGCTAGCAGGACCGCCTTGAGCTCCAACAAATTTATGTGCAAGGCGCTTTCTGACTCCAACCAAACTCCTTTTGCCATGTAATCGCCTAAGTGAGCGCCCCAACCTTCGTTTGAGGCGTCTGTAAACAGTTGAAGGGCGTGTCGAAGAGGGTGTAAGGGTTGACCGGAGAGCACCTTGGCCGGGTCCAACCACCACCTTAGATGTACATGGAGAGATGAAGGAATTGGGATGACCTTTTCCAGCGATTCCGGGGCATGCCAATGCTTTTTTAGGTGCCACTGAATGGGCCTCATATGCAGCCGCCCCGACACTACTTGTTTTTCTGTTGCTGTCAGAAGGCCGATTAAAGACATGAACTGCCTGACTGTGCAACATTCCCGTCCCAGGAGAAGGTTGAGTTTCTGAGATAGACTCCTCCACCTGTCCTGAGTTGGTTTGACTAACCCCTGAGATAGGTCGAAATGATAACCTACGAAGTCGAAGGTTTGTTGGGGAACTAGCTCTGACTTGTCCATGTTGACTACCCACCCTAGCGAGCGGCAAAGGTCCAAAAGGATCTGGGTATGACGTAGGCAAATTTCCCGGCATGGGGCTCTCAGTAACCAATCGTCTAGGTATTGGTGGATTCGAATACCCCTCGATTGAGCCATGAGTTTTACCTCCTTGACCACCTTTGTGAACTCCAACGGAGCCGTCGACAGGCCAAAGGGAAGTGCTGTGAACTGAAAAGTCTGACCTTTTAAGTGGAACCGGAGATATTTTCGCGACCTGTGGTTTATGGGAATGTGAAAATAAGCATCGCTGAAATCCAGCGAAGAGACCCACTCCCCCTGTTGCAGGGAGAGTCTGATGGTCTCCGGAGTTTCCATCTTGAACGTTGCTGGGGCAAGGTAAAGGTTCAGTTGGCTTAGATCTAGAATGGGCCTCCATTTCCCGTTGGGTTTTGGCACCAGGAACAACCGGTTGTAGAAACCCAGAGATGACTGAACGGCCACCTTTTCGATAGTCTGTTTTTGACCTAGGGAATGCAATGCCTCGTTCAGACTTTTGTTTCGAGAGGGATTTGATGAACCACTGATAACCACAGGAAATCTTGCCAGAGGTGGTCTCTCCTTGAAGGGTAGTTGATACCCTTCCCTGAGGATGGAGACTACCCTTGGATTTGAACCCAGGGAGCGCCAAACCTGCCAAAACAGTTGCAGACGGCCTCCCACAGGTGGATCTTTTGCAACACATGGGGCATTTGTTACATTTGGGGCAAAAAGACACTGATTTACAGACAAAGCACTGTTCACAGATTTTATTCCTATTTGAGAATGAGAGGGTCTTACGTTTTTCTTTTGTAACAGCCCTTTTACAAAAGGTACAGGAGGAACAACATGCAAATTTACAGTCTCTTGAAAAGTCTCTTTGTTTGCTGATGACACTAGATTGAGATCCCCTAAACTTGAACTTAACACAACTGGGGGACTCAGTAGATGTTGATTGTCATTTATACGGTTTTGTACCACGGGCAGGCTTGGAGTAGTAAGTAGAACCAGATCCACCTCTACCACGACCTCTACCCCTGCCTCTGCCTGAGAATTGCCTCCAAGGTTGTTGATTTTGGGAAGAGGAGAAGCCGGATTGACGACTCTCTTTCTTTTCATATGGTTGATACCGGAATTGATGCTTCTTTGAGTGCTGATATGTGCCCGGACCGGGACCAGTAGCACTCTTGTTTGAATCATATTTTTGAATATCCTGCTCCGCTACTGCCAGAACATCATCCGGGAATAACCCGTAAGTGAACAGGGGAGCATTTCGTAGTTTATTCCAGGTATCAGGTTTCAGGCCTGGTTTAACGTACTCGAGATAAGAATCTCTCCTCAACAAAATGAAGTTGGCTAGCTGAACAAATAAACTGTCTGCGAGGTGCTGGAAGGCAGTACCTAAGGCAACAGAAACACTACTGTGGAAAGCTGACAAGTCTTTCAAATCCCTGATGGCGTCGGTGACCTCCTTAGGGGCCTTGCCCTGAACAATGGTAGCGTTTAAAAATGAAATGTGTTGATTCATTTTGTCCTGAATTTCACTAACGCACCTGTTGAATCCTGCTGCGTGATTGGTAATCAAAGAGCCTTCCTTAGCACATTGCTCCCACCTTCGAAGAATCTCCTGAGGGATAGGCCTAGATGCTGGTCCTGAAGATGGATATGAGGAAGTCTTGGCAATACGGGAAAATTGAGAGTTCAGGCGTGCTTCGGAACCCGACCAGCCAAAGATTGTACGTCCAGGTCTTTGATTTATATCCTGTTTGAGTCGTGACTGTGTATACCACTTTGCCTGGCTTTTGGGTGTTCTGACAAACTGGTCTTGTTTCAGACCTGCGGCCTCTTGGGAACGAGAAGGGTAACCTTCTGCAACACGAGTGTTCAGTTTTTCCATCTTATAGCAAAGCCAGTCGTCAGCTGGTAACTCCACTGAAACTTTGCCTGAGCGACGAGGATATTTCCCTTTCCAAGGGTTGTCAGAACGGTTGTCTGCATCACTTGCTGAAGCCTCAAAATCTGGTATGTGAGACCAGCCAAGAAAGGAACGGACCGACCGGACCGTTTCTCTGTAGTTCATTTCTTCATTTTTCTCATTGATTTCAGTATCTGAAAGTTCACCCTCCTCACCAGATTCCTTATCTGACCGGTCCGGAAGGGGTTCCCCGTCTGACAGAGCCGGATCCGGCTGAGTAAAACTATCCGGTGCAAAGGAAGCAGAAGTACTGGTATACTGCGGACCGGTAATGACCGGTTGAGAGGAGGACCCTAAGGAAGAGACACTGGTGATAGCAGGCACAGTTTCCTCCGGTTCACCAAGAACTTGTAAACCCGGACCGGGTACCACTGTCTTGGGAGGAATAGGGTCCCTAGCAACCTGACTTGCAGAACCGGCAGCAGCGGCCGGTTTGATAGACTTCTTATGTTTTGACTTCCCTTTCTGTTTTTTAACAGAAGAAGCAGAATCCTCTACAGCCTGACCCGGAGGCCTCACCGGACCGGTGGCTCTGGGGTCAGGAGAGGGATTGATAAAGGGCGTGTCAGAAACAGGGGCTTGACTCTTTGAAACAGGCATCTTTGGAGTAGAAAAAATGTTGGTCCTTGTAAGGAGAGCCTCAAAACGGGCGAATTTTTCCTCCAACTGATTATTCAATAGTTCAAAATCCTGACGGGAGACAAAGTCTCCAGTACCTGTCTGATCAGAAACCGGGAAAGCACCGGTAACAAACTGTCCCTGCGCATGCGCAGTGTCCGGAGGCATCTCAAGTTCATCCTGTTCCTCCACCGGACCCACAACCGTAACTTTACTGGGAGAAATCAAAATCCCTGCTTTTTTGTCTTTTCGGATTTGATACTGTGGGGTTGCAAGCATACCTTTCTGGGAGTCAGATAACGCATCACACAATTCACAGTCCTGACCTTTGACACAAGGGTCATCTCCCACCTTTTTGTCCCTACAGCGGGCACACTTTTTATGAAGGTCAAACCCCGCCATAACATGGCCACAACTACCACGCCTCTGTCCTGGTGATGCCATGGTAAATATATTTTGCAATATCCAAAGCTTTCCTTCTAATTCGTTTGCAAATAGACAATATAATTTAAAGTTTATTTTACTGAAATTTATCCGCTAAAACACTATGGCGCCAAACAAAAAGAGGAAGTACGCATGCGCGCGCACGCGCAGTAGGGGAGCTGGGTGCAGTCACGACACCTGGCGAATGAGGAATACACTACCGGTCCCGGTCAGAGCCCAGCTCAGGACGTTTTTGTCTAACGTTTGGCGGGACCGGCTGCGCGCCGGACAAATGCACTGGTCCACTAGGTAAGATATATTAACGCAATAAAAAATCATTGTAATACATGATAGATTGGCAACTTACCACTTATGCGGTCAACTTTCACCATGATAATATGTCTTAATAGTGCAGTCACTTTAACTCAGAAGGTTTAGTGGTAAAAATTTCATTAAAATTGAGCAACTTAATGATAAAACATGGACAAAAGAGTAAAGAGAGGTGAAGTGTTAAAATATAGAATTATGGATATGTGACTCTCTGTGTCACTAACACACAAATGACATCCTTTTAGACTTTGTGGTTTTTATAAGTCTATGTAGTTCTATTAGTGCCAACAGACTGAGATCAGGGACTCGATTTAATTAATGAAATTCAACTGGCACATCAAAGTTTACTAATTCTCAGAAATTTATGTGTACTTAATTTACAAGAAATGTTCATTACATATAAAACAAAGATATATTATTCAATATATTTTGTTCTGTTAAACCATTAAATATCTTACACATCATAATTCAGGTTGAAAACCCACCAAACACAGGAATTTGATACAGATATATTTCTCTTGGCTATGTTTCTTAGTGAGATCATTAAGTTTCTAATCTTTACAAGGATTCTATTTTAACTGCCTTGCAATGATCGACCTAATGCCCCTGATACTGATACCAGACCTCCTTCTCTTGGTAACCTTGCCAGGGTTACCTTTCTGATTCCGTGTTGTCACTCTTTTTGGGCGGGTGTGCTGGGTTGGAGGGGGCGCTGCCAAATCATTTTCGTCCTCAAACAGGGACGATTGGGTTAGGTTGATTTTGCGGCGTTTATTTTTGGGAGGGTTGGACACAGTAGGAGAAAGAAGCCTTAATCTGGAGGCTTTGTTTAATCTCACAGTCATCTGGTGGTTGTTTTTGCGACTAACCTCTTTGGTCTGAATGGCACGCACTGGAGAGGGGGTCTTATCGTTCAATATATCCAGGAATGGGGAGGTTGGGTGTATTGTGGGCTTTTTGTTGCTACTCTTACTTTTGGGAGTGCAGATATTCTGCAGCTGCTTTAGGACGCCCTTTTTCTTCTCCCCAGCCAATGATACACTACTGAAGGGGGAACAGGTCACATTTCCTGGGGAGTCTGGCTCATGTACCTGATGGGCTTTTCTGTCAGAGTATACACCTGGAGTAAATGTGCTATCAGAAAGACTTGTGTTATTCTCAATCAGGAGATTGTGGCGGGTCGAGGACAGAGGTGGGGCAAAGGTTATTGAGGGGTCCACAACAGATGCGTGGTGCTGGGTGGAGGAGAGAGGGGGTGAAAACCTGCTGGTCATTTCCTCGACTATCTCCACTTCAGACAAGGAAGCGCGCACATTTTTCATGACCTGGGTAATGACTGGGGATTGCTGCCTGTTGTTACTACTGTCACGTCTATTTTTCTGGAAGCGCCTAGGTGTGTACTTGCTGGGGGTGGCTCGGTAGCGGGGTAACTTAATTACCGAGCCTGAATGCGGAGACACTACCTTAAACTCAGGAATGTAAGGACGGCTTGTGTTCTCAGTTGTATTGACTGAGTCACACGACACTGAGCTACCAATACCCGAACTCACTTCTCCTTTACTACTGGCACTACAACTCTTTGGCTCCTCTCTATCAGGAGATGATGATGTCTCAGTTTTAGCCATATTAGTAGAATCGGCCTTCGACTTAACAGTATAAGTATCACTACTCTTATTACAAGAGCCAACATTATTCACAGTGTAGGTCTCCCCTGCCTTGCCCCTGAACAACAGAGGACTAGAACTGCGACTGTCCATACCATACATAGCATTGAAGTTAAAGTCCTGCCCCTTCCTACCACCCAATCCATTGCACTGTACTTTGTAGACCTCAGGGCTATCAGTAACAGAGCTATTGAGCCCGCCACCTGACCTCCGTTTATTGCTGACGAATGGATTGGTGCGGATCTTACTAGAGGGCGGTTGCCTCTCTGTACTGGACTGAACAATGTCTGTGTGATCATATAGACTAGGGCTGAGAAGGGAGGGGGATTCTTCCACACCCGCAGGTTTACACAGATAGTCCTTGCCCGGTGGTGCCCGGGTGGGGCCTGTGGGCATTAAGTGGTGGGGAGAGTCTGTGGACATCTGGGTACTCATACCTTTAGTCTGGATTATCTGTTCCAGCTCAGAGATACGGGCGTCCCGCACCCGGATACGTTGCTCTAGCTGAACCATCTGTTCATTGTTCTCGTTGAAGAGCTGGGCTTGTTCCTCTACCTGAATAATAAATAGCAGGGAATAAACCAGTTGCTGGTTAATGCCATTTAAAGAGGGTGCTATGCTACTTCGTCTTAACTACATACACAATGAAAAAGTGTGAAAATGTACAAGTCAAAGGGTCAAGATAAGTAGTTAAATATGTTTTACTTAAAGAATGTAGCTATATCATAAGACACGGAGAAAACTATATTTTCAAGAACCAGGGATGATGATGAAGGCGAGTTCAAATAGCCCATTACACTGGACACATTTTTATCGGTGTACTGCTAACACAAAATGTTCTGAGTAATAGTTGATATCATGTTCCAAAATCTGATGTTAACAATTGAGATGCATCTAATAACATTTCCTTGCTGTATTTTTAATACAAGGACACCACCCTCTCATCATCAAATTGCTTGCCAACACTGAGAACATGATAGCATAAATCAGTAAGGCATATGTTATATGCTTTCATATATCTCCAGATGAACAGATCCATTCTTAGAAAATATCTAAACAGCTCTCACATAAAGGTCACGAAGTCCTAAATAACAAACAGTGATAATAAAATAATCAGAATTCTAAAAACATGCATTTATGTTAACACTGTCAGTTTTGATCATGTTAAAATGACTGTATCAGCCTCCTAAATGTACAATGACATCCCGTGGGCAGTGTTTTAGTGTAGATCCACAAGTTCATGGTTCCCTAACTGTGGCTATAGTGGCACCTGAGCATTTAAGTGCGACATGGGTTTTAGGTTATGACAAGCAATTACCATGTTGTTGAACTGCTGAATCTTGTCGTTGAGATGCGTGTTGTCAAATTGAAGTTTCGAGACTTTCTCTGTTAAGGTCTCTTTTTCCTCGGCATATTCTTTGATAATCTTTTCCATGGCTGATAACTCCTTCTTCAGGGTCGCAATCATCGCATCTCGTTCCTAATCACAGTGAAACAATTAAGAGCTTATCCGATTTTTTTTTCCTTCTTAAATTTAGGACTGTAAGCAGTGTTCATTAAATATAAGAACAATGAATTATTGGGTATAAAAAAGGATACATGTCTCATTATTATATATTGCTAAAATTCTCACAAAACTAACCTACACTGATTAATTTTCTGCAAATTTCACGTGAAACAGAGAACTGTCAAAGAGAAATGGTAAAAGGAGTGCTAAATCACAAAAATCCTTCTTCTTTCAAGCACATTTAGATTTAAGGATCATCATTTTTTTCTAATTCAATAACTGTCTGATGTTACTGTTTAAGTCATTCAATAAATGCTGATGAGCAGGTTGCTGGATGTGATGTTGTTGTTGCAGTACTCCAGTGCAGTAGTCTCACCACTGGGACACCAGCACCACTGCCCCGACCCTACTGCTAATCCTACCTGCAGTTTGACCTGTTCTGCATGTAACAAGACACTGGACACATATTCATCCTCATCATCCTGATCCATGAACCGCTTCCTCTTTTTGGTTTTCTTCATGGACATGGTCAACAATTCTATCTTCTTTTCTGCCTTTTCTTCCGCCAAATACTGAGCCTCTTTCACTCGCTCACTGCAATAGAAACACACGCACACAAAAATAAAACTTAGTGTGTCACTTGTAATGCATTTAGTTGATGGTAAGCTTTATAATTGTCCACTTTCCGAATTTTTAGAAATCTGAAGAAATTACACATTTTTACCCCACCTTTTTGTATATTTAGGGATTTTTTTCAGCGATTTTGTTGAGCAGAACTGATGTGCTTTGATTAATAAGCTGCGACACTTTATAACCTCCATCTCACTTGTCAACTTAAACTACTGGAAACAAACAACAAATTCGAAGAAATTGCACACTTTATCCAATATTTTTATGCATTAAGATGAGTTTAAGAATTTTCTATATTGTGAAAAGTTTGAGTCTGAGTATAAACTCATAAAAATGAGTTTATGAGTGAGTTTTAAGATGGGTTTAGGTTTAAAAATTTTTTTTTGTAAATACGGAACCAGGTTCTCAATATGCTCAATTTCTTGTAGGTTTCAACAAAGTAACTCCAAATGTAACTCTGTGTGGATACAGTTCATGTTCTATCACCTGATTATGTCTGATAGGCTTTACTCTTAAGTCTGGGTGTACCATTACCTGTACTGGCTCTCAATCTCCACCAGTTGCTGGGCCATCTCCCTGCACACTTCCTCCCTGATCTGCACCTCCATCTCCATCTTCTGCTTCGTGCTTGCAATAAGCTCTTTCTTCAGGTGTTCCACCACTTCCAACAAGTTCTAAATAGGTACAAAATCAGGCAAAATTTAAAAAAAAATAAATAAAAAACTAACACAGGTACAATTGCAGGTACAAATACAATGCAACACTGGTAAATTATTATGTATAGGTAAAAAGGTACAAATACAGGAGTACTATTTGGCAGCTCCACCGTTTGGTTTTCCCATAAGTTTCAAAAAGTTTTAAGCAGTTACAACAGGACAATATACAGTCTCTTATTTTCTGCATAGTGAAGATGCACTTACTGTCACTTGGTTGTCATCTGGCTCCTCCAAATCAATGTCATCATCTTCAGGCAGTGGTAGGTTACAGCCAGCCTCTTCCTCCTCTATGACTTTGGCTATGGTGCCTGAAAACAGAATGTACGCACAGTCACTGGCAGGGAAGTCCAGAATGGCTGACTAATTAACGATGGTTAAAATAATGTCATATATTGTTATCATATTTTAATTACTAAATAATCGCTCATTCTTAAATCACTCAACGTAATAAAATTTGCAAAAGTTCCTTATCAATCAAATACTTGCATATTGTCATATTGCAGGTATCAATTGCTATGTACTACCACTAACAAAATCCTCCACAATTCAATTTGCAATACTTTCAAATCAAGTAATCCCATTTGGGCCATTGAACATACACATAAAGTACTAACTTGACAAAATATACAGCATTACATATTAAGTTTATGATAATCTTTATCACAAATCTTCACCGATTATAATAATTCCCCAAATACACTTTCAAGATACTGTCTGGGATTCTTCACAGGCTAACCAGCCAAACTTTGTGGTACATTAGGGTATAGTTTAGAGCAGTTCTCTGAATAAGAACCTGTCTGGATGCATAACACGATCAGACAATGTGCAAAAAGGTACCTGGCGTGGGCCCAGCTTATAGGTGTTCCTTCTCCGTTCTTTCTATTTATGTTGACCCCAATGGATTTAACTGAGTAACAAGTCTAAATCACAGTAAAATTAGTTAACACAGCTCCAGACAATAAAACAATGTAGAATGTTACCTGGCGTGGCCCAGCCTATGGTTGTTCTGTTTTTGGCCATCTGTCTGAAGGCCATGGACACAACACCTCTTTTCTTGGGAGGTGGGGGTTTCTTCTCCTCCTCCTGAATTACTATCACCTGTCAAAACATGAATACACAGCAGATCTTAAGTACTTAACATATATAGCACATTTCGTACTCCACTAAAAAAGATACTGTCACTATTAATGCTGTGAATTTGTTTAGAGTTTTGGGTGCAATGTTTGGTATCTTTACAAGCTAAAGAAATTTAATTTAGTTCAATCATCAAACCAACAGTTTTAAAACTCATGAAAACACAAAAAATCTAACATAACTTTTGTCACATTCTTGAAAATGTTGTAAAAATATAATATGCAGATATCTTGGGAAAAATAATATATAAGTTAGTCAATTGTGTAAATAACATTGGTAAACCTCAATATTCAACCAGATTTATCTACTATTTGTGTTCAACAATTTCTTTACATTTTTGCAAAAAGTCATCAGTTTATTTTCAAATAATTTTGTTTATTTCATCCAACAATGTTTGCTTTTACAATTCTTCCAGTTGGTTACAACTAAAATGCATACACCCTGATTTGAGTTTGGTTAATGTGTAATGGACAGCTGGGCTTTAATTTCACCACCCCTAGTGAACATAGCCCCTCCTAACAATTGCATGTTCTATCACTCAGTATAAAACACTGTTAGTCACAGTGAAGAACAAGCACTACTTTCACCAGTGCAGAACTACACACTCATTTGCCCCAATACAAGAGGTTTACATTTACTTCAAAAGGTTTAAATTTACTTCAGAGCACATGATACCCAACATGCCATTACTCTACAATGTAGTTACCTCTTTTGCAATGGCCGAGTACTTTAAAGCATGCAGTGTCTCATCAAACAGACTTGCTAGCTGGTTAATGTTGACCACCATGGAGGCACGTCCTTTTCCACAAAAGAAGCTCTGAAAAACTCGTGTCAGTTTGCTGTCTCTGAATGGTACAATACGCTGCTGATCCCTTGAAATAAAACAGTTCAAAATTTTTAAAAAAGAATAATTTAAGTGATAACATTGAATTCTACATGAAAGTTCAATACATAGGTTCAGTTGTTTGAAAAAAAAATAAATAAATAAATAGGGAGAAATGTGGTGTTTAGCTTTTAGTAAATGAAATACATTTCTATAATATCATAATATGAAAAATAATTCTCCAATTAAGTACATAAGTTTTGACTTACTTATTGAGTTGGTTATGCCTAAGGGTTTTGATACAACGTCCTAAGGTTAGAAGTGAAGTGTTGATGTTGCTGGCTTCTTTGATTCTGTCCCCTTGTCCCTGTGTCTTTGAGTACCTTTCTGAACCAGCCAGATCACACAGAGATAACCTGAGACATAATTTACAACAATTCATGGACTTTTACTTTGAAAAAAGAATCAAAGATGCCTGTACTCCAAACTTGGGAAATAGGATAGGACACCAAGAGATATAGAAGAGGTGAAAAAGTACAAAGATAAAAAATGCTTCAGAACAGCGTAAGCTATGTAAAGGTGCTGGAGCAATAACACTCAAGAAAGGATAATGCATGTAATGACAAAGTATCAAAATAGTATCAGAGATGCCCTTACCCCACAGCCTGGGGAAATAGTTTTCAACACCATGAGATACAGAAGTAGTGAAACAGTACAAAGACTGGAATACTTTCAGAGCAGTGTCACTTATATAAAGGTCCAAATAATGTTTAAGTAGAGAAAATAACATCTAAAAGAAAGAAACTGTATGTAAAGATAAAGTATTAAAACAAGACAATTCAATAGCAAGATGACAGCATTAATCAGTATACTAAAAAATGTGAAGCTGTAAAATTTATTAATTGGAGAATAGCTGTCAATGGAAATTGCATAATTATGTAAAGTGCATATAATAATCAGTTGCAGCAATCCATATAATTTGGTCACAAGAGAAAGATGTCTCAAATATGGCAGCTGAACACACTCTGGCAGAGCAAAAAGGTCACACCATGATGCACACATACATTTACATACATCCCCAATCAATGTCCCTACCAAGTGTCAACCTTCTATGCCTTATGGAATCCAAGAAATCAGTGTTGATTCTAGAAATTTTGAAATGTGGGGGCAGTACCCCCCATGTCCGAAAAATGTGGGGGCTTGGTCAATAAAAATGGGAACTTGTACCTCCGCCAAAGAGGGATTAATTTCAGAAGCATTTGTCTGTCCGTACGTTTGTTAGGATTACACAAATGCTGCTGTATGGATCTTCATGAAAAAAAAAAGAAGATGGAACCTGATCCAACTTAGATCCCATTCACTTTGTTACTTATCTGGATCAATGCTTGGATAAAAAAAAGATCAAAGACCTGAGGCTGTATTCTATAACAATACTTTTCTACCAATATTCTTTAAAATAGAAGCACCTCGATGAAAGATCAAATGCTTTAAACTCAGGAACTCATGGCCATAGCACCCAAGTCATTAATATTCATGAGAAGATATGAGGTCATCGAGTTCCATTGAGGTTTTCTAATATTTTATAAAATGGAAGCCTTAACAAAGACCTAACACTTTAAACTTGAGAACTCACGGCCATAGCACCCAACTCATTAATATTCATGAGAAGATATGAGGTCATGGATTTCCCTTAGTGTTTCTAACAATATTTTATAAAATGGAAGCCTCAACAAAGATCTAACACTTTAAACTTGAGAACTCACGGTCATAGTACCCAACTCATTAATATTCATGAGGAGATATGAAGTAACAGACATGCTGTATGAACTGGTTCAATAGTATTGTTGTTAGTATCTGACTTTTGCATCATCCAATTTTAAACTGTAGTATCTGTTTTGTTTTCATATGAAATAACATTTTTCACTGAAAAAATGACAAAATATAGCCTTCATGATGATAAAATTAAAGGATTCTGGCGCAATGATCGGTGCCTCTCCATTTTGTAAACATGCGGGATCGCGTCTTCTACCGAAAGCGCCGAATATACTGAATTGCGGGCTAGTACTAAAACTCGCGAGATATCGCGTATCCCGCGCTCTAGAAGCATCACTGGAAATAGCCCAGACAAGATTTTAAAACTCATGGTCACTAAAAACAAGGTCAAATCAAGGTCACAGAATGATGTTGCAGACCTACAACCCATAACCAATATCTCTACCAAGTATCAACTTCATACACCTTACCGTTTACAAGATATAGCCCAGACAAGATTTTATAGGTGAAGGTCTCTGCGGCAAGGTCAAATCAAGGTCATACCATGACGTTGCACACCTACACCCCCTAACCAAAGTCCCTACCAAGTATCAACTTCCTACACCTTACGGTTTCCAAGATATAGCCTATACAAGATTTTATAGGTCAAGGTCACTACGGCAAGGTCAAAGGTCAAACCAAGGTCACACCATGACGTTGCACCCCTACAACCCCTAACTAATGTCCATACCAAGTATCAACTTCCTACACCTTAAGGTTGCCGAGATATAGCCCGGACAAGACTTTTAAACTCAAGGTCACTGCAGCAAGGTCAAAGGTCAAATCAAGGTCACACAATGACGTTGCACACCTACACCCCCTAACCAATGTCCCTACCAAGTATCAACTTCCTACACCTTACGGTTTCTGAGATACAGCCCGGATAAACTTTTTCCCGTCACCCACCCACCTGCCCATCCGGACACCATGGATGAAAACAATACCCCGACAGCCCTTAAGGGTTAAGTAAAAAGTGTTATGCCAACAAATTGGGAAATATCTGTCAGCATCTGTGGACTCTATACAATTTTTACGAAGGAAATACAAAAGTATGCTTTACAAGATAATAATGTATATTATTGTTGTGTTAGCTACTTACATGCTCATCCGTGCCATATTGGGCATATCCTTGTCAACTACTCGCAACAGCTTCACAGTGAAGATACAGTGACTGAAAGCAAATAGAAAGTTACATCATAATACATGGTCAAAACCTGTCTCACACAAGCACTCTAACATATGTAGTTGTTGGGACTTGCACACCCTACTTCTTATCAGCCATTTCTGTGACAAACAGTTGATTCATAATGAATTTTTAAAATAATATCATTGGTTTATTTCTTGTAACCACTTACAACTTTGTAAAAATTTAGGGTTTACTGCCATCTTTCTAAATTCACTGTGCTTTAAGGACGTACAAACATAAGTCAGAACTTTTGAATAGAATGAATTAGAAGAATTCAATAACTATTTGTATAATATGAATGAAAAGAATTCAATAAATATAAAATTCCTTGAAGCATCCGTTATTATTATACGCATCTTTTAAGACATGCTTCAATAACCAGTGGTTATTGGACATCTCCTGTTGCAAATGCCAAGCCACACTTGCTTAAATTAATCAAAAAACTCAAAATCATTAGCTCTCAACTCAGAAATCTAGAGATTTAAACCATGCTTGCAGAGTTGAAAGAGAAAATCACCCTTGACAGTCAACTTTATGTCAAATTACAAGATAGCTGAGGGCACATGAGGACTGGTCCACTCTGAATCCCACATTTTGCCAGGAGTTGCATTTGATCCCATAACCACAGAATTAAGGGGGAAGTTATTAAATCACAAACTAAGTAACCACTATGTCCTTTAGGTCTCAAAGGTCAAAGTCGGGGTTTTATGTCCAGCTCAACAGGCAGTCCTGAGGTCTCAAAGACAGCTGTTAATAGGAAACTGCATACCTTCTGCTTGAATTATGATTTAACTTTGTACAAGCAAATTGGAGATTTTTCTTTCCAATGTTGAGTATCTGATAAGCTTCATCTGCAGATTTGACACATATTTCTCTCAGTCCTGAAACAGTATAAAACTTATACTGTTTTAAAATGTAACAATACTCAAATGTGCCATGGCTTTTCTTTTTAAACGTACACTGCAAAGTTCAACATAAAATTACAAATTCCAAGAGCTATATAGTAATTTTTTGTATACATATTGGCTGTTCTGACCAAATAATAATAAAAAAACCCACAAAGTATAATCAATGAAACAATCATTTTTAATTTTACATTTTGTAATTTGTAAACATGCTCATGTACTTTCTCATGTTAAAAAAATAATTTTATTTGGATTATAGACAATAAAGTGTTCACATATTTCTATCCAAATAACCTTTAATATATGGAACTCCATTCTTGTCTTCTCTCAAGTGTAGTATGCTTCTCTTGGCTTTCTTTTTCTTTGGAGGTGGTTCAAGTAAATCAAAAATCTGCAACAAATACACAAAATATCTCTGCCCATGCAACACCACTTGTATAATTTTTTACATAGATTTTTCAGAAATACACTCAAATACGAAAAGGATATTATGGCCAGCATTTCTTCCACTCTGAGATAACTAACATTAAGACACAGGACCTGTTTCTAGCACCAATTTATATTAAATAACTATCTTTTATGGTTGTGAATCCGAAGTATTTTAGGGTTAACTTTCATATACTAACCTTGATATTTGCGACTCAATTTTTTTCATAATTTATCAAATTTAGGCATTTATTATCATTGTTACTTCTTCTTAATCGGGCTTCAGAAGTATTTTTCTAGTCAAATATACAATAGGGACACATTGTCAACATCAGGTACATTGAAAGCACACCTTCTTTGTGTTAGAAAATATGGAACAGAATCACAAAAACTTGTCATTTTACTCACCTGTTCATTGTAGATCTCTGCAAAAGAGACCCAGACCCCAAACTTCACCTGTCCCTGAAAGTCCACATCTATGGTACCCTCCTCTCTCACCCGGTTCTCTGCCTCATCTATCAGAGTGTCCAGTGAGTCCTTTGCTACAAAATCAAAACCAAGTTTTAGACAAACATCCCAATTTCTTGGGGTGTTATAGCTTAGAAAAATATTTTAAATGCGCAATATTCAAAAGATAAATGAGGAAAAACTCGGATTAGGGTCAGGAAGGGTCAGAAGGCCCAGCATCTCCGTATCGAAACCATTTAACTGAAATATCGTGATGAGATTTTACAACTGCCACTTTACTTGTGAACACCTATAATTGAAGGAAGAGTTGAAATATTACAAATATACCCAAAATCCGAAGAAATCATAAGCTTTTATCCCCAATTTTCATGCACTGCAGACTTTATACAGTTCTAGAGATTACATTGAGTAGAACTGCCACGTTTTGGTTATGAGACTTTATAACCTCAATCTCATTGTTAGGTCATTCAGGAAAACTTAAAATATTGGGAACAAAGAAGAAATATGAGGAAACTATAAGCTTTTATCTCCTATTTTGTGCATTTGGCCACTTTTATTGCGATGTCATGAAGAGGAAACATCCATGTTTGGTTGGGGTGTTCTAAAATGCAGAGTCCCGGAATCAGTACGGTTTTGCATTGGAGGGCTCCAGATGTATACATTTATTGCACCAACCCATCCCTAGATTAGGGCAAATCATAATATGGGCAAGAGGGATTACATAACGGACTGACACTAGGGTTGCAGTTTGTTTTAATTTTTTTTTGACTTACAGAGGCTATCTATTGATGCTTTAGTGGTGGAGACTGTGCTTGCAGTAGAGAAGCGGCTGGTCATGAGGGAGTCTTCTGACAGGTTGGAGATGCTTCCTGCATTTGTGGTGGAGTTAATGGTAAGAGTTGACATATCTGAGTGGTCACCAGATCCTACCAATGTGTTCACGTCAGGTTCCTGTTGAAGAATATTTTCAAAATCTATAAATATTCAGAATCTTGTTAGAATTCCTCAATGTTCGTTGAAGCCCAGTTCATATCCACAAAAATCAAAATTATTGTCAATGAATTCCACAACAAATAACATGATACCAGTTGCCACAATTACAATTTGTGCCACACACCAAGAAATTTGGGGGTTTTTTTCATGCAATAGCTTTATTTTCAGTATTTTTCACTGATATTTAATAAAAGAGAACTATACAAGTACACACCAATTCAGTCATACAACTGCAATGCAAAATTACAATTTTTTTTTCTTGTCTTTTTTAAAAAAAACTTTTGTGGCCCAGGAAAAGGATTTTGATTGTAACAAACCAGTATACCAAAAAGATATCAAGTGTTGCCTATACCTCTACAGTGGCCAGTTTTAGAGTATTCTCTTTCAGTAGCACCTCCTTTTCCATCTCACTGTCAGTCAGCCTAGCCACATCACAGAACATTTTGGGCTTTAGAGACATGTCTTCCATCTGCTTGCCACTAATACTGTTAAATAACACATCCAGTGCTCTAGGCAGGATCCCGCCATCATGAGGAACACCTTAGTAAAACACATGACAATGCTGGTAGGCTTTCAACATATTATTATGATTAAACAGTCAAATTTCCAGTGTCACTCATGACACGGAGAATGATATTTTTATTATTACAATGTTATATTATTAGGTCTAACTGTAAAAAAAAAAAATTTCAGGACACTGAAGTTCAGTGACTGAACTGAATGCAAATTCCATTTATTTATGTAAAAGATTAATACATGTATGGTGAAAACAGATGTCTGTATACATAGACCATAATACAAAATAAGACATGGCACCCTAAGGTAGTGTTACGATCAAAAGTAAATTTGGAAACCGGGTCCCGAAAACAAAAATTCGGCGGAAACCGGATTCGTTCGAATTAGTATACACCAAACTGTAGTCAAGCTATAAAACTTTCTGTGCGTGTACATGAACAATTATTTCAACTAAGATGTTGTTTATTTGATGATAAAACAGACGTTTTGGATATTATTTCATTGTATATTGGGAAAATATTACAGAAGTAAATATTTTTAAACGTTTCTGTGCAATATTTTATAGGTTTTGATGTGAAATATATAAGATTTCGGGAACCGGTTCTTGGAATTTGTCACCGGATTTCGTTTACGTTTATATAAATCGAATAGAAACCAACTATCCGGTTTGCCGTCTTTATCACTACCCTAAGGTATTTTAAAGTTTCTTTAGCCCACCATTCCACAAAATAATTACATTTTTGAGACATTAAGTTGGATTTAAAAATATATTTTCAAGAACCAGAACTAGTTATTCGCACATTTTACCACAACCAAACTGTAGGTGAAAGACAGGTATCCTATTTTTACAACACTACATACTAAAAGACATAACTAGAGGAATGGCTACAAGAAACAAATTACAAATTTTTCAGTCTTGCCTTAAAGATTTAAAATAAATGAAACTAGAATAAATATAAACACTCAGATAAAGGTGTAACAATTCAAAAGACCTTAAAACAAGACCAAATATTTAACTAGAGGATCGCTCGCAAAAAAAAAAGATAATGTTTTTGCATAGCAAAAACAAAGCGTCCCGAAAAGGATATAAAGGTGAGTGCTAAAGTATTAAGAAAATGCTTTGTTTCTAGCCTTATACTGTTGTGGCAACCAAAGTCAGCGCAGTCTGCTCTATCTAGCACGGTTTTCAAGATATAAGCATTTTTGTGTTTTGCAAAAAATAAAAAAATTAAAAATGTCCGCTGTATTTGGCGAGACAAAAATATTTTGAAAATTGGCATGGCTATTCTGCAGAGATACCCAGCAGGTCCAAAATTTTGTTGAGTTCACTCCATATAGCACGGTTTTCGAGATATAAGCATTTTTGTGTTTTGCAAAAACTTTGAAAATTCAAAATGGCCACCATTTTGGGGAGACAAAAATTTTTATCAAGACCACTGCCGTGGTGTGTATCTCCCGCCGAGCATTAAAGCAGAAGAAATAGCTTTTCCGAGATATTCACAATTTTTCATTTTCGTGTGTGAAAGGTCTTCCAAAAGTAGGTGAATGAGTTATTTGAGAAAAATTGGCTATCTGCAATACTATTAAGAGATAATTCACATTTACTCATTTTGAGTAGGTGAATAATTATCTATGGGTCTGAAACTTCACCAAGTGAAAGCTCTCCCAAAAGTAGGTGAATGAGTTATTTGAGAAAAATTGGCTATCTGCAATACTTTTAGAGATAATTCGCATTTACTCATTTTGAGTAGACGAGTAATTAGCTATAGGTCTGAAACTTCACCAAGTGAAAGCTCTCCCAAAAGAAGGTGAATGATTAATTTGAGAAAAATTGGCTATCTGCAATACTTTTAGAGATAATTCGCATTTACTCATTTTGAGTAGACGAGTAATTAGCTATGGGTCTGAAACTTTACCAAGTGAAAGCTCTCCCAAAAGAAGGTGAATGATTAATTTGAGAAAAATTGGCTATCTGCAATACTTTTAGAGATAATTCGCATTTACTCATTTTGAGTAGGTGAGTAATTAGCTATGGGTCTGAAACTTCACCATGTGAAAGCTCTCCCAAAAGTAGGTGAGTTATTTGAGAAAAATTGGCTATCTGCAATACTTTTAGAGATAATTCGCATTTACTCATTTTGAGTAGGTGAGTAATTAGCTATGGGTCTGAAACTTCACCGAGTGAAAGCTCTCCCAAAAGTAGGTGAATGAGTTATTTGAGAAAAACTGGCTATCTGCAATACTTTTAGAGATAATTCGCATTTACTCATTTTCAGTAGGTGAGTAATTAGCTATGGGTCTGAAACTTCACCAAGTGAAAGCTCTCCCAAAAGTAGGTGAATGATTAATTTGAGAAAAACTGGCTATCTGCAATACTTTTAGAGATAATTCGCATTTACTCATTTTGAGTAGGTGAGTAATTAGCTATGGGTCTGAAACTTCACCAAGTGAAAGCTCTCCCAAAAGTAGGTGAATGAGTTATTTGAGAAAAATTGGCTATCTGCAATACTTTTAGAGATAATTCGCATTTACTCATTTTGAGTAGGTGAGTAATTAGCTATGGGTCTGAAACTTCACCAAGTGAAAGCTCTCCCAAAAGTAGGTGAATGAGTTATTTGAGAAAAATTGGCTATCTGCAATACTTTTAGAGATAATTCGCATTTACTCATTTTGAGTAGGTGAGTAATTAGCTATGGGTCTGAAACTTCACCAAGTGAAAGCTCTGCCAAAAGTAGGTGAATGAGTTATTTGAGAAAAATTGGCTATCTGCAAAACTTTTAGAGATAATTCACATTTACTCATTTTGAGTAGGTGAGTAATTAGCTACGGGTCTGAAACTTCACCGAGTGAAAGCTCTCCCAAAAGTAGGTGAATGAGTTATTTGAGAAAAATTGGCTATCTGCAATACTTTTAGAGATAATTCGCATTTACTCATTTTGAGTAGGTGAGTAATTAGCTATGGGTCTGAAACTTCACCGAGTGAAAGCTCTCCCAAAAGTAGGTGAATGATTAATTTGACAAAAATTGGCTATCTGCAATACTTTTAGAGATAATTCGCATTTACTCATTTTGAGTAGGTGAGTAATTAGCTATGGGGCTGAAACTTCACCGAGTGAAAGCACTCCCAAAAGTAGGTGAATGAGTTATTTGAGAAAAATTGGCTATCTGCAATACTTTTAGAGATAATTCGCATTTACTCATTTTGAGTAGGTGAGTAATTAGCTATGGGTCTGAAACTTCACCAAGTGAAAGCTCTCCCAAAAGTAGGTGAATGAGTTATTTGAGAAAAATTGGCTATCTGCAATACTTTTAGAGATAATTCGCATTTACTCATTTTGAGTAGGTGAGTAATTAGCTATGGGTCTGAAACTTCACCATGTGAAAGCTCTCCCAAAAGTAGGTGAATGAGTTATTTGAGAAAAATTGGCTATCTCCAATACTTTTAGAGATAATTCGCATTTACTCATTTTGAGTAGGTGAGTAATTAGCTATGGGTCTGAAACTTCACCAAGTGAAAGCTCTGCCAAAAGTAGGTGAATGAGTTGAGAAAAATTGGCTATCTGCAATACTTTTAGAGATAATTCGCATTTACTCATTTTGAGTAGGTGAGTAATTAGCTATGGGTCTGAAACTTCACCAAGTGAAAGCTCTGCCAAAAGTAGGTGAATGAGTTGAGAAAAATTGGCTATCTGCAATACTTTTAGAGATAATTCGCATTTACTCATTTTGAGTAGGTGAGTAATTAGCTATGGGTCTGAAACTTCACCAAGTGAAAGCTCTCCCAAAAGTAGGTGAATGAGTTATTTGAGAAAAATTGGCTATCTGCAATACTTTTAGAGATAATTTGCATTTACTCATTTTGAGTAGGTGAGTAATTAGCTATGGGTCTGAAACTTCACCAAGTGAAAGCTCTCCCAAAAGTAGGTGAATGAGTTATTTGAGAAAAATTGGCTATCTGCAATACTTTTAGAGATAATTCGCATTTACTCATTTTGAGTAGGTGAGTAATTAGCTATGGGTCTGAAACTTCAAGTGAAAGCTCTGCCAAAAGTAGGTGAATGAGTTGAGAAAAATTGGCTATCTGCAATACTTTTAGAGATAATTCGCATTTACTCATTTTGAGTAGGTGAGTAATTAGCTATGGGTCTGAAACTTCACCAAGTGAAAGCTCTGCCAAAAGTAGGTGAATGAGTTATTTGAGAAAAATTGGCTATCTGCAATACTTTTAGAGATAATTTGCATTTACTCATTTTGAGTAGGTGAGTAATTAGCTATGGGTCTGAAACTTCACCAAGTGAAAGCTCTCCCAAAAGTAGGTGAATGAGTTATTTGAGAAAAATTGGCTATCTGCAATACTTTTAGAGATAATTCACATTTACTCATTTTCAGTAGGTGAGTAATTAGCTATGGGTCTGAAACTTCACCAAGTGAAAGCTCTGCCAAAAGTAGGTGAATGAGTTATTTGAGAAAAATTGGCTATCTGCAATACTTTTAGAGATAATTCGCATTTACTCATTTTGAGTAGGTGAGTAATTAGCTATGGGTCTGAAACTTCACCAAGTGAAAGCTCTCCCAAAAGTAGGTGAATGAGTTATTTGAGAAAAATTGGCTATCTGCAATACTTTTAGAGATAATTCGCATTTACTCATTTTGAGTAGGTGAGTAATTAGCTATGGGTCTGAAACTTCACCAAGTGAAAGCTCTGCCAAAAGTAGGTGAATGAGTTATTTGAGAAAAATTGGCTATCTGCAATACTTTTAGAGATAATTCACATTTACTCATTTTGAGTAGGTGAGTAATTAGCTACGGGTCTGAAACTTCACCGAGTGAAAGCTCTCCCAAAAGTAGGTGAATGAGTTATTTGAGAAAAATTGGCTATCTGCAATACTTTTAGAGATAATTCGCATTTACTCATTTTGAGTAGGTGAGTAATTAGCTATGGGTCTGAAACTTCACCGAGTGAAAGCTCTCCCAAAAGTAGGTGAATGATTAATTTGACAAAAATTGGCTATCTGCAATACTTTTAGAGATAATTCGCATTTACTCATTTTGAGTAGGTGAGTAATTAGCTATGGGGCTGAAACTTCACCGAGTGAAAGCACTCCCAAAAGTAGGTGAATGAGTTATTTGAGAAAAATTGGCTATCTGCAATACTTTTAGAGATAATTCGCATTTACTCATTTTGAGTAGGTGAGTAATTAGCTATGGGTCTGAAACTTCACCAAGTGAAAGCTCTCCCAAAAGTAGGTGAATGAGTTATTTGAGAAAAATTGGCTATCTGCAATACTTTTAGAGATAATTCGCATTTACTCATTTTGAGTAGGTGAGTAATTAGCTATGGGTCTGAAACTTCACCATGTGAAAGCTCTCCCAAAAGTAGGTGAATGAGTTATTTGAGAAAAATTGGCTATCTGCAATACTTTTAGAGATAATTCGCATTTACTCATTTTGAGTAGGTGAGTAATTAGCTATGGGTCTGAAACTTCACCAAGTGAAAGCTCTGCCAAAAGTAGGTGAATGAGTTGAGAAAAATTGGCTATCTGCAATACTTTTAGAGATAATTCGCATTTACTCATTTTGAGTAGGTGAGTAATTAGCTATGGGTCTGAAACTTCACCAAGTGAAAGCTCTGCCAAAAGTAGGTGAATGAGTTGAGAAAAATTGGCTATCTGCAATACTTTTAGAGATAATTCGCATTTACTCATTTTGAGTAGGTGAGTAATTAGCTATGGGTCTGAAACTTCACCAAGTGAAAGCTCTCCCAAAAGTAGGTGAATGAGTTATTTGAGAAAAATTGGCTATCTGCAATACTTTTAGAGATAATTTGCATTTACTCATTTTGAGTAGGTGAGTAATTAGCTATGGGTCTGAAACTTCACCAAGTGAAAGCTCTCCCAAAAGTAGGTGAATGAGTTATTTGAGAAAAATTGGCTATCTGCAATACTTTTAGAGATAATTCACATTTACTCATTTTCAGTAGGTGAGTAATTAGCTATGGGTCTGAAACTTCACCAAGTGAAAGCTCTGCCAAAAGTAGGTGAATGAGTTATTTGAGAAAAATTGGCTATCTGCAATACTTTTAGAGATAATTCGCATTTACTCATTTTGAGTAGGTGAGTAATTAGCTATGGGTCTGAAACTTCAAGTGAAAGCTCTGCCAAAAGTAGGTGAATGAGTTGAGAAAAATTGGCTATCTGCAATACTTTTAGAGATAATTCGCATTTACTCATTTTGAGTAGGTGAGTAATTAGCTATGGGTCTGAAACTTCACCAAGTGAAAGCTCTGCCAAAAGTAGGTGAATGAGTTATTTGAGAAAAATTGGCTATCTGCAATACTTTTAGAGATAATTTGCATTTACTCATTTTGAGTAGGTGAGTAATTAGCTATGGGTCTGAAACTTCACCAAGTGAAAGCTCTCCCAAAAGTAGGTGAATGAGTTATTTGAGAAAAATTGGCTATCTGCAATACTTTTAGAGATAATTCACATTTACTCATTTTGAGTAGGTGAGTAATTAGCTATGGGTCTGAAACTTCACCAAGTGAAAGCTCTCCCAAAAGTAGGTGAATGATTAATTTGACAAAAATTGGCTATCTGCAATACTTTTAGAGATAATTCGCATTTACTCATTTTGAGTAGGTGAGTAATTAGCTATGGGTCTGAAACTTCACCAAGTGAAAGCTCTCCCAAAAGTAGGTGAATGAGTTATTTGAGAAAAATTGGCTATCTGCAATACTTTTAGAGATAATTCGCATTTACTCATTTTGAGTAGGTGAGTAATTAGCTATGGGTCTGAAACTTCACCAAGTGAAAGCTCTCCCAAAAGTAGGTGAATGAGTTATTTGAGAAAAATTGGCTATCTGCAATACTTTTAGAGATAATTCGCATTTACTCATTTTGAGTAGGTGAGTAATTAGCTATGGGTCTGAAACTTCACCATGTGAAAGCTCTCCCAAAAGTAGGTGAATGAGTTATTTGAGAAAAATTGGCTATCTGCAATACTTTTAGAGATAATTCGCATTTACTCATTTTGAGTAGGTGAGTAATTAGCTATGGGTCTGAAACTTCACCAAGTGAAAGCTCTCCCAAAAGTAGGTGAATGAGTTATTTGAGAAAAATTGGCTATCTGCAATACTTTTAGAGATAATTCGCATTTACTCATTTTGAGTAGGTGAGTAATTAGCTATGGGTCTGAAACTTCACCAAGTGAAAGCTCTCCCAAAAGTAGGTGAATGAGTTATTTGAGAAAAATTGGCTATCTGCAATACTTTTAGAGATAATTCGCATTTACTCATTTTGAGTAGGTGAGTAATTAGCTATGGGTCTGAAACTTCACCGAGTGAAAGCTCTCCCAAAAGTAGGTGAATGATTAATTTGACAAAAATTGGCTATCTGCAATACTTTTAGAGATAATTCGCATTTACTCATTTTGAGTAGGTGAGTAATTAGCTATGGGGCTGAAACTTCACCGAGTGAAAGCACTCCCAAAAGTAGGTGAATGAGTTATTTGAGAAAAATTGGCTATCTGCAATACTTTTAGAGATAATTCGCATTTACTCATTTTGAGTAGGTGAGTAATTAGCTATGGGTCTGAAACTTCACCAAGTGAAAGCTCTCCCAAAAGTAGGTGAATGAGTTATTTGAGAAAAATTGGCTATCTGCAATACTTTTAGAGATAATTCGCATTTACTCATTTTGAGTAGGTGAGTAATTAGCTATGGGTCTGAAACTTCACCATGTGAAAGCTCTCCCAAAAGTAGGTGAATGAGTTATTTGAGAAAAATTGGCTATCTGCAATACTTTTAGAGATAATTCGCATTTACTCATTTTGAGTAGGTGAGTAATTAGCTATGGGTCTGAAACTTCACCAAGTGAAAGCTCTGCCAAAAGTAGGTGAATGAGTTGAGAAAAATTGGCTATCTGCAATACTTTTAGAGATAATTCGCATTTACTCATTTTGAGTAGGTGAGTAATTAGCTATGGGTCTGAAACTTCACCAAGTGAAAGCTCTGCCAAAAGTAGGTGAATGAGTTATTTGAGAAAAATTGGCTATCTGCAATACTTTTAGAGATAATTTGCATTTACTCATTTTGAGTAGGTGAGTAATTAGCTATGGGTCTGAAACTTCACCAAGTGAAAGCTCTCCCAAAAGTAGGTGAATGAGTTATTTGAGAAAAATTGGCTATCTGCAATACTTTTAGAGATAATTCACATTTACTCATTTTCAGTAGGTGAGTAATTAGCTATGGGTCTGAAACTTCACCAAGTGAAAGCTCTGCCAAAAGTAGGTGAATGAGTTATTTGAGAAAAATTGGCTATCTGCAATACTTTTAGAGATAATTCGCATTTACTCATTTTGAGTAGGTGAGTAATTAGCTATGGGTCTGAAACTTCACCGAGTGAAAGCTCTCCCAAAAGTAGGTGAATGAGTTATTTGAGAAAAATTGGCTATCTGCAATACTTTTAGAGATAATTCGCATTTACTCATTTTGAGTAGGTGAGTAATTAGCTATGGGTCTGAAACTTCACCAAGTGAAAGCTCTCCCAAAAGTAGGTGAATGATTAATTTGACAAAAATTGGCTATCTGCAATACTTTTAGAGATAATTCGCATTTACTCATTTTGAGTAGGTGAGTAATTAGCTATGGGTCTGAAACTTCACCAAGTGAAAGCTCTCCCAAAAGTAGGTGAATGAGTTATTTGAGAAAAATTGGCTATCTGCAATACTTTTAGAGATAATTCGCATTTACTCATTTTGAGTAGGTGAGTAATTAGCTATGGGTCTGAAACTTCACCAAGTGAAAGCTCTCCCAAAAGTAGGTGAATGAGTTATTTGAGAAAAATTGGCTATCTGCAATACTTTTAGAGATAATTCGCATTTACTCATTTTGAGTAGGTGAGTAATTAGCTATGGGTCTGAAACTTCACCATGTGAAAGCTCTCCCAAAAGTAGGTGAATGAGTTATTTGAGAAAAATTGGCTATCTGCAATACTTTTAGAGATAATTCGCATTTACTCATTTTGAGTAGGTGAGTAATTAGCTATGGGTCTGAAACTTCACCAAGTGAAAGCTCTCACAAAAGTAGGTGAATGAGTTATTTGAGAAAAATTGGCTATCTGCAATACTTTTAGAGATAATTCGCATTTACTCATTTTGAGTAGGTGAGTAATTAGCTATGGGTCTGAAACTTCACCAAGTGAAAGCTCTCCCAAAAGTAGGTGAATGAGTTATTTGAGAAAAATTGGCTATCTGCAATACTTTTAGAGATAATTCGCATTTACTCATTTTGAGTAGGTGAGTAATTAGCTATGGGTCTGAAACTTCACCGAGTGAAAGCTCTCCCAAAAGTAGGTGAATGATTAATTTGACAAAAATTGGCTATCTGCAATACTTTTAGAGATAATTCGCATTTACTCATTTTGAGTAGGTGAGTAATTAGCTATGGGGCTGAAACTTCACCGAGTGAAAGCACTCCCAAAAGTAGGTGAATGAGTTATTTGAGAAAAATTGGCTATCTGCAATACTTTTAGAGATAATTCGCATTTACTCATTTTGAGTAGGTGAGTAATTAGCTATGGGTCTGAAACTTCACCAAGTGAAAGCTCTCCCAAAAGTAGGTGAATGAGTTATTTGAGAAAAATTGGCTATCTGCAATACTTTTAGAGATAATTCGCATTTACTCATTTTGAGTAGGTGAGTAATTAGCTATGGGTCTGAAACTTCACCATGTGAAAGCTCTCCCAAAAGTAGGTGAATGAGTTATTTGAGAAAAATTGGCTATCTGCAATACTTTTAGAGATAATTCGCATTTACTCATTTTGAGTAGGTGAGTAATTAGCTATGGGTCTGAAACTTCACCAAGTGAAAGCTCTGCCAAAAGTAGGTGAATGAGTTGAGAAAAATTGGCTATCTGCAATACTTTTAGAGATAATTCACATTTACTCATTTTGAGTAGGTGAGTAATTAGCTATGGGTCTGAAACTTCACCAAGTGAAAGCTCTGCCAAAAGTAGGTGAATGAGTTATTTGAGAAAAATTGGCTATCTGCAATACTTTTAGAGATAATTTGCATTTACTCATTTTGAGTAGGTGAGTAATTAGCTATGGGTCTGAAACTTCACCAAGTGAAAGCTCTCCCAAAAGTAGGTGAATGAGTTATTTGAGAAAAATTGGCTATCTGCAATACTTTTAGAGATAATTCACATTTACTCATTTTCAGTAGGTGAGTAATTAGCTATGGGTCTGAAACTTCACCAAGTGAAAGCTCTGCCAAAAGTAGGTGAATGAGTTATTTGAGAAAAATTGGCTATCTGCAATACTTTTAGAGATAATTCGCATTTACTCATTTTGAGTAGGTGAGTAATTAGCTATGGGTCTGAAACTTCACCGAGTGAAAGCTCTCCCAAAAGTAGGTGAATGAGTTATTTGAGAAAAATTGGCTATCTGCAATACTTTTAGAGATAATTCGCATTTACTCATTTTGAGTAGGTGAGTAATTAGCTATGGGTCTGAAACTTCACCAAGTGAAAGCTCTCCCAAAAGTAGGTGAATGATTAATTTGACAAAAATTGGCTATCTGCAATACTTTTAGAGATAATTCGCATTTACTCATTTTGAGTAGGTGAGTAATTAGCTATGGGTCTGAAACTTCACCAAGTGAAAGCTCTCCCAAAAGTAGGTGAATGAGTTATTTGAGAAAAATTGGCTATCTGCAATACTTTTAGAGATAATTCGCATTTACTCATTTTGAGTAGGTGAGTAATTAGCTATGGGTCTGAAACTTCACCAAGTGAAAGCTCTCCCAAAAGTAGGTGAATGAGTTATTTGAGAAAAATTGGCTATCTGCAATACTTTTAGAGATAATTCGCATTTACTCATTTTGAGTAGGTGAGTAATTAGCTATGGGTCTGAAACTTCACCATGTGAAAGCTCTCCCAAAAGTAGGTGAATGAGTTATTTGAGAAAAATTGGCTATCTGCAATACTTTTAGAGATAATTCGCATTTACTCATTTTGAGTAGGTGAGTAATTAGCTATGGGTCTGAAACTTCACCAAGTGAAAGCTCTCACAAAAGTAGGTGAATGAGTTATTTGAGAAAAATTGGCTATCTGCAATACTTTTAGAGATAATTCGCATTTACTCATTTTGAGTAGGTGAGTAATTAGCTATGGGTCTGAAACTTCACCAAGTGAAAGCTCTCCCAAAAGTAGGTGAATGAGTTATTTGAGAAAAATTGGCTATCTGCAATACTTTTAGAGATAATTCGCATTTACTCATTTTGAGTAGGTGAGTAATTAGCTATGGGTCTGAAACTTCACCGAGTGAAAGCTCTCCCAAAAGTAGGTGAATGAGTTATTTGAGAAAAATTGGCTATCTGCAATACTTTTAGAGATAATTCACATTTACTCATTTTCAGTAGGTGAGTAATTAGCTATAGGTCTGAAACTTCAAGTGAAAGCTCTGCCAAAAGTAGGTGAATGAGTTATTTGAGAAAAATTGGCTATCTGCAATACTTTTAGAGATAATTCGCATTTACTCATTTTGAGTAGGTGAGTAATTAGCTATGGGTCTGAAACTTCACCGAGTGAAAGCTCTCCCAAAAGTAGGTGAATGAGTTATTTGAGAAAAATTGGCTATCTGCAATACTTTTAGAGATAATTCGCATTTACTCATTTTGAGTAGGTGAGTAATTAGCTATGGGTCTGAAACTTCAACAAGTGAAAGCTCTCCCAAAAGTAGGTGAATGATTAATTTGACAAAAATTGGCTATCTGCAATACTTTTAGAGATAATTCGCATTTACTCATTTTGAGTAGGTGAGTAATTAGCTATGGGTCTGAAACTTCACCAAGTGAAAGCTCTCCCAAAAGTAGGTGAATGAGTTATTTGAGAAAAATTGGCTATCTGCAATACTTTTAAAGATAATTCGCATTTACTCATTTTGAGTAGGTGAGTAATTAGCTATGGGTCTGAAACTTCACCAAGTGAAAGCTCTCCCAAAAGTAGGTGAATGAGTTATTTGAGAAAAATTGGCTATCTGCAATACTTTTAGAGATAATTCGCATTTACTCATTTTGAGTAGGTGAGTAATTAGCTATGGGTCTGAAACTTCACCATGTGAAAGCTCTTTGGGATAGCTGCTCTGCAGAGATACCCTGAAGATAAAAAATTTCGTCGAAATCGCTCTATGTAGCACGGTTTTCGAAATATTAGCATTTTTGTGTTTTGCAATTTTTGAGCAAAAATTCGAAAATTCAAAATGGCCGCCATTTTTGGCAAGATAAAATTTTTTTGAAAATTGGCATGGCTACTCTGCAGAGATACCCAGCGGGTCAAAAATTTCGTCGAAATCGCTCTATCTAGCACGGTTTTTGAGATATAAGCATTTTTGTGTTTTGCAATTTTGTGAAAAATTCGAAAATTCAAAATGGCTGCCATTTTTTGCGAGAAATTTTTTGTTTGAAAATTGGCATGGCTACTCTGCAGAGATACCCTGCGGGTCAAAAATTTCGTCGAAATCGCTCTATCTAGCAGGGTTTTTGAGATATAAGCATTTTTATGTTTTGCAATTTTTGCGAAAAATTCTAAAATTCAAAATGGCCACCATTTTTGGCGAGACAAAATTTTTTTGAAAATTGGCATGGCTACTCTGCAGATATACCCTGTGGGTCAAAAATTTCGTCGAAATCGCTCTATCTAGCAGGGTTTTCGAGATATAAGCATTTTTATGTTTTGCAATTTTTGCGAAAAATTCGAAAATTCAAAATGGCCGCCATTTTTGGCGAGATAAAAATTTTTTCAAAATTGGGATAACTACTCTGCAGAGATACCCTGTGGGTCAAAAATTTCGTCGAAATTGCTCTATCTAGCACGGTTTTTGAGATATAAGCATTTTTGTGTTTTGCAATTTTTGCGAAAATTTCGAAAATTCAAAATGGCCGCCATTTTGGGCGAGACAAAAATTTTTTGAAAATTGGGAAAACTACTCCGCAGAGATACCCTGCGGGTCAAAAATTTCGTCGAAATCGCTCTATCTAGCACGGTTTTCGAGATATAAGCATTTTTGTGTTTTCCTTATTTGGAAAATTCGTAATGATTAATTAATCATTAATTACTCGGCCATTTCTTGACCAATCAATGCCAAAATCTAATGATTTCCAGATTGTAATAGAATGAATGTATTTGCCAAGTTTCAGGTGAATTGATAAAATTCCTTTCAAGTTATCATCCGGACAAGCTTCCCCATCGAAAAAAGACATTTTTGGTCATGTGACCTCTCTGATTGGTTGAAATGTCACTGCAGCATATTCAAAAAAATTCCCCAAGGCTACTGCCTAAACCTGCCAAATTTGAAAAGAATCCGCCTAACGGTTACAGAGTTATAAGGAAAACAAAATGCGGAGCCGGAAGCTCTCCCATACACAAACAAGGGTCCCTTGCGGGACGCTTAATGAAGAGAGCTTTATAATATTGACAATTTGACATTTATGTCTGGTGAAAGGCTATAGAACAATTATGTTTCCAATAAGAAAAAACCCTGTCCCACTCTTTTTTTTCAAAATATCAAATATGATGTTGGAAAATTGACCAGGAAGAGATAAACAACCTTGGCCGCTATTTGGTTGATAAAAACTTTGCACTTTAGACAGAATGGTACCTAATTTTCAGACCAATATTCAATGAAGAATCGAAAACATTTTAAAGTTGTTGTCATTTTGAATTGAACGATGAATTTTATTCACAAAGTGATGTGTAAGTAAGGGAATAAACAAGTTGATCAGTGGGAAGCTCACCAAAAGTACTTATGTACATATAAAATGACTAGAACAATTTATAGAATAAAATTAATATACTTTCTTTATACCATTTAAAATTGTAGCCCTCAATTAATAAAGCTTTATTTATCCACAGAAAATTGGTATCAGAGGTGAATAGATCAAACGTCAGCTCAAATAACTCGTACAAATATTTTAAAAACTATCTCAGTGTTATACAGACACCATTAAACAGAGTGGCATTAATCTATACAGTAAAACGGGGATCAAAAGAATAGATTTAAATCGAAACAAGATTTTTCATCTGAAAAACTTGTACAGAAACTTTAAACACTGAAATAAAACTAGTATACAGTAAAACAGGTATTCAAGAGAAATAGATTTAAATCTAAACAAGAAATATCAATCTGAAAGACTTGTACAGACACTTTAAACACTGAGAAAAACTCTCAAAAAGGATGGCAGAGTAAAATATGTGTTACAAAACAAGCAAAGTTTATTCTTTCTTTACTTTAATCCAAAATTATTATTATTTTTTTGTTTTTTTTAAAAGAGAAACTTAATTTTTTTTAAAGAGAAACTGACACCTACCTTGGATAGTGTACGTCTTCCCAGAATTGGTAACACCGTAAGTAAAGACCAAACAGTTTTGACCATCGACAAAGTCTTTCACAGTCCCCATCATGGCATTGTCAAAAAAATCCTTTTGAGAAGTATCTTCCCCAAATATTTTGGAAAATGTAAACTTGTTGCTTGCTTTGGTATTTCCATGAACACTGTTTTTGTAAGTGTGAGAATCTTTTGGAGCATGAGCCATAATTGTATGTTCATTTAGGACATCAATACACTTCTGAAAAATAAAATCAATTTGCAAAAAAATAGCATCAGAGATGCCCGTACCCCACAGCCTGGGGAAATATTTTTCAACACCATGACCTATAGAAGTAGTGAAACAGTACAAAGACCGGGATACTTTCAGCGTAGTGGCACTTATATAAAGGTCCATATAATGTTTAAGTACAGAAAATAATATCCAAGAGAAAGATGTATGTAAAGACAAAGTACTAAAACAAGACAATTCAATAGCAAGGTGACAGTATTAATCAGTAACTAAAATATATGAAGCTGTAAAATGTACGAATTGGAGAATAGCTGTCAATGGAAATAGCACATTATGTAAATGTGCAAATAATAATCAGTTGCAGCAATCCATACATCTTTATCAAAGAAAGAAGTCTCAAATATGGCAGGTGAACACACTTTGGCAGAGCAAAAAGGTCACACCATGATACACATCTACACCCCCTGACCAATGTCCCTACCAAGTGTCAACCTTCTACACCTTATGGAATCCAAGAAATAGCCCAGACAAGATTTTATAGTGAAGGTCACTACGGCAAGGTCAAAGGTCAAATCAAGATCACACCATGACGTTGCACACCTACACCCCCTAACCAATGTCCCTACCAAGTATCAACTTCCTACACCCTAGAGTTTCCGAGATATAGCCCAAACAAGATTTTATAAGTCAAGGTCACTACGGCAAGGTCAAAGGTCAAATCAAGGTCGCACCATGACATTGCACACCTACACCCCCAAACCAGTGTCCCTACCAATTAACAACTTCCTACACCTTATGGTTTCTGAGATAAAACCCGGACAAGATATTATAGGTCAAGGTCACTGCGGCAAGGTCAAATAAAGGTCATACCATGATGCTGCACACCCATACCCCCTAACCAATGTCCCAACAATGTAACAACTTCCTACATCTTACAGTTTCTGAGATATAACCCAGACAAGATTTTATAGGTCAAGGTCACTACGGCAAGGTTAAAGGTCAAATCAAGGTCACACCATGACGTTGCACACCTACATTCCCTAACCAATGTCCATACCAAGTATCAACTTCCTACACCTTACGGTTTCTGAGATATAGCCCAGACAAGATTTTCAAACTAAAGGTCACTACGGCAAGGTCAAAGGTCAAATCAAGGTCATACCATGACGTTGCACACCTACACATCCTAACCAATATCCTTACCAAGTATCAACTTCCTACACCTTATGGTTTTTGAGATACAGCCCAGACAAACTTTTCCCTGCAACACGCCCGCCCACCCACCCATTCGGACACCATGGGTGAAAACAATACCCCGACAGTCCTTAAGGGCTGTGGGGTAAAAAAACTATTAAGTACCTTTACATGGGTTATATTCATAGCTATTCATGAACATTACACAAGTGCCAAAAAAAAAAACCCCCAAACAAGAGGAGAGTGCCCGTCAACGGGCACTGTGTCAGCTGACTGAGTGTTTTTGATTTGTGAAGGTGATTAGAGGACAAAATAATTATCAGGAAAAGGGCTGTACAGAAATACAGTAAATGGTAACTGAACAGCAAGTTCGAAAGAAATTCCGAAGCTGACAGAAGAAAAGGATAAAAAAGTTGTGCCCTGTAAATGGTATTATGAAGGAAAATAACAAGGTAATTGTTTAAGTGTAAAAAATAGGTTAAAACATATTTAAAGAAATACTACAAATGCAATATCCTCGTTCGACCTTGAAGAAGGGGTCCAAGGTCAAATCTAACCACACAAATACATTCCCAGCCCATGATTTTCTATGGTTTACCATTCCAAACCTCTAGGACCAATTATAAATGAGTTATAAGCACTTTTAAGCTTGGCTGTCCTCATTTGACCTTAAAGGAGGGGTCCAAAGGTCAAATCTGACCATACCAAAAGATTCCGAGCCAATGATTTCCTATGGGATGGTTTACCATCCCAAATCTCTGTCACCAATAATAAGCGAGTTGTAGGCACTTTCAATTTTCGCTATCCTCATTTGACCTTGAAGGAGGGTTCCAAGGTCAAATCGGACCATATCAACAGATTCACAGCCCATGATTTCCTGTCTGTTTACCATCCCAAACCTCTGGGACCAATAATAAGCGAGTTATAAGCACTTTTAAGTTTGGCTCTCCTTGTTTGACCTTGAAGGAGGGGTCAATGAAGGTCAAATCTGACCACACCAAAAGATTCCCACCCCATGATTTCCTACAGGTTGGTTTATCATCCCAAACCTCTAGGATCAATAATAAGGGAGATATAAGCACTTTTCATGACTGACAAAAAACACCTGTGGCGGCCATCTTGTTTCTCAAAATGAGGCCAAAAATATTCCCAGACAACATTTTATGGTTATTAATATATACTGCAAACTTAAGAAAGCTAGCTATAATATTTTTTTTTCATCAGAGCAGTAATGGTGAAATCTCTCTCTACACACTGCGGCTATCCAGTGGATACAATGATTTACTCAACAGTGAGAACCTGAAAGTAGCTATTGCTCAGCTATGCCATGACATAGAGGTCTGCAATTTCACTATGTTATAGCTGACCAAAAATTCTGTGAATAACATATTTAACAAATAACTCTAAATGTAATAGTTTTCAAGTTACAACTGATTTACTCAACAGTGAGAACCTCAAAGGAACTATTACTCAGCTATGCAATGAGCTACATGTCTGAAATTTTACTATGTTATAGCTAACCCAAAAGTAGGTGAAAAACATATTTAAGCAAAATACTGTAAATGCAATAGTTTTCAAGCTACAACTGATTTACTCAATAGTGAGAACCTGAAAATAGCTATTGCTCCGCTATGCCATGAGCTATAGGTCTGTAATTTCACTATGTTATAGCTGACCCAAAAGTAGGTGCACAATATATTTTAACAAAATAATCCAAATGCAATATTTTTCAAGTTATAGCTGATTTACTCAACAGTCAGTACCTGAGAATAGCTATTGCTCAGTTGTGCCATGAGCTATAGGTCTATAATTTCACTATGTTATAGCTGACCCAAAAGTAGCTGAATAACATATTTGCACAAATTTCTGTAAATGCAATAGTTTTCCAATTATAACTGATTTACTCAACAGTGAGAACTTCAAAGTAGCTATTACTCAGCTATGAAATGAGCCACAGGTCTGAAACTTCACTATGTTATAGCTGACCCCAAAATAGGTGAATAACATATTGAAACAAAATACTCTAAATGCAATAGTTTTCAAGTTATAAGTGATTTACTCAACAGTGATAACCTAAAAGTAGCTATTACTCAGCTATGCCATGAGCTACAGGTCTGAAATTTTACTATGTTATAGCTGGCCCAAAAGTAGCTGAATAACATATTTATACGAAATTCTCTAAATGCAATAGTTTTTAAGTTACAAGTGATTTTACTCATGATGGAAGTTACTGAAAAGCCCAAAAGTAGCTATTACTCACTTAGCTATTGAGACAGACACCCAACTTACTCACCATATTGTAGCTATGAAAAAAGTAGCTGAATAACATATTTTAACAAAATGCTCTAAATGCAACACTTTTCAAGTTATAAGTGATTTACTCAACAGTGATAACCTAAAAGTAGCTATTACTCAGCTATGCCATGAGCTACAGGTCTGAAATTTTACTATGTTATAGCTGACCCAAAAGTAGCTGAATAACATATTTATACGAAATTCTCTAAATGCAATAGTTTTCAAGTTATAAGCGATTTACTCAACAGTGATAACCTAAAAGTAGCTATTACTCAGCTATGCCATGAGCTACAGGTCTGAAATTTCACTATGTTATAGCTGGCCCAAAAGTAGCTGAATAACATATTTATACGAAATTCTCTAAATGCAATAGTTTTTAAGTTACAAGTGATTTTACTCATAATGGAAGTTACTAAAAAGCCCAAAAGTAGCTATTACTCACTTAGCTATTGAGACAGACACCCAACTTACTCACCATATTGTAGCTATGAAAAAGTAGCTGAACAACATATTTTCACAAAATGCTGTAAATGCAACACTTTTGAAGTTATAAGTGATTTAGTGCATGATTTCATGAATTTTAATGCATTAAAAATTATTAAAAAAATTTATTAAAAAAAAAGTAAGACAGATCCAGGTCTCATACTCACACAAGAGAATCTACCTCTGGCCTAGTACATATATGCAAGATATGAGAGAAATCCCTGCAATAGTCACTGAGAAAATTGTGATAAAAAGTTGAAATTTTCACACTTTTGGTGGGGGTACCCCCCTTGTAATGTCTCTAGCAAACAGACAGATTTGCATGCCAATCCCAGTAATCTTAGCCTCTGTGAAAATAATAATCTTGAAGAAATGAAATCTAATCTACAAGTATTAAGAGAAAAAAGAATACGTGGTCATATGATCCGCTCACGGGTACAAAATTTATTACTGTATGAAAAGCCGACAAAATACTTTTGTGGACTCGAAAAAAGAAATTATATTGATAAAACAATAAGGAAACTGAAATTACAAGATGGTTCCCTTCTGACATCCCAAAAAGATATACTAAATCAAGTTAAAAATTTTTATAAGAAACTTTTTTCTAACAAAGATAGCCTCACTGAAGATATAACATTAGATACTGTAATTGACAAACAAAAAATAACGTGTTTACAGAATACTGAGGCTGATTTATTAGATGGACAAATAACTGTAAAAGAATTGAATGAAGCACTTGCCAAAATGAAAAACAATAAAACACCAGGTATAGATGGCTTCCCTGCTGATTTCTTAAAAGTTTTTTGGAACAAATTAAGAATTTTCATTCTTCGGGCTTTAAATGAGAGCTATAGAACAGGTTCTTTACCCATAAGTATGAGACAGCTTATTATTAGCTGTATTCCAAAGGGGGATAAACCCAGAGATAACCTGAAAAACTGGCGCCCTATTTCACTTGCTAGTGTATTATACAAGTTAGGATCTAGCGTTATTGCTTCTCGTATTAAAAAAGTTCTCCCCAAACTAATTTCAACCACTCAGACTGGATTTCTTGATGGTAGATTTATAGGTGAAAGCACTCGTTTAATATATGATCTCATGAATTATACAGAAGATAACAAAATTGATGGATTGTTGATGCTAATTGACTTTGAGAAAGCCTTTGACTCTATATCATGGAAATTTATGTATCTTGTACTTGAAAAATTGGGATTTACATCTAACTTAATAAAGTGGGTTCAGCTTTTTAACACTGATATAAGTGCTTCAGTTCTCCAATTTGGAGTTTTGTCGGAATTCTTTAGCATAAAAAGAGGTTGCAAACAAGGCGATCCTCTGGCACCATATCTATTCCTACTTTGTGGACAGATATTATACCTACTAATTGAAAATAATAATAATATTAAAGGAATTACAATTAAAAACACAGAATTTAAAATATCTCAATTTGCTGATGATACTACTTTGATTTTGGATGGTAATGAGAGTTCTCTGGATGCAGCTTTGAACACCCTTGAAGTTTATGGTACATTATCAGGTTTGAGGATGAATAGTTCTAAATGTAAAATGATATGGATTGGAAGGAAAAAACACTCAAAAGACAAACTTAATTGCAAATGCCATTTTGACTGGAATAATGATAATTTTTCTCTTTTAGGATTACATTTTCATGTTAATTTGGACCAAATGGCTGAGATCAATTACAGCTTAGCCATTAATAAAGTTAAAAATACCATATCCTTTTGGAAAAAAAGATCGTTGACCCCTTTGGGGAAAATTACTGTGATAAAAACACTCATCCTGTCAAGATTGAATCACTTGTTTATGACTATTCCGCTACCTTATAAGGGGTTTTGCAAAAAAATTGATAATTTGCTATACAATTTTCTGTGGGATGGCAAGCCAGATAAAGTTAGTAGGGCCCAGATTTGCCAAAGTTATGCCAATGGTGGTCTAAAAATGATCAACACTGAATTATTTGTGAAAGCCTTGAAGCTAACATGGCTAAGGAGACTCATAACAACACAAAATTCTCAATGGTCTACACTGTTTCAGTTGACACTCTCATCAATTAAAAAAATAACAGATTTTGGTCCACATTGGTTCAAAGTGTTACATTGTAAAACAAAAAACCTTTTCTGGAAAGAGATTTTTGAAATTGCATTTTCTCACCAAAATGATCTGGTCACGAAGAGAGATGATAATTTACTGTGTATGCCTTTATGGTACAATGAACAAATCAGTAAAAGTAATTTATTTAAACCCAAATGGTATAAACATGGTATTGCTGTTGTCGGTGACATCATTTCTGATGGCATCATTTTAAGCAAAGAAACCATAGAACTACTATATGATTTACCAGATATAAACTTCTTGGATTATTACCAGGTGAGGGCAGATGTAAATAATTTTCTTATAACAAATTTAATTAATGAAATAACTGAAATCAAAAGACCTTATATTCCAGCTCATCTAAAAATACTTTTGAAAAGTAAAACTGGGTGTAAAGACATGTACTGGGAAATGAACAGACAAAATTTAAATATGAACTATCAACAGAAGTGGAATTTAGACCTAAATATATTTATTGATAATTATTCCTGGAAAAAAATTTATAAAATATGTTTTAAATCACTCAATGATAATAACATTATTTGGCTTCAGTATAAGATATTGCAACGGATTCTTGGCACAAAACAACAACTATTTAAAATGAACCTTTCAAACTCAGAATATTGTAGAATTTGCAATTCTAGTCCAGAAACATTAGTTCACTTATTTGTCTCTTGTAAACATGTTAAAAAGTTGTGGAATGATTTAAAACATTGGTTAAATGATGTCACAGATATTAATTTAAACTTTGCAGCAAAAGATATTATTCTTGGATATTTATTGAAAACAGATCTTTTCCTTCCAATCAATGTCATTATATTGATCTAGAGTGATGACATAATGTCAGCTGACTGACAAGTCAACTGACATAAAAACTGAGAAGTGGCTAACCCTAGTTTCCCCAATGAAATTATACAAAATTCTAGCGGCGGGGGCAAGTATTACTGATCATATAACAAACTAATAGATTCAATTTTGAAATATTGAAACCTAATGATAAAACAGCATGACACAAATATATAAGTAATTGCAACACACAAATGTTTTTGACAATAAGTCGCACATTAACTTCCCTACCTGATTTTCTCCTTTATTAGTTTCATCTTCTGAAAATGGTCTAATTCTTAAGAACACCCTCATGTGGTCTTTTTTCGGGTCAAAGTCCATTGCAGTCATGTTGCCTTTGCCTGTCTGAGATGGTACATGGAAAGAGGTGGCAAACTCCATATCCAGTTTTTTCACAATATCGTGTTCTGACGGGACATTATCAAGTTCCTCCTCCACATCCACACCAGTTATGGTGAAGCTTGCCCCTTCCACGCTCATTGTGGCAGTCTATGATAAATAGCAATACCATTATAACACTAGAACTGTCATGGTACATTATGTTCATCAAATATTTACCCAGACATAATGACATTAATCTAATTTACTGCTTTACTGGCACAATATCTTCCCCACAATGGGGAAACTTGTTGCGGAAGGTTAACAAAAGTATTGTTTAAACAGATAGTCAAGGGATAAACTAGGTCAATAATCCAGAGTTGTGGGTGTGCAGGCAGGAAAAGTACTAAGTGTTAAAGCTCGAGTTAAAAATGTGAGTCTTAAGATGTTTCCTAATAGATGTAACAGACTAACAGAAGGGCTATTTGTTATGTGGAGAGGAAGAGTTCCAGCAGGCTGGGGCATAATGATTAAAGGAGTTACAAAAGTGTCTGTGATTTGTGAACTTTCTGGTGAAAAGACGGATATGAAGTAACTTAATTTTGGGCTGCTACATCTAGTATTTCTAGATGAGCTGTATGGGTGGATTATTTTACTAAAGTATGCTGGTTGGCTGCGTTTAAAAATTTTGTATATGATACGGCCTGTTTCTTTCAATTGGGCGCGATATGGCAATACCTGGAAGAACAAGTGACAATCCTGTAGAGTTAGCTTTGGATGCGCTCCAATCTTCTGAACTTTCAGGGACACTTAATTTAAAAAAATAGCATCAGAGATGCCCGTACCCCACAGCCTAGGGAAATATTTTTAACACCATGAGATATAGAAGTACTGTATCAGTACAAAGTTCCGGATACTTTCAGAGCACTGTCAGACATCTGGCATGGCCGAATTATGGTCTAGATGTTTTGAATATTACCATGCATACAGAAGTGGTAATACATTCAATGAATGCTTATGTGTGGTGTTGGAGCAAAATTTGTGGCTCACTTGATGAAATACCATCTGTTTACAATGGGAAGTTGTAAAAGTAAAATTTTTAACGAATTCTAACATGATTTTAACAGTGCTTAATTTGCATCAAAAGACAGACCCAAAGGTGCAACAAGATTTTAAAGATCAAGGTCACTACGACAAGGTCAAAGGTCAAATCAAGGTCACACCATGACGTTGCACACCTACACCCTCTAACCAATGTCCCTAGTAAGTATCAACTTCCTACACGTCACGGTTTCCCAGATATAGCCCGGACAAGATTTTATAGGTCAAGGTCACTATGACAAGGTCAAAGGTCAAATCCTGGTCAGACCATGACGTTGCACACCTACACCTCCTAACCAATGCCCCTACCAAGTATCAACTTCCTTCACCTTACAGTTTCCAAGATACAGCCCGGACAAGATTTTATAGGTCACGGTCACTACGGCAAGGTCAAATCAAGGTCAGACCATGATGTTGCACACCTACACCCCCTAACCAATGTCCCTACCAAGTATCAACTTCCTACACCTCACGGTTTCCGAGATATAGCCCGGACAAGATTTTCAAACTCAAGGTCACTATGGCAAGGTCAAAGGTCAAATCAAGGTCAGACCAATGAGACCATGACATTCAACACCTACACCCCCTAACCAATGTCCCTACCAGTACCAAGTATCAACTTCCTACACCTTACGGTTTCTGAGATACAGCCCAGACAAACTTTTTCCCGCCGCTCGCCCATCCGGACACCATGGGTGAAATCAATACCCTGACAGCCCTTAAGGGCTGTGGGGTAAAAAAAAATGTTGCTGTTTTGTTGACAAGAATAAGTATATGATAAATATTCTAAGTTATTTTATTTTTTTGTTACTTGATTCAATTTCTGTGTGTACATTGTTGTTTCACAAACTGTTGTCTGTTATCGACGGTAAAATAAAATCAATATGCAAGTTATTCAAAATGTTCAAATTTTTTTTAAACTGGAAAATAAAAAAGTCACCCACACAGAGCCTATGGTGAATTAGAGGCCAGGCTTGTTAACCAATAGGTAAAAACCATAACTCTTGATTAATTCATTTATTGTCAAAAGTTACTTTATACATTCTGATGTAACATTTTGGTGTGAAATTTTTTCAAATTAAGTTCAATGCCTAATTTTTCCACGTGGATTCAAACCCAGGAATGTAGTTCTGGAAAGCAATTAAAAACTAAACACCCCCCCCCCCCCCCCCCCCCCCCTCCCTACCCCACCCAGGCCCCAATATTTGTCACAGCATGTGCAAAATCAACTGATGGGGAAACCCTATTCCCCTTTCCTTGAATTGTTTCAAATTCTGTTATTTTTGTAACCACATCAACCCAGTGTAAATTGGCCCAAAGTTTGAAGATTTTATCTTCCTTTTAAAGGGTGACCGACACCATCAATAGTTGGAGCAAGCAAACCTGAGGCTTGGGCACTCAGGGGCGGTATTCACTAACATGGATTAAGATCAGATCAAGATTACATCAACTTTGAGAAAAAAAAAGTGAACCAGGGGATCAAATAGCTATTCACAAAGCAGGGGTCACTTAAGGTGAAAAGATCAAATAGAGCAGATTCATTTTGGGTGACAAACCCCAACAAATACACTTGCTTAAGTATATCAAAGTACCTTAACGATTCCGCCCACGTGTTGTACTTGGTGTAACCAAATAATAGTTTCCGACATCGCCCCTAGGTGGCATTTCTGCTTCACGAATTTTGATCCAATCAGATTGCTCGACACAAAGGCAATATGGCTACCACCGAAAAGATGATGAAAACAAGACAAAACGTGTAAATCAGGCCTGGGGAAAATGCATTCCTATTTACAAGTATTCAAATACATTTTTAAAAGTATTCGCATTCGAATATTTTTGTGAAAAATGCGAAGTATTCAAATACATCAAAAGTATTCGTATTCTTTCAGAAATTTTAGGCTTTAATGCTGAAATATGATTAAATGAAGTGAAAAGAACAGGTATGTTACACTATTTTGATTATTTTATGTGGTTTAATAAATTAATAGCGGCGTCATCGCAAACAGTCAAGTAGACCGGAAAGTGGTTCACACGGCATATGTCTTCCGTCTCATTATTGGGTTATAAATAGACGTGGTTACCTTGGCTCTACTTTACTTGTGTGTAGAGCCGTGGCATGACCCCACATAGAACTGGAGATTTGCAAAAAAAATCTTTTTCTGTTGAATAAAACTTAATTTATTTATTTATTTGGGGTTTTACGTCGCTTTCAACACTGTACAGGTCATATCACGACGGGTAGTTGGAAGGGCAGAGGAAACCAGTACATACAGTTCGTTAGGGTTCTGTACTGTAAACTGTTGACCAACGGCAAGCAACTACCAGCTTTCCCACTTGAGGCCGTGTCGGGAATCGAACCCTGGCCTCAGAGGTGGGAGGCGAGAGTGGAATAAAACTTTTAAAAAATGATTGAAAATGGTTTAATATAATTAGAAACAGTTGATATTAAGCCAGGTATCAAGATGTTTCAACGCACCGGACGTTTCTACCGTGTTTTTTTTAAACGTTTCGACCTACTTTTATCAGTTTCCCTGGGATTTCCTTGCAATATTTTATAAAATGGAAGCATAGACGAAGATCAAATACTCCAAACTCGAGAACTCACAGCCAAGCTCCCAAGTCATTAATATTCATGAGAAGATATGAGGTCATGAAATTCCCCCTAGCATTTCCTTGCAATATTTTATAAAATAGAAGCATGGACGATAATCAAATACTTTAAAATACAGAACTCACGGCCACAGCACCCAAGTCATTAATATTCATGAGAAGATATGAGGTCACGGATTCGGGATTTCCCCTGGCATTTCCTTGCAATATTTTATATGCAGTGGTTAAATCACGGGACATCCCGATATGTAAATTACTGGCTAAATGTCGGGAAATAATTTTGATTTTTTATCGTTAGTTTTCTGGGAAATCTGTGACCTCATATCTTCTCATGAATATTAATGAGTTGGTGCTACTGCCATGAGTTCTGAGTTTAAAGTATTTGACCTTTTTTGAGGCTTTCATTTTGTAAAATATTGCTACAATCCTAAAACAAGATCCCTAGATGAAGCACTTCCCAGTTTTAAAGATTTAGCACTTCCCGACATATAGCCAATATTAGTGGTGGGATCGCCAGCGTAAATGGCAGATCGAGCATCACCTGTTAGAAGCGAGTTGAACTCGAGTTAAACTCGAGTAATTTTCGGTATAAAGTATTTCGTTTGTTAGCCATTAATGTGGCGAAAATATTTTACGTAACCGTACATGAGGCAAAACTTTTACCTGGAAGGGCTTTCGCGATATAACTTAAGTTAAATCTTCATTGATTTAAGCTAGAATAAACTAAAAAGCAATATATTTTTGAAAATTTCAGATATTTCCATTATTTTGGTGAAGTGTCAGCCTTAGATGGTGAAAATATTGACGTTTTCAAAAACTCGAGTTTCACTTGCGCAGATCGATGTCACCCCAATTATCGCCCATCGAGTTGTAACTCGAGTTTCCGTCAACTCGTCCCAGCACTAGCCAATATGTTATATATCGGGACGTCCCGGGACATAACCTTGCCGTATTTTATAAAGTCCACAAAGACTTGGATGAGTTCTTGAGTTTGAAGTATTTGATCTTCTCTAGGCTTCCACATTGGGTCAAATTTGCAAAAGTAGGTAAAAAAAAGCGGGACGAAATGTAATTTTAAGCCAAGGACACAACAAATACATGTACAAAATATATGCTATTTTACACAGCTTTTATAATAAAAGAACATTTTCAAATTTTTGGAGAAATGGTCCAAAAAAAACATAGAAATGTGATTTATTTTTTGTCAAACATGTTTTGATTGATTGTTGATTGAAAATGAAACAAAATAGTTGTGAGAACAGCTATGTGTACACATTTGTATTTTATTTATGTTTTATGCAAATCTCCAGTTCTATGTGGGGTCGTGCCACTGCTCTACGCGAAACTAAAGTAGAGGCGAGGTAACCACGTCTACTGTACTGAGTAGGTTATAAATCTTGGTGGCACCTCACATTACTACAAGGAACGTGTAGTTGGGAATCACGGACATTAAGTTAATGTACGTAGCACATACGCAGATATCAATGACCGAAAACGATTTAAAACTAAAACTAATAAATTTACCTGCTATAATTAAACCTTAAATGTCAATGTTTTGATTTTCATATCTTAAAACTAGCGCGAATGTTTTCTTCCTTTCAAATCGACCAATCAAACTTTTGGCCAATTAAAATTATCGTAACATCAACGAATAATGTAGGTGCTAAATCACGGAATCTAGTCATAATGGAAAAAAAAGTATGCATGAAGTAAAATATATCTATATATTTTGTATGCATTTAATTTTACCCTAAACACAAAAGCTAACAAAATTTTTGAAAAGTAAGACTTTGAACTAATTAATTTCTGAACATAAAAATTTATTTACCTGATTTAAAAGCAGTAAATAACTCCAGTTGTATTGTAGCGTGCCGAGCAATAGATTTGGTAGTGTTTCAGAAGAATCAAAGCTAATTGTAGGAAACAAACATTTATTGAAAATAACAAGAAGTATATAACACAAAATATACAAGTTTTACCAGCAAAGCTGGTGCTGAAATGGTTACAACATCAAAGGTCAGATAAACATCTTAATTAATATAACACACTGAATTGACAAATATTAACTCTGCATTAAACTTCCCTGTCTAGGTTCTGACATTAAAATAGTATTATGCTAATGCACTTATATTCAGAATTGAAACATCATCTTTCACAAAAATACTAATTATTGACCACCCTCTAGACCAGGTTAGCTTCCCTGCAAAATCACACAGAAAGTTCACATACTAATAACTGAGATCAAGTACATAATCAGTTTGCAGGTTTCACCCTGAAACTAGATTTCCACAACAACAAATTTACATCAGCTCTTGAAATACAATCTCACAAGATTGCATATACATCTAAACTTCCCAAGTTTCACCTTGAAAGAACCCTCAGAAAACTACTAATTCATATCATAATAAACTCCCAGGTTTTACCCTGAAAGACACTAAGTGAAGTATTAATTCATATCATAATAATCTGCCAGGTTTTACCCTGAAAGACACATTGTAACATATTAATTTATATCATAATAAACTAACAGGTTTTACCCTGAAAGACACATTGTAACCTATTAATTCATATCATAAAAACTAACAAGTTTTACCCTGAAAACAAAGTGTCACAAAACTATATATTCATCATCAACATAGTTTTCAGGTTTGACCCAGAAAACTCACTGTACAAACTTAACTACAGGTTTTACCCTGAACAGTTGTTTATCCTGCCTCTGATGCTGTCTCCAAAACTTCAGCCCAGAACTGGAGTCTCCCCTCATATAGCCAAAAACCCAGACAAACCCAGACATAGAATGAACAACACAGAAAGTACAAGGTTGAAGTCTTCTGATTGGTCAGAGCTTTAGTTCCAACCAAAACTTCAGAGAGTAAACTTCCTGTATCACATTATCGTTACGAGCATAATACTACACTATATTAGTGTTTCAATAACATCAGGAAAAGAAGATACACATACAAAAGGTAAATTATTTTGACAAAATATACACCAGTAATCATGAATACATGCATGGTTCGGCCAGCACATTTCACTTCAGTATTTGTGACATTCTTCGAAATCAGGCAGCACCCTCCACCAATCTCCATGCCCATGTGTTTCAAGTCAGAAAGTTACAGACTCCCTGTTAGGTCATTGTGACTTCTATTTTAACTTCCATAAAATCATGATAAAAAGAAGATTTTGTGAGCACTATGCACTGCTTATGTGATGATCAGTTGATACTCTTGTGAGCACCATTTATTGTGTGGTGATCACCAGAAGATCTCAAGCATACTGCTGTATATATAGTTGATTATTTCATTTAGTCACAGACTTAAATTTAAGAAGACTCCAGTATATCCCAATGAAATAATTTATCTGTACACCTAGTCTAAAATTATCACACACATTGAACAAAATTTAAAGGGCCCATGCAACCATAAACACATATTTCATCTACTAATTCTTTCATACATTACAAATGATGTAAACCAAAACAAACACCTACAGAAGTGTGTAATGTTTAAAATCTTCACTTGAAGCTTGAAAAGCAAGAGTCTGCCTCATTTGAACATTCACCCCACATTAATGTTACATCATGGTATGAACGTTTCTATGCACACACATGCACTGCTGTACAAAATGTCTTATCTTAGATCTCAGTTTTGTTACTGTTTCTACTTTGTTTCTAGTATATTTCAGTATATTTATTTCCAACTTCAGGAAACAAGTAATAATAGAATAGTACCAGTGTCTGAAAATAATATTTAAACAAGTGGATTAGGTTTAGTTTTTATAAGCAGTTGAGTTCTTTCCTTTGGCATTTTTAAATACATGTATGTAAATGAGAATATGAGCATAATGGCATATGTGAAATCGTCAAAAGAATCTCAGTAGATGGTTTCCTGTAGGTTTATTTGAGATCCCTAACCTCTATCACCAAGTGTAAGCACAAAACTTTAGAAGCACTTGTTTGACCATACATGAAGGTGGGATCCAGAGTAAAATGCCTCAGCATTAAAAGATATCATGCCCATGTTTCACTATACATTGGTTTTATGTGCCAAACTTTTAGAACCAATGGTAAGTCAGCTGTAAGCAGTTTTCCATTTCACTTCTCTCAATTGACCTTGAAGGAGGAGTGTAAGTTGACGTGTGACCACATCAAAAGAACCTCAGCCCAAGATTTCCTAGACCCTGGTTTAACATCCCAAACATCTCCTATCCAAAATCAGTCTTGGCAGAATATATTTTTTATACAATATCCAAATTCAATGAACAATCTTTATGTGTCACCTGAGAGAGTAATAACAGCATTGTCATAAGATAGAACAAAACAAGAAGTGGCTGTTGGTCTCTATTTTCTCGGTATAATAAAAAAATATACATCTCAGCGTATCATGCATGACATGGGGAATTTTGCTGATTAAAATTTAACTTGACTTTAGTTAATTTCAGATTGCAACAGTAAGTATTAGAAGCACATTGTGAGTACCAGACTATGTACACATCTTGCGTTAATATAATTAATTATATTACGAGATATAGTGGGTATATACTGGATTCATGCAGCTTCATCGCGCCACCGTTGAAATTTTATTGTGTACGTGATAACTCAAAAATGGATCAACATTTTAAAAAAACTTGGTGCACTTGTTAAGGGTGGTCAAAGGAAGATCCCTATTTTATGGCGACCTTAAACTCTAAATCATAAAAACTTATGACCATCTTAAGTCTCATATGGACCTATGACCACTTAAAGGCCTTTTGGTCACAAACTATGAAGCTCATGTGGCTAAAATTTAACCAGAGAACACATTAATATGTTCATCATGCGTAAGCCAAAAATCAAGGGTTTATGTTAAGGATAATATCACGCTTGAGGCCCATAAAGTCGCCACTTAAGGATTTTGTTCTACATTTTTCATATATGTTGTACAGTAATTTGTAAGTGGTAATTCCGATGAATCTTAAATTGTACTAGATATAACTTCTGTATGTAATATTTGTCTGTGAAAAAAATTTGAGGCCTTTAGGTTTTATTTTAAAGTCAGCTTAAGGCCTCAAAATTGCCCACAGAGACACAATTTATGAACTTCTGTCACTTTTAAGCCCTGTAGCTGTCAAAGTATGTCTCTCTTCTGGGTGAAACGTCATCAAGAAACATATTTATATCTTCTTCTTACATGCATATTTGTCAAAAATCTAGGCCTTTAATAGACATTTCACCTGTGTATAAGGAAGTTAAACACCCCTGTTGAGTGACTTTTTCCTGCATTTTTACATATTTTGTTTTACAACTTAAAAATGGTAAGTCCCACAACTCTCAGACTGTGTTAGATATATTTCTATATGCAATCTCTGTCTGTAGAAAATTTAAAGTCTGTAGCTTTAAGTCACCTTAAGGTCTCTAAAATACTCACAGAGACCCAATTTATGGACTTTTTGCCACTTTTAAGACCTATATCTGTCACACTATGTCACTGATAGAGCTGAAATCTTATCTGGGAATATAATAATATGTTCTTTTTACAAATCAAAGCCACAAATCAAGGCTTTAAATAAACATTGTGAAACTTGTGTATGAGGACCCTCAACACCCACCCAAGTGACCATTTTTCCAGATATTTTGCCCTGTAACTCGGAAATAGTAAGTCTGAAATAGTAGTCTCAAACTGTATGAGATATAATTGCTATATGTTATCTTTATCTGTGAAAAATCTGAAGTCTGTAGCTTTCATTTAAAAGCTATCCCAAGGTAAACTTCCCACAAAGACCATATTTATTGACTTTTTGGCTCTTTGAAGCCCTATAGTGGTCAAACTTTGTCACTGATAGAGCTGAATTCTCATCTGGGAATATATTATCAAACTCTGTTAACTGAACTTAAACACTTTTCTAAAAAAATATACAAAATTCTTAAAATATACCTTGATTTGTTAAAATCTTATCCCATACTTATTGTATAATATTTCAGCTGATATATCAAGACCATACAAATGGATATGGGGCCACATGGCAGACTAGTAACATTTTTGTTTCCCATGCACCTCTGTGATCAGAGTTTGAATCCCGGCCTGACCTCAAGTGGGAAAGCTTGTAATTACTTGCCGTTGGTGGGCAGTTTACAGTTCAGAACCTGGACCAAATGTATGTACTGGTTTCCTCTGCCCTTCCAACTACCCATTGTGATATAACCTATATGTACAATGTGTTGAAAGCAACATTAAAACCCAAATAAATAAATAAAACATACAAATGGATAAAGCTGTTCTGCCATTATTCACTTAACATGTAGTGTCAATCTTTTGAATACGTTTAAACATAGAACAAACTTATCGCTGCAGGAAGATTTAACATTTAATAAAGTAAATACAAAACTTTTTGTGACAGTTATGTACTTTGCATCTGGGGATATAATTTTCCTTGGAAAATAGATATATTGTGCCTTGAATGGTGTGACGTCTTCAAATAATTTTGTCATGTGTTTTCTTAACAATTATGGTCTGCATAAGACAGGCTGATAGAAAATACCTGATCAAAGCCTGAGGAATGAGTAATCAACTGTCTGGGGATATGTTGGAACCCAGTTGGCCCAATCTAGTTTATGTTTTTCCCTTGATAGTCTGGATTAATTTTGATTCATTATTTGATTTGGTTGGATAATTACCAGTGGAAGCTTAGCTTGCATTTATATATTAAATGGGAACAAAGAAAGATTTTGACTGATTTAGTTTCTGTCAATTGGGAATCAGTCCTGACCCAGCAACAAGTTCCAAGGCAAAGATGTTGAGCAAATATAGCTGTTCATATGCATACATTAAAGGCCAAAATGAATTAGTCAAAGATTTACAGAACACCTCAAAATTTCTTTTTTCTTCAATAATTATGTGCAGAATGTGAATTTGTCAAAATCTTAAGGTTCATGGTGGCATGGGGTTCAGCAAGTTTGTTGAGCAAGCTAGAGTCTGTTGTAGTATGATGACACTGGCTGTTGAATTTGATGTTTATTTCCATTTTTTAACTTTGTTAAAATCTTTAAATTTTATTAAGCTTTTTCGGTTGTAGCACCAGTCTCATGAACTCGATATCCACAACTCCTCATGTTTTAGTATGCACCATAGAAAATCTTATATTATCGCCCAGCATGGACTCTTTTGTGAGATTTCTTTGTATTTTCTCGATACAGAATAGAATGCTCAAAATGTATTTTGTTAATACATGTATGTTTAATGTGATTGGCAGCTTTAAGCCGGTGCTGTATGTTTAATTTAAGTACTGGTGGTCACAAAGATAAACGGTCATACAGTAGTGCAATACTACAGTACACGGGTGGTCACTAAGATAAACGTTCACGGAGATAAACGGTCTTCAAAGTTTTCAAATTTAAATAGTGTAAAATAGCAAAATCGCATAAACTAAACAACAAAATAGACTTAAACAATGATTTCCATGATTTTGGTTTGTGTTATATTGTTATTTAAACCTTTTAACTGTTTTTATGTGAGTATTTCTGAGGACCGTTTATCTCAATGACCACCCGTGTACTGCCCTGCACCATAACTTTGCACACCTTGGATACAGCCAGCTTACTTTTGATTATTTTGAGTGTAGATTCATGGATTTCTTTTTAGTTAAATATGTATTGACACAAGCGCCGGTTATACGTAACATTTTACTGACATAAAATCAACATAATAAACGTTTTATTCTCGTTTTTTAATGAACGATAATATAATTTCTGCATGAAATCAGTGCCTCAAATGGGCACAATTTGCATACAGAAATTGCTGATGATATTTAAATTATTTCTGTTGTCACTTTCACTTCCTTATTTGTTAAGCGGAAATTCACGAGTGTGGGCGATAAAGAACCATTGTTTTTAGGGACGTCACGACTCCAAATATTTCATGTCAACTAATCGCTGAATACTATTCGTGTCGACACCGAATAACCGTCGAATTTATAAAAGAACCAAATACCTTAAGTTTGATGTTGTAAAAAGCACTGAAAATGATAGCTGTGGTTACCTCGGCTCTACTTTACTTGCATGTAGAGCTGTGGCACGACCCCACATAGAACTGATCTTGGTATGTCATCTTCCCCACTACACTTGCATTCCCACACACAAAAATAATCAATTGTTTGATTTACAGTCTCAGAATTTTCCTTGTATATTTTTCTTATCACACTGGTGTTTGACTTTTTACCCCACAGCCCTTAAGGGCTGTTGGGGTATTGTTTTCTCCCATGGTGTCCAGATGGGCGGGTGGGCTGGCGCGCGGGTGGAAAAAGTTTGTCTGGGCTGTATCTCAGAAACCGTAAGGTGTAGGAAGTTGATACATGTTAGAGACATTGGTTAGGGGGTGTAGGTGTGCAACGTCATGGTCTGACCTTGATTTGACCTTTGACCTTGCCGTAGTGACCATGAGTTTGAAAATCTTGTCCGGGCTATATCTCGGAAACCGTAAGGTGTAGGAAGTTGATACTTTTTAGGGACATTGGTTAGGGGGTGTAGTTGTGCAACGTCATGGTCTGACCTTGATTTGACCTTTGACCTTGCCATAGTGACCTTGACCTATAAAATCTTGTCCGGGCTGTATCTTGGAAACTGTAAGGTGTAGGAAGTTGAGATTTGGTAGGGACATTGGTTAGGGGGTGTAGGTGTGCAACGTCATGGTCTGACCTTGATTTGACCTTTGACCTTGCCGTAGTGACCTTGACCTATAAATTCTTGTCCGGGCTATATCTCGGAAACCGTAAGGTGTAGGAAGTTGATACTTGGTAGGGACATTGGTTAGGGGGTGTAGTTGTGCAAGATCATGGTCTAACCTTGATTTGACCTTTGACCTTGCCGTAGTGACCTTGCCCTATAAAATCTTGTCCGGGCTATATCTTGGAAACTGTAAGGTGTAGGAAGTTGATATTTGGTAGGGACATTGGTTAGGGGGTGTAGATGTGCAACGTCATGGTGTGACCTTGGTTTGACCTTTGGCCTTGCTGTAGTGACCTTGACCTATAAAATCTTGTCCGGGCTATATCTCGGAAACCGTAAGGTGTAGGAAGTTGATACTAGGTAGGGACATTGGTTAGGGGGTGGCACAAAACAAAGTGGCCGCCATATCATATGTTTAATGTCAAATGGAGTTATCCTATTAAAAAGGCCTCATATCATCCTTACCATTGCTACCAGGGGTTTGGAATGTGAAAACAACTTACAGGAAGTCATGGCCTGAGAATATTTTCCAAGTGTTGAATTCGACCTTTAAATATGTTATTTACATAGTTTGGGGTCAGCTATAACATAGTAAAATTGCAGCCCTGTAGCTCATTGCATAGCTGAGCAATAGCTATTTTCAGGTTCTCAATTTTGAGTAAATCACTTGTATCTTCCAAATACAAATTACTGGGAAAGACCTCTACCACGCCTCGAAAATGTGGTAGAGGTCCACTCAAATATATAACTATATCAGACCTCTACCACATCTTTACCACACCTCTACCACGTCCTTCCAATAAATATATATTACTGGGATAGACTACTCAAATATATTATATCAGACCTCTACCACATCTCTACCACGTCCTTTCAAATGCAAATTACTGGGAAAAACCTCTACCATGCCCTGTAAAATGTGGTAGAGGTCCACTCAAATATATAACTATATCAGACCTCTGCCACATCTCTACTACACCTCTACGATGCTCTTACAATACAAAATTCTGGGATAGACCTCTGCTGCGCCCCTTAAAATGTGGTAGAGATCCACTCAAATACATAACTACATCATACATCTACCACACCTGTACCACGTCATTCCAATACAAATTACTGGGAAAGACCTCTACCACACCACCTAAAATTGGGTAGAGGTTGATACAGATATGCAACTATATCAGACCTCTACCACACCTCTACCACGCTTTTCCAATACAAAATACTGGGATAGACCTCTTCCTCTACCACGCCCCTTAAAATGTGGTAGAGGTCCACTCAAATATATAACTACAACAGACCTGTACCACATCTCTACCACACCTGTACCATGTCATTCCAATGCAAATTACTGAGATAGAACTCTACCTCTACCAAGCCACTTAAAAAGGTGGTAGAGGTCAACTCAAATATATAACTACAACAGACCTGTACCACATCTCTACCACACCTGTACCATGTCATTCCAATGCAAATTACTGAGATAGAACTCTACCTCTACCAAGCCACTTAAAAGGTGGTAGAGGTCAACTCAAATATATAACTACAGCAGACCTGTACCACATCTCTACCACACCTGTACCATGTCATTCCAATGCAAATTACTGAGATAGAACTCTACCTCTACCAAGTCATTTAAAAGGTGGTAGAGGTCAACTCAAATATATAACTATATCAGACCTCTACCACACCTCTACCACGCTCTTCCAATACAAATTACTGGAATAGACCTCTACCACACCCCCAAAAATGTGGTAGAGGTCCACCCAAATATATAACCCTATCAGACTTCTACCACATCTCTGCCACACCTCTATCACACTCTTCCCATTTAAATTACTTGGATAGACCTCTACCTCTACCACGTTCTCTAAAATGAGAAATCCATTGAAATCACTGGGATAGACCTCAACCACACCCCAGAAAATGTATACACCCACTAAAACATGTATGATAACCCTTTGCCCACCCACCCCCACCCTTCCCATACTACGTAGGCTCCAATATGAAGTTTCAACCCCTTAGGGGCCAGTCCAAAGGTCATAAGAATCCTCAAACAAGGCTACCCTTATACCTTCCGGATCTGACTAAATCCGATAAGGTAACCGATCATCATAAGCTGCTATGTAAATCTCTCTGGAACAGCTACCTGACAAAGGCAAACATGCACTTATGAAAGAGAATGAAGTAGAACCAGTCACAAATCAAACATCTCTAGGGCTTTACAACAGACTTTTTCTGGCCCAAATCTCTACAACCGGTGGAGACCTATCTTAGACCTGATAGAGCCCTGAACAAATTTCTAAAGATTGAGTCATTCAAAATGGAAACACCAGAGACAATAAGGACCTTCCTTCAGACAGGGGAGTGGGTCATGTCCATAGATTTCAAGGACATCTACTTCCACATAACAATCAAAACCAGTCCAGGAAGTACCTACGTTTTCATGTCCAGACCTACCAGTTCAAAGTCCTACCATTTGGTCTGTCCATAGCTCCCATGGAGTTCACTGTAGTGGCAAATGAGGCCAAACTGATGGCATTACACAAGAGTATAAGAATCCACCAGTACCTGGACGACTGGTTGGTCAGAACCAGCTCCCACCAAACCTGTCTCCAGCATACCCAGACTCTAGTAGCTATTTGTCAGGAAGTAGGTGGGTAAGTAAACCCGAAAAAGTCAGAACTGAAATCTTCAACTTTATTGACTACTAGTTTGACCTGTAAAAAGGCAAGGTCAGACCCACCCTAGAACGTTGGCTGACCTTAACTGCAAAGATACAGGAACAGACCGACCTGTCCGGTCTGGCAAATGTTGTCTCCCGTAGGGTTGTTAACAGCCACAGAAAAACAAGTCCACATTCATGCCCTGCAAATTTTTACAGACGCATCAAACACAGGGTGGGTGACTCACTTACGGGAAAAAACTGCAAGGGGAACCTGGTCCCTTCCAAAAAGTAAGTTGCACATAAACTATCTGGAACTAAAGGCTGTCTTCTTGGCCCTAAAAGAGTTCCAAAACCTCTGCTTGATCAAAATAATTCTCATGGCTACAGACAACACCACAGTGATAGCTTTCATAAACAAGGAATGAGGCATGAGGTCAAGCTGACTGTGTGCCCTTCTGTGGAGAATCCTGACCTGGTGTTCCAGAAAACAGGTTCTCAAAGCTCGACACATTCCAGGCCAGCTGAATGTGGTAGCAGACAAGCTATCCAGGCTAGGCTAGACCATCCAGACAGAATGGTCTCTCTTTCTAGAGTTCTTCCAGTTGATATGCAACAGGTGGCATCAACTTCAGATAGACCTATTTGCTACAAGGTTCAACAACAAACTATCCAGGCTAAGCCAGACCATCCAAACAGAGTGGTCTCTCCCCCCAGAGGTATTCAAATCAATATTGCAAGGGGTAACAGATAAATCTATTTGCTACGAGGTTCAACAACAAACTAGAATAGTTTGTGTCATAAGTACCAAATCCCCAGGCCTGGGCAGTCGATGCTTTTATGGGAGGATCCGGACCCATATGCCTTCCCACTGGTAGCCAATAGCCATATTGGGCAAAGTGGTGGCAAAGATGTAGGACTACCCATGCAGAAGAATCATTCTTATTACTCCAGAGTAATACTCCAGGATCTAGTGGCCATGTCGAGCCAGACCCCCCTGTGCCTGCCCAATCTGCCAAACCTGCTAACAACCTTTCAACCAGATTCCTCACAGGAATCTGTCAAACCTAAATGTACATGCTTGGCTCCTAGAGCCTAAGCTATCAAAGAGCAGGGCTTGCCTGAGACAGTGGCAGCATGAATTGAGGCTCCTCAAATAGGATCAACCAGATCAGTCTATGAGGCAAAGTGGACCGTTTTTACAAAGTGGTGCGTCAGTAGTTAGGTGGACTTCAGGGCACCCCCTATAAAGTTCATAGCCGACTTCCTGCTCTATCTGTTTCAAGACAGGATATTACAGTCAAGTACAGTTGATGAGTACAGATCAGCCATTGCAGACAAAAGTGGGAAATTCCCACCATCAATGTCAGCAAAGATGAGAATCTGACTCTTCTCCTGGATAGTTTCCACAGAAACAAACACAAGGGTTGGAGGGGCATCTCCCTCCTGGAATCTTTCCCTGGTGCTTCACCTGCTGACAAAGGCACCCTTTGAACCCATTAAAGGGGTCTTTTTCAGGCACTTGGCCATGGTTGGTTATATTAAGGGGTATTGGAAAACCACATGTGGAGAGTCTAGATAGCCGGTCAGGTTTACCCTGACCCCGCCTTATGGGTCCAACTGGGGTCATAAAATAGCAGATATTATTTGCGCAACAATAGCTTACCATGTGGAACTAAATGCTATCTGGGATGGCCGCAGCATCCAGGTTAACTAAAAAAAAATTAGCATAATACTGGCCTGATGCCTTCTACATTGAGGTGACCTAGATAGTGATGTGTGTACTTCCTTCTTCTTGTTGGGCACCATCTTGCCTGGAAGCACAGTTAATACTCCACGGCCCTTAAGGGCTGTCAGGGTATTGTTTTCACCCATGGTGTCTGGATGGGCGGGCGGCGGAAAAAAGTTTGTCCGGGCTGTATCTCAGAAACTGTAGTGACCTTGACCTATAAAATCTTGTCTGGGCTTATATCTCAGAAACCGTAAGGTGTAGGAAGTTGATACTTGGTAGGAACATTGGTGAGGGAGTGTAGGTGTGCAACATCATGGTGTGACCTTGATTTGACCTTTGACCTTGCCGTGGTGACCTTAACCTATAAAATCTTGTCCGGGCTATATCTCGAAACCGTGAGGTGTAGGAAGCTGGTTGGGGGTTGTAGGTGTGCAACATCATGATGTGACCTTGATTTGACCTTTGGCCTTGCCGTAGTGACCTTGACCTATAAAATATTGTCCGGGCTATATCTCGGAAATTTTAAGGTGCAGGAAGTTGATAGTTTGTAGGGACATTGGTTAGGGGGTGTAGTTGTGCACCTTCATGGTGTTACCTTGATTTGACCGTTGACCTTGCTGTAGTGACCTTGACGTATAAAATCTTGTTTGGGCTATATCTCGAAAGCGTAAGGTGTAGGAATTTGATACTTGGGAGGGACATTGGTTAGGGGTTGTAGGTGTGCAACGCCATGGTGTGACCTTGATTTGACCTTTGACGTTGCCACTGTGACCTTGAGTTTGAAAATCTTGTCCGGGGCTATATCTCGGAAAGTGTAAAGTGTAGGAAGTTGATAGTTGGTAGGGGCATTGGTTAGGGGTTGTAGGTGTGCATCATAATTTTTGTTTACTGATTAATGCTGTCATCTTGCTATTGAATTGTCTTGCTTTAATACTTTATCTTTACATACATTTTCCTTCTCTTAGATGTTATGTTCTCTACTTAAATATCATTTTGACCTTAATATAACTGACATTGCTCTGAAAGTTCATAAATTCATGAATTTATGCAGTAAATCACTTATAGCTTAAAAGTATTGCATTGACAGCATTTTATTAAAATATGTTGTTCAGCTAATTATATCCCCGAAAAGCGATCAATGGATCATGCACGGCCATCATCTGCGTCTGCGTCAGTATACACGTCTGCGTCTGCAGAGATTTCTTGTTTTCAACCTACAAGTCACTTTTCTTTTGGGATTTCTTTTAAACTTTGCAAGTGGCTTGCTATCGCAGAGAGATCTGGCCACTCTATTCTTTTGGTAGCCCAGAAGTCAAAGTTATGCTTGGGTAGTCAAAAACGTCAAAACTTTTGACTATTGCTTGTGTTCAAGGTATAGGGCACTGTTTCTTTGAGATTTATTTGATATTTAGTGCATGAATTGGTGGCTGTGATGTCTCGCCACCCTATCTTTTTTGTAGGCCAGGGATCAAAATCAAGTGAGTAATAGCTATTTTAAGCCCAGGAGTCAAAAGTATGGTCTGGGAGGTCAAAAACCTCATAAATTTTGATTTGTTATTTGAAAACTATTACATTTAGAGAATTTTGTTTAAATATGTTATTCAGCTACTTTTGGGTCAGCTATAACTTTGTAAAATTGCAGACCTGTAGCCTATTATTGTATAGCCGAGTAATAGCTACTTTGAGGTTCTCACTGTTGTGTAAATCAGTTGTAACTTGAAAACTATTGCAAAAGTGCTTATAACTCATTTATTATTGGTCCTAGAGGTTTGCAATGTGAAACCAACCAATAGGAAATCATGGGCTAGGAATCTTCTGGTGTGGTCAGATTTGACCACATCATAATTCTAGTTTTTCCATAGCTACAACATGGTGAGTAAATTGGGAGTCTGTCCCAGTGATTAAGTAAGTAATAGCTACTTTTAGACCTTTAAGTAAAATTACTTGTAACTTGAAAAGTATTGTATTTTATTAAAATATGGTATTCACCTACTATGGGTTATTTTTGTTATGAATCTAATGCCCTGCCCACACTACAGGCAGTGGTGTCTACATGTATAGACATTTTGTATAATTCCTCATTCCTCCACATGCTATCAGTTAACTTTGTATACTGCACCAAGTTTTAAATCATCAAAATCTTCAACCTACCGTAGGTGGCCTCAACGTCACATGTTGTCCTATTACTTCTGTAGCTGTGTCGCTGCTTTTCCTCTTAAATCTATATTAGTCAGTGTCCGATTTGAATGTCCTGTCATTGAATGTCCTGTCAAGCTGTACATATGTTTGTCATGATGTCATCTTTTCTTGTATCTTTACTGTGTCAAATCGAGGCCACTATTATTTTCTTCTAGTCCTTGTTAAATGTCCTTTCATTCTAGCCACAGTGCAGTAGTGCATTATTGTTTTGATACAGTCCCTCTCATTGAAAGCCGGTCACTGTAACAAGTCTCACTGACTGGTACAGGGCAGTGGGTAATCATTACCTGCTCTCCTAGATACTGAGATGTAGCAATTTTTAGCGTTTGTTTTGGGATGCGTTTGTCTGTTTGACCATGTGACTACTCTGAAAGTAATGAACAGATATTTATGAAATTTGTGTGTGAGTAGGGCCCAGCTAAAATAAGTGGTTGAATGTTTACCCCAAGAGGATCTAGAGTTGATTATGTTTTGTGGGGTATCCGGTAACAACTGTTGCCATGGCAACACATTTTTGGGTCTTAAAATTTGTGGGTGTTCCACAGTCTAAACCCATGAATGAATTTGACCAAATTTTCTGGATATGTTTACCCAAAGGGGATCTAGAGGTGATTAGTATTTTGGGGTATCTAGCAACAACTGTTGCTGTGGCAACATTATTGAGGTTTTTGGGTTTCAACGTTTGTGGGTGTTCCAGAATTGCTTCTAGGATGCGTTTTCTGCGATATCTCGCATTAATTTGCTTTTGCTCGCGGATTTCATCGAAGTATGCGGGGACAAGATTGTAAAAGAACGCATTCAGCACAAGGCAATGCGGGATATATATACGAAGCGAAAAGACGAGAGATCAAAGAAATCGAAACGATGCGTGGAGCGAGAGTTTGTCGAGGTTTTGATTTTTCCGTCGAAACGTTCTTCGAATAATGCCTGTAGACGATTTTGGTTTCGTGATCGTTTACAAACTCAAATATATTATGAGGTACAGACAGTATTTGGACATATTATACCCAAAAATATAAAATTAAGCTGAAAGTGGATGATTATATAAAAAATGGCTGCAAGAAAAACGAAACTTACAGTAGGCTGGATTGTTACCACAACAGGCCATGGCAGTGAAGCCGGTGGTGACCCTATTGGCGTAGTACTACGTACATATCAGTCGGAATTCCCTAGAAAAATATTTTACTGGATCAAAATTCACGGACAACTCATTAATATTAATGAGGTCACAGATTTTCGTGGTGGTTTTAATTCTTAATATTTTCTGATTTAAGATCAAATACTAGAAGGACTACAGAGCTCATGTATGCGTAAAAAATATTTGACAATTCCATTGGATTTTTTAGCAATATTTTACTTGAAGAATTTGTGGACTACTCATTACTATTCATGAGGTCATGGTATTCTGTGGGGTTTTCCAACATATTTGTATGAATTGATGGTGTAATGACTGAATTTGTGATGCCATGACTTCAGATGAAAACTTAAAACCATAATGCCATGACAGGAGCCACTTTGATGTAAATAACCATTTTCAGTATTTTTTTTAAATTCTATCATTAGCCTTGAAGTTTATTTTTATTGGGCAAGACAATAAAAATTGACCACTAATTAATAGAAGTCCACTGTTAAAAATGCCTAAATAAACTGAAAATGTATTTTTTATTGGTTTAAACTTATCATAAGGTCGTCCCCCAGAATTTTTAGCCCCTCCCCCACATTTTGTGTAGTGGTGGGGGATCGCCCCCACTTTTTGAAATTCCTAGAATCAACACTGAGTGTTCCACAGCCTAAACCCATTCATGGATTTTCAACAAATTTTCAAGATATGTTAACTGAAACAGGATCTACAGCTGAGTAGGTTTGGGAGGGTATCTGACAACACCTGTTGCCATGGCAATGCTTGAAATACTTAGACTTCTTAATTGCAAAAAGGGGCGCTATTAAACCTATGTTAATACAGTTGCATTTTTATCTCCCACCAGCCAAGGCTAGGGTTGGAAGAATATGAAACTCCTTCCATGTGTGCGTGCATGCACATGTTTTGTCATATTTTTAAATCAAGCTTTATATCTCATTCAGTTATGAAGATATCTTCACCAAATGTGCAGAGAACGTTTATGGCTGTGAGAAACATGTCTGGAAAAATTATGGTACTCATTTAAAAAAAAAAAACATGGCTGCCATAGCCTATTGCTCGAAAATCATTGATATGTTCTAAAATTTAAAATATTACAGCTAGCTGTGTTGGAGTTGCACAAAATATAAATAGCTAAAAAAGCTTGTCTGATATTAATTTTGGCCTTGTTTTTAAAAAAGGCTGCCATATCACATCTTTTATGTCAAATGGAGTGGGGGCACATCAGAAAGCCCTAATATTTCCCTTATCATTGGTTCTAGGGGTTTTAAATGAGAAAATAACTTCTTGGAAAGCATGGTCTGCAAATCTTTTGCAAGTGTCGAATTTGACCTTTGACTCCTGCTTCAAGATCATGTAGGGTCATCATACTAACGAGGCCTTATACCTTCCGTATAATTGGTTCTAGGGCTTCAAAATATGAAAACAACTTGTAAGAAATAATGGCCTGTAAATCTTACATCTGAAAACATTTTGTGCATTCTGTACACTTCTTACAACACAATTTACTGAAGTTGTTCCTGAGATTTTCCTAAATCTCAATGTTGCCTGCCGAGGCTGGCTATTTTTCAGAATAACCTCCCCGTGGAGGTGTGCACCCTACCACTGCTTTCGGGTTCTCTCTTTTCTGTTGGAGAAGGAACCTGTTACTCCTCATTTTGGTCAATTTCTATGCAGCGTTATAGTGATCCATTAAAAAACTAAAGTACTTTGTCAGATAACTCCTCAGTTAACTAAGTAATAGAAGTAGTTTCTGGTATTCAGGGTGTAATCCAGGAAGGAGTAGATTCCAAATAAATGTATGTTATATGATAAAGCTCTGCTATGTTTGTTGGCAATTACTAACAAAGCAATAAAACATTACTAGTAGTGGTGTAACGATTCGCCGAGAACTCAATTTCCAAACTCGAATCCACATTTTAGCATCTACACTGATCCCATTGGAAACATCGCACAGTCGTCAAACGCACTATAACCGATGTTCACATCTGGCAACTCTGTCGAACATGTTTAAGATATACATAACAAAAATCAATTAAATTCTGTAATAATAAAAGTAGGGAATGTTTTAGTATGAAAATGCTTAAACTACGAGAAATTAATGAAGGGATACTTGAAAAACAATAACACTTTGAAATATTTGTTTGAATACGAATTATAGCATTTTCAAAAAGTGTTTCTGAATACTTGTTCAATGTGTGCACCAAACGATTTGAACACTTATCCAATGCATGGTTTTCAGGCTTGTTTTGGGGGATTTAAGTACATATTTTGACATTGTACAAGACTTTTTTGATGGGAAAAACACTGGATTTTAAATATAAAAATTAATAATTAATGCTAACTTAGCAAAAAGTAATTTAAAATTTACTGGTTTTAAATTTTTTTCAAACAGACGAAATGACCACTTTTTGCCAAGTTAGCAATTGTTATCAACTTTAAATTGAGAAATTCAGTCTTTTTTCCTTCAAAAAGTTACATATGATGACACAATATGAGATATAACCCTCAAAAACAAGGCTACAAATCACGCATTGAACAAGTATTCATAGCATTTTGATCACACATTGAACTGGTATTCTTACAAACTTTTTGAAAATTCTATAATTCGAATACAAGAAAATATTTTAAAATATGGTTGCTTGTCAAGTATCACTTCATTAATTTATTTTATATTTCAGGACTTGCCACCCTATAATATTTCCTTCCCTTAAAATTACAGAATTTAATTAATTTTTTGTTATAAAACACTTAAACATGTTCGTGAGAGTTGCTGGAAGTGTACATTTCTACCGTTGTTGATTGAAGACTGTGATCAGCGATGAAAAATAAAAACGAAACCATAGAAGACGTTTGAGTGGATGATAATAGAAATACAGCTACAGTGTGACATTTTTATAAAGTTTAAGAACTTTTATTGTTTTATGAATTACAATATATATATCATTAAAATATCAGGAAAGATTGATAGATTTCAAAGAAAATTACCGACAGTTATTTCTACCGGAAACCAAGATCAATATTTATAAATCCGTCACTGACGGTAGCCCGAGATACTTCGTATTTTTTATGGAAAGAATTTTGTAAAATTCCCTGTATGACCCAAAAATCGATGCGACTCGATTAATCATCTCTGGACTTTTCCAATTAATTGTATCCCCGGACGAAAGTCGGGGATACTTAGGATTCAGTACGGTCACGCCGCTGCCGCCACAGAGATTTCCTTTTGGACGCGATAACTTAAAAAATATTTTAGTTAGAACTTTCAAATTTGGTATGTGGGTATATATGGGCAATGCCACGAACACTATTGTTTTGTGACCTTGACCTTCAATCTCAAGGTCACTGGTGGCCTCTTAAAGGTCAGATTTGGCCATTTTTTCACTTTTTGGCCCAGTTCTCCTATACAGAAAGTCAGATCATCCTATGGCTGGTATATATAATACATATATATGTCCTCTGTAAGCATGCAGAAATTTGACCTTGAAGCTCTTCATTGAAGGTCATCCACTGACCACCAAAGTACCTGACCGAGGGTCATTTTTGGCCTTTTTGGAGATATTTTCACACTTAATGCTGACTATATTGCATGGAAACTATTGAAAATGGCTTTGGAGGTTGAGTACATGATGGACTTCTACCATCCAGGCTTACTGGTTACAGATCTTCATTTAAGGTCATCCACTGACCGCCAAAGTACCTGACCAAGGGTCATTTTTGGCAAATTTGGAGATATTTTCACACTTAATGCTGACTACATTGCATGGAAACTATTGAAAATGGCTTTGGAGGTTGAGTACATGATGGAGTACCAGCATCCAAGCTTACCGGTTACAGATCTTCATTTAAGGTCATCCACTGACCGCCAAAGTACCTGACCTAGGGTCATTTTTGGCCCTCTATTTGTTTGTTTGTTTGTGAACAAGATAACTCAAAAACTGACAGATGGATTTTGATAAAATTTTCAGGATATGTCCAAAATGGTAAAAGGAAGATATGATTACATTTTGGGAGTGATCCGGATCACTGTCTGGATCTTCTGGATCCAGGCTGCCACATAATCTTGGGATGGACTTTAATATTTTTAGGATATGTTACAAATGGTAAAAGGAAGAAGTTGTAAAAGGAAGAATTTTTTTTTTTTTTTTTTTTTTTTTTTTTTCACTCTTTATTTCTTCAATCTATGTGGTAAAAGGAAGAAATGATTCAATTTTGCAAGTGATCTGGACCACTATCTGGATCTTCTGGATCCAAGAAATGTAATTTTTAAAGACAGATAACTCAAAAACTTATGGGTGCATTTTGATGAAATTTTCAGGAAATGTCCTTAATGGGACAAGGAACAAGTGATTAGATTTTGGGAGTGATCTGGATCACTGTCTGGATCATCCGGATCCAGGCTGCCAGATGTGTTTGTGTACAATATAGCTCAAAAACTTATGGATGGATTTTGATGAAATTTTCTGGATATGTCTGAAAAGGTAAAAGGATGAAATGGTTGAATTTTGCAAGTGATCCGGATCACTATATGGATCCTCTGGATCCATGAAATGTAATTTTTAAAGACAGATACCTCAAAAAGTTATGGATGGATTGTGATGACATTTTCAGCAAATGACCTAAATGGTACAAGGAACAAGTGATTACATTTTTGGAGTGATCTGGATCACTTTCTGGATCATCTGGATCCAGGCTGCAACATAATTTTAGGATGAATTTTGATGATATTTTTAGGATATGTTACAAATGGTAAAAGGAAGAAGTGGTAAAAGGAAGAAATGGTTCAATTTTGCGAGTGATCTGGACCACTATCTGCATCTTCTGGATCCATGAAATATAATTTTTAAAGACAAATAGCTCAAAAAGTCATGGGTGGATTTTGATGAAATTTTCAGGAAATGTCCTAAATGGGACAAGGAACAAGTGATTAGATTTTGGGAGTGATCTGGATCATCTGGATCCAGGCTGCCAGATGTGTTTGTGTACAAGATAAATCAAAAACTTCAGGACGGATTTTGATGAAATTTTCAGGATATGTCTGAAAAGGTAAAAGGATGAAATGATTGAATTTTGGAAGTGATCCGGATCACTATATGGATCTTCTGGATCCATGAAATGTAATTTTTAAAGACAGATACCTCAAAAAGTTATGTATGGATTGTGATGACATTTTCAGCAAATGACCTAAATGGTGCGAGGAACAATTGACTAGATTTTGGGAGTGATCTGGATCACTGTCTGGATCATCTGGATCCAGGCTGCCAGATGTGTTTGTGTACAATGTAGCTGAAAAACTTATGGACGGATTTTGATGAAATTTTCAGGATATGTCTGTAAAGGTAAAAGGATGAAATGGCTGAATTTTGGAAGTGATCCGGATCACTATATGGATCTTCTGGATCCATGAAATGTAATTTTTAAAGACATACCTCAAAAAGTTATGGATGGATTGTGATGACATTTTCAAACAAATGACCTAAATGGGACAAGGAACAAGTGATTACATTTTTGGAGTGATCTGGATCATCTGGATCCAGGCTGCAACAAAATTTTAGGATGAATTTTGATGATATTTTTAGGATATGTTAGAAATGGTAAAAGGAAGAAGTGGTAAAAGGAAGAAATGATTCAATTTTGCGAGTGATCTGGACCACTATTGGGATCTTCTGGATCCATGAAATATAATTTTAAAGACAAATAGCTCAAAAAGTCATGGGTGGATTTTGATGAAATTTTCAGGAAATGTCCTAAATGGGACAAGGAACAAGTGATTAGATTTTGGGAGTGATCTGGATCATCTGGATCCAGGCTGCCAGATGTGCTTATGTACAAGATAAATCAAAAACTTGTGGACGGATTTTGATGAAATTTTCAGGATATGTCTGAAAAGGTAAAGGGATGAAATGATTGAATTTTTGGAAGTGATCCGGATCACTATATGGATCTTCTGGATCCATGAAATGTAATTTTTAAAGACAGATACCGCAAAAAGTTATGGATGGATTGTTTCAGCAAATGGCCTAAATGGTACAAGGAACAAGTGATTAAATTTTTGGAGTGATCTGGATCACTGTCTGGATCATCTGGATCCAGGCTGCCACATAATCTTGGGATGGACTTTAATATTTTTAGGATATGTTACAAATGGTAAAAGGAAGAAATGATTCAATTTTGCGAGTGATCCGGACCACTATCTGGATCTTCTGGATCCAAGAAATGTAATTTTTAAAGACATATAGCTCAAAAAGTCATGGATGGATTTTTATGAAACTTTCAGGAAATGTCTTAAATGGGACAAAGAACAAGTGATTAGTTTTTGGGAGTAATCTGGATCACTGTCTGGATCATGTGGATCCAGGCTGCCAGATGTGTTTGTGTACAAGATAACTAAAAAACTTATGGATGGATTTTGATGAAATTTTTAGAATATGTCTGAAAAGGTAAAAGGATTAAATGATTGAATTTTGGAAGTGATCCGGATCACTATATGGATCTTCTGGATCCATTAAATGTAATTTTTAAAGACAGATATAAGTGAAAGAACTAGTGATTAGCTTTTGGGAGTAATCTGGTACTATGGAGAATCCTGACCTAGTGCTCCAGGAAACAGGCTCAAGACAGACATATTCACGCCTTAACTATGTCCCGTCCGGGGATACACTGCGGCGAGCCGCAGTCTTTAGTTGATTCTGATTTTCAAGTCCGATTCCCACCACTAATTACTAGTAACCACTGCAAATAAGTGAAAATGTCAGGTTAAAGAACTGGCATTTCAACAGTTTACATTGCCTTCAGTGATGCATAGTGCTACATTCATTTTTGTCAAATTTATCCCAAGGCTTTAATAGGCCCCACAATAAATATTCAATGTTAGGACACATAATCTTACGGGCAATGGATGTATAGTGCTGAAACCTACTTGAGAATACAGACAACTGATATTAATTAAGCGTCCCTGAAAGGGCGCTTATTTGTTTTTTTTCTCGCTGCTGTCGCAGTATTGTCTCCCTGAAATATCTCCCTTGTTATTAGAAGCTTTCTAACCATATTTGGCAGTTATATACCTTAGACGTGGAAAAATTTTCCACAAGCTTAAATTTGACCTTTGACCTTTATCAAGGTCACATGATCAAAATATAGTTTTTTGGGTACACCCGCCTGTCATCACCACTAAGCAAAATCTACTAACTTCAGAGGCTTATAATTTTATACACATGTTTATACTATCAAAAACACAAGCTGATTAGATTTTGGGAGGAATCCGATGAAAATTGACCGATTTATGAGCGATTTTATCACAGGTACCAACCAGAAAGCTTAAAATTCTTGTGAACCCCCCCTATTATCTTCTTCAGTATTATATTTAGAGCCGTAACATGTGTTGGGAGATAGTAGTAAACCATATGTGGAGAGTGTAGAAGGCAAATGAAATTCCCCCCACCCCCTGTAGGGGTCTAACTGGTTTCATAAAAGAGCTGATTTTGGACATTTTGCCTTATATCTCCTTTATTATTGCTTTTAGAGCTTTAGAATGTACTAAGAGGTATTGGGAAACCATATGTGAAGAGTCTAGATAGCCGGTCAGATTTACCCCCGCCCCCCCCCTCCCCCCATGGGTCAAACAAGGGTTGTAAAATAGCCGATTTTGTGTTTTTATTGCGTTAATACATCTTACCTAGTGGACAGATGCATTTGTCCGGCGCCCTGCCACTCTCGCCAAACATTAGAAAAAAACTTCCTGAGCTGGGCTCTGGCCGGGACCGGTAGTGTCCTGTTCACCCATTAGGTGGCTGTGTAGCCTCCCTGTCGGTGAACTGCGCATGTGCGTGCATGCACACTTCCGCTTTTTGTTTGGCGCGAAGCGGATTAAACGCTTGGAAATTTCATAGATTTGTTAATAGATTTTATTTTATCAAAACAGAATATTTTACAAAGAAAAGTGGATATTATGTTCATTAATATATATAGAAGCACTTTATGTCTTTTTCTGCTGGCCAGGATTGCAGATTGTGTGGGTATTTTACACTGAACTTTGACCCCACTTCCGTGAAGTATTTGTTGAGGAAGGCATCAGTACAACTGCGTTTTTGCATACTGCAAGCTTTTATTGTGTGGATATCTACCAAGAACTACTGTTTCCTGGCCATGTCATCAAATAAGATATTTTAGAAGAGTTTTCCTTCATATTTGCAAAGAATACATCGTTTTCTGACGTCATCATCTCCAGCAAATGCTTGTCACGTGACAATAAAATAAACAGGTCACATGACACAGCAAGCAGATAAACAGATTTCCTGTATTCAACTATGAATTAACAGTTTGAGAAATACATAAATTTATTGAGGATATTGGAAACGTGCTGGCGTTTTATACAGAAGAAGACTTACAGGTATTTATAATTTTCGAGGAAACAGCAAATTGCAGAATATTTACCTTATCTATGTAATTGTTCTCAAATTATTTGTCACCAAGCCCACCGGTCCGGTGCTGGCCATGTGACCACTCAAATAAACATACAACCAGCCCGGTACCGGCTACAGTTACCCTCACACAGATTGTCCTATTATTTTGTCACCCATTCTCCCCGGTCCGGTGTTGGTCATGTGACAACAAAAATAAACATACAGGGTGCTAGAGCCTACCGGTCTGGTACTGGTTGTGGCTGACCTCACAGATTTACCCATTAATAATTTGTCATCCACCCCGACCGGTCCGGTGCTGGTCATGTGACTGCTCAAGTAAACATAAACAGGGTGCCAGAGCCTACCAGCCCAGTACAGTTACCCTCTCACAGATTGTCCTATTATTTTGTCACCCATTTCCACCGGTCTGGTGGGGGTCATGTGACAACAAAATAAACATACAGGGTGCCAGAGCCTACCGGTCCGGTACTGCCAGACAAGATTTTATAGGTCAAGGTCACTACGGCAAGGTCAAATCAAGGTCATACCATGACGCTGCTGCGGGCGGGGTACGGCTGCCCTCACAGATTTACCCATTTATAATTTGTCACCAATCCCCACCAGTCCGGTGCTGGTCATGTGACAACTCAAGTAAATATACACAGGGTGCCAGAGCCTACCAGTCCGGTACTGGCTACAGTTACCCTCTAACAGATTTTCTTATTGTCATCAATTCCCACTGCTGGTCATGTGACAGCATTTTAACATACACGGGGGTGCCAACCCTACTGGTTACAGTTGCCCTTTCACAAAAAGAAATTTTCTAAATTTTTTGTCACTAATTCCCACTGATCTAGTGCTGGTCATGTGACAACAAAAATATACATACATGGGGTACCAAACCCTACTAGTCCAGTACTGGTTAGTTTCCCTCTCACAGAAAACTTGTTCGATTTACCATTTGCCCATTACTTTGTCGTCACCTGGCACTGGTCCGGTACCCGTCATGTGACAAGACACAATCATACAAGGGGTCTGGAGTCTACCAATCCGGTATTTGCTACTATTACCCCTTACATTGCCAGAATACTTTGTTTGTTAACCAGAACCTACTGGTCTGATGCTAGCTATACTTTCTTCTCGCAAAATATTAGTTTTAATGCCACCGGATGACTTGCTCTGCGAGAAAATAGAAAGGCATAACCTAACAGTTGCCTAAGGTTACCCGTTTTGGGCTCACAATACAGGAGGTTTGTGAACTGACCATTTAATGTGCATTCCTAAATTTCAAAGCAAATGGTCCCATTACACAAGCTGAAACTGTTCCTCAGAGAGCACAATATTCTTGAACATGAGGCTGCCATGGGTGCTTGAGGTCCCAGTTCGGGCACATTTCAACACCCTGGTACGAAGTCCCCTTCTTTCACCAGGTCTTCATGTGGTAGCTAGCAATATAAGTGAAATTATTGGAACAGACCCTCAAGTTCAGTTACCTGCATATATACAGTTAGAGGGTATGGATCAAGTGAGATCAAATCGTAAATTACATGTGATGGATATTACACATTCTGTAACAGGGCTGCCGCAAAGAAAGACTTAAGCCCCATGAGGTCAGAGACAGAAATGAAATTGTCAAGGTGGTACCTCTTGTCATAAATCCACCTGAGGGAGGAGCCGTCTGCGAAAGTTTTTGGCAGGTCTGGCAGTCCCTGGGTTCAAATCAGACGTTTGTTTCCATACTATAGTGAAAAAGGTCGCAGTTCAATTCTCCCTGGCCTTCTACAACAGGTTGTTTCTGGTTCCAAAACCAACAACAAGTGGAGGCCTGTCTTATATCTCAGTCAGTTGAACTTGTTTCTAAAACAAGCATTCTGACGCATGCATTTATCTCCCGCCGTATAAATAAGATGTACTAAAGATAGTGGAATATAAATTTTCTTGTGAGATGGAGGCACATGTAGAAGTGACAAGTTTAATGTTTGATTGCAATACTTTTAAAGACAAAAGGCATTGATTCATTTTAGTAGCTATTACTCTGCCATCCAAAGAGCTACAGTTCTACAACTTTAATATGCAGTAGATCACCCAAAAGTAGGTGAATGACTTATTTAGAAGAAATTGCCTACCTGTAATACTTTTACAGATAAAAGACATTTACTCATTTTAGTAGCTATTACTCAGCTATCCAAAGAGCTACAGTTCTGCAACTTCACTATGTGGTAGATCACCCAAAAGTAGGTGAATGACTTATTTAGAAGGAATTGCCTACCTGTAATACTTTTAGAGATAAAAGACATGTACTCATTTTAGTAGCTATTACTCAGCTATCCAAAGAGCTACAGTTCTGCAACTTCACTATGTGGTAGATCACCCACAAGTAGGTGAATGACTTATTTAGAAGGAATTGCCTACCTGTAATACTTTTAGAGATAAAAGACATTTACTCATTTTAGTAGCTATTACTCAGCTATCCAAAGAGCTACAGTTCTGCAACTTCAGTATGTGGTAGATCACCCAAAAGTATGTGAATGACTTATTAGAACTAGACCAAGGACGCATCTGTGGCCAGATGCAAAATGTATCCACCGGCAAAGGCAAAAGTAGCTATTACCCAGCCATAGCATGAGCTAGAAGTCTGAAATTTTTATTATGTTATAGCTGACCCAAAAGTAGGTGAATAATATATTTGCACAAAATTCTCTAAATCCAATAGTTTTCACGTTACAATTGATTTTACTCATGATGGAAGTTAGTAAAAAGTCCAAAAGTAGCTATTACTCACTTAGCTATTGAGATAGACACCCAAGTTACTCACCATGTTGTTGCTATTGAAAAAGTAGGTGAATATCATATTTTAACAAAATGCTCTAAATGCAATACTTTTCAAGTTATAAATGATGTAGTGTTGAGTAAGAACTTCAAAGTAGCTATTACTCAGCTATGCTATGAGCCACAGGTCTGGAACTTAACTATGTTATAGCTGCTTCAAAATAGGTGAATAACATATTGCAACTAAATAATGTAAATGCAAGAGTATTCAAGTTATAAGTGATTTACCCAACAGTGATAACCTAAAAGTAGCTATTACTCAGCTATGCAATGAGCTACAGGTCTGAAATTTTACTATGTTATAGCTGACCCAAAAGTAGATGAATAATATATTTGCATAAAATTCTGTAAATACAACAGTTTTCAAGTTACAAGTGATTTTACTCATGATGGAAGTTAGTGAAAAATCCAAAAGTAGCTATTACTCACTTAGCTATTGAGATAGACACCCAAGTTACTCACCATGCTGTAGCTATGGAAAAAGTAGCTGAATAACATATTTTAACAAAGTGCTCTAAATGCAATAATTTTCAAGTTATAATTGATTTAGGGCATGATTTCATTACTTTTAATGAATAAAAAATTATTTTAAAAAGTCATAAAAAAACTTTAGCATGTGAAAGCTCTCCAAAATGTAGGTGAATGAGTTATTTGAGAAATACTGGCTATCTGCAATACTTTTAGACATAATTAGCATGTACTCATTTTGAGTAGGTGAGTAATTAACTATGAGTCTGAAACTTCAAGCGAAAGCTCTCCCAAAGGAAGGTGAATGAGTTAGTTGAGAAAAATTGGCTATCTGCAGTACTTTTAGAGATAATTCGCATTAACTCATTTTGAGTAGGTGAGTAATTAGCTATGGGTCTGAAACTTCACCATGTGAAAGCTCTTCCAAAAGTTGGTGAATGAGTTATTTGAGAAAAATTGGCTATCTGCAGTACCTTTAGAGATAATTCATATTTACTCATTTTGAGTAGGTGAGTAATTAGCTGTGGGTCTAAAACTTCACCAAGTGAAAGCTCTTCCCAAAGTAGGTGAATGAGTTATTTGAGAAAAATTGGCTATCTGCAATACTTTTACAGATAATTAGCATTAACTCATTTTGATTAGGTGAGTAATTAGCTATGGGTCTGAAACTTCACCAAGTGAAAGCTCTTCCAAAAGTAGGTGAATGAGTTATTTGAGAAAAATTGGCTATCTGCAGTACTTTTAGAGATAATTCGCATTTACTCATTTTGAGGTGAATAATTAGCTATGGGTGTGAAACTTCACCATGTGAAAGCTCTTCCAAAAGTTGGTGAATGAGTTATTTGAGAAAAATTGGCTATCTGCAGTACTTTTAGAGATAATTCATATTTACTCCTTTTGAGTAGGTGAGTAATTAGCTATGGGTCTAAAACTTCACCAAGTGAAAGCTCTTCCCAAAGTAGGTGAATGAGTTATTTGAGAAAAATTGGCTATCTGCAATACTTTCAGAGATAATTAGCATTTACTCATTTTGATTAGGTGAGTAATTAGCTACAGGTCTGAAACTTCACCAAGTGAAAGCTCTCCCAAAAGTAGGTGAATGAGTTATTTGAGAAAAATTGGCTATCTGCAATACTTTTAGAGATAATTCACATTTACTCATTTTGAGTAGGTGAGTAATTAGCTATGGGTCTGAAATTCACCATGTGAAAGCTCTTCCAAAAGTTGGTGAATCAGTTAGTTGAGAAAAATTGGCTATCTGCAGTACTTTTAGAGATAATTCGTATTTACTCATTTTGAGCAGGTGAGTAATTAGCTATGGGTCTGAAACTTTACCAAGTGAAAGCTCTTCCCAAAGTAGGTGAATGAGTTATTTGAGAAAAATTGGCTATCTGCAGTACTTTTAGATATAATTCGCATTTACTCGTTTTGAGTAGGTGAGTAATTAGCTATGGGTCTGAAACTTCACCAAGTGAAAGCTCTTCCAAAAGTAGGTGAATGAGTTATTTGAGAAAAATTGGCTATCTGCAGTACTTTTAGATATAATTCACATTTACTCATTTTGAGTAGGTGAGTAATTAGCTATGGGTCTGAAACTTCACCAAGTGAAAGCTCTCCCAAAAGTAGGTGAATGAGGTATTTGAGAAAAATTGGCTATCTGCAGTACTTTTAGAGATAATTCGCATTTACTCATTTTGAGTAGGTGAGTAATAAGCTATGGGTCTGAAACTTCACCAAGTGAAAGCTCTTCCAAAAGTAGGTGAATGAGTTATCTGAGAAAAATTGGCTATCTGCAATACTTTTAGAGATAATTAGCATTTACTCATTTTAAGTAGGTGAATAATTAGCTATGGGTCTGAAACTTTACCAAGTGAAAGCTCTCCCAAAAGTAGGTGAATGAGGTATTTGAGAAAAATTGGCTCTCTGCAATACTTTTAGAGATAATTAGCATTTACTCATTTTAAGTAGGTGAGTAATTAGCTATGGGTCTGAAACTTCACCATGTGAAATTGAAAATTTCATGTTTCAACAGAAACCCTTCTACTACACTGTGGGTCCAAAACTTGCTCGAAATCGCTCTGACAGTTTCAGAGATATTTGCCATTTTTCATTTTCCGCAAAAATTCAAGATGGCCACCAAAAGTTGTAAACTTTGAAATTTGAAACTTTACTATGTGATAGCTTACCAAAAAGTAGATGGACAACATATTTGAAAAGATTTCCCTAACTTTAATACTTTTGAAGATATTTGACATTTACTTCTTCTGTTATTTAGCTACAAATGAGAAAATAGTTATTACTCACTTAAGGCATGCAACAGAACCCCAAACTATGGACCATCTTATAGCTAAGGACAAAGTAGCTGAACAACATATTTTAGGAAAACACTCTAACTGCAATAATTTTGGAGTTACAATGGCTTTACTCAAGCTACAAATGAGAAAATAGCTATTACTCACTTATGGCATGCACCAGAACCCTAAACTATGTACCATCTTACAGCTAAGGACAAAGTAGCTGAACAACATATTTTAGGAAAACACTCTAACTGCAATAGTTTTGGAGTTACAATGGCTTTACTCAACAGTCAGAATTTCAAAGTAGCTATTACTCAGCTATCCAAGGTGCAACAGGTCTGAAACTTTACTATGTGATAGCTTACCAAAAAGTAGATGAATAACATATATGAAAAGATTTCCCTAACTTTAATACTTTTGAAGATATTTGACATTTACTTCTTCTGTTATTTAGCTACAAATGAGAAAATAGCTATTACTCACTTATGGCATGCAATAGAACCCCAAACTATGTACCATCTTATAGCTAAGGACAAAGTAGCTGAACAACATATTTTAGGGAAACACTCTAACTGCAATGGTTTTGGAGTTACAATGGCTTTACTCAACAATCAGAATTTCAAAGTAGCTATTACTCAGCTATCCAAGGTGCAACAGGTCTGAAACTTTACTATGTGATAGCTTACCAAAAAGTAGATGAACAACATATTTGAAAAGATTTCCCTAACTTAAATACTTTTGAAGATATTTGACATTTACTTCTTCTGTTATTTAGCTACAAATGAGAAAATAGCTATTAATCACTAATGGCATGCAATAGAACCCCAAACTATGTACCATCTTATAGCTAAGGAAAAAGTAGCTGAACAACATATTTTAGGGAAACACTCTAACTGCAATGGTTTTGGAGTTACAATGGCTTTACTCAACAATCAGAATTTCAAAGTAGCTATTGCTCAGCTATCCAAGGTGCAACAGGTCTGAAACTTTACTATGTGATAGCTTACCAAAAAGTAGATGAACAACATATTTGAAAAGATTTCTGTAACTCTAGTACTTTGGAAGATATTTGACATTTACTCCTTTTGTTATTTAGCTACAAATGAGAAAATAGCTATTACTCACTTATGGCATGCAATGGGACCCCAAACTATGTATCATCTTATAGCTAAGGACAAAGTAGCTGAACAACATATTTGAAGAAAAAGTTGTTTCTGCAATAGTTTTTGAGTTATGAGCCCTTTACTCCAAGTAGCTAAGATAGCTATTACTCACTTATCGTTAGGCCTAAGTCCATAAAACCAAAAAAATTTTCGAGGGCGTGAAAATTCATTGGGACAATTAATTTACAAAAAATCTGTAGCTGTAGTAGTTTTGGAGGAATCTGCGTGACTAACTAACGCACGCACACACGCACGCACGCACACACAGGCATCATTTCATAATCTCCCTCCCGGGCTAAAGCCCGGCGGGAGATAATTAGGCACCTTCAATGGGAAATTCCAGAAACCATAAGGCTCTCCCTTCAGCAAGGGGAGTGGGTCACTTATGGATTTAGCGGCGCTTCCTTTCATTTTCCACTTATTTTTGTCAAATGGTGTGAATCAAATGAGATGGACTTCCAGTCACCCTCTGTGAACCAGATTGCGGATTTTCTTTTGCATCTTTTTAAGGTGAGAAACCTGCAACCCAGCACCACTGAAGGCTATAGGACGGCCATTACAGACATGGTGGGCAATGATAAACTAAATATTAGCAAGGATGAAAACTAAACTCGTTTGTTAGACAGTCTTCATAGAGATAAAACAAAAAGAAGGCGGGGAGTGTCCACCTGGAACCTCTCCCTGGTACTCCACCAGTTAACTAAGGCTCTCTTTGAGCCCATGCGAAAGGCTTCTCTTAAACACCTGACCTTTAAGACAGTCTTTTAGCCTTTGGCTCAGGCAAGAGACACAGTGAAATTCATACCTGGCTATACAAGAATATCAGGCATCAGGAAAACTGGAGTCGGGTCTCACGTTACCCTTCACTCAGTTTCCTATCAAAGAATCAGCTAGCTAGGTAGGGACCGGCCTGTGTGGCTCCGGTAGTCATCCCAGCCGCTTCATTGGATAAGGCTCTTAACGGAAGATAAGTCTCTCTGCCTGGCGAGAACCTTACGTTACTATTTGGACAGAACAAAGGACCTTCGTAAAGATAAAGATATGGTTTTTGTGTCCTTCCGGAAGAGTTTTCAGAAGGATATTGTTCCTTCCACTACTTCTTTCTGGATCAAGCAAACAGTTCTGCTTTGCTACCAGCTCTCAGATGAAGAAGCACAGAACTTACATCAAGTTAGAGCTCATGTTGTCAGGGCCTTTACAGCTTCCAAGGCATTCCAGGAAGGGTTACCTTAGACCAGATCCTCTCAGCCTGTCGTTGGAAAGCCCACAACACCTTTACACAGTTCTATCTGAACGGCTTCGCTTTGGCAGACTCTGAACTGTACCATTTAGGTCCTGTAGTGGCTGCTCAGCAGATCCACGATAATAAGTAAAAGCAACTTCCCAATGTACATAGTATACATAGTGTACATAGTATATTGCCTTAGTCACCTTTATTACTAGTCAGAGTTCTGGGAAATTCCCCCTTATTCAGCTACCCTCCGTCCACTGGGTAGTTATTCTGCATATGTCCACTATGTAAGATGTATTAACGCAATAAAATGGAAAATTTAATAGTAAATTAAATTTTTATAAGTTAATATCTTACCTAGTGGACAGGGGGGACTCCCACCCTACCTTCCCCGCTATTCTAAGCTAAAAAGGGGACTTTCTAAGATAGACAACAAAAAGAGGAAGTGCGCATGTGCGCACATGCACAGTACACCGACAGGGAGGCTACACAGTCACCTGATGGGTGAACAGGACACTACCGGTCCCAGCCAGAGCCCAGCTCAAGACGTTTTTTTTCTAACGTTTGGCGAGACCGGCAGGGCGCCGGACAAATGCATCTGTCCACTAGGTAAGGTATTAACTTATAAAAATTTAATTTACTATTACATTTTCCATTTTGCCTTATTTCTCCTTTATTATTGCTTTTAGAGCTTCAAAAATATTAAGAGGTATTGGAAAACCATATATATGTGCAAAGTTTATATAGATTCCCCCCCCTGAACCCCCCCCTTAAGGGTCAAACTGGGGTCATAAAAAGCAGATTTGGTCCTTTTGCTTTACATCCCCTTTATTATTGCTTTTACAGCTTTAGAATGTATTGAGAGGGTACAAGAAAGCATATACAGAGAGTCTACATACCCAGTCAGATTACACCCCCCCCCCACCTTGTGGGTCAAACTATAGACTTACAAAGACATGGCATGGCACATGTGAACTCTCCAATGTCATATACCTAATCACATGCACTAAGTGCCACATGCATTATGTTGGGGAAACTTCTTCCCACGAAAATAACACAAAAATTGTATTAATAAAATAATAGTATTAATAAACCTCAACAAAATAACCAAAACTATTGACCTCATTTATGACATCACAACTATCTCCTATTTATGATGTAAGCACCAAAATTACGTCATAAGCACAATAAACCATGTCAATGTAATGACATCACAAATAAGTCACTAAGATATGGTTTTATGATTTAGTGCATAAATATCAAGAAATTACCATTGATAACAATAAATATCTCTGCGGGGACTGTAGAGTGAGTGATGTAAATTCGCCAGTTTTTTTCACTTTTGGCTCTGCTACATCAAATCACAATATTTTTTTTTCATTTTTTTGTTTTAATAAATATGGCCCATCCCTGCATTATCCAAACCTGGCAAAAAAAATTATCTCACTTGGACATAGGTTCACTTAGAGAGCTGTTATTATTTCATACAAAAATATCTATTATTTATGAAAATGGATGTAAATTCGCCGTTGTTTGAAAAAACTGGTTTTTAAGCATAATACCTACCATACTGTGAAAAAATTAAGCTAAATAATTATTTTACATCTTTTCTAGCCAAAAATTATTATTAACATAGATTTAAATTTTCAAAAGTTTGCCCCAGAGAAGTTTAAAATGTTGGTTGGTATTTGTTAAAAATTGCATAATTTACACTCTCTAAAGTCATTTGTAAAAAAGTATTATTCAAAAATATACTTAATACTGTGACAATATAAAATGTTGGACTATGAAATTTTGTAGGGGAATAGATAAGTAGTTTTTCTATGTATATGCAACATAATTATGACATGTTTTCCATATTTGTGCTGTAAAATTGACAAAAACCAAAAAGTGGCGAATTTACATCCACTGGCGAATTTACATCACTTGCTCTAATAAAGGATATAAAAATAAGTCTAGCCTTAAAAGGCATATTAACAGCTGCCGTAACCACCACAGATACATGATCTGCAGCATATGTAATGAGCACTCGGAGAGCGCAGTCCGGATCACTCCCAATATGTTTTTCATGGATCCAGACAGTGATCCAGATCACTCCCAAAATCTTAATCACTTGTTCCTTGTCCCATTTAGACATATCCTGCAAATTTCATCAAAATCCGTCCATAACTTTTTGAGTTATCTGTCTTTAAAAATTACATTTTATGGATCCAGAAGATCCAGATAGTGATCCAGATCACTCCCCAAATTGAATAATTTCTACTTTTACCTTTTCAGACATATCCTGAAAATTTCATTATAATCCGTCCTAGGGGTGTGACCGAGCAGTCGACACTCGCCGAGCGAAGCAAATTTCACGAAAATTTGATCCCAATTTTAAGGGTCGACTACTCATGTGCATATAACAACCTATTGAAGCAGTTATGTTTTTTAGGAAATAAAAAATAAATAACATACCTTGTTGGCATTAAATCGCATAATCCACCATTTTAAACATAATATAAAGTATATTATATGGTGACATCAGCTAATTCAAGCTATTCAAAGCTTTTATCTTTATATATTTTTGTTGTTTATGGGAGCCGCCATATTGTATGTTGTTTCCTGTAATGGTCGATACCAAAGTTAAAGCGACCCTCAGCCTTGACTATTAACAACACAGCATACGAGGCGAGGCCGATTTACGAAAATTCCTTGATGAAGTATAGAACTGATTGATAGTTCTTCAGCAGACTTAAAATAATTTCCATTATTCAACAAATATATACGAAAAAACTACTATATTCTTTCATATATTTAAAATTTATTACCTACTTGTATGGGACAAGAACATTGCAGTGTGAAAATATATCATGTTCTTACAATATTTACAGATACAGCACATACATGTACTTATTTAACCAGTAATGTTAAAGGTGTGTATTCCGAGTTTAAAAGTGCACCTATTTTGCTTTCCCTGTATTGACAACTATATATAATGCTCACATAAGTAAACAATTTAGAAACAAAAACCCTGTAAAAATATAAAAAAAAACAAGAAGTTTTGTTTCAATTCTTTTTAAAATTTCATGGCATCCATGATTTTGTCTGTTTTTTTTGTCCAAACAACATACAATCAGTAATTACTTCATTTTGATTAACAGGTTAGTTCATAGACAAGCTTTGTATGTTATCACCTTTCTTGGTGGAATTTATATATTTCATGTGAAAGTGGCAGGTTGCTAATGATGTATAACATTAGGATGTTTGAACAACAAAAATAGAAAACATGTATGGGTCTATTCAGTTAAAAGTCTTTTGGCAAGATTTTGGGAAGTGAAAATGTATGTTGTTTATGCGTAGTGCTATCATTCTGCGTGAAAATTCTGAATGTACAACTTTAAACGCCTATGCCACGAAATCTAAGTTTCAAAGGTCCTGAAAGACCCTATTCTCAATGTGAATATCTCATTCAAAGAGTCCAGTGCATAATTTAAACGTAAGCAGAAAGTGACATTTTTTAAATGTGGGGTATAATTTTCAAGTGTGGCAACAACAAGACCCAAAACAATGCCACTCTGTTTGTCTACCACTGCAGCTCCATTATTGCAAGGCAAAGCAAAATGTTTTGAATTTGTTGCAAGTGCTGCTGCTGATATGTGTGAGGGTTCAGGTGGTCCAGTCATGATGCTTCCCTCTGTTGAAACTACCACAAAAGCTCCATGGTAGAAATCGCCCAGTTGGTCTTGGAAGGAAACATTGACATCTATTATCTTCCCAGTAGTTTTTTCTGCCTTCAGACCTGTAATATATTTGGGAAAATTACAAATACCACTCAAACACCCTAGGTTTCTGAGATTAGCACTATCAGTAAAGGGGAACTATTGAAATCCCTGTCTCTTCGATAAACCGCCTACCTATGAACTCCGTATGTGATTTAATTAGTATTATGTCAAGTACTTTTGCAGTGTGTTTAAACGATTTGCAATTGCTGAAAAGGCTATTTTTTATAAGATAAATAATAATAAGATTGGTTTCCAATTCGTCTAATATTCACTGGGTTTATTTCCTTTTTGGCAGACAGCTTATGAAATTCTTTCAACTTAGCTTAAAAGTCATCTACCCCAGGGCATTTATTATTATCTCCCGCCGGGCTTTAGCCTGGGAGGGAGTTTATGAAATGATGCCTGTGTGTGCGTGCGTGCGTGCATTAGTGTGTCACACAGATTTCTCCAAAACTACTACAGCTACAGATTTTTTGTAAATTAATTGACCCAATGAATTTTCACGCCCTTGAAATTTTTTTTGGTTTTATGGACTTAGGCCTAAAGATAAGTGAGTAATATCAATCTTAGCTACTTTGAGTAAAGGACTCATAACTCAAAAAGCTATTGCAGTTACAGGTTTTTCTTCAAATATGTTGTTCAGCTACTTTGTCCTTAGCTATAAGATGGTACATAGTTTGGGGTTCTATTGCATGTCATAAGTGAGTAATAGCTATTTTCTTATTTGTAGCAAAATAATGACACAAGTAAATGTCGAATATCTTCAAAAGTATTAAAGTTAGGGAAATCTTTTCAACCCCAAAACTAGTTACAGTATTTTCCTAAAATATGTTGTTCAGCTACTTTGTCCTTAACTATAAGATGGCATATAGTTTGGGTTCTGTGGCATGCCATAAGTGAGTAATAGCTATTTTCTTATTTGTAGCAAAATTATGAGGGAAATAAATGTCAAATACCTTTACAAGTATTAAAGTTAGGCAAATCTTTTCATTTGTTATTCATCTAGTTTTTGATAAGCTTACTTTCCTGTGTCATTTTTATTTTTATTGCTTTTGCAGATCTAGGTCAATAGCTAAGTGGGTAGATAGCTGAGTAATAGCTACTAAAATGAGTAAATGTATTTTATCTCTAAAAGTATTATAGGTAGGCAATTTCTTTTAAATAAGTTATTCACCTCACTTTTGGCTGATCTACCACATAGTAAAGTTGCAGATATATAGCTTTTTGCATAGCAAACTCATAGCTACTAAAATGAGTAAATGTCTTTTATCTCTTAGAGTATTGCAGATAGGGAATTTCTTCTAAATAAGTCATTCACCTACTTTTGCATGATCTACCACGTAGTGAAGTTGCACAACTGTAGCTCTTTGCATAACTGAGTAATAGCTACTAAAATGAGCCAATACCCTTTATCTTTAAAAGTATTACAGATAGGCAATTTCTTCTAAATAAGTCATTCACCTACTTTTGGGTGATCTACCCCATAGTGAAGTTGCAGAACTGTAGCTCTTTCCATTGCTGAGTAATAGCTACTAAAATGATTAAATGTCTTTTATCTCTCAAAGTGTTACCAAAAGGCAAATTCTTCTGAATAACTCATTCACCTTTTGAGTGATCTACCACATAGTGAAGTTGCACATCTACAGCTCTTTGCTGAGCTCTTAGCTCAGTCGTATACCTGCTAAAACGAGTAAATGTCTTTTTTCTCTAAAAGTATTGCATATAGGCAATTTCTTGTAAGTAAGTTCACCTACTTTTGGGTGATCTACCACACAGTGAAATTGCACAACTGTAGCTCTTTCCATAGCTGAGTAATAGCTACTAAAATGAGTAAATGTCTTTTATCTTTAAAAGTATTGGACATAGACAGTTTCTTCAAGTAAATCCTTCACCTACTTTTGGGCGAGCTACCACATAGTGAAGTTGCAGAACTGTAACTCTTTGGATGGCAGAGTAATAGCCACTAAAATGAGTAAATGTCTTTTATCTCGAAAGGTGTTACAGGTAGGCAATTTCTTCTAAATATGTCCTTCACCTACTTTGGGTTGATCTACATAGTAAAGTTGCAGAACTGTAGCTCTCTGGATGGCAGAGTAATAGCTACTAAAATATAAATGCCTTTTGTCTTTAAAAGTATTGCAATCAAACATTAAAGTGCCTCTTGCTTGTTGTCACTTCTACATGTGCCTCCATCTCACAAGAAAATGTATATTCCACTGTCTTTAGTACACATAATTAAGCGTCCCTGAAAGGGCGCTTATTTGTTTTTGCCTCAGTTTCCTCGCCGCCGCCGCATTATGGTCTCCCTTGAATATCTCCCTTATTATTAGAAGGTTTCAAACCATATTTGGCAGTTATATACCTTAGGCGTGGGAAAATTTTTCTGCATGCTTAAATTTGACCTTTGACCTTTATGAAGGTCACATGATCAAAAACTATTTTTTGAAGTACACCCCCCCGTCATCACAGTTCAGGAAAAACTACTTGCTACAGAGCCTTATAATTTGACACACCTGTTCATACTATCGAAAACGCGAGCTGATTAGATTTTGGGAGCAATCCCTTGAAAAATGTCTCATTTATGAGTGATTTTCTGACACCTTCCAATCTGAAAGCCTTTAATTTAGGCCAACCCCCCTATTATCTTCTTAAGTATTGCATTTAGAGCTATAAAATGTACTGGGAGGTAATAGGAAACCATATGTGGAGAGTCTAAATAGCCTGTCAGTTTTACCCCACGGCCCCCCCTTATGGGTCAAACTGGGGTCATAAAATAGCTGATTTTGAGTTTTTGCCTTATATCTCCTTTATTGTTGCTTTTATAGCTTCAGAATGTATTAAGAGGTATTGGGAAAGCGTATGTGGAGAATCTAAATAGCCGGTCAGTTTTATCCCCCGACCCACCTTTATGGGTCAAACTGGGGTCATAAAATAGTTGCTTTGGAGTTTTGCCTTATATCTCCTTTATTGTGGCTTTTAGACCTTCAGAATGTATAAAGAAGTATTGGGAAAGCATATGTGGAGAGTCTAAATAGCCGGTCAGTTTTACCCCCCGACCCTCCCTTATGGGCCAAACTGGGGTCATAAATAGCTGCTTTGGAGTTTTTGCCTTATACCTCCTTTATTGTTGCTTTTATAGCTTCAGAATGTATTAAGTATATTGGGAAAGCATACGGTGCAGCTTTGTGCATTCTCAGCTTTACAGCATGCTTATTAAAACCACAAAGCATTTTAAACTTTAAGGGACGCTTCGCTTTTGTTAGCAAAAGCATTCCTCTAGTTTATACGGTGGGAGATAATTGCATGTGTCAGAATGCTTGTTTTCCACCTATTTCAGAGCTAGGCCAGTTTGTCCAGTGTTAACTCCCCTTCTAAAATTCTTAAATTTTCTTGTTTTTTTTTCTTTAAATAAAGATCTAAAATCATGATCTGTTTTGTTTTAGAAAGAGTGATGAAATAAAGTATTTATTTTTGATCACTTGTGTTTTGACCAGCCAGTAGCTGAATATTTTTCAGAGCGTTTTTGTAGTATAGTTATATTTTTCTAAAGGGCAAAAGTAAAAGAAAACATTTGAAAGTTTTTCACCTCCATTAAGCCCCATCATACTAGTACCCTGATAACCCTGACTTGGACACTTAGCATGGATGTGTAAATCTTTCTTTAATGTAGGGAGTCAGTAGCAGGTTTTTCATGTCCACCCCACTGGGGTGGACATATTATTTTTGCTTTTTCCGGCGTCTGCCGTCCGGCGTCACACTTGGTTTCCGGTCATTTCAAGGAAAAGTATTTATTCTATCTTTACCAAATTTGCTGTGGGTGTTTATTGGATTAATAGCTTGCATGGGATTGTTTTTAGTGAAGATAGCTCTATAGCTAACTGAGTAATAGCTACTTAGGAATTTTTGTGTACTTCTTTTGTTTCAGGGCATTTTAAGGAAAAAATATTTGATATATCTTTACCAAATTTGGTATGAGCAATAGTTAGGTCAATAGCTTGCTTGGGATTGCTTTTAGTGATAATAGCTATATAACTGACTGAGTAATAGCTACTTTGAGTAGCTTTTTATTTCAAGCATTTTAAAGGAAAATTATTTCACCTATGTTAACAAAATTTGGGATGGAGGATTATTGGATCAGTAGCTTGCTTGGGATTGCTTTTGGTGATGATACCTTTATAGCTGAGTCATAGCTACTGTGTAATATAGCTATTGAGCTATTTAAGCGTCCCTTGCGGGACGCTTGTTTGTGTATGGGAGACCTTCAGGCTCCGGCGGCTCCGCTGGCTCTGCATTTTGTTTTCCTTATAACTCTGTAACCGTTAGGCGGATTCTTTTCAAATTTGGCAGGTTTAGGCAGTAGACTTGGGGAATTTTTTTGAATATGCTGCAGTGACATTTCAACCAATCAGAGCGGTCACATGACCAAAAATGTCTTTTTTTCGATGGGGAAGCTTGTCCGGATGATAACTTGAAAGGACTTTGATCAATTCACCTGAAACTTGGCAAATACATTCATTCTATTAAAATCTGGAAATCATTAGATTTTGGCACTGATTGGTTAAGAAATGGCCGAGTAATTAATGATTAATTAATCATTATGAATTTTCCAAATAAGGAAAACACAAAAATGCTTATATCTCGAAAACCGTGCTAGATAGAGCGATTTCGACGAAATTTTTGACCCACAGGGTATCTTTGCAGAGTAGTTATCCCAATTTTCAAAAAATTTTTGTCTCGCCAAAAATGGCAGCCATTTTGAATTTTCAAATTTTTCGCAAAAATTGCAAAACATAAAAATGCTTGTAACTCGAAAACCGTACTAGATAGAGCGACTTCGACGAAATTTTTGACCCGCAGGGTATGTCTGCAGAGTAGCCATGCCTATTTTCAAAAAAATTTTGTCTTGCCAAAAATGACGGCGATTGTGAATTTTCAAATTTTTCGCAAAAATTGCAAAACATAAAAATGCTTATATCTCGAAAACCCTGCTAGATAGAGCGATTTCAAGGAAATTTTTTACCCTCAGGGTATCTCTGCAGAGTAGCCATGCCAATTTTCAAAAAAATTTTATCTCGCCAAAAATGGCGGCCATTTTGAATTTTCGAATTTTTCGCAAAATTGCAAAACATAAAAATGCTTCTATCTCGAAAACCGTGCTAGATAGAGCGATTTCGACGAAATTTTTGACCCACAGGGTATCTCTACAGAGTAGCCATGCCAATTTTCAAAAAAATTTTGTCTCGCCAAAAATGGCGGCCATTTTGAATTTTCGAATTTTTCGCAAAATTGCAAAACATAAAAATGCTTATATCTCGAAAACCATGCTAGATAGAGCGATTTCGACGAAATTTTTGACCCACAGGGTATGTCTGCAGAGTAGCCATACCAATTTTCAAAAATAATTTATCTTGCCAAAAATGGCGGCCATTTTTTATTTTCGAATTTTTTCGCCAAAATTGCAAAACACAAAAATGCTAATATCTCGAAAACCGTGCTACATAGAGCGATTTCGACGAAATATTTGATCTTCAGGGTATCTCTGCAGAGCAGCTATCCCAAAGAGCTTTCACTCGGTGATGAGTGAAAGCTGTGAAGTTTCAGACAAGTAGCTAATTATTCACCTACTCAAAATGAGTAAATGCTAATTATCTCTGAAACTATTGTGGATACCCAATTTTTATCAAATAACTTATTCATCTACTTTTGGGAGAGCTTTCATATAGTGAAGTTTCAGACCCGTAGATAATTACTCACCTACTCAAAATGAATAAATGCGAATTATCTCTTAAAAGTATTGCAGATAGCCAATTTTTCTCAAATAACTTATTCATCTACTTTTGGAAGAGCTTTCACATGGTGAAGTTTCAGACCCATAGCTAATTACTCACCTACTCAAAATGAGTAAATGCGAATTACCTCTAAAAGTATTGCAGATAGCCAATTTTTCTCAAATAACTCATTCACCTACTTTTGGGAGAGCTTTCACTCGGTGAAGTTTCAGACCCATAGCTAATTACTCACCTACTCAAAATGAGTAAATGCTAATTATCTGTAAAAGTATTGCGGATACCCAATTTTTATCAAGTAACTCATTCATCTACTTGTGGGAGAGCTTTCACATGGTGAAGTTTCAGACCCATAGCTAATTACTCACCTACTCAAAATGAGTAAATGCGAATTATCTCTAAAAGTATTGCAGATAGCCAATTTTTCTCAAATAAATCATTCACCTACTTTTGGGAGAGCTTTCACTTGGTAAAGTTTCAGACCCATAGCTAATTACTCACCTACTCAAAATGAGTAAATGCTAATTATCTCAAAAACTATTGCGGATACCCAATTTTTATCAAATAACTCATTCATGTACTTTTGGAAGAGCTTTCAAATGGTGAAGTTTCAGACCCGTAGATAATTACTCACCTACTCAAAATGAGTAAATGCGAATTATCTCTTAATAGTATTGCAGATAGCCAATTTTTCTCAAATAACTCATTCATCTACTTTTGGAAGAGCTTTCACATGGTGAAGTTTCAGACCCATAGCTAATTACTCACCTACTCAAAATGAGTAAATGCAAATTATCTCTAAAAGTATTGCAGATAGCCAATTTTTCTCAAATAACTCATTCACCTACTTTTGGGAGAGCTTTCACTCGGTGAAGTTTCAGACCCATAGCTAACTAGAGGATCGCTCGCAAAAAAAAAGATAATGTTTTTGCATAGCAAAAACAAAGCGTCCCGAAAAGGATATAAAGGTGAGTGCTAAAGTATTAAGAAAATGCTTCGTTTCTAGCCTTATCCTGTTGTGGCAACCAAAGTCAGCGCAGTCTGCTCTATCTAGCACGGTTTTCAAGATATAAGCATTTTTGTGTTTTGCAAAAAATTAAAAAATTCAAAATGTCCGCTATATTTGGCGAGACAAAAATATTTTGAAAATTGGCATGGCTACTCTGCAGAGATACCCAGCAGGTCCAAAATTTTGTTGAGTTCGCTCCATATAGCACGGTTTTCGAGATATAAGCATTTTTGTGTTTTGCAAAAACTTTGAAAATTCAAAATGGCCACCATTTTTGGGGAGACAAAAATTTTTGTCAAGACCACTGCCGTGGTGTGTATCTCCCGCCGAGCATTAAAGCAGAAGAAATAGCTTTTCCGAGATATTCACAATTTTTCATTTTCGTGTGTGAAAGGTCTTCCAAAAGTAGGTGAATGAGTTATTTGAGAAAAATTGGCTATCTGCAATACTATTAAGAGATAATTCACATTTACTCATTTTGAGTAGGTGAATAATTATCTATGGGTCTGAAACTTCACCAAGTGAAAGCTCTCCCAAAAGTAGGTGAATGAGTTATTTGAGAAAAATTGGCTATCTGCAATACTTTTAGAGATAATTCGCATTTACTCATTTTGAGTAGGTGAGTAATTAGCTATGGGTCTGAAACTTCACCATGTGAAAGCTCTCCCACAAGTAGATGAATGAGTATTTGATAAAAATTGGGTATCCGCAATACTTTTACAGATAATTAGCATTTACTCATTTTGAGTAGGTGAATAAATAGCTATGGGTCTGAAACTTCACCAAGTGAAAGCTCTGCCAAAAGTAGGTGAATGAGTTATTTGAGAAAAATTGGCTATCTGCAATACTTTTAGAGATAATTCAACATATTTGACAAAACTCCTTTAAATTGAATAGTTTTGCTGTTAAAGTGAAAGCTCTCCCAAAAGTAGGTGAATGAGTTATTTGAGAAAAATTGGCTATCTGCAATACTTTTAGAGATAATTCACATTTACTCATTTTGAGTAGGTGAATAATTAGCTATGGGTCTGAAACTTCACCAAGTGAAAGCTCTGCCAAAAGTAGGTGAATGAGTTATTTGAGAAAAATTGGCTATCTGCAATACTTTTAGAGATAATTCGCATTTACTCATTTTGAGTAGGTGAGTAATTAGCTATGGGTCTGAAACTTCACCAAGTGAAAGCTCTCCCAAAAGTAGGTGAATGAGTTATTTGAGAAAAATTGGCTATCTGCAATACTTTTAGAGATAACTAGAAAAAGGACGCATCTGTGGCCAGATGCTGGATGTATCCACCGACAAAGGCCAACTAACATAGTTTAGAAGATAAAAAGCATTTTTCGTTAATAAGCAAGCTGAAAGCACTTTTAAGTTTGGCTACCCTTATTTGACCCTGTAGCAGGGGCCCAAGGTGAAGTCTGACCACATCAAAAGATTCGCAGCCCATGATTTCCTATAAGTCGTTTTCACATTGCAAACCTCTAGGACCAATAATAAGCAGGAGGGGCCCAAGGTCAAATCTGACCACATGAAAAGATTTGCAGCCCATGACTTCCTATAAGTTGTTTTCATATTAATGAGTTATTTGAGAAATACTGGCTATCTGCAATACTTGTAGAGATAATTCGCATTTACTCATTTTGAGTAGGTGAATAATTAGCTACGGGTCTGAAACTTCAGCAAGTGAAAGCTCTCTCAAAAGCAGGCGAATGAGTTATTTGACAAAAATTGGCTATCTGGAATACTTTTAGAGATAATTTGCATTAACTCATTTTCAGTAGGTGAGTAATTACCTACGGGTCTGAAACTTCACCAAGTGAAAGCTCTCCAAAAAGTAGGTGAAGGAGTTATTTGACAAAAATTGGCTATCTGCAATACTTTTAGAGATAATTTGCATTTACTCATTTTGAGTAGGTGAGTAATTACCTACAGGTCTGAAACTTCACCAAGTGAAAGCTCTCCCAAAAGTAGGTGAAGGAGTTATTTGACAAAAATTCGCTATCTGCAATACTTTTAGAGATAATTTGCATTTACTCATTTTGAGTAGGTGAGTAATTACCTACGGGTCTGAAACTTCACCAAGTGAAAGCTCTCCCAAAAGTAGGTGAAGGAGTTATTTGACAAAAATTGGCTATCTGCAATACTTTTAGAGATAATTCGCATCTACTCATTTTGAGTAGGTGAGTAATCACCTACAGGTCTGGAACTTCAGCATGTGAAAGCTCTCCCAAAAGTAGGTGAATGAGTTATTTAAGAAAAATTTGCTATCTGCAATACTTTTAGAGAAAATGCAGAATTACTCATTTTTAGTAGGCAAGTAATTTAGCCACAGGCGTAATTTAGACATAAAGCCTACCAATAGAGTACTGTGGTGCACCCTGTAATATACTTTGCAAACTTGAGAAGGCTAGCTATAATATTTTTTTTTGTTAGAGCGGTAATGGTGAAATCTCTCTACACACTACGGCTATCCAGTGGATACAATGATTTACTCAACAGTGAGAACCTGAAAGTAGATATTGGTAAGCTATGCCATGACATAGAGGTCTGCAATTTCACTCTGTTATAGCTGACCAAAAATTATGTGAATAACATATTTAAACAAAATACTGTAAATGTAATAGTTTTCACGTTATAACTGATTTACTCAACAGTGATAACGTCAAAGTAGCTTTTTATTGCGTTAATACTTCCTATCCAATGGACAAATGCTTATCCGGTCGGCGCAGACCGGCCCGCCAAACGCCAGAAAAAGACGTCCTGTGTTTCCACCGGCTGGCCGGTCCCAGTACTGTGCATTCGCTAGGTGGCGCATGGTACTTTCTTCCTGTCTAGACAACATGACGTCATATCATCTTTTTCGTTTGGCGCGTGTACTGTGCAGACGTAGTTTCTACAATCTCCAGTTTTTTTAAAGAAATGTGTGCATTATGGCGGATATTCAACCTCATATGTGGATATTTTCAGTGTAGAAGTGTTATCTACTAATCAAGCACGGATTTACATCTAGAAATCTGCTGGAAACGCTCCCTAGTTGACTCAATTTATTGTTGATGATAGGGCAGTAATCGACGAGAAATATCAAGGCATCCATTTTGCTAGTTTCCTTCCATTCAACCTTTGTGTTGTTAGGGGCAGATCGACAATATTGAGGAATTAAACATACTATTTACAGGTATTTTTATCCGTGTCTTTTGTTTTGAATGAATCTTCTGTAACCTTCCAGCTACAGTAACCATAGTAACGTCTTTCTAGTACTAAATAGAAATCACGGGAAACTTCAGTCTACGTAGTTTTGAACCCTGCAAGGATTTCCCCTATGAAGGGTGCATTCTTCATCAGAACGCACTGGTACAGACTTCTCTGCTGTAAAGCATCAGTCACACCAGCCTAGCTCGAGTATTTTTTCATCAGAAGCAAGAGATGAATTCTTCAGATTTCTTCAGAGCACACTGGTCCAGACATCTTTGCTGTAAAGCATTAGTAGTCGGCCGGTAAGCTTATATATATATGTACACCTACATAGAAGGAATTTCATCAGAAGAGCATGAAGTTTGATCTCACGTCTACTGTGATATCAGTCCCTCCCTTGCAGACCCGGCTTTGTTGTCGGTAGTGGGGGTTGTGGATGGCCAGTTCACTGGTTTTATCACGAAAGAAAGAAGGAATTTCATCTACACATCTACAGAGCGCACTGGTCCAGGCTTCTCTGCTTTAAAAGCATCAGCCGGCCGGCCAGCTCAAAAGAACGCGACCTCTGACGTCATATCCAGTCAGCCAATCGCGTGTCCTTCCGACTAATCACGAAGCAGGTCACGTGTTTTCACCGACCAGGAAGGTCGGAAGTGCGTTCTTTCAGAACTCACGTCTACTGTGATTCCAGTCCCTGCTTTGCAGACCCGACCTTGTTGTCGGTAGTGGGGTTTTGTGGACTGTAAAGTTGCCGGTAAGGCATCACACAAAGAACGCGAATACTGACGTCATCTCCAGTCAGCCAATCGCGTGTCTTTCCGACCAAATACCGAAGCTGGTCACGTGTTTTCACCAACCAGGAAGGTCGGAAGTGCGTTCTTCAGAACTCACGTCTTCTGTGATTCCAGTCCCTGCCTTGCAGACCCGGCTTCATTGTCGGTAGTGGGGTTTGTGGATGAGCAGAATACTGCGCATTTGCATGTTTAAGTATCACAAAAGAACGTCACAACTGACGAGCTCCAATCAGCCAATCGCGTGTCTTTCCGACCAGCAAGCTGGTCACGTGACACACCGAACACCAAGTGTTTCTAAAAATAGTTCACAAGGGGTTTCCCAGTAACTGTCAAATCTACAAATAAGACGTGTGATTTAAGAAATACTTTAATTAATGGAGGAAACCTACAGCAAGCTGAATTCAACACAAAAGATAGTTGTAAAATTGCTTTAGCAATTGGTTACAGAGTGTACCCACCAGTATACCGGCTACACAGCCTTGTACACTTGCTTCAACAACTGGTTACAGAGTGTACCGGCTTGTACTGGTTACACAGCCTTGTACACTTGCTTCAACAGCTGGGTACAGAGTGTACCAGCTGGTTCTGGCTACACAGCCTTGTACACTTGCTTCAATAACTGGTTACAGAGTGTACCGACTGGTACTGGGCTACACGGCCTTGTACACTTGCTTCAACAACTGGTTACAGAGTGTACCGGCTGGTACTGGTTACACAGCCTTGTACACTTGCTTCAACAGCTGGGTACAGAGTGTACCAGCTGGTTCTGGCTACACAGCCTTGTACACTTGCTTCAACAACTGGTTACAGAGTGTCCGGCTGGTACTGAGTACACAGCCTTGTACACTTACTTCAACAACTGGTTACAGAGTGTACCGACTGGTACTGGCTACACAGTCTTGTACACTTGCTTCAACCTACCGGTTACAAAGTCTACTAATAGGGTGCTGGCTACATAGTCCTTACTGTACAGGGCTTCACCCCAACTGGTTACAAAAAAAAAAAAAAAAAAAAAAAAAAAAAGCTGGCTAAATATAGACCAGTAGCTGTCTAATTCATTGGTGACCCCAGCCTCCCAGTTTTTTTTTGCCGGTTACAGAAAATTACTGGTTACAGTAAAGTACCGGGTATGGAGTCCTGGTACTGGACAGAGTTGCCTAAAGTAAATTTGGTTACAGAGAATTCTTAGACCAGTCAGTGGTCTTGGGGATATGACAGTGATATGACAGTGTCCCAAGCTACTGCTAGGCAACATCTCTCAACAACCTGTTATCGGTGCTGAACTTGACTGGAGAGATAATAAAGTTTGTCATCATGTCCAGCCAGGAGTCAGACATCTCACAAATGACAATTGCTCTGGTAAATGCTGCACCTTGCAGGCTGCTGGCCCGGGGCAAAGAGTCTATTGATGTGAAAAGTTGTGTCAGCCCCACCAGACCACAATAAGAACAGAGAGACTCTTAACTTGGATCATTGTCACCAGACCGGACCAGTGTCCGGAGGGACAGGAAATATTGTCAGGATACCAAATGTCCCAAATGTGGCACACAATCTGCCTGTAGGGTCCAGACTAAGCCCTTTTTGGGAACTTAGGAAGCCTTGGGGGCTGGACCCTAGGTAGTACAATTGTGGAAGGAGGGATACCTATGTCCATATACCTATACAAGAACAATCCAGGAAATGCCTGAGATTTCACATCCAAGGTCGGACATACCAGTTCAAGGCCCTGCCTTTCGGTTTGTCCACAGCACCTTTGGAGTTCATCATGATACCAAAGGAGGTGAATTGATGGCCATACACAAGGATTTAAGAAACCACCAGTACCTAGACGACTGGTTGGTGAGAGCCAGATCCCACCAGGCTTGTCTCCAACATACACAGGAGCTAGTAAATAATGTGTCAGCAACTAGGTTGGCTGGTGAACTTAGAGAAATCAGAGCTGGAGCCCAAACAAGACTTCAATTTTGTAGGCTACCAGTTTGACCTCAGGTCTGATCCGGTCCGACTGACTCCAGACCGGTTGCAGAACCTTCAAGAGAAAATGCTGAAATTGCTATCCCTACCGGCTTGCCCGGTCCGGGAATTCAGGTCCGTGATAGGCTTACTAACAGCTACAGAAAAGCAAGTTCATGTAGGCCAACTTCATATGAGACTCATTCAGTGGCATCACAAACACAACTGGAGGGTCCCAGAATCACTGGAAAAGGTGATCCCAACCCCCAGGTCCTTGCACCCCCTTTACAATGATGGCTGAAGGAAGACAATGTACTTACAGTCCAACCATTAAACCCAATAAACATGCTCTGCAAATAATTACAGACGCATCAATAGAAGGGTGGGGCGCTCGCTTAAACGAGCACTTGCAAGAGCAACCTGGTCCCCTCCGGGAAGCAAGCTGCATATAAACTATCTAGAACTTAAAGCAGTTCTTTCTGGCTTTAAAAGAGTTCCAAGACCTTTGCTCAACACGATAGTACCTGTAGCAACTGACAACACCACAGTAGTGTCATACATAAACAAGGAAGGAGGCATGAGGTCGTGCCCACTTTGTGCCCTACTATGGAGAATCTTGACCTGGTGTACCAGGAAACAAGTGACTCTAAAGCACGACACATTCCAGGCCGGCCGAATGTGGTAGCAGACAAGCTATCCAGGCTAGGCCAGACCATCCAAACAGTGGTTTCTCCTTCCAGGGGTCTTCCACTCTATGCAGCAGGTGGCACCGGCCCAAATAGACTTATTTGCCACGAGGTTCAACAACAGGTTGCCTCTGTTTGTGTCACCGGTACCGGATCCCCTGGCCACAGCAGTGGATGCGCTCAGTCGGCCGTGGTAGGATCTGAAAGCATACACCTTCCCACCATCAGCCATATTGGTGGAGAAGTTGCAAGACTCCCCATGCAAGAGAATCATTCTGATTGCTCCGGGGTGGCCCAACATGCCTTGGTTTTGGGATCTAGTGGCTACGTCCAGCCAAATCCCACTGAGCCTGCCCAATATGCCCAACCTGTTGACAGCCATTCAATCAGATCCCTCACAGAAATCTGACAAACCTTAATATCCATGCAGGGCTCCTAGAGCCTCAGCAATCGAGGAGCAGGGCTTGTCTGAGGCAGTGGCAGCAAGAGTTGAGGCTCCTCAAAGGGGATCAATCTGATCAGTCTATGAGGCAAGTGGGCCATTTTTACAAGTGGTGTATCATTCATCAGGTGGACTTCGGGGCACCCCCTGTAAAGTTAGTTGCTGACTTCCTTATGTACCTATTTCAGGACAGGAAGTTGCAGCCCAGCACCATTGATGGTTACAGGTCAGACATTGCTGATAAACTGGGAAATTCGCCCATCAATATCAGTAAGGATGAAAATCTCACTCGTCTCCTGGATAGTTTCCACTGAGACAGACCCAAAGGCCGGAAGGGAATCCCCTCCTGGAACCTCTCCCTGGTTTTTGCACCAGCTGACAAGGGTCATTTTGAACCAATTAAAGAGGCCTCCTTGAAGCATTTGACCTTCAAGATAGTTTTCCTCTTGGCCCTGGGGTCAGGCAAGAGTAGAAGTGAGATACATGCTTGGCAAAACAGAAATATTAGACACCAGTCCGACTGGTCAAGGTGTCCCTGTACCCGTCACCCAGCTTTCTCCCCAAGAATCAGCTGGCCAAAGAGGTTCCAGACAGTGTGGCCCCAGGGATATAACAGCCCTGGCCCCCAACTCTGGATAGATCCCTCAAGTCTGATAGGTCCCTCTGTCCAGTCAGAGCATTGCGCTACTATTTGGGCAGGACCTCGGGCAGAATAAGGAGGTGGTTTTTGTCTCCTTTAAGAAAGGTTTTGACAAAGACATCTCTCCTGCCACTATCTCCTCTTGGATCAAGCAGACTGTGATCCTATGTTATGAGCTCTATGACCAGGAGACCCACACTTTACATCAGGTTAAAGCCCATGATGTCAGGGCCTTTGATGCTTCTAAGGTCTTCCAGTCGGAGTTTTCCTTGGATACAGTCTTGTCAGCCTGCCACTGAAGTCACATAATACCTTCACATAGTTCTATCTGAAAGGCGGGGCTTGGGCTGATTCAGAGCTTTACCAATTGGGCTCGGTAGTGGCTGCTCAGCAGATCCACAAGTGGCCTTTAGATTGAGGAGATTTGTATATATGTATAAACAGTTTCTTCATGTACATAAGAATTAAGTGTGGCGTGCTTCCTTTGGGAGGTTTATTGCATTCTGGGACTGAACTCATCCCTCTCTTCCCCTACCTCAGAGCAGGTCTGCAAAAAGGGGGGGGGGGCAACGGCGGTATAGCCCCGGGTAACCGGCTGCTGGCAACCGACCATGGCCTTACAGGGTTTCCTGACCTTAAGGTCAACCCAGGCCTGGGCCTATAGGTCTCCTGACGAAGTCAGCCTAGACCGTAGGTTAAAATTTGTTATTACTTGTGAGTTCACATAAGTCCCTAGTAACTTACCCGCTGGCCAAGCGGTAGTTATTCAGCATTTGTCCATTGGATAGGAAGTATTAACGCAATAAAATTGCAAATTTAATAAGTAAATTAAATTTTTATAAGTTAATACCCTATCCAATGGACACACAAGACCCTCCCACCGACCCCGCTATCAGCTTACTAGGGGTCTAATAGGTTTAGACAACGAAAAAGATGATATGACGTCATGTTGTCTAGACAGGAAGGAAGTACCATGCGCCACCTAGCGAATGCACAGTACTGGGACCGGCCAGCCGGTGGAAACACAGGACGTCTTTTTCTGGCGTTTGGCGGGCCGGTCTGCGCCGACCGGATAAGCATTTGTCCATTGGATAGGGTATTAACTTATAAAAATTTAATTTACTTATTAAATTTGCAAATTACTCAGCTATGCAATGAGCTACATGTCTGAATTTTTTCTATGTTATAGCTGACCCAAAATTAGGTGAACAACATATTTAAGCAAAATACTGTAAATGCAATAGTTTTCAAGTTACAACTGATTTACTCAATAGTGACAACCTGAAAATAGCTATTGCTCAGCTATGCCATGAGCTATAAGTCTGTAATTTCACGACGTTATAGCTGACCCAAAAGTAGGCGAACAACATATTTTAACAAAATACTCCAAATGCACTATTTTTCAAGTTACAAGTCATTTACTCAACAGTCAGTACCTGAAAATAGCTATTGCTCAGTTGTGCCATGAGCTACAGGTCTGTAATTTCACTATGTTATAGCTGACCCAAAAGTAGCTGAATAACATATTTACACAAATTTCTGTAAATGCAATACTTTTCCAATTACAACCGATTTACTCAACAGTGTGAACTTCAAAGTAGCTATTACTCAGCTATGCAATGAGCCACAGGTCTGGAACTTCACTATGTTATAGCTGACTCCGAAATAGGTGAATAACATATTGAAACAAAATACTCTAAATGTAATACTTTTGAAGTTATAAGTAATTTACTCAACAGTGATAACCTAAAAGTAGCTATTACTCAGCTATGCCATGAGCTACAGGTCTGAAATTTTACTATGTTATAGCTGACATAAAAGTAGCTGAATAACATATTTATACAAAATTCTGTCAATGCAATAGTTTTCAAGTTACAATTGATTTTACTCATGATGGAAGTTACTGAAAAGCCCAAAAGTAGCTATTACTCACTTAGCTATTGAGACAGACACCCAAGTTACTCACCATGTTGTAGCTATGAAAAAAGTATCTGAATAACATATTTTAACAAAATGCTCTAAATGCAACACTTTTCAAGTTATAAGTGATTTAGTGCATGATTTCATGACTTTTAATGCATTTTAGACATTTTTGTCTACCACAGGCCTAATTTAGACATAAAGCCTACCAAAAAGATAGGGTGGCGAGTCCTCTAGCATACCAAGCCACCTGCCAAATATGAAAGAAATCTGGAAAGAAATGTGGACTGTAGGTCGCTAACAAGCAATATTCCACATTTTAGACATTTTTGTCTACCACAGGCCTAATTTAGACATAAAGCCTACCAAAAAGATAGGGTGGCGAGTCCTCTACCATATCAAGCCACCTGCCAAATATGAAAGAAATCCGGAAAGAAATGTGGACTGTAGGTCGCTAACAAGAAATCTCTGCGGACGAGGGCGCGGACGACAACGATGATGAATCCATAGTATCCCCGCTTCGCGTCGGGGATACAATTAGCATTTACTCATTTTGAGTAGACGAGTAATTAGCTATGGGTCTGAAACTTCACCAAGTGAAAGCTCTCCCAAAAGTAGGTGAAAGATTAATTTGAGAAAAATTGGCTATCTGCAATACTTTTAGAGATAATTCGCATTTACTCATTTTGAGTAGGTGAGTAATTAGCTATGGGTCTGAAACTTCACCAAGTGAAAGCTCTCCCAAAAGTAGGTGAATGATTAATTTGACAAAAATTGGCTATCTGCAATACTTTTAGAGATAATTCGCATTTACTCATTTTGAGTAGGTGAGTAATTAGCTATGGGTCTGAAACTTCACCAAGTGAAAGCTCTCCCAAAAGTAGGTGAATGAGTTATTTGAGAAAAATTGGCTATCTGCAATACTTTTAGAGATAATTCGCATTTACTCATTTTGAGTAGGTGAGTAATTAGCTATGGGTCTGAAACTTCACCAAGTGAAAGCTCTCCCAAAAGTAGGTGAATGAGTTATTTGAGAAAAATTGGCTATCTGCAATACTTTTAGAGATAATTCGCATTTACTCATTTTGAGTAGGTGAGTAATTAGCTATGGGTCTGAAACTTCACCAAGTGAAAGCTCTCCCAAAAGTAGGTGAATGAGTTATTTGAGAAAAATTGGCTATCTGCAATACTTTTAGAGATAATTCGCATTTACTCATTTTGAGTAGGTGAGTAATTAGCTAAGGGTCTGAAACTTCACCAAGTGAAAGCTCTCCCAAAAGTAGGTGAATGAGTTATTTGAGAAAAATTGGCTATCCGCAATACTTTTAGAGATAATTCGCATTTACTCATTTTGAGTAGGTGAGTAATTAGCTATGGGTCTGAAACTTCACCATGTGAAAGCTCTCCCACAAGTAGATGAATGAGTTATTTGATAAAAATTGGGTATCCGCAATACTTTTACAGATAATTAGCATTTACTCATTCTGAGTAGGTAAATAATTAGCTATGGGTCTGAAACTTCACCATGTGAAAGCTCTCCCAAAAGTAGGTGAATGAGTTATTTGAGAAAAATTGGCCATCTGCAATACTTTTAGAGATAATTCGCATTTACTCATTTTGAGTAGGTGAGTAATTGGCTATGGGTCTGAAACTTCACCATGTGAAAGCTCTTCCAAAAGTAGGTGAATGAGTTATTTGAGAAAAATTGGCCATCTGCAATACTTTTAGAGGTAATTCGCATTTACTCTTTTTGAGTAGGTGAGCAATTAGCTATGGGTCTGAAACTTCAACAAGTGAAAGCTCTTTGGGATAGCTGCTCTGCAGAGATACCCTGAAGATAAAAAATTTTGTCGAAATCGCTCTATGTAGCACGGTTTTCGAAATATTAGCATTTTTGTGTTTTGCAATTTTTGCGCAAAAATTCGAAAATTCAAAATGGCCGCCATTTTTGGCAAGATAAAATTTTTTTGAAAATTGGCATACCTACTCTGCAGAGATACCCTGTGGGTCAAAAATTTCGTCGAAATCGCTCTATCTAGCACGGTTTTCGAGATATAAGCATTTTTGTGTTTTGCAATTTTGCGAAAAATTCGAAAATTCAAAATGGCCGCCATTTTTTGCGAGAAATTTTTTGTTTGAAAATTGGCATGGCTACCCTGCAGAGATACCCTGCGGGTCAAAACTTTCGTCGAAATCGCTCTATCTAGCAGGGTTTTTGAGATATAAGCATTTTTATGTTTTGCAATTTTTGCGAAAAATTCGAAAATTCAAAATGGCCACCATTTTTGGCGAGACAAAATTTTTTTGAAAATTGGCATGGCTACTCTGCAGATATACCCTGTGGGTCAAAAATTTCGTCGAAATCGCTCTATCTAGCAGGGTTTTTGAGATATAAGCATTTTTATGTTTTGCAATTTTTGCGAAAAATTCGAAAATTCAAAATGGCCACCATTTTTGGCGAGATAAAATTTTTTTGAAAATTGGCATGGCTACTCTGCAGATATACCCTGTGGGTCAAAAATTTCGTCGAAATCGCTCTATCTAGCACGGTTTTCGAGATATAAGCATTTTTATGTTTTGCAATTTTTGCGAAAAATTCGAAAATTCAAAATGGCCGCCATTTTTGGCGAGACAAACATTTTTTCAAAATTGGGATAACTACTCTGCAGATATACCCTGCGGATCAAAAATTTCGTCGAAATTGCTCTATCTGGCACGGTTTTCGAGATATAAGCATTTTTGTGAAAATTTCGAAAATTCAAAATGGCCGCCATTTTTGGCGAGACAAAAATTTTTTGAAAATTGGGAAAAGTACTCCTCAGAGATACCCTGTGGGTCAAAAATTTTGTCGAAATTGCTCTATCTAGCACGGTTTTTGAGATATAAGCATTTTTGTGTTTTGCAATTTTTGCGAAAATTTCGAAAATTCAAAATGGCCGCCATTTTGGGCGAGACAAAAATTTTTTGAAAATTGGGAAAACTACTCCGCAGAGATACCCTGCGGGTCAAAAATTTTGTCGAAATCGCTCTATCTAGCACAGTTTTCGAGATATAAGCATTTTTGTGTTTTCCTTATTTGGAAAATTCGTAATGATTAATTAATCATTAATTACTCTGCCATTTCTTGACCAATCAATGCCAAAATCTAATGATTTCCAGATTTTAATAGAATGAATGTATTTGCCAAGTTTCAGGTGAATTGATAAAATTCCTTTCAAGTTATCATCCGGACAAGCTTCCCCATCGAAAAAAGACATTTTTGGTCATGTGACCTCTCTGATTGGTTGAAATGTCACTGCAGCATATTCAAAAAAATTCCCCAAGGCTACTGCCTAAACCTGCCAAATTTGAAAAGAATCCGCCTAACGGTTACAGAGTTATAAGGAAAACAAAATGCGGAGCCGCCGGAGCCGGCGGAGCCAGATGCTCTCCCATACACAAACAAGCGTCCCTTGCGGGACGCTTAATTACTCACCTACTCAAAATGAGTAAATGCTAATTATCTCTAAAAGTATTGCAGATAGCCAATTTTTCTCAAATAACTCATTCACCTACTTTTGGGAGAGCTTTCACTCCGTGAAGTTTCAGACCCATAGCTAATTATTCACCTACTCAAAATGAGTAAATGCGAATTATCTGTAAAAGTATTGTGGATACCCAATTTTTATCAAATACTCATTCATCTACTTGTGGGCGAGCTTTCACATGGTGAAGTTTCAGACCCATAGCTAATTACTCGCCTACTCAAAATGAGTAAATGCGAATTATCTCTAAAAGTATTGCAGATAGCCAATTTTTCTCAAATAACTCATTCACCTACTTTTGGGAGAGCTTTCACTTGGTGAAGTTTCAGACCCATAGCTAATTATTCACCTACTCAAAATGAGTAAATGTGAATTATCTCTAAAAGTATTGCGGATACCCAATTTTTATCAAATAACTCATTCATCTACTTTTGGGAGAACTTTCACTTGATGAAGTTCCAGACCCGTAGGTAATTACTCACCTACTCAAAAGGAGTAAATGTGAATTATCTCTTAATAGTATTGCAGATAGCCAATTTTTCTCAAATAACTCATTCACCTACTTTTGGAAGAGCTTTCACACACGAAAATGATAAATTGTGAATATCTCGGAAAAGCTATTTCTTGTCCTTTAATGCTCGGCGGGAGATACACACCGTGGCAGTGGTCTTGTCAAAAATTTTTGTCTCCCCAAAAATGGTGGCCAGTTTGAATTTTCAAAGTTTTTGCAAAACACAAAAATGCTTATATCTCGAAAACCGTACTAGATGGAGCGAAGTCAACAAAATTTTGGACCTGCTGGGTATCTCTGCAGAGTAGCCATGCCAATTTTCAAAATATTTTTGTCTCGCCAAATATAGCAGACATTTTGAATTTTCGAATTTTTTGCAAAACACAAAAATGCTTATATCTTGAAAACCGTGCTAGATAGAGCAGACTGCGCTGACTTTGGTTGCCACAACAGTATAAGGCTAGAAACGAAGCATTTTCTTAATACTTTAGCACTCACCTTTATATCCTTTTCGGGACGCTTTGTTTTTGCTATGCAAAAACATTATCTTTTTTTTTTTGCGAGCGATCCTCTAGTTTGACTTTTTACTGGACATTTTAATGAAACAATGTTTTCTATCTTCACAAAAATTTATATGAAGGATAATTGGGTCAATAGTTTGGCCAGGATAGCTTTTGATCGATGAAAGCTTTGTAGCTATCTTAGTAATAGCTGCTTTGCTACTTTGAGCCTACTCTGAATTACATTTCTGTTTTCACTGTTTTAAAGGAAACCTATTTAACTCATCTTTGTAAAATTTGGTGTGAAGGTTTATAGGGTCAATTGCTTGCTTAGTATTGTTGATGGTTATAGTTTTAACCTCTTGAGTAATAGCTACAAAGCAAATAACATAAATATGTCTAACTCCTAAACCGTGCGAGATAGAGCGATTTCGTCAAAATTTTAGATCCACAGGGTATCTAAGCAATGTACTCTTGGCAATTTTCAAAAAAATTTTCCTCTGCCCAAAAATGGCGGCCACTTTGAATTGTCGAATTTTTGCCAAAAATGCAAAAACACAATTTTATAGTGAAATACCCTTACCATTTCCTAACAGTAGCTATTTGTTGGAGCCATCCAACCCAATGGCCAACGCAGAGATGCGATTTTTTAAGGTTATATAACAACCTTAATCAAGCCATTGGGTTACAGTAGTCCGTCCTCCCGCCAATTAGGTCACATGACCACATTGTTTACTTCATTATTTTTGTTGGCCATCATCAGTAAGGACGTCTTTGGAAATTAGGAGAAGTTTTGTCAAGGTTTTATTTATTTTTTGAGATTTTACAGTCAATCTCACTTCTTATTTTACATGTATATCATACAGAACTTATACCTTTGTTAAATCTTCGAAGGTATGCATTCTATTATGAAATAAAGGACTTTTGAATGGCGACTTCGAGGTTTCATCGTTTTTCAACCTCGAGGAAATAAATCAACATAAAGAAGGTCATTATGCAACAATAATATCTTTATATAGCTTGCCAGTCGTTCGGTTCAGTTTGCTGGACGTTGGAAGCTATAATTTTGCAGCATACATATATATAGAAAGAATGTACTGTTCAATAACAGAAGCGATATGGACGACGCCATCTTGGAGGAGAATGTCAATTCGAGTGGCCGTTATTGCTGTTCACGTCGGGTTCTAATAGCCAGGCGTTGAAAGCAATTTTTTGATCACATTATACATCCCAGTCGAATAGATTGTCGACGCGTCAGTAGAAGGAATCTCCCTTGGAGGCAGCCATTTGCGTTGCCATGGACACGGCATCGTGGAGGAGTTTTGAATGCAGGGAAGTTACTTCTTCGGAAAACACTTCCGTCGAGGTCCAGTCAAAACATTCACCAGGGAAAATACCTGTGTGAGGTCATCCATGTACAATCGAGTATTCTATACCTCTCAGAAGGTCAGAATTCGGGTTGTCAGATGTCCGGGAGTGTCATTCATATCTACAAGGAGAGGCTTTTGATTCTATGGTTTGCACAAGAAGTTAGTACAATCGGGTTTCTATACCTCTCAAAAGGTTTAGAATTCAGGTTGTCAGGAGATGCATAGGGTTTCATCTCAAGAATACAGGGAACCTAGTACTTATTTTCAGTGATTTGATTGATTGTGATTGAGTGGCTAGGGATTGATTCAACAGGCACAGACTCTGTGAATGCTCCCATTGTTTTGTCACATTTACCTACATCAAGAAGTCTCCACATTCTTGGGTTTACTACCAGTTCTGAATGTGCTCAATAGTTTCTAAAGAACAGTTATGCAGGAGGTCTTTGCTTGGACTTCTTTACTTCTATCAATTTCTTGTCATCTCCTTAGTTGCAGGAGATCTACTGTAGGAGATTGTAGGTGAGAGCAAACCTGTTTTGACTCACTTTCTCAGTTCAGGTCTAATTTATAGGATCTAACAGATCAGCATGATATGCTATAGACTTCTATAATGCCTTGGACAGTGTGCAGTGTGTTTGCATTTCCTGTCCATAGTCGACTAGTGTGTGTTCGAATCTTCTGAGTTTGACCATGTCTAAGAACATGTGACTCAAAAGGAGGGATGTAGCCTAGAATGCCTTTAGTTCTCTTGCTGGACATATCAGATGTTCAGAGGATTTTCATCTAGTGTTTTCATGGAAGTAAGGATGATGAATAAGTCGAGAAGTGAGCAGGCTCCTAGTCTTGACTAATAAAGGAACACCAGGCCTCAGAGGGGATTTTTGTCCTTACCATGACAGTTACCCTGGAATAGAGTTACAAGTGCCTCCTACTCCTCAGTTAAAAGGGGAGAGGATGTACTGTTACAGGCCCTATGGAAGCAGGGATGATAGTTGGCTTCCTGTGGTTTCAGGGAACCTTTGCCCAATTGTTGGTAGTATACAAGTCTTGGAAAAGGAGAATGTTCAGCCAGACCTTTTACAAGTCAGGTTGGCAGAAGTTAAAAAAAAAAAAAAAAACCCGAGAAAACAGCAGTTTTGATAAAGGCTGTTTATGAAATGATCGACAAAATGGCGACACCAGTCACATCGCTGGAGTTTACAGTTACAGTCTTTTTCTTGGGATTAGAACTGAAGAAAGGACTGTCAGTGATATTTAAGGTCAGGTAAACAAGCTTTGCATGTCCCTTACTCAATATGAACTGTTACAGTATATTGGGCATTCGCTTATAGAAGGTGACTGGTTGGACGTCACTAGAATTTATGAGTGTACAATAGTACACATAATTCACCGATTCGCCCAGCTAACTTCATTCTTCGCTTCATTGGAGGCTACAGATTCTACCAGTTCACTGCCTTATCCTTCAGTATTGCTACAGTTTGTTCTCGAGTTCACTAAGGTAGCAAAAGGGTTGAAGCTGATTGCTCTCGCAGAAGGCATCAGTATTCGCCAGTAGATAGACGGTTGGTTAATGAAAACTAACTCAAACAGCAATGCCACCCACTGGGGGTGCATCTTGTTGAAAGCCTGGGTTGGATCACAAATTTATAAAAATCAGATTTATTTCCAACTCCACTAATCAAATTTATGGTTACAATTCGACCTCAGGATAGGTCTACTCTTCCCAACTCAAAGGAAATCTATTGTCTTCTTGCAAGGACAGTTACCATGTTGGAAGCTTCTCATTTATCTCCAGGGAAGCTCATGTCACTTTGAAAGCATGGCTTCAATGGAGAATACCATACCATTGGGTTATCTGAACATGAAGGCACTCCAATGGTATCTGGAAACACTGCTGATATCTTCAGTCTCTGGATGTCCCATTTCTTGGGTTCTTTGGTTCAGGGATCATCTTCAGTGGTGGACCAATAGTTTAATTTTGAAGGAGGATTCACCACTCCTTCAGGAGCGCAGTTTCTCTCCGTTCACAGAAGCTTCCCTAATGGGTTGGGGTGCTCTCTCGAGTCATCCACAGCCTTTGGTCTGTGGCATCAGGAAGAGTCAAGACTCTTCATAACATAACATTATACAGCTGAAAGCAATGTTGTTAGCTTTAAATGATTCAGAAATCAGTTTTGAGTTGAAATCAGTTGATCTTCACAGACAATTCTTTAGTGGTTGCCTATATGAACAGCCAGGGAGGCATCCACTCAGGGAATTTGTACCTTAATCTGTAGAGTCATGGGTTAGTCCAATGGCAGAATGATTCAGATTCAGGGAAATTCATTCCAGGGAATCTACATGTTCTGGCAGATTCCTTGTCTAGGAAGATAAAAGCAAAAAAGACCAAAGCGGTTATGAATCGCCAGGTTTTTCAATCAAATTAGACATTGCTGCCATCAATCAGTGGTTGATGTGTTTGCAACAAGATGACCCACAAGTTTCCTAGGTAGGTCTGCTGTCAGGCTTGGGAAAAAGGTGCTTGAACACCTCTTGTGATAGTCTGGACAGACGTGTATTTTTGCCCAGGGTCTTGGTCCTCATGTCTCATGTCCCAGACAGTCGGGCTTAGGGAACAGATGCATGGAATGTCTTTAGGGAGGGTCTGGTCAGTTATGTCCAGTGGCCCTCATCCCTCATGTGATTCAACAGATGACCACCTACAGGTATAGAATCATCATGTTGTACCAGGGTGGCCAGGGATGTCTTGGTTTTGGGTCTGGTGGATCTGTCCGCAAAACCCCTTCTAAATGGGTGAATCTATTGACTCAACCATTTAGTAATAGACTTCACCTGAATCTTCATGTTTGGCATCTGAAGTCAGGCATGAATATTATGGAAGATTTCCAGAGTAAGTGGTGAATCATGAAGGAGCACTCCTCTAGGAGAATCTGAGAATCAATGGTTCTTTTCTGGGCAGTGGTGTGTAAAGAGTCGTATATACATCTCAGACCCCACTATTCCACATTAGCAAATTTCCTGAAATACTAGTTCAAGGAGACATACCTAAAGGCCTAAAGGGTCAAGGAGTATCTAAAAGTTGAGATAAATAATAGATTAGCAACTATTAGTAAGAGACAAACCAATAGTTTTGGATTTTGTCATTGGTCCTTCATGCTCTTATCAAACAACCTTTGAGCTTGTGAGGAAGGATTTCTTGAAGTTATTACCTTTCAAGATGGTCTTTGGTTTTGACTTCAGGTAAAGTAGTGAACCCTTCCCTTAGTTATAGGGAGGATTGGTCACAGGTAACTTTGGCCCATTAACTGCCTTTTGGCCATGAACCAGTTGGCTTCAGATGGGCCTACTGCGATTACTGCAATTGAGTCAGTGATCTTTGTCTCTGTGGATTACAGAATCATGATAAAGGAGTGACATTAATGCTTGGACATATTCTTCCTTTAGTTAAGGAGAATGAGTCACAAGTAACTCTGGTCCCTTCAATTGCCAGAACCAGTTGGCTTTGGATGGGTCTACTGCAATTAAGCTTGTGGTCATGCCAGCTTTTAGCCTCTTGGGACAACAGTTCAACTCAATATGGGTCTCTCTGTTCTTGGTAGGGGTTTGGTGATCAAAAGGTTTGGGATGGGACAAATCTTTTGTTTTACTGCCATTGAAAGTTTTCTTACAGACTTATCTCTTGGCAGCTATTTCATCTTGATTGAGTCAAGATTGAGTCACAGAAGCTATTGATGTATGTTTTGATTGCATCTTTAGTTTTTACCAATTTCTGTCTGAAAAACCTCTGTTGTCTTAGGGTCAGATTTGAAATTGGGTCCTACGGTTGCAGTTATAGTTTGTTACTTCATAATATGATATCTTCAGTCTCTGGATATTATATTGCAGTAAGTATTAATGTTGCCTAAATCTTTCTTGGGAAGGATTAGGCATTATGCTGATGACACTTTCAGGTTGGTTTGACCTTGTCTTGAGGTCGGATGTTACAATGTAGATGGGATATCTATGTATGACATCCTTTTGCAACACCAACATTGTCAGCAGTTGTGAGAACTACAACTACATACTTTCAGTTTTTTGGGAGTTGTATGTTGTGATTGTTGGAAGTTTATATGTTATTAATGCCTGTAAATTCCATTGTGAAGTTCTCATGTTGTTTAGTTGTAGGTTGGGTAGCGGTTTTTCTTAAAAGAATTCCCTCCATCCTACAAGCCTGAATTCAGCTACTGTTAGGAAATGGTAAGGGTATTTCGCTATAAAATTGGAAAATTTAATAGTAATTTAAATTTTTATTAGAAATACTTACCATTTCCTAACACTTATATTTCCCTCCCGCCTCCCCGCAAGTCATTCTTTTACTTGCAACAAAAATAATGAAGTAAACAATGTGGTCATGTGACCTAATTGGCGGGAGGACGGAGTACTGTAACCCAATGGCTTGATTAAGGTTGTTATATAACCTTAAAAAATCGCATCTCTGCGTTGGGCATTGGGTTGGATGGCTCCAACAAATAGCTACTGTTAGGAAGTGGTAAGTATTTCTAATAAAAATTTAAATTACTATTAAATTTTCCAAATTTGCTTCTATCTCCTTAACCGTGCGAGATAGAGTGATTTCAACGAAATATTCCACCCACAGAGTATCTAAGCAATATACTATTGCCAATTTTCAAAAGATTTTACTCTCTTCAAAAATGGCGGCCATTTTGAATTTCCAAATTTTTCCGAAAAATGCAAAATCAAATGAAACAGGGTCTTGTAAGACTACTGTACAATTGTTGTAAAACGTTCATGGGGTGGACATTACACATGATAATGTGTATTCTTCTATGCTGTCCTGTTTCTTTTCATATGTTGCAACTACTCTTAACAGGGCAACCTATTTCTAGTTCGAAAACCATATATATTAGTCCTGTTCAGTAAATACCTAAAAATAGCATCACGGATGCCCGTACCCCACAGCCTTGGGAAATATTTTCAACACCATGAGATATAGAAGTACTGTACCAGTACAAACTTCAGGATACTTTCAGAGCACTGTCAGTTATATAAAGGTCCAAACAATGTTTAAATGGAGAAATAATGTTTAAAAGAAAGATAATGCGTATAAAGATGAAGTATTAAAACAAGATAATTCAATGACAAGATGACAGCATTAATCAGTAAACTAAAATTCAACACTCTTTATATACATCTGCATTTCCGAATTATGGTTTAGATGGTTTGAATATTACCATGCATACAGAAGTAGTAATACGTTTAATGAATGCTTATGTGTGGTGTTGGAGTAAAATCTGTGGCTCACTTGATGAAATTCTATCTCTTACAATGGGAAGTTATGAAAGTAAAATTCTTAATAAATTCTAATATGACTTTTGCTTAATCTGCATCAAAAGACAGACCCAAAGGTGCAACAAGATTTTAAAGGTCAAGGTCACTACGGCAAGGTAAAGGTCAAATTAAGGTCACACCATGATAATACACACCTATGGCCAATAACCAATGTCCCTACCAAATATCAACTTCCTACACCTTACGGTTTCCGAGATACAGCCCTGACGATTTTATAGGTCAAGGTCACTATGGCAAGGTCAAAGGTCAAATCAAGGTCACACCATGATGCTGCACACCTACACCCCCTAGCCAATGTCTCTACCAAATATCAACTTCCTGCACCTAACAGTTTCCGAGATAAAGCCCGGACAATATTTTATAGGTCAAGGTCACTACAGCAAGGTTAAAGGTCAAATCAAGGTCAGACCATGACGTTGCACACCTACACCCCCTAATCAATATCCCTACCAAGTATCAACTTCCTACTCCTTACGGTTTCTGAGATATAGCCCAGACAACATTTTATAGGTCAAGGTCACTATGGCAAGGTCAAAGGTCAAATCAAGGTCAGACCATGACGCTGCACACCTACACCCCCTAAGCAATATCCCTACCAAGTATCAACTTCCTATACCTTACGGTTTCTGAGATATAGCCTGGACAACATTTTATAGGTCAAGGCCACTACGGCAAGGTCACAGGTCAAATCAAGGTCACACCATGACGTTGCACACCTACACCCCCTAATCAATATCCGTACCACGTATCAACTTCCTACACCTTACAGTTTCTGAGATATAGCCCGGACAACATTTTATAGGTCAAGGTCACTACGGCAAGGTCAAAGGTCAAATCAAGGTCACACCATGACGTTGCACACCTACACCCCCTAACCAATGTCCCTACCAAATATCAACTTCCCAAGCCTTACAGTTTCCGAGATATAGCCCAGACAACATTTTATAGGTCAAGGTCACTACGGCAAGGTCAAAGGTCAAATCAAGGTCAGACCATGACGTTGCACACCTACACCCCCTAACCAATATCCCTACCAAGTATCAACTTCCTACACCTTACGGTTTCCGAGATATAGCCCGGACAAGATTTTATAGGTCAAGGTCACTATGGCAAGGTCAAAGGTCAAATCAAGGTCAGACCATGACGTTGCACAACTACACCCCCTAACCAATGTCCCTACCAAGTATCAACTTCCTACACCTTACAGTTTCCGAGATATAGCCCGGACAAGATTTTCAAACTCAAGGTCACTACGGCAAGGTCAAAGGTCAAATCAAGGTCAGACCATGACGTTACACAGCTACACCCCCTAACCAATGTCCCTACCAAGTATCAACTTCCTACACCTTACGGTTTCTGAGATACAGCCCGGACAAACTATTTCCCGCCGCCCGCCCGACCATCCGGACACCATGGGTGAAAACAATACCCCAACAGCCATTAAGGGCTGTGGGGTAAAAAGTCTCACATTATATAAAAATATGCGATAAAAGTGAATGTTTTCTTCAAACTTAAGGTTCATTTGTAATATAATTTCATATAAAGGATACATTTATATTGCTTATACTCTATCAACAAACTTTAAGACACAAGAGGCGTGTCCAGAAGTCAAAAGCAGAGGTCCAGATAGATTCGTAATAACTGTCCTAGTACTTCACACTAAATGATTTGTTGCACTACCCATGTCTGAATGACATGCTATACTTTTAAACTAGATAGAACTAAGAAAGTTTCAACATACTAAATTATGTTTACAGTAAGATGTAATTGAGATTGACATTGGAATTACAAAAAAATGATACATTAACAGATTCATCTTTATCATTAAATGAATGTATAGTGCATAATAATTGTATTACAGGATGTAGATTCTTAGAGGAAAGTAGATTATGTCACCAAACAACCTTTAAGCTCCACTCCAAGTAGTATTAAGCCTCCCGCAAGGGACGCTTGTTTGTGTATGGGAGACCTTCAGGCTCCGGCGGCTCCGGCGGCTCCGCATTTTGTTTTCCTTATAACTCTGTAACCGTTAGGCGGATTCTTTTCAAATTTGGCAGGTTTAGGCAGTAGCCTTGGGGAATTTTTTTGAATATGCTGCAGTGACATTTCAACCAATCAGAGAGGTCACATGACCAAAAATGTCTTTTTTCGATGGGGAAGCTTGTCCGGATGATAACTTGAAAGGAATTTTATCAATTCACCTGAAACTTGGCAAATACATTCATTCTATTAAAATCTGGAAATCATTAGATTTTGGCATTGATTGGTTAAGAAATGGCCGAGTAATTAATGATTAATTAATCATTATGAATTTTCCAAATAAGGAAAACACAAAAATGCTTATATCTCGAAAACCATGCTAGATAGAGCGATTTTGACGAAATTTTTGACCCACAGGGTATCTTTGTCTCACCAAAAATGGCGGCCATTTTGAATTTTCGAATTTTTCGCAAAAATTGCAAAACATAAAAATGCTTACATCTCGAAAACCGTACTAGATAGAGCGATTTCGACGAAATTTTTGATCCGCAGGGTATCTCTGCAGAGTAGCCATGCCTTTTTTCAAAAAATTTTGTCTCGCCAAAAATGGCGGCCATTTTGAATTTTCGAATTTTTCGCAAAAATTGCAAAACATAAAAATGCGTATATCTCGAAAACCGTGCTAGATACAGCGATTTCGACGAATTTTTTGACCCTCAGGGTATCTCTGCAGAGTAACCATGCCTATTTTCAAAAAAATTTTGTCTCGCCAAAAATGGCAGCCATTTTGAATTTTCGAATTTTTCGCAAAAATTGCAAAACATAAAAATGCTTATATCTCGAAAACCCTGCTAGATAGAGCGATTTCGACGAAATTTTTGACCCACAGGGTATCTCTGCAGAGTATCCATGCCAATTTTCAAAAAAATTTTGTCTTGCCAAAAATGGCGGCCATTTTGAATTTTCGAATTTTTGCGCAAAAATTGCAAAACACAAAAATGCTAATATCTCGAAAACCGTGCTACATAGAGCGATTTCGACGAAATTTTTGATCTTCAGGGTATCTCTGCAGAGCAGCTATCCCAAAGAGCTTTCACTCGGTGAAGTTTCAGACAAGTAGCTAATTACTCACCTACTCAAAATGAGTAAATGCTAATTATCTCTAAAACTATTGCGGATACCCATTTTTTATCAAATAACTCATTCATCTACTTTTGGGAGAGCTTTCACATGGTGAAGTTTCAGACCGTATATAATTACTCACCTACTCAAAATGAGTAAATGCGAATTATCTCTTAAAAGTATTGCAGATAGCCAATTTTTCTCAAATAACTCATTCATCTACTTTTGCAAGAGCTTTCACATGGTGAAGTTTCAGACCCATAGCTAATTACTCACCTACTCAAAATGAGTAAATGCGAATTATCTCTAAAAGTATTGCAGATAGCCAATTTTTCTCAAATAAATCATTCACCTACTTTTGGGAGAGCTTTCACTTGGTGAAGTTTCAGACCTATAGCTAATTACTCACCTACTCAAAATGAGTAAATGCTAATTATCTCTGAAACTATTGTGGATACCCAATTTTTATCAAATAACTCATTCACCTACTTTTGGGAGAGCTTTCACTCCGTGAAGTTTCAGACCCATAACTAATTATTCACCTACTCAAAATGAGTAAATGCTAATTATCTGTAAAAGTATTGCGGATACCCAATTTTTATCAAATAACTCATTCATCTACTTTTGGGAGAACTTTCACTTGGTGAAGTTTCAGACCCGTAGGTAATTACTCACCTACTCAAAAGGAGTAAATATGAATTATCTCTTAATAGTATTGCAGATAGCCAATTTTTCTCAAATAACGCATTCACCTACTTTTGGAAGAGCTTTCACACACGAAAATGATAAATTGTGAATATCTCGGAAAAGCTATTTCTTGTCCTTTAATGCTCGGCGGGAGATACACACCGGGGCAGTGGTTTTGTCAAAAATTTTTGTCTCCCCAAAAATGGTGGCCAGTTTGAATTTTCGAAGTTTTTGCAAAACACAAAAATGCTTATATCTCGAAAACCGTACTAGATGGAGCGAAGTCAACAAAATTTTTGACCTGCTGGGTATCTCTGCAGAGTAGCCATGCCAATTTTCAAAATATTTTTGTCTCGCCAAATATAGCGGACATTTTGAATTTTCTAATTTTTTGCAAAACACAAAAATGCTTATATCTTGAAAACCGTGGTAGATAGAGTAGACTGCGCTGACTTTGGTTGCCACAACAGTATAAGGCTAGAAACGAAGCATTTTTATGTCAGCTGACTTGTCAGTCAGCTGGCATTATGTCGTCACTCTGCGGCGTGGGCGTACGCGTACGCGTGAACAACTTCTCCTCCAAAACTACAAGGCCTAGAGACGTGCTGTTTTTTTTAAAAGATACCTTATCTATCGAGGATGAAAAATTGTTCAAGGCATGCAAATCTGTCTGTTCGTCTGTTTGCTAGAGACATTACAAGGGGGGTACCCCCACCAAAAGTGTGAAAATTTCAACTTTTTATCACAATTTTCTCAGTGACTATTGCAGGGATTTCTCTCATATCTTGCATATATGTACTAGGCCACAGGTAGATTCTCTTGTGTGAGTATGAGACCTGGATCTGTCTTACTTTTTTTTTAATAAATTTTTTTAATAATTTTTAATGCATTAACATTCATGAAATCATGCACAAAATCATTTATAACTTGAAAACTGTTGCATCTAGAGCATTTTGTTAAAATATGTTATTCAGCTACTTTTTTCATAGCTACAATATGGTGAGTAAGTTGGGTGCCTGTCTCAATAGCTAAGTGAGTAATAGCTACTTTTGGGCTTTTCAGTAACTTCCATCATGAGTAGAATCACTTGTAACTTAAAAACTATTGCATTTAGAGAATTACGTATAAATATGTTATTCAGCTACTTTTGGGTCAGCTATAACATAGTAAAATTTTAGACCTGTAGCTCATGGCATAGCTGAGTAATAGCTACTTTTAGGTTATCACTGTTGAGTAAATTGCTTATAACTTCAAAAGTATTGCATTTAGAGAATTTCGTATAAATATGTTATTCAGCTACTTTTGGGTCAGCTATAACATAGTAAAATTTCAGACCTGTAGCTCATGGCATAGCTGAGTAATAGCTACTTTTAGGTTATCACTGTTGAGTAAATCGCTTATAACTTGGAAACTATTGCATTTAGAGTATTTTGTTTCAATATGTTATTCACCTATTTTGGGATCAGCTATAACATAGTGAAGTTTCAGATCTGTGGCTCATTGCATAGCTGAGTAATAGCTACTTTGAAGTTCTCACTATTGAGTAAATCAGTTGTAATTGGAAAACTATTGCATTTAGAGAATTTCGTATAAATATGTTATTCAGCTACTTTTGGGTCAGCTATAACATAGTAAAATTTCAGACCTGTAGCTCATGGCATAGCTGAGTAATAGCTACTTTTAGGTCATCACTATTGAGTAAATCAGTTGTAACTTGAAAACTATTGCATTTACAGTATTTTGCTTAAATATGTTGTTCACCTACTTTTGGGTCAGCTATAACATAGTAAAATTTCAGACCTGTAGCTCATGGCATAGCTGAGTAATAGCTACTTTTAGGTCATCACTATTGAGTAAATCAGTTGTAACTTGAAAACTATTGCATTTACAGTATTTTGCTTTAATATGTTGTTCACCTACTTTTGGGTCAGCTATAACATAGTGAAATTTCAGACCTGTAGCTCATTGCATAGCTGAGTAATAACTACTTTGAGGTTCTCACTATTGAGTAAATCAGTTGTAATTGGAAAATTATTGCATTTAGAGAATTTAGTATAAATATGTTATTCAGCTACTTTTGGGTCAACTATAACATAGTAAAATTTCAGACCTGTAGCTCATGGCATAGCTGAGTAATAGCTACTTTTAGGTCATCATTATTGAGTAAATCAGTTGTAACTTGAAAACTATTGCATTTACAGTATTTTGCTTAAATATGTTGCTCACCTACTTTTGGGTCAGCTATAACATAGTAAAATTTCAGACCTGTAGCTCATGGCATAGCTGAGTAATAGCTACTTTTAGGTCATCACTATTGAGTAAATCAGTTGTAACTTGAAAACTATTGCATTTACAGTATTTTGCTTAAATATGTTGTTCACCTACTTTTGGGTCAGCTATAACATAGTAAAATTTCAGACCTGTAGCTCATGGCATAGCTGAGTAATAGCTACTTTTAGGTCATCACTATTGAGTAAATCAGTTGTAACTTGAAAACTATTGCATTTACAGTATTTTGCTTAAATATGTTGTTCGCCTACTTTTGGGTCAGCTATAACATAGTAAAATTTCAGACCTGTAGCTCATGGCATAGCTGAGTAATAGCTACTTTTAGGTTATCACTGTTGAGTAAATCGCTTATAACTTGGAAATTATTGCATTTAGAGTATTTTGTTTCAATATGTTATTCACCTATTTTGGGGTCAGCTATAACATAGTGAAGTTCCAGACCCGTGACTCATTGCATAGCTGAGTAATAGCTACTTTTAGGTTATCACTGTTGAGTAAATCGCTTATAACTTGGAAACTATTGCATTTAGAGTATTTTGTTTCCATATGTTATTCACCTATTTTGGGATCAGCTATAACATAGTGAAGTTTCAGATCTGTGGCTCATTGCATAGCTGAGTAATAGCTACTTTGAAGTTCTCACTATTGAGTAAATCAGTTGTAATTGGAAAACTATTGCATTTAGAGAATTTCGTATAAATATGTTATTCAGCTACTTTTGGGTCAGCTATAACATAGTGAAATTACAGACCTGTAGCTCATGGCATAGCTGAGTAATAGCTACTTTTAGGTCATCACTATTGAGTAAATCAGTTGTAACTTGAAAACTATTGCATTTACAGTATTTTGCTTAAATATGTTGTTCACCTACTTTTGGGTCAGCTATAACATAGTAAAATTTCAGACCTGTAGCTCATGGCATAGCTGAGTAATAGCTACTTTTAGGTCATCACTATTGAGTAAATCAGTTGTAACTTGAAAACTATTGCATTTACAGTATTTTGCTTTAATATGTTGTTCACCTACTTTTGGGTCAGCTATAACATCGTGAAATTTCAGACCTGTAGCTCATTGCATAGCTGAGTAATAACTACTTTGAGGTTCTCACTATTGAGTAAATCAGTTGTAATTGGAAAACTATTGCATTTAGAGAATTTAGTATAAATATGTTATTCAGCTACTTTTGGGTCAACTATAACATAGTAAAATTTCAGACCTGTAGCTCATGGCATAGCTGAGTAATAGCTACTTTTAGGTCATCACTATTGAGTAAATCAGTTGTAACTTGAAAACTATTGCATTTACAGTATTTTGCTTAAATATGTTGTTCACCTACTTTTGGGTCAGCTATAACATAGTAAAATTTCAGACCTGTAGCTCATGGCATAGCTGAGTAATAGCTACTTTTAGGTTATCACTGTTGAGTAAATCGCTTATAACTTGGAAATTATTGCATTTAGAGTATTTTGTTTCAATATGTTATTCACCTATTTTTGGGTCAGCTATAACATAGTGAAGTTCCAGACCCGTGACTCATTGCATAGCTGAGTAATAGCTACTTTGAAGTTCTCAATGTTGAGTAAATCACTTGTAATTTGAAAACTATTGCATTTAGAGAATTTAGTATAAATATGTTATTCAGCTACTTTTGGGCCAGCTATAACATAGTACAATTTCAGACCTGTAGCTCATGGCATAGCTGAGTAATAGCTACTTTTAGGCTATCACTGTTGAGTAAATCACTTATAACTTGAAAACTATTGCATTTAGAGTATTTTGTTTCAATATGTTATTCACCTATTTTGGGGTCAGCTATAACATAGTGAAGTTCCAGACCTGTGGCTCATTGCATAGCTGAGTAATAGCTACTTTGAAGTTCTCACTGTTGAGTAAATCAGTTGTAATTGGAAAACTATTGCATTTACAGAAATTTGTGCAAATATGTTATTCAGCTACTTTTGGGTCAGCTATAACATAGTGAAATTACAGACCTGTAGCTCATGGCACAACTGAGCAATAGCTGTTCTCAGGCACTGACTGTTGAGTAAATCAGCTATAACTTGAAAAATATTGCATTTGGAGTATTTTGTTAAAATATATTGTTCACCTACTTTTGGGTTAGCTATAACATAGTGAAATTACAGACCTATAGCTCATGGCATAGCGGAGCAATAGCTATTTTCTGGTTCTCACTATTGAGTAAATCAGTTGTAACTTGAAAACTATTGCATTTACAGTATTTTGCTTAAATATGTTGTTCAGCTACTTTTAGGTCAGCTATAACAGAGCAAAAATTCAGACATGTAGCTCATTGCATAGCTGAGTAATAGTTACTTTGAGGTTCTCACTCTTGAGTAAATCAGTTGTAACTTGAAAATTATTACATTTAGAGTATTTTGTTAAATATGTTATTCACAGACGTTTTGGTCAGCTATAACATAGTGAAATTGCAGACCTCTATGTCATGGGATAGCTGAGCAATAGCTTCTTTCAGGTTCTCACTGTTGAGTAAATCATTGTATCCAACCTGTAGGAAATCATGGGCTGGGAATCTGTTAATATGGTCCGATTTGACCTTGGAACCCTCCTTCAAGGTCAAATGAGGATGGCCAAACATAAAAGTGCTTATAACTCGCTTATTATTGGTCCCAGAGGTTGGAATGAAAACCAACCTATAGAAAATCATGAGCTGGGAATTTTTTGGTGTGGTCGGATTTCACCTTGGACCCCTCCTTCAAGGTCAAATGAGGATAGCCAAACTTAAAAGTGCTTATAACTCACTTATTATTGGTCCTAGAGGTTTCGAATGGAAAACCAACCTATAGAAAATCATGGGCTGGCAATCTTTTGGTGTGGTCGGATTTGACCTGGGACCCCTCCTTCAAGGGCAGTTGAGGATAGCCAAACTTACAATTGCTTAGAACTCGCTTATTATTGGTCCTACAAGTTTGGGATGGTAAACAAGCTACAGGAAATCATGGGCTGGGAATTTTTTTGTGTGGTCGGATTTGACCTTGGACCCCCTCCTTCCAGGTCAAACGAAGATAGCCAAACTTAAAGTGCTTATAACTCGCGTATTATTGGTCTTGGAGGTTTGGGATGGTAAACCAACATATAGGAAATCATGGGCTGGGATTCTTTTGGTGTGGTCAGATTTGACCTGGGACCCCTCCTTCAAGGGCAGTTGAGGATAGCTAAACTTACAATTGCTTAGAACTCGCTTATTATTGGTCCTACAAGTTTGGGATGGTAAACAAGCTACAGGAAATCATGGGCTGGGAATTTTTTTGTGTGGTCGGATTTGACCTTGGACCCCCTCCTTCCAGGTCAAACGAAGATAGCCAAACTTAAAGTGCTTATAACTCGCGTATTATTGGTCTTGGAGGTTTGGGATGGTAAACCAACATATAGGAAATCATGGGCTGGGATTCTTTTGGTGTGGTCAGATTTGACCTGGGACCCCTCCTTCAAGGGCAGTTGAGGATAGCTAAACTTACAATTGCTTAGAACTCGCTTATTATTGGTCCTACAAGTTTGGGATGGTAAACAAGCTACAGGAAATCATGGGCTGGGAATTTTTTTGTGTGGTCGGATTTGACCTTGGACCCCCTCCTTCAAGGTCAAACAAGGATAGCCAAATTTAAAAAGTGCCTATAACTCACTTATTATTGGTCCGAGAGGTTTGGGATGGTAAACCATCCTAAATTCTTTGGCTGGGAATCTTTTGGTATGGTCAGATTTGACCTTTGGACCCCTTCTTCATGGTGGAATGAGGATATTGCATTTATAGTATTTCTTTAAATATTTTTAACCTACTTTTTACCCTTAAACAATTACCTTGTTACTTTATTTCATAATACCATTTGCAGGGCACAACTTTTTTGTCGTTTTCTTCTGTCAGCTTCGGAATATCTTTCGAACATGTGTTCAGTTACCATTTACTGTATTTCTGTACAGCCCTTTCCCTGATAATTATGCTTTCCTCTCATTATCACCATCACAAATCAAAAACATTCAGTCAGCTGACACAGTGCCCGTTCACGGGCACTCTCCTCTTGTCTTAATACTTTTAGCACTCACCTTTATATCCTTTTCGGGACGCTTTGTTTTTGTTATGCAAAAACATTATCTTTTTTTTTTGCGAGCGATCCTCTAGTTTTTTATCTAGGGTTGGCCATCTCGGGCCAACCCTAGATACTGTTATGGGATTTTTCGCGTCTTTCTTCAAGAATTTCGGGCGTTTCGAGTGGAAACTAATTCCCGTTTTCGGATCGTTTTGAATAATTTCAACTAGTAAACGTTCTGTAACTTTCACAGTTTTTGATCTTTTGTTTTTAAGATTTGTGGAGGGATTTTTATTATTGACCTCAGCAACCTAATTAAAAACAGGAAATGAACTGTGCTGATAAGATCTATCTGGACCGCGTTTTTCTTGAAAACATCTTTTCTTTAGTAAAATCTACTAAACCTCGGAAAAAACGTCTTTTGATTAGTCTGGTACCCTGTCTATTTTTCTTCTGGGACCCCCCGGAAATTGTACACGGGCGGCACTGATTTGGGACTATATTATAATAACTGATTTGACTTTATAATAACTGATCTGATTTGGGACTATATTTATTATAATAACTGATTTGACTTTATAATAACTGATCTGATTGACCTTTGGCAAAATTAAATATATAATAAAGAAGTCCATATTTAAATATCTCTAACGCTATATAATTTAATTGTTACAGTATATTAATTATATCATGTTTATTACAATAACAGGTTTGACTTTTTTAAATATCTGAAGAACATAAACACCTGTTGAGATCTACAATCTTGCACTAACTCTGTTCAAAATATTTTTTTATTGTTTTATTGAAGCCAGCAGTATAATATCTACACCAATTTAACAGCAAAATCAATAGGTTATGTTCCTTTTGATTTGAGGAAGATTGGTGTAATATTATCCAAGATATTATTTTGAAAAATTACTGTGCACAGCAAATAATAAATAATATTCTTCTTAATTTTGTCAAGGTCAAAGCACTGTTGTCTAAGTTCTCTGTGTGATATGAAAACAACTGATTCCACCACAGAATTGTGACAAAGCTGAATAACTGTTGAGGTCAATCCAGAAGTGCCTTCTGATATTCCCCACTAAAGATAGCATGAGTGATAAAGCCTGCCTTTCCTCTCAGTTAATCCCACATATTTAGTGTTTGATGTCATTTTTATTGCATTAAATTCCATATACAAGTCACAGAGAAGAATATTATTTATTATTTGCTGTGCATAGTAATTTTTAAAAGATGTATCTTGGACAATATTGGACCAATTTCCCTCAAATCAAAACGAACATAACCTCAAGAAATTTGCATTTCAATTGGTATAGACATTATATTGCTAGCTTCGATGAAACAATCACAAAAATTACTTTTAACAGAATTCCAGCAAGATTATGGATCTCAACAGGTGTTTGTGTTCAAATATTTAAAAAAGCTAAACCAGTTCTTGTTATAAATATAATTTAACTAATATACTGTAACACAATGAAATAATATAGAGTTAGGGATAGTTAAGTATGCAGATTTATTTATTTCATGTTCTGAAAGTTGAGATTTTATGTCTCATGTAACAGCAACAGCCAGGATCATATTAAGACAGGTACTCTGCATTGTCATTTGGGGGAATCATACCTACACAGAGGTGACAGCCTATCATTAGATGTCAAACCTGCTAACCCACAAGGCCATTCTATTTTATCAAGTATAAGAAATCCTATGTGAAGCACTGTGGTCTAAGTTCTCTGTGTGATATGAAAACAACTGATTCCACCACAGAATTGTGACAAAGCTGAATAACTGTTGAGGTCAATCCAGAAGTGCCTTCTGATATTCCCCACTAAAGATAGCATGAGTGATAAAGCCTGCCTTTCCTCTCAGTTAATCCCACATATTTAGTGTTTGATGTCATTTTTATTGCATTAAATTCCATATACAAGTCATAGAGAAGAATATTATTTATTATTATTTGCTGTGCATAGTAATTATATCCCCAGACGAAAGTCGGGGATATATTGGATTCAGGTCCGTCGCGCCGCCGCCGCCGCCGCCGCCGCCGCCGCCGCCGCCGCCGCCGTAGAAATTTCCTTGTGGACGCGATAACTCAAAAACAAATTAATATTTTTTTTTCAAACTTGGTACACATGTTAAGGGTGCCCAAAGGAAGATCCCTATTTTAAGGTGACCTTAAACTCCCAGTAAAAAAGAACTTATGGCCACCTTAAGGTCAAAAATTGGACTTTTGGCCACTTAGAGCCCTGTAGGTCACAAACTATGATGCTCAGCTGGCTGAAATTTTACCTGACAACACATTAATATGTTCTTAGTACATGTGCCGAAAATCACGACTTTAAGTTGAGGAGAAAATTGTCTTTGAGGCCCATAAATACCCCCACTTAGGGATTTTTTGCTATACTTTTCACATATTTTGCCCTATAATTTGGAAGTGGTAATTCTGATGAGTCTCAAACTGTGCTAGGTATAACTTTGATATGTAATCCTTGTCTGTAGAAAATTTTAGGGCTGTAGGTTTACCCAAAGGGGTCGACTTAAGGTCTCAAAAGTGCCCACAGAGACCCAATTTATGCACTTTTTGCCACTTTCAAGCACTGTAGCTTTAAAACTATGTCTCTCATCTAAGTTAAATATCATCTGGGAATATATCTATGTGTTTTCTTATATGTGCCCCAACATTTAGGCCTTTAATAGACAGTTAACCTGTGTATCAGGACCATAAACACCCACCCGAGTGACCCTTATAAGACATTTTTCACATCTTTTTCCCTGTAACTTGGAAATGGTAAGTCTGAGAAGTTTCAAACTGTATTAGATATATATTCTGTGTGTAATCTTAGTATGTAACAGATTTTAAGTCTGAAGCTTTAATTTTGAAGGTCAAATTGAGGTCTCTAAAAGGCTCCCAAAGACCCAATATTTGGACTTTTTGCTACTTTTAAGCCCTGTGACTGTCAAACTATGTGACTGATAGAGCTCAAATCCTATCTGGGAAGATATTAGTATGTTATTTATATATGTGCCAAAAATTAAGGCTTTAAGAAGACATTTAACCTGTGTATGAGGACCATAAATCCCCACCCGAGTGACCATTTTTAGACATTTTTCACATATTTTGCCCTGTAACTTGGAAATGGTAAGTCTAAGAAGTTTCAAACTGTATTAGATGCATATTCTATGTGTAATCTTAGTATGTGACAAATTTTAAGTCTGAAGCTTTAATTTGAAGGCCACATTTAGGTCTCTAGAAGGCCCCATAAAGACCCAGTATTTGGACTTTTTGCCAATTTTAAGGCCTTTGACTGTTAAACTATGTGACTGATACAGCTGAAATCTCATCTGGGAATACATTATTATGTTCTTTTTACATGTGCCAAAAATCAAGGCTTCAAGTAGACATTTAACCTGTGTATGAGGACCTTAAACACCCACCTGAGTGACCCTTTTAAGACATTTTTCACATATTTTGCTCTGTAACTTGGAAATGGTAAGTCTGAGAAGTTTCAAACTTTATTAGATACATATTCTATGTGTAATCTTAGTATGTAACAAATTTTAAGTCTGAAGCTTTAATTTGAAAGCCACATCGAGATCTCTAAAAGGCCCACAGAGACCCAATATTTGGACTTTTTGCCACCTTTAAGCCCTGTGACTGTTAAACTATGTGATTGATGGAGCTGAAATCCCATCTGGGAATGCATTATTATGTCCTTTTTACATATGGCGAAAATCAAGGTTTTTAGTAGACATTTAACCTGTGTATGAGGGCCATAGACACTCGCCCAAGTGCCTTTTTGGACATTTTTTCCGTATTTTGCCCTGTTATTTGGAAATGCTTAGTGTGACAAGTCTTAAACTGTATTATATATAATTTTTGTTTGTTATGTATGTCCCCCAAAAAGTTTCAGATCTGTAGTTTAATTGCTAAGGTCTCTTTAACAATTGTAAAATGCCCACAGAAACCCAATTTATGGACATTATGCCACTTTAAAGCCCAGTAACTGTCAAACTATGTGGGTTATAGAGCTGAAATCTTTGAATTTTTAAAAGGAAATGCCTGTCTATTTAAATTTTGAATATTAATAATGTTATGGCTATCTTAGTCTTTTAAGAACTTATTTTTGTGTGTTATACCTCTGCTTGCTGAGTTTTTAACTTTTTAAAATGAAACTGGTTAAACGCCGGTTAAACATATTCAAGTAGACAAAATGGACACTTTAAGTGAGCTTTAAGTCCCAATATTAATGAAATTATATCCGTATGTAGTAAAACTAGGGGATTTTTAACCCTCAACTAGCCCAGTTTTATTCAACTTGCCTCAGTTAATTTTGGCACAGCTCCTACAGTTATGAACTCATTTCAGTTGATAATCACATACTTAAAATTCTCAATTCTTTTTGTATTTGAGTACCCCTTTTATATAGATTGTTTGTTTACCATTTTTGCTGTAGCACTCCATCTCTTTGAGAGAACATGTAAACTGTGTAAAAAAGATGTAGAAGATGAGATACATTTTGTTTGTGTTTGTCCAGCTTTAGAGCTGATTCGTATGAAATATTTCAAAATTTTAAATATAGATAAATCTGAATTATTAATAGATCAATTATCAAGGGTATTAACTCATATGAATGTCAATATGGTTATTAATTTTATTTTTGATTTGTGGCAAGAAAGAAAAAGTAAATTATATTGTTAATTTTTATGTATTGAATTGCTGTCTTTATTTACTGTATCTTACCTCAAAATATGTTTGCTCTGTTTGTTATTAACTCTCTATTTAAAGTGACTTATAAGCCCATATAGGGCTGGGTATTACTTCAATAGTTTTTGTATAATCCTTGTCAACATAATACATGTCACTATAATAAACTAATAAACTAAACTAAGTCCCAACCCACATCCCCCACCCGGATTCCCCCCACCCACCTCTGCTTGCTGAGTTTTTCACTTTTTAAAATGAAACTGGTGAAACATATTGAAGTAGACAAAATGGACACTTTAAGTGAGCTTTAAGTCCCAATATTAATGAAATTATATCCTTATGTAGTAAAACTAGGGGATTTTTAACCCTCAACTAGCCCAGTTTTATTCAACTTGCCTCAGTTAATTTTGGCACAGCTCCTACAGTTATGAACTCATTTCAGTTGATAATCACATACTTAAAATTCTCAATTCTTTTTGTATTTGAGTACCCCTTTTATATAGATTGTTTGTTTACCATTTATGCTCAACCCACATCCCCCACCCGGATTCCCCCCACCCACCTCTGGGACCTCCAGCTATATTGAGTGACACTAAATAAACAAAGGTATTTAATGATATCAGATGAGAAACAAAGAACTCAATGGGGTTGCAGATCTTGTGTAATAGTGAGAGAGGTGTGGAGAAGGGGAGAGGGGTGGGGGTGGGAGGTGGTGGGCTTCATTACATATAACACAAAGGGGAGTCAGAACTGAGATTGTGTCACATATTTAGGTTGCATATATATGGACCACATATATAGGTATAGAGGAAATGAATAACTGAAAACAATTTGCAAATTCTAAAAATAATATAATAAAATAATAATATAAATAATTTTTTTTTAAATAATATTTTATTTGTGAACAAATATAGAAACAGATATGCGCTTTTGGGATTATGAATTTTAGAATGGACATTGAATCATCAATCATTTAAATACTTTGAAGGAAGATTGAAAAGTATGATGAGTTGAGTTAAAAATAATATTTTATTTGTCAACAAATATAGAAACAGATATGCTCTTTTGGGATTATTATTTTAGAATGGACATTCATCAATCATTTAAATACTTTGAAAATAGGTTTAGAGTTATCATTGCAGGAAGATTGAAAATATAATTTGAGTTATGTATTCGGCGTCTGGGGATACACCATCTTCCTTGGAAGATATAAACAGAGTAGATTGATGTGCTGAAGTTCATATAATAATGGGTAATTATGTTTTTAAAAATTCCCGATCAAAACCTGTGGCGTGAGTGATGACCTGTCTGGGGATATGTTGGCGCCGAGTTGGCCCAATCTAGTTTTTAAAAGATGTATCTTGGACAATATTGGACCAATTTCCCTCAAATCAAAAGGAACATAACCTCAAGAAATTTGCATTTCAATTGGTATAGACATTATATTGCTAGCTTCGATGAAACAGTCACAAAAATTACTTTTAACAGAATTCCAGCAAGATTATGGATCTCAACAGGTGTTTGTGTTCAAATATTTAAAAAAGCTAAACCAGTTCTTGTTATAAATATAATTTAACTAATATACTGTAACACAATGAAATAATATAGAGTTAGGGATAGTTAAATATGCAGATTTATTTATTTCATGTTCTGAAAGTTGAGATTTTATGTCTCATGTAACAGCAACAGCCAGGGTCATATTAAGACAGGTACTCTGCATTGTCATTTGGGGGAGTCATACCTACACAGAGGTGACAGCCTATCATTAGATGTCAAACCTGCTAACCCACAAGGCCATTCTATTTTATCAAGTATAAGAAATCCTATCTGAAGCACTGTGGTCTAAGTTCTCTGTGAGATATGAAAACAACTGATTCCATTTCAGAATTGTGACAAAGCTGAATAACTGTTCAGGTCAATCGAGAAGTGCCTTCTGATATTCCCTAGTGAAGGTAGCATGAGTGATAAAGCCTACCTTTCCTCTCAGTTAATCACACATATTTAGTGTTTGATGTCATACCTACACAGAGGTGACAGCCTATCATTGGATATGAAAAATGACATCAAACACTAAATATGTGTGATTAACTGAGAGGAAAGGTAGGCTTTATCACTCATGCTACCTTCACTAGGGAATATAAAAAGGCACTTCTGGATTGACCTCAACAGTTATTCAGCTTTGTCACAATTCAGAAATGGAATCAGTTGTTTTCATATCACACAGAGAACTTAGACCACAGTGCTTCACATAGGATTTCTTATACTTGATAAAATAGAATGGCCTTGTGGGTTAGCAGGTTTGACATCTAATGATAGGCTGTCACCTCTGTGTAGGTATGACTCCCCCAAATGACAATGCAGAGTACCTGTCTTAATATGACCCTGGCTAGTAATTTTTAAAACATTTATCTTAATATTGGACCAATTTTCCTCAAATCAAAAGGAACATAACCTCTAGAAATTTGCCTTTAAATTGGTATAGATATTATATTGCTAGCTTCAATAAAACAATCACAAAAATTATTTTAAACAGAGTTAGTGCAAGTTTGTGGATCACAACAGGTGTTCATGTTCTTCAAATATTTTTTAAAAAGTCACACCAGTTATTGTAATAAATATGATATAATTAATATACTATAACACAATAAAATGATAGAGTTAGGGATATTTAAATACGGACTTCTTTATTATGTGGATTTAATTTTGTCAAAGGTCAAAGTTGTGATTTTTATGTCTCATGCAACAGCAACAGCCAGGGTCATTTTATGACAGGTACTCTGCATTATTATTTGGGAGAGTCATACCTACACAGAGGTGACAGCCTATCATTGGATGTCAAAACCAGCTAACCCACAAGGCCTTTCTATTTTGTCAAGCATAAGAAATATCTGAAGCACTGTGGTTTAAGTTCTCTATGTGTGATATGAAAACAACTGATTCCACCACAGAACTGTGACAAAGCTGAATAACTGTTTAGGTCAATCCAAAAGTGCCTTCTGATATTCCCCAATAAAGGTAGCACAAGTGATAAAGTGTGCCTTTCCTCTCAGTTTATCACACCTATTTAGTGTCATATATCATTTTTATTTCATAATGATCCATACACAATTCACAGAGGAAAATTGTTTTAATTGAACATTATATTTTGCATTTCCTGTTCATTGCTGTACATACTAACTTTTAAAAGTAGTATCTTGGCCAATATATTGCCAAACTTTTTCAAATCAAGAAAATATAACTTAGGGTACAAGTCTAAAATGCTTGTTAAAATTTCGATTTGATTTTTATGACAAGGTTTCATACCCACTTCTCGGGGAGCCGTTTTTGTTGAAAAATATTATTCAGGGTACCAGTCTGAAAAGCTTGTTCAAGCCCACCATCCACGCATGCGCATTCCTCTATTTTCGAGATCTGTCACTTCAAAACTTCAAATATTGCCAGAAGACGTAAGGAAAGGGTTAAATGTGAAAGAAATAATAAAATAAATATAAAATATATAGCTTATTGATGTGTAAGAAGAAATATTTCCGAAAAATGTCGAAATCTGCATGTTTAGGTAAAATCTTCTAATATCGCCCACAGCTGAAGCGATCAGTGTCGGGAAACCCCCTCAAAGAACTGCTGTGTCTGCGCATATTTGCTCATTAATATTAATGAGGTAGGTCCGTGAACAGGAAATATGTTGGTACTGTTCAGCCAGTGAATTTCGTCACCCCAGTGAAGTTCGTCACCTGCCGTAAAAATGCTCAAGGATAGGCAATATTCATATTTAAATAAATGGAATAACTGCTTTTAGCAACAAGGTATACATGTATGCTGAAAGTTCATAGTAAAAACTCTTTAATATTGCCATAAAATGCAGGTGACGAACTTCACTTGGGTGACGAAATTCACTGGCTGAGCAGTAGTTTTCATCTTAAACCAGCCTTTTTATTTGTCAGGAAACCCCCGTCAAAGAGCTGCCGTGTCTGCGCATATTTGCTCATTAATATTAATGAGGTACTGCCTGGCGCCACAAATTGGCACACCTTGGACACAAAAAGCTTAATTTTGATTGTTTTGACTGTAATTTCGTGAATTCCTTTTTATTGAAATATGTTTTCACACAAGCACAAGTTATAAAAGCATTTTACAGACATAAAATCAACAAAATAAATGTTTTATTCTCGCTTTTAATGAGCGATAATATAATTTCTACATGAAATCAGCACCTCAAATTGGCACAATTTGCATACGGAAATTCCCGAAGATATTTAAATTATTTCTGTCGTCACTTCTACTTCCTTATTTGTTAAGCGAAAATGCGCGAGTGTGGGCGATAAAGAACCATTGTTATTAAATATTTTAACTTCTGTTTTGTGCCAATTTGAGGCATGTGCCATTATATGGCACCAGGCAGTAGGTCTGTGAACAGGAAATATGCTGGTAGTTTTCATCTTAAACCAGCCTTTCTATTTGTAAAATATTGTCCGGAAACCTCCTCAAAGAACTGCCGTGCCGTGACCGTGCATATTTGCTCATTAATATTAATGAGGCAGGTCCGTGAACAGGAAACATGCTGGTAGTTTTCATCTTAAACCAGCCTTTCTGTTATAAAATATTGTCAGGAACCCCCCTCAAAGAACTGCTGTGACCTTATATTTGCTTAGGCAGGTACTTTTTATCTTAAAGCAGCATATCAATTTATAAAATATTATTAACCACAAATCTATAATATATTTACCACGAATCTATAATATATTTACCACGAATCTACCAAATATTTACTGCGAATCTTCCAATATTGACTGCATATCTTCCTGACATATATTCCAGATACCCAGTACTAGTATATTAGAAATTTCAAAGAAAAACTGGTTTATAAGATTAAATATCAGTGAACTTCCGGTCCACGGACCTGCCTCATTAATATTAATGAGGAAATATGACCTGATTGGATTTCTTGGATGAGGGTTTAGTACTGTACTGTAAGTTCACGTCACGAGTTTTGTTTATCGGTATCCAGAAGTATTTTATAAATTTCAAAGAAAACTTGGTTTAAGATTAAATACCAGTGCACTTCCTGTCCATGGACCTGCCTGATTAACATTAATGAGTTAATATGCGGTCACAGAATTTCTTGAATAAATAGAAAAAAGGCTGGCTTATGATTAAATACCTGTGCTTTTCCTGTCCATGGACCTGCCTCATTAATATTAATATGCAAATATGAGGTTACAGAATTTCTGGGATAAATAAAAAAAGTCTTCATTATGATTAAATACCAGTGAACTTCCTGTCCGCGGACCTGCCTCATTAATATTAATGAAAAAATATGACGTAGTCGAATATCTTGGCTGAGGGTTTACTACTGTACTGTAACTTCATGCCACAAGTTTTGTTCAGTATCCATATGTTTTGACCTTCAAAACATTTTCAACGTTGGTCCACTGGTTGCAATACACTGGTTAAAATTCTTATTAATTAATAATAAAAATATTTTCTAAAATAGATAAAAAGTCGGTTAAAAATTGTGGGCTCACTCAAGATATATAATGATGATTAAATTTTGTCTAACTTTCCCCAAATCCCTTATTACTGCTCAACATCATCTTGAACAAAAATCCACTATTGGCGCACGGGTGTCCCTCTGTTGGCAATTTCAATAACTGCCATGACTGCGCATATTTGCTCATTAATATTAATGAGGTGGGTCCGTGAACAGGAAATATGCTGGTAGTTTTCATGTTAAACCAGCCTTTCTATTTATAAAATATTGTCAGGAAACCCCCTCAAAGAACTGCCGTGACCGCGCATATTTACTCATTAATATTAATGCAGCAGGTACGTGTGCGAAAATATGCTGGTAGTTTCCATCTTAAACCAGCCTTTCCATTTATAAAATATTGTCAAGAAACCCCCTCAAAGAACTGGCGTGACCTTATATTTGCTCATTAATATTAATTAGGCAGGTACTGGTAGTTTTCATCTTAAACCAGCATATCAGTTTATAAACTATTTACTGCGAATCTGCCAATATTGACCGTGCATATTCTAGATACCCAGTACTAGTATATTCTAAATTTTTAAAAAAAAGCTGGTTTAAGATTACATACTAGTGAACTTCCTGTCCGCGGACCTGCCTCATTAATATTAATGATGAAATATGAGGTCACAGAATTTCTTGGATAAATAGAAAAAAGGCTGGTTTATGATTATATATCAGTGAACTTCCTGTCCACGGACCTGCCTCATTAATATTAATAAGGAAATATGACCTAGTCAAATTTCTTGGATGGTGGTTTAATACTGTACTGTAAGTTCACGCCAAGAGTTTTGTTTATCGGTAACCAGCATTATTTTATAAATTTCAAAGAAAAGTTGGTTTAAGATTAAATACCAGTGCACTTCCAGCCCATGGACCTGCCTGAATAACATTAATGAGGAAATATGAGGTCACAGAATTTCTCGAATAAATAGAAAAAAAGCTTGGTTTATGGTTACATACCAGTGAACTTCCAGTCCACGGACCTGCCTCATTAATATTAATGAGGAAATATGATCTAATCAAATTTCATGGATGGTGTTTATTACTCTACTGTACATTCACGCCAAGAGTTTTGGTTATCATAATCCAGCAGTATTTCATAGATTTTAAAGAAAAGCTGGTTTAAGATTAAATACCAGTGCACTTCCTGTCCACGGACCTGCCTCATTGAAATATGTTACTCTCTTACTTATACCTCGGCTGTAATATACTCTCTGTAAACCTTTCACACATGACATACACGCATTAAGCCATGCCATTCTGCCAAACCCTAGATATGTGACCGATTCATTCGATCACTGATTGCTTGTTTTGGCTTTGTTGTGCAGTGGGTAACACTCGCCTCCCACCTCTGTATCTGCAGTTCAAACCTGCCAGACCTTATGTCTGGCAGTTGCTTACCGATGCTCGACAGTCTACAGTACAGAATCTTGACCAAGTAGCATGTACTAGTTTCCTTTGCCTTTAAAACTACTTGTCTTGATATAAGGTATCAGGTATCTAAGTGCTTAATCTCCGATCTCGCGGATTCTAAGGCACACCATCCAAATTATAATGCATGAATCATAAGTCGTAAGACATGATAATAAGTTCGTCACCAGGGGACTGTTGGTGTTCGGTAGTAAGAAAACCTAGGGTGGAAAAGAGGTTTTCTTACTACCGAACATAGATATAACCTATTCAATTGCAATTTACACTGCAGTATCTTGACCAACTAGTATGTACTGGTTTCCACTGCCCTTAAAACTAGCCATTATGGTATATCCTATACAATGTTTTGAAAGCAATACTAAAATCGGATTAAATCAAATCAAATTCAGGTTAGCACTTCGAGTGAGAGGAGGGCCCACATCTAATTGCAATGTTTTGAGTAGAGTGTAAAAATTATTACTGGTTTGAAGGACAGATTTTCACATTTATTAATATGGAGAGTTATGCAAAAACTTTACATTTAAACAATGCAAGGTATTTGCTTACCTATTTTGATGACATCACGATGCAGCATGGCTGCATCTTCACCAGAGTAAACATGATTCAAACAATGATGCTTTGGCAAAATTGCAGCAAATACATCATGTGGCACCACAAATACAGTAATGTTGACGGATTTCATCCTGTTGAGTATCCTGACTGTGAAAACTTGACACTCTGAGGAAGCAGTTTCATTCACGTGTGCAATATGTTGATAGTCAGATGGATGCTTTAGAGTGTCATTTTTTATGAACCATAACTTTCTCTGCTGTTTTGGCGATCTCAAAACTGTGACATCACTCTGTCTAAATATATCCATCATTATTGCTGGTGTAAGGAATGTTGAAAATGCAAGATAGTCTATCCTCTCCATCTTGTTATTATTTGAAGAAGGCATGTTCAATGATGTTGCTCTGCTGCTATTGTGAACATATCTCAGATTGAAACATTTAACAAAAGGCACATCCAAGATATGGCCCAGAGTGGCACTCTGGTTGTTCTCTGTTGTGTGCACCGCAACTGATGCTTCATCGAGAGCTCTTCTCAAAAGGCTAACACAACTTGTAGGCTTCCTGAATTTGCATAATATTATTATTATTGATCATAAAGTTATGTAAAGTTCAGAAAATATTTTTTTTACATATGTTATGGTAGAAATTCCAATCTACTAGAATTTAAAATTCTACCGGTATAAAATCCTGTATCTCTCAGATTTAATTTTGTACAAAGTCAATTACATTTCGAAACTGAGAGCAATAATTAAATCTGCTAGAATGGACTTTCTACCAGCAGAAACTTCAATTAGAATTTCTACCAAGTTCATCTTGGTCATTTGAGCTTTTACTGGCAGACTTTGGACTTACTACCATGACATATATTTAGTAAATTATATGGGTCTTGCAATAATTCTGTGTACATGACCTTGCAAATCACCTTGAGCTTTAGCGTATTTTGTTTTGCTGAACGATTGAAAAAGTTTAACTTGAAAGTGTACGATCCCAACAAAAGCCTCAATCATGTTTTGCTGGATGCTGTGTCATATTCTTTGACCCCATCATTTGAAAGAGATGGAATTGTTGGGCCTAAACATATCACCAATAGTTTCCTATTTAATTGTTATCTATATATGAAGCAAATGTTGGCGAATGAACTACTTCAAATGAAATGTCAGGCTAAAATCTAAAAATTGTCTTGGATGCCTGATGAATAAATTTTGAACAAGTTTTTACCCCACAGGCCTTAAGGGCTGTCGGGGTATTGTTTTCAACCATGGTGTCTGGATGGGCAGGCTTTCGGGTGGGTGGGCAGCGGGAAAAAGTTTGTCCGGGCTGTATCTCAGAAACCGTAAGGTGTAGAAGTTGATACGTGGTAGGGACATTGGTTAGGGGTGTAGGTGTGCAACATCATGGTGTGACCTTGATTTTACCTTTGACCTTGCTGCAATGACCTTGAGTTTGAAAATTTTATCCGGGCTATATCTCGGCAACCGTAAGATGTAAGAAGTTGATATTTGGTAATGACATTGATTGGGGGTTGTAGGTCTGCAACATCATGGTTTTACCTTGATTTGACCTTTGTTCTTGCCATAGTGACCTTGACCTATAAAATCTTGTCAAGGCCATATATGAGAAATCGTAACATGTAGGAAGTGTATACTTGCTAGGGACATTGGTCAGGGTTTGTAGTTGTGCAACTTCATGGTATGACCTTGATTTGACCTTTGACCTTGTCATAGTGATCTTGACGTATAATATCTTGTGTCCTGCAAATGGTATTCAGAAGTACCAAGTTAACTGCTGAGGTGTAAAAAGTAGGTGGAAAACATATTTCAACAAAATACTGTAAATGCAATAATTTTCAAGTTACAACTGATATACTCAACAGTGAGAATTGCTACAAGTTTGCAATTTTACTCTGGTACAGCTGACCCAAAAGTAGGTGAATAACAAATTTAAACCAAATTCTGTAAGAGCAATAGTTTTCAAGTTACAACTGATTTACTTAAATTGGAAACCTGAAAGTAGCTATTGTGCAGCAATGCCATGAGCTACAGGTCGGCAATTTCACTATGTTATAGATCATCCAAAAGTAGTGAATAACATATTAAAATATATTCTAAATGCAATAGTTTTCAAGTTATAACTGATTTACTCACCAGTGATAACCTCAAGGTATATATTACTCGGCTATGCAATGAGCTACAGGTCTGCAATTTTACTATGTTATGGCTGACCCCAAAGTAGCTGAATAAGAATTAATGCAAAATTCTCTAAATGCAATAGTTTTAAAGTTCCAACTGATTTACTCAACAGTGATAACCTGAAAGTAGCTTTTGCTCAGCTATGCCATGAGCTACATGTCTGCAATTTTACTATGTTATAGCTGACCCAAAAGTATGTGAATAACATATTTAAAGAAAATACTCTTAATGCAATAGTGTTCAAGTTATAACTGCTTTACTCAACAGTGATAACCTCAAAGTAGCTATTCCTCAGCTCTGAAATAAGCTACAGGTCTGCAATTTCACTATGTTATGGCTGATCCAGAAGTAAGTGAATAACATATTTAAAGAAAATTCTCTAAATGCAATAGTTTTCAGGTTCTAACTGATTTATGCAATAGTGATAACCTCAGAGTAGCTATTACTCAGCTATGCAGTGAGCTACACGTCTGCAATTTTACTTACTCAACAGTGATAACCCCAAAGTAGCTATTACTCAGCTATACAATGAGCTGTAGGTCTGCAATTTTACTATGTTATAGCTGATCCAGAAGTAGCTGAATAACATATTTGTACAAAAATGACTAAATGCAAAAGTTTTCAAGTTACAAGTAGTTTTACTCATTATAGAAGTTACTGAAAAGTAAAAAAAAGCTATTACCCACTTAGCTATTGGGACAGACTCCCAAGTTACTCACCAAGTTGTAGTGAAGGAAAAAGTAACTGAATAACATACGTTAACAAAATACTCTAAATGCAATACTTTGAAGTCATAAGTGATTTAGTGCATGTTGATTTCATGACTTTTAATACGCGAGAAATTATTTTTAAAATTCATAAATAATTAAGAAAGATCCAAGCCTGATACTCTCATAAGTGAATCTACTTGTAGTCTTGTGCATATGTGCAAGATATGCAAGAAATCACTGCAGTAGTCAATGAGAAAATTGTGATAAAGTGTTGAAATGTTCACACTTAGGGTGGGGGTACCTTGTACACTTGTAATGGCTCTGGGGAACAGACTAACAGATCTGCATGTGTTGGAACAGTTTTACATCCTTGATAGATAAGGTATTGTTTAAAAAAACCCAGCATGTCTCTGGGCCTTGTCTTTTCAGAGGAAAAGTTGTTCACACAGATGCCAGTGCGGACACGTATGCCGCAGAGTGATGCCACAAGTCAGCTGACATAAAAAGGGAACTTGTTACCTTGTAAGGTTCATAATAACAGCATCATAAGTGAGACTGTTTATGTCTTCCATCAGGGTACCAATTTGCATCCTCTGTTCAACTAGAACAAATAAGAGGTATACAAATGCTAAGAACCACAGGTTGAAATATTTAAGCTTATTAATATAGAAATATGTTTACTTAATCGATATGCAGATAAAATATATTGGGAGCTTTGAAACTATTACAGTACATAAATAGTTCATGAAAATAAAAATAGAAGAAAATCTCAAAATATATGAGTAATGTGTTCACTGTGAATTTGACTAGGATGATTTGAATTTTGTAAACTAAAAGTGACCATACTATTTTTCCAAGTTTAGTCATATAGCACTTTTCATTGATTTGTTGTACATTAAAGTTGTAATAATTGATAGCAGTACCATTTCGTGAACACTATTTAAATAATAGTAAATATGTTTGTATCTCAACTTACCATTGTACCCGGAAAAGGAGTGGCACAATTTTAAATCATTTCTGTTGTCTGTAAAATATAATTAGCCATATATGTTATAAGAAATTCTCTCATTTAGGTCAAAATATTACAAGCAAATGAAGCAGTGAAAATATCACCAGCAAAAGATATTGTAGAAAATACAATATTTTAATATTTCATAATATATATTGAACCTGTTATTTACTAATTTTGTGTATAATATTATTGTGAGCACTTATTTACCTGGCATAATCAATGGTTCATCTGTCAACAACATGGCAGTTTCATAGTGTCCAGCATTCAATGCAATATCCAAGGCAACTTTTCCATTTTTAGTTGCAATAGCTTTGTCAGCCCCTTTCTGCAAAAGATATTTAACTTCCTCAACCATGCCCTTGGAACTAGCAAATATAAGAAATGTATAACCATTTTTATTTTGTTTGTCAACTTCAAGAGCTTTTTCAACTGCAAATTCCATGGTTCTGTTGAATGCATGACCATCAGATCCAGACCAAAAACTATCATTTTTGGTCCAAAAGATATCAGTGTTAAATAGCCGATCTGGGATAGTGCATAGTACTTGATCAAGCTGATTTTGTAAGCAGAATCTCACAGCAAGTTTAACATAGGAATGCCTATGCTTCGAACAAAATATGTACTTCACAAGACACTGTAACATGTCTGGGTTTGAGCTCATGCAAGAAATTATCACAACAGTTGGGTCAAATACATCAAAGCGGAATTGATAATTCAACAATAACTGTGCAATCGGCACATTGTCAAATGTGATGCACTTCTTCAGAAGTTTGGTGAAACAATTTCCTTTCAGTCTTGTAGGAGCATATTGTTTTAGAAGCATGTTTGTGATGCAAACACTTGCATTTGAGTTCACTGTCATAGAATGATTGATGGCACTGTCCAAAAGTTTTTCAATGCTTTCGTCACTGATGCACTCATGTTCTGCATTTTGAAGTAATAGTGCCATATTATCGGGGCTTTCATTTTGAACAGCATATTCTATCGCTGTTGAGGATTGTTTATCCCTTGCAAAAACACGAGCATTTTTCTCAAGTAGCAACTGGATACAATGCTGCGAAGAGTTTTGGGTTGCCACAATTAAAGGTGTTCTACCATGAGCATCAATGCCATTCACATTTGCCCCTGCATTGATTAATTTATCAAATTGATCTCTGGTTCCTTCACCAGCTTGACACATAGAAAACAATTGATCTTGTGCAGATGAGGGACTTTTGCTTATTCTCTCATCCAAATGCACTCCAGACTCAGTCAAGTTGGTCAAATAGGATGAAATATCCATATATCCAAAAGAGCGTGCTACGTCTTGTAGTGGAATTCCATATTTGTTAGGTATGTTTACATCAGCACCATTTTCAATCAAATACCTAACTATGTCTAATGATTTTTCAGTCAAGGCAACCAGAAGAGGAGTATTCATTGAATGGTCGCATTTATTGACGCTAGCACCACGGCTTATCAGACACTCTACCAGGGCCATACTTTTGTATGGAATAGCTTGCAGCAGTGGAGTGATTCCATATTGTTTTGTAACATCAGGCAATGCCCCTTGCTTTAAAAGAAAATCCAAAATATCCACTTGTTGCTTTTGAACAGCAAAGTGCACGGCTGTATAACCATTTGCCATATGAAAATTTAACAGAGAACCATTTTCGACCAACAGTTTAACTACAAGCGTATTGCCTGTGGAAGCAGCCACATGAAGTGCATTTTCATTAGCATCATTTCTGTCATTCATTCGGACTCCTTGTGTTATTAACCATTTTACAATTTGTATATTGTTTCTGATGGAAGATGTCATAAGTGGAGTGTCAAAAATATTATTACGGCAATTTATGTTAGCTCCTCTTTCTTTCAGTAATTGTGCCAGGGCTAAATGTCCGTTACTACATGCCACATGAAAAGGAGTGAAACATTGAAAACATGTATCCCTGAAATTAACTATTTCTTTTCTATATGTATCTAGAAGTTCTCTTACAGATTCAATATTCCCATCACAGCACTCTTCAATCATTTTGTCTTTTAGTGAATGATCAATAGGTATCTCTTTTTTAATTGACAGAAATGTTTGTACTTGTGTATGGTTGTTGCAAAAGGCACAGTCAATTGCATTTAATCCTTCATCATTTCTTACTGAAATATCTGACCCACTCTTAACTAAAAGCTTGACAATACTAAGATGTCCACTTCTCGCTGCAATTGTCAACGCAGTGTCTCCTTTCCAATTTGTATTGTGTATGTTCATCCCTATTGTAAGACAAGTTTCAACCTTGGCCATAGATCCATATTCAGCACATCTATGCAGTATATTTTGCCCTTTTGAATCTACTTCATCAATATCTGCCTCAAAGGCAAGGAGGGTGTCAATAACCTTTATTTGCCCATTATCAATAGCATAGTGCACTGCAGTTTGATCAAAAATATTTCTGTACCTAATACAGTGTTGATCCTCTTTAAGTAGAGTCAAAACTCTTTCAATATTTCCATGAAAGGCAGCTAACATAAGAGATGTCACTTTTGCATTGTTGTGTATGTCAGAATCTGATGGGATTATTATTCCTGGTAGTCTGTCATTTGTAGCTGAAGCCATGTTTCTCCCATTAAAAAATATTCTTGTTAATTTAACATAGAAGCCTTATATGTGTATAGATAGATGGATAGATAGATATTTTATTTGTGTGTCACAAACTTTAATATTCACATCCAGCCTATATAGGCTTATGAGACACATTGAAACTTTCAGACATTACAATTTACTATGAATTTGGCTGTTAAATTAACAGTAGTTGGATCACTGAGCAAATTTTCCATTTTGTATATATGCTGACTACAGACAACAGATATATATCAAGAACTGTAAAAATTTTCTACTGGGAAGTTAAAACAGAACTGAACAGTATTTGGTTATTATTTTAAGTTCATATTGATGTGGTAAATTTTGTAGAATTTTTATCAGCTTTCATTTTTATTTTAGGACCTCACTATTTATAAATGTTAAGTCAATGAAACAAATAAGTTTTACAACGAGAGAGAACTGGGGGTTATTTATTGTATCCCTGGACGAAAGTTGGGGATACTTAGAATTCAATATGGTCACGCCGCCGCCGCAGAGATTTCCTTTCAGATGCGATAACTTAAAAAATATTTTAGTTAGACCTTTCAAATTTGGTATGTGGGTATATATGGGTAGTGTCACAAACGCTATTGTTTTGTGACCTTGACCTTCAATTTCAAGGTCACTGGTGGCCTCTTAAAGGTCAGATTTTGGGCATTTTTTCACATTTTGGCACAGTTCTCATATACAGAAAGTTAGATCATCCTATGGCTGGTGTATGTAATACATATATATGTCCTCTGTAAGCATGCAGAAATTTGACCTTGAAGCTCTTCATTGAAGGTCATCCACAGACCCCAAAGTACCTCACCAAGTCCATTTTTGGCCTGTGTGTCGACAGATTTCACCGTTGCCGCTCTAACGAAAAAAATATTATAGCTAGCCTTCTCAAATTTGCAGGATATATTCATAACCATAAAATTTTGCCTGGGAATATTTTTGGCCTCATTTTGAAAAACAAGATGGCCGCTTTTTTACTCTCAGCAAGGACTTTTGTTGGCCCTCTAGAGCAAAGGATATGTTCCTCATTACAAAATCTTGACTGGGAATATTTTTGTCCTCATTTTGAAAAACAAGATGGCGTTCCTTTGTCAGTCATGAAAAGTGCTTATATCTCGCTTATTATTGATCCTAGAGGTTTGGGATGGTAAACCAACCTATAGGAAATCATGGGCTGGGAATCTTCTGGTGTGGTCGGATTTGACCTTGGGCCCCTCCTTCAAGGTCAAACAAGGATAGCCAAACTTAAAACTGCTTATAACTCGCTTTTTATTGGTCTAAGACACTTGGGATGGTAAACCAACCTATAGGAAATCATGAACTGGGAATCTTCTGGTGTGGTTGGATTTGACCTTGGGCCCCTCCTTCAAGGTCAAACGAGGATAGCCAAACTTAAAAGTGCTTATAACTCGCTTATTATTGGTCCTAGAGGTTTGGGATGGTAAACCAACCCATATAAAATCATGGAATGTGAATCTTGTGGTGTGGTCGGATTTGACCTTGGGCCCCCTCCTTCAATGTCAAACGAGGATAGCCAAACTGAAAAGTGCTTATAACTTGCTAATTATTGATCCAAGACACTTGGGATGGTAAACCAACCTATAGGAAATCATGAACTGGGAATCTTCTGGTGTGGTCGGATTTGATCTTGGGCCCCTCCTTCAAGGTCAAACGAGGATAGCCAAACTTAAAAGTGCTTATAACTCACTTATTATTGGTCCTAGAGGTTTGGGATGGTAAACCAACTTATAGGAAATCATGGGCTGGGAATCTTTTGATGTGGTCAGATTTGACCTTGGACCCTTCCTTCAAGGTCATACAAGGATAGTCAAACTTAAAAGTGCTTATAACTTGCCTATTATTGGTCCTAGAGGTTTGCATGTGAAACCACCTTATAGGAAATCATGGGCTGGGAATCTTCTCCTTCAAGGTCAAACGAGGACAGCCAAACTTAAAAGGGTTTATAACGCGTTTATTATTGATCCTAGATGTTTGCAATGTGAAACCAACTTTCAGGATATTGTGGGCTGGGAATCTTCTGATGTCAGTTTTGACCTTTGGCCCCACCTTCAAAGTCAAGCGATGGTTCACTGGCTTTGGTGAGTTGTCTTCCCGGTGGATACAGATTTGCATCGGTTTTCCGATGCGTAGGTCTAGTTTAATTATGTTATTTACCTACTTTTGCGTGAACCATACCATATTAAAATTGCAGCCCTTTAGCTGATTGGATAGCTGAGTAAAAGCTACTTTGAGATTCTCACTGTTGAGTAAATCAGTTGTAACTCAAAAACTATTGCATTTGCAGTATTTTCTTTAAATATGTTTTTAACATACTTTTTACACCTAAACAGTTTCCTTGTTACTTTCCTTTTGAATACCATTTGCAGGGCACAACTTTTGTGTCCTTTTTTTCTGTCACTTCTACTCTGAACCTCGAAACACAGAGTCAGCTGACACAGAGCCCGTCTACGGGGACTGATTGCTTGTTTTTTTATAGTATCCACAAAAGAAAGGAGTAAGCCCACAGTCACCAATATCAAAATAAAGCCTGTAAATCATGCTTCTTTTGTAAATCACTTGTATTCGACTCCTCCTATAAAAAGTGTCCTTAATGCTGTCCAAAATCTACCTGTGGGGAGACATCAGAGTAGTGTCCATTCTGAAAAACGGTTACATTCTTCCCTTCAAGGTCACACCTCCCTTAACAAAAAACCCAATCCCAATGTCAAAGTGGACATACCAATCCCCTCAGGAACAGCTACCTGCAGGAGGCTTTGTAATCCCATTTGGACAAAAAGTCAAAGGTTCGATCCTCTCTGGCCATCTACAATTCCTCTTCTTGGTCCCAAAGCCAAACAACAGGTGGCGGCCAATCCTAAACCTCAGCTCTCTGAACAAATTCCTGAAGGGCCAGACCTACAAAATGGAAACACCAGAATCAATGAGGCTGTCACTGCAAACGGGAAAGTGTGTCTCCTCTCTAGATTTCAGTGACACCTAATTTCACATCCTATATGTCAGAGCTCTCGAAAGTATCTGTCAGAATCAGACCTTTCAGTTTTCCGCTTTACTCTTTGGCCTATCCACAGCTTTCATGGAATTTACCGTAGTGGTAAAAGAGGTCAAATTCATGACTAAGGCCTGTTGCATCTGGATTTATCAGTATCTGGACGACTGGCTCATCTGGGCCAAAGACAAACAGACCTATCATCAAAACACCCCTTTGTCTGGAACTAGGCTGGCTTGTGAACATACAAAAGTAGGAGCTAGACCTTAGCAGGTCTTCAACTTCGAGATTACAATTATGACTTGGAAAAAGGTTTGGTCCGGACCACCCCAGAATGATGGGACACCCTAAACAACAAAATAGGGGATCTGTTAAAATAGGAAAATTGCACGGTGAGGCGGTTCATGTCCCTGATAGGCCTCCTCAGTGTAACAAAAACCAGGTACCTACAGGTCGCCTGCATGTGGGGCCCATTCAGTGGAACTTAAAGGTAAACTGGCATGCGCCAGAGTCACTAGAAGAACCAATCCCCATTCCAAAGTCTCTTTACAAGCATCTACCATGGTGGCTTCAGGAAGAAAACATCCTAGTAGGCCAGCCCCTTCACTCTCCACCATGCTTGGCCAAACTTTACAATTAGGTTTGGGTGCACACTTCAGAGACTTCACAGCCATGGGTTTGTGGTCTGTACCATAAAGCTAACTCCACATCATGTTTCTGGCATTGAAGGCGATTCTCCTGGCCCCTTAAACACATTGATCATCTTTTCAGGAACCAGACTGTCGTTATACCTATAGACAATGCCACAGTTGTTGCTCACATAAACAAGGAAGGGGGTATGAAATCATTCTCACTTTGTGTCCTGCTTTGGAGACTTCTCTCATGATGCAACAGGAGGAACATTGTCCTACGGGCTCGCAATATCCCAGATCTATTGAACATGATTGCAGACAAGCTATCTCATGACAATCAGATTATCTAGACAGAATGGTCTCTCCACCAGGGTATGTTTCAACCAAACTTGGCATATATATTAGGATTTACCAAAAGATTATGCTGACTTTATGGTGACCTTAAACTGTTATTATAATTGGGGCTATGCCCCCCCCCCCAAGTCATAAAATTGGAATAAAGCCATCTGGCTCCTTTCTTTTTCCATGTCTAACGTATATTGATATTGAAGTAGATCAAAAGAAGACTCTTACTACCTTATCATATTGTTCAGCTGACCTTTGCAGACTTATTAAAGATGGAAAAAGGGACATTCTTATTTTCTGTCCACCTTGGACTTCCAATACAAGTACAGTCATGACCATCTTGAAGTAAAAATGAGGGTTTTCATCTCCCAACTGACTTACTGTTCAATGACATCAGTTCAACTTGACACATTGGTTAAGCTTAAGGAAGATTTTTAATGACATTTTACTTAAAATTCCTGTATTTAAGAGACTTTGGCCATCTTAACATAATAAATATATAGTTTTTGCTCCCACCTCATTTATTTTAAGACTTTTTAAAACCACACCTGCCACATGTATTCTTAAAAAAAAATTTCTGTTATCTGGCAAAAATAACCTCCTAGTGTTTTTGAAGTTATGGCATCTTTAAAGAAACAAAATGAGGTATTTAGCATGCAGTGATGTGGTTATAAATATATTGCAGCTGATCAGTGTTCATATAATATAAATTCCCAATTTTAGGCACATTAAAAAAATCCCACATTCTTCTGATTCCATTCTTGTGGAATTGTTTATACAATGTATATAATCAGACCATGACGTTGCACAACTAAACCCCCATAACCAATGTCGCTACCAAGTATCAACTTCCTACACCTTACGGTTTCCGAGATATAGCCCAGACAAGATTTTATTACGCTACAATAGCTTACCATGTGGGACTTAATGCTGTTCTCGGGTTGCCACACCCGGGGCCAACGTCTTAGAAAAAAAGATCGTTCTTGTTAGCCACCGGATATACTGGTAGTTGTCGTCACGTGATATCTTCTGACCAATCGCCCTACTTTCTCGTTGGCCACGATGACTGGTAGCAGTTTGTAAATATACAGACATTTTCATTTATTTCTCAGTATTCACGTATTGTTGGAGGCTAATATTTGGATATTTCTTTAAATATATTTCATAGATTATCCTGTAAAATTATTAATTTCACAACTTAAGTATTTTCCTTTCAATCCGCGTGTTTTGAGTTTTCTCGGTTCAGGCAATTTCAATTGTACGTCTTTTTATTGCGTTAAAATGTCTCTCCATCAAACAAACAAAGACAAACCGAGAGCTCAGAAATGCCGCCATTTTTGCTTCAGTTTTGATACTCATAATTTCTGCCCTACATGTAGATAGGCTGGCAAGGGAGATGACCCCTGTGTCACTTTTGAAACACCCTGCCATATTTGCACGTCTCTCACTGATGAACAATTGCAAAAAATTCAAAACAGGAAGCGGTACTTAAAAAAGCAAAAAGCGGAAACTAGTTCCAAAGATGAACTAGATCTCTTGGGTGAAGGCGATGGGGACTCTTTTACTGGTTCTAATGCAGACCTTGAGAGTGCTGCCGATAACCTCTTTACCTCACCCCCCTGTCCTCAACCTCTCGCCTTCAGTTCTTTATCACTAAAGACCCCAGCAAAAGCTGTTCCTCCCACCCCAGGTACTGTTTTACAAAACAAAATTCAAAGAAATCTAGAGAAATCCCTGGGTGATTCCTTAAATATACATATCCAGCAGCAAATGGGTTCCTTCCAGGCATCCATGTTAGAAGCATTTCAATCACTCCGAGAGGAGTTGGCAGTTAAAAAGCCTGCCGAGGTTGATCCCTCGTCTCATGCTTCAAAAGCTGGTCCATCCAGCAAATCTGCTGCTAATCTGGACCTACCCCCTCCGAGGTCAAGTACTAATGCACAGTCCGAGGCAATGGATGTGGACGTTGGTCCAGCACTCCCTCCTCGACTAGTACTTAACCAAACTTCCTCGGATCAGTACGTTGCCCCTTCTGAAGCTATACCGAAGGATTCCTTGTACTCACACAAAAAACAAAGCCACAGGCAAACAGTAGTACCGAGCTCTGCCTCGGATCAACTGGATGAGGATTCCGACGAACCTCGGATCCATCCTAGACCTAAGAAACACTCTGACAAGAGCAAGCATAAATCTAGGTCCAGATATGTGTCATCTTCAGAGGAAGATCACTCCCCTGTGGCCAGACACAGGTCTTCTAAGCCCTCTAGGGCTCAGCCCTCAGGCGCAGCTTCTGATCAAGACCTCCCACAACATGATCCAGACCCCCCTTATTATAGGGAAGTAGCCCTGTCTGACATTCCCTCCCAATACTCTGAAGAGGTAGACACCTTCAGGCGCATTCTTTCTCTCCCTGACCCCAGGGACTCTATGCCTAGGTCGTCAACTTCAGTGTTGGGTCTGGATGACGAAAAAGGCCGTCAAGAGCTCAGACCTAGAGGTCCTTCCTCTATCTTACCACTTAACTCAGTTATCAAGGACGCCTTTGATAAATTTCAACACGATTTCAAAGCTGCCAATTTATCTGAGGGAAAATATGTCAAGCCTCCTCCATCCACTTCTAAGTGGTATAAGGTTGGACAGCCCACTTTTCAAGACAAAATCCAGGAGTTGAATACGGACTTTGCCAAGATCTGTATTACTCCTAGACCTCCTGGGGCACCAGTAGTCAAAGTCCCTATGCCAGTCCTTAAGGAGCTGGAACATCAGGCTAGACAGAATATCTCAACCCTCAATTTCACCGCTGCCTTTGCCAAAACATCTTCTTCTTGCAATGCTTCCTTGGAGAAGTGCCAACATAGCATCAAGTCAACTGTCAAGAAGATAAAGTCTCAGATCCAGAAAGGTGCCAATCCTGAGAAAGCAGCAAAGCGCGGATATGAGGAAGTTGCTGAGTACTTGGATTTTTGGAACAAGACGGTTCTTGTCCAACATAGAGCTCTTACCTGTCTCAGCAAATCGCTAGCCCATATTCTCCAGAGGGAATTATATTCTATGGCTAATACCGGCTTGCTTAGGCGCGAAGCAAAATGACTCTATTGCATCCCCAGCTAGGGGAAATGAGACGCCAAGAACTTAGGAACTCGTCCTTCTGGGACTCCTCCTTGTTCGAGTCTCAACTTGTTAAGGAAGGTGAGGACTTCCTTCTCAAAAAAGGCACCTCAAAAGATTCTCAGGGTTTTTCACCCTACCAGAATAAGCCCTTTCGTGGCTCCCACAAGAAAAGAGGCTCCTACAGGAAACGCCCCTATGGGGGCAATACCTCTCAAAGCAGTAACCAATCCTTTCCCTCGGGAAGAGGTAAATCTAACTTCAGAGGCTCCAGGGGTCGTTTTCGACCCCACAATAGGGGAAGGGGGCGTGGAAATCCCCCTTCACAATGACTCCTCCAAAGCCTCATTCAGTCCACCAGTAGGAAGTCGCCTCCGTTCTTTCAAGAGAGACTGGCTAACAAACAAATGTTCTCAAAACGTGTTAAACATTATCACCAATGGCTACGTTCTGCCATTCCGCTCAAAGCCAAACTTGATCAGATTTCCTCTGATTCTATCAGAGTACAAGGCCCAACAAAAAGACCAAGCCTTGGCCACTTGTATCCAGTCTCTCTTGTCAAAGAACGCCATCGAAAGGGTGGAAAATGTAAAATCTCGCGGGTTTTACAGTCGCCTGTTCCTAGTACCCAAGCCTCACCAAAGGTGGAGGCCAGTCATAGACTTAAGCAGGCTCAACACTTTTCTCCATGTAGAAAAGTTCAAAATGGAAACCCCGGAGTCCATCCGGACTTCCCTGGTCCCAGGGGAGTGGGTATCGTCGATAGACCTGTCGGACGCATACCTTCACATCCCCATCCATCCAAACTCAAGGAAGTACCCAAGGTTTTGCTACAAGGCCCAGGTGTTCCAGTTCACCTCCCTACCTTTCGGACTGGCCACAGCCCCCCAGGTCTTTACGATGATCGTAAAGGAAGTGAAACTAATGGCCCTCTCAAGAGGACTCAGAATTCACCAATACCTGGACGACTGGCTGATCAGGTCCCAGTCCCAGGAGGAATCTCAAAGGGACACACAGGCAGTGGTAGACCTAACCCAATCCTTGGGTTGGATAATCAACCAGGAAAAATCAGAACTGAAACCTACTCAGGTGTTTTTGTTCGTGGGCTACGAATACCACCTAGATTCAGCCCTTGTAAGACCCACTCACGAGAGATGGCTCAAACTTCAGGATTTGATCCTACGACTCAAGTCAAAACGTGTTTTGACTGCAAGATGTTTTATGTCTCTAATTGGGTTGCTAGCCTCAACGGAGAAAATGGTCCCGGAGGGACGCCTTCACATGAGGCCCTTTCAGTTTCATCTCAAGGAGCACTGGAGATATCCTCAGTCGCTGGACAACCTCCTTCCTTGGACAGAAGCCATTGTAGCCCACCTAGATTGGTGCCAAAACCCCTCAAATGTGATGAAAGGCGCAGACCTTCATCCCAAGGACCACAGTATCCAACTCTTTACCGACGCCTCAAACGAAGGTTGGGGCGCTCACTTAGATCAAAATTCTACAAAAGGGCTGTGGTCAGAGCGGGAAAAAAGGCTACACATAAATGTCCTAGAATTGAAGGCGGTCTCCCTGGCCCTTCGAGATTTCAAGGACCAGTGCCAGAATCAAACAGTGTTAGTTGCGACGGACAACTCAACAGTGGTAGCCTACATCAACAAGCAAGGGGGAACTCACTCAGCAGAGATGTGCGCTCTCCTGTGGAAAATCATGACCTGGTGCCATCACTACCATATAACATTGAAAGCCAGGCACATTCCAGGGTGTCTGCACTTGGTTGGACCTGGTCCAACCAAGTGCAGTCAACAGAATGGTCTCTGCACCCTCAGGTCTTCAAGCAAATCTGCCGAAAGTGGTTCACCCCTGATGTAGACTTATTCGCCACTCACCTCAATCACAAACTCCCTCTATATGTGTCTCCTATCCCAGACCCAAGGGCCTTGAACATAGATGCTCTGAACATAAACTGGACCAACCTCACGGCCTACGCCTACCCTCCTACGGCTCTCCTTCACAAGGTGATCCAAAAGATCAAGCAATGCCATTGCCTGATCATCGTGATAGCCCCAGGCTGGCCAGGGATACCCTGGTTTTGGGACCTAGTGCAGCTCTCAACAGAGATCCCACTACAACTCCCAGTGTCAACGACCCTACTCAAACAGTCCCACAACTATGTGTTCCACAACAATCCACAACAGCTGAACCTCCACGCCTGGTGTCTAGGAGCGGACAACTCCAAGAACAAGGCTTCTCTGTGGAGGTGGCAGAGAGAATTGCTGCCCCTCAGCGGTCATCAACAAGGACCATCTACAGGTCAAAGTGGGCCCTATTTGAAAAATGGTGCAGAGAAAATTCGGTGGATTTCTCCACTCCATCTGTGAAACAAATCTCAGATTTTTTCATGTACCTTTACCAAGACCTAAACAGGCGCCCCTCGACCATTGATGGTTACAGGACTGCCATCGTTGACACTTTGGGCCCAACGGCCCAACACATTGCGCACAATGCAGACCTTCATAGGTTACTCTCCAGTTTTCACAGGGATCGTCCTAAAAGTTCCAGAAATTTACCCAAGTGGAACCTTTCTGTTGTCCTTAACGAGCTCACCAAAGCACCATTTGAACCCATGAAAGACTCAGACCTCAAACATCTTACTCTCAAAACTGCTTTCTTGCTAGCCTTGGCCTCCGGCAAGCGCCGCAGCGAAATCCATGCCTGGGTCGCTAACAAAGTAGCTAATTTAGGCCAATGGGAAAGGTAGCCTTGTTCCCTTCTTCTGATTTCATAGCCAAAAACCAACTAGCAAGAGAAGGTTCTCAAAGTGTGTCACCAGTGACTATCCCTGCTTTGACTACCATTGTAGATAGACAGTTTAAGGAAGACAGGACCCTGTGTCCCGTGCGGGCCCTGAGGTTTTATTTGGACCGAACTAAAGACCTGAGAGGGTCTCGTTCTCTCCTTTTCATCTCTTTTACGAAAGGACATTCCTCACACATCAGACCCGCTACACTCTCCTCATGGTTGAAACAAACCATCCTACTTTGTTACAAACAAGCAGATCAACAAGCCTTGGACTCGGTCCAAGTCAAAGCGCATGACATCCGGGCCTTCGCGGCCTCTAAGGCCTTTTATGGTGGAGTATCGGTGGACCAAATCATGCAAGCCTGTCACTGGAAAGCTCACAACACATTCACAAATTTTTACCTAAAAGACCTTACTTGGTCGGACACCGACAACAATATGTATCTGGGACCCGTAGTGGCGGCACAACAAGTCCTAGATCCTTCCCCTCAGACCAGTTGTCCTCGGAAAGAAAAAAGGGGGGGGGGGGGGGGGCACATCCGCTACAACCAAGTCTTCAGGAGTCTCTCCCAGGATCTAGGTATTCCTTTACCTTCAAGATGTTACGGGTAAGGTCATTTTATTTTTTAATTATCAGGTAATTTCTATTAAGGACTTAGTCAGTTGTCGTTAATCTCATATTTCAGGTTAAAAATTTCATGAGATGCCCGACCACTGGGTTGGTCAGTCACACGTGAAGGTCCAATAGGAACCCTTAGACCTCGAAGTGAGCACCGCTGCACTTCCGTCCTACTACCAAACATCTGGACAGTTTTAGCACTGTCCCTTTTTTACTCAGGTTTTTGGCTCGTTACAGGCCCGATCTTCGGGATCGGGGCTCTGTAAAAGGGACTAAGACTGGCATTTCTGGCACTATTCTGTATATATTAATTCAAATCTTAGAAAAAAATTACATATCTTCCAGTCTCAGCTGTAATCCCGCCACCGGGCGGTTGAATTCAGCATTAAGTCCCACATGGTAAGCTATTGTAGCGTAATAAAATTGAAAATTTTAATTACTTAAATGTAGCTTTTATACGCTACAAGCTTACCATGTGGGACTTAGGAGAGTCCCACCCTGCCTCCCCGCTGTTTACAGCTGAGGGGTAGGTTTAATAAAAAATTTCAACGAGAAAGTAGGGCGATTGGTCAGAAGATATCACGTGACGACAACTACCAGTATATCCAGTGGCTAACAAGAACGATCTTTTTTTCTAAGACGTTGGCCCCGGGTGTGGCAACCCGAGAACAGCATTAAGTCCCACATAGTAAGCTTGTAGCTTATAAAAGCTACATTTAAGTAATTAAAATTTTCAATTTTATAGGTCAAGGTCACTATGGCAAGGTCAAAGGTCAAATCAAGGTCAGAACATGATGTTGCACACCTACACCCCCTAACCAATGTCCCTACCAAATATCAACTTCTTACACCTTACGGTTTCAGAGATATAGCCTGGACAAGATTTTATAGGTCAAGGTCACTACGGCAAGGTAAAAGGTCAAATCAAGGTCAGACCATGACGTTGCACACCTACACCCCCTAACCAATATCACTACCAAGTATCAACTTCCCACACCTTACGGTTTCCAAGATATAGCCCGGACAAGATTTTCTAACTCAAGGTCACTACAGCAAGGTCAAAGGTCAAATCAAGGTCAGACCATGACGTTGCACACCTACACCCCCTAACCAATGTCCCTACCAAGTATCATCTTCCTACACCTTACTGTTTCTGAGATACAGCCCAGACAAACTTTTTCCCACCGCCCGCCCATCCGGACACCATGGGTGAAAACAATACCCTGACACCCCTTAAGGGCTGTGGGGTAAAAATGCTTGTATCTCGAAAAGCGTGCGAGATAGAGCAATTTCAGCAAAACATTTTACCCACAGGGTATCTATGAAGTGCAGCCTTTCAAAGTTTCAACTAATATTTCACTTGCCAAGAGTGGCGGCCATTTTGAATTTTCGAATTTTTTTGCTTGTATCTCAAAAACTGTTCTTGATACAGCAATTTCGACAAAATTCTGACCCATAAGGTAACTGCTGAGTTGCTGACCCAATTTTCAAAAAATTTTTGTCCCACCAAAAATGGCGGCCTTTTTGAATTTTCAAATTGTTTGCAAAGATTGCAAAACACAAAAATGCTTGTATCTTGAAAACGGTGCTAGATAGAGCAATTTTGACAAAATGGCGGCCATTTCCGTGGGTATGTAAGCAAACTACTCTACCTAATTTTCAAAAAAAAAAATTACCCTTGCCAAAAATGGGGGTCATTATCAATTTTCAAATTTGTGACACAAAGTGTAAAACACCAAATTGCCTCTGTCTCCTGAACCGTGCAAGATAGAACAATTTCGTCAAAATTTTTGAAACACACTGTATCCAAGATAACTACCCTGCCCAAGAACTACTTTTCCTATATTCTGGCTTTGTTGAGTTATAAGCAGAACTTTCTATTATGATTAAGCTGCCATTATTTTTCGTTTTCAGGATGCTTTGTTTTACAAGTGATCCTCTAGTTAATTCAGCTTTTCTTTAGCAACAGGAGTTGTTCATCTAGCTACTTATTCACATACACTATGTAAATTGGTCAAATGTATAGGACTGACTTCTTTCAGAAGATAAGATGAATGAAAAAAAAAACACTTTCGCATAAACAGTTTTTCTTGTACAGTATTTTATGTATCTCCAGCTAATTGAAAATGAATGAGTTCTCTTTTTTCCTCCTCCAACTCTGTATTTGCTTTTGTGTGATATCTATCTGGAGGCAGATTCATGGCAAGTCCCATTCACTCACTGATGGGGCACTGATGCCCCACTGTGCTTTGTGTGTATCTGTATGTTACACAATCTGCACACTGAGTGAAAAGGTTGATAAAGGATATCAAGATGTATTCATTTCTTTGCATCAAGGGATATGCTTACAGTAAATCTTTTTGGGGTAAACAATTGAAACAAGGATATTTATATTTAGGTTTAGGTCTCATATTGCAACTCATACAGTTTTTAGATAATCCACTTTTCCATCACATACAAAACAAAGTATAGCTTACCTTCTTACAGTCTCATAGCACAACTACTACAGCTTTATTAACTCAAGTCTCCATCCGGGCCACTTGTTTTTTTATAAGTAAATTAAAGTTTTATAAGTTAATATCTTAACTTCCTCCCTCCAATCCCGCAAATCTATCTTACTCGGGTCCATAAGGGTCAAGATTTTCAAATGAAAAAGGGAAGTGATGTCACTAGCCACCTAGCAAGTGTGTTAGGCACTAGCCCCCTAGCAAGTAGGGGCAACATGAAGGCCAGTTCTGCTGGAGGAGACTGAGGATTTCTTTTCCTGATGATTAGTGGGACTGGCCAACTCATGACATTAGTCTGTTAGGTAATATGTTAACTTATAAATGTTTAATTAACTTTTGTTAAGTTTTCCATTTTCTGTTTCTTTGTTTTTTTGGTTGCATGTAACCAACCCGTCTATTAAAATGATGTGCCCAACATCTGTCTGTGCTTCAACATTTTGGTTTCCAGACTCTAACTCAAACACGCTTCTGCAGATCAATTTAAAACTTAACAGGGTGGTAGGAGATACACGTAGGTAACAAGATGACCACCAGGACTGCCATCTGAAATTTAGTTTCTGGATGCTATCTCGAAGGCTCTCTGTTCGATCAACTTGAATCTTAATAGGGTGATAGAACACCACCAGAGCTTGGTTGCTTTCGACCTTTGGAGTCCCTCTATACCCTAGTCCAAAATATTTGATTTACGAACTCTAACTTGAAGATGCTTTGTCCTATCAACTTCAATCTTAACATGGTGATTAGACACTACCAGGGCTAGGTTGCTGTTGAAATTAGTGTCTGTCCATGTGCCGGTTTTGGGTATGTGCTCATCCGAAATATTTTGGTTTCAGGACTCTAACTTGAACAGACTTCGTTCAGTCAATTTGAAACTTAACAGGGTAACAGCACACCACCAGGTCTAGGTTGCTTTTGAAATTGGTGTCTGTTTGCCCATTTTTGGCATGCCCGCATCCATCTATATTATGCGTTCCGGACTCTAACTTGACACTTTTACCAAACAATTTGAAACCAGGGTTGTAGGACATCACCTGGGCCAGCTGTTGTGAAATTGGTGTCATCTGTCTGGTTGTGTGCACTTCCGTCTACGTGGTCATGTGTGCATCTGTCAAATTTTTCATTTCCGTACTCGAACTCGAAGACGGTTCCATGGATCGTTTTCAAACTTGACAGAGCTGAAAGACAGCACTATTTTGAAATTTCCAGCACAGGTATCATGTTGCATACATCTGGCACCCTATCCCTAATATCGATTGCACAACCCGCTTGTTGGGGTCTTTGACCCAAGTTTCTTGTGTTGCCATGGCTACTGTTTTTTCTGTTACTTGGACTTATAAATATTTTTGTGGGCTCTATGCATTCCAAACCCCTGCATGGATTGGAGCTGATTAGCTTTTCAGCAATACCTGGCAACAAGTGTTTTTTTCTTTAACCAGAGCTGGTGACACAGTACAATTTTTCTGAATTATTGTGATTATTAAATTGGTTTCTGGTGTTTTGCCTTAGAGTCTGCCTTGCCAGAGATTAAGTGCTATAAAAGTCTAGAATAGAATAGAACCCCATTATCAACTTTCTTTACTACAAACCAGAAATACCAGTGAACATCCATTTTGATATACCTAGGATAGGGATTTATCATTGACATCTAACAGAGAAACATAAGTTGGGCTTTAAATGATATTTGGGTTTTAAGTGGAAGAATGCCAGTATCTTTTATCTCTGTTGTTGTGGGTTTAATATGTCTAGTGGTGGGATGTCAAAGGTGCCAGAAGTCTGCACAGAACTGAACTTTGATGTTTAAGCAATGTGAATATTCAGTTTGTCTTCGTATATTTTCAGAGTGGAGCTGAGTTGACTTCTGTTAACAATTTTATGCAGATGCCAGCAGAGAAATATGGCAATGATGTGAGTGTTCATGAAACTAAATTTTGAAACATTAAGTCTATTGTTGGTAACACACTTGCCTAGGAACACAGAGGATGTGGGTTCAAACCCAGGTATAGGCAGATACGTAGTGGCTTGGATGACCACTTAAAATGGCAGTCCTCTGTCATTGGGTCCCCAGTGGCAGGCTAAAGAACCTCAAGGATGCTGATAAATGGTCATCCTTGAGCCTCTGTCGTTCAGTTAGGGGAATGTCAGTAACTTGAGAGTTGTGTTGTACTTGTGCAGTTGGATAGGTCATGTAGCGCTTTGAGTTTTGCAGTACATGGAGATATTGCGCTAAGTATATAAAAGAAAATAATAAAAATACAAAAATTTTCTTGATATTGTGTCATGTATGGGGCATGTCTATTCTTGTTTGTGATAGGAAGTTTGAAACTGTTTATGCCACAGTATTTAGTCTGTTTTCACTATGCTTATGAGAAATGGCATATATTTGTTTCTGATGTAAAAACTTCAACCAAGATTGATCGACTTAGATTAATGTCTCAAGAATGCTAAGCAAAGATTAACAGCAATTTAAGACGTACATAGCTAATATTTGAAAAGTTCTTGAGAAAAGATAAATTTATTTTGTGTGACACACTTGGAAATGCATATATTTATTATTGCATTAATACATTTCTAAGAAAGTGAGAAAAATTCATGTCATGTTTCTTGTATTTTCCATGTGTCTACAATAGTCTAGTATAGAAATGCAGTGGGCTATGAAGGCATACCATCATGCAGAGGTATACTTCAGTGTGAGTATCTAATATTTGCCAATATGGTAATCTGAATGTCTCTGATATCATTGTGGATTTCTAAATGGAAAACATACAATATACAGTTGTGTAAAAGATGGCAAACTGGTTACCCAGTTCATGTAATAATAAACAAATTTGGTCATTGATGTAAAGAACCAGCTTCCACAAAAAGTGAATACTGCACAAAAAATTTACATTTTCGATACTTGTATGTTACTTTTTCGTCAATATACGAAAAGGTTAATGGTCAAGTAAGTGTCCAATATTTGAAAATAATGGACTCTTTATGAATTCCAGAAGGGACCCAGTTAATGGTCCATTATTTTCAAATATTGGACATTTACAAGGCTATTAACCTATTTAAACTACACCTTCCCTTAAGTTGTTATTTTAAAGATGTTTAAAATCCTTACTTTTCATTCCTATATTTCTGGTGTGTACGTTTGTGTTTTTTTCTGATCATTTTAGTTGAAATAAATGTGAAAAGGTTTCTGTGGAAATGTGTAAAAAAGGCTTCTATATATGATCAAAATTACAGAGTGGAACAACTGCCCATTAGTGAAAGATATTGGACACTTTTAACAAAAGAAAACCCCCCAGGTGTAATTTACATTGATTTAATATCCAAAAGATTTTTTATTTTACTCACTAACAGTAATAAACCAGATTTTTGGTTAAATTCATACCTTATGTACACCCATAAAACATTTTACATGAAGGCTAATACTAAATGGAACAAATTTGAAAATTTTAATTAAATGTAGCTTTTTATAAGCTACAAGCTTACCATCCGGGACTTAATGCTTATCTCGGGTCGCCGCACCCGACACGGCCAACTCTCGAAAAAAGAGTTCTAATGCCTGTCCGACCATTAGTACCCAGCTTCTGGTGACCCGGTGAGTGAGCATGCGCAGTACGTCCTCCTTGTTGGCCCCACCCCTCAGCTGCAATTTTCAGCGGGGAGGTAGGGGGGGACTCTCCTGAGTCCCAAATGGTAAGCTTGTAGCTTATAAAAAGCCACATTTAATTAAAATTTTCAATTTTATTACACTCCAATAGCTTACCATCTGGGACTCAATGCTGAATCCCACCGTTAGGAGACAGGGATTGCAGCTGAGACTGTGATTGTCATTAGAGCCCCCCCCCCCCCCCCCCCCTGTGTGCTTTCCAGTGACATGCCCGCATGATTTGGTCTACCGAAACACCACCGTAAAAGGCTTTAGAGGCTACAAAGGCTCTGATATCGTGAGCTTTGACTTGGACCAAGTTCAAGGCTTGCTGATCTGCTTGTTTATGACACAATAAAATTGTCTGTTTAAGCCATGAAGACAAGGTAGCTGGTTTGATGTCTGTTGAATGCCCTTTCTTGAAGGATATGAATAGGAGTGATGTGTCACCCCTAAGGTCTTTAGTTCTATCCAAATAGTATCTCAGGGCACGTACTGGGCACAGAGATCTGTCTTGCTTGAACTGTCTATCTACTATTGTTGTTAAGGCAGGGATAAGGACTGGTGATACACTTTGAGCTCCTTCGCGAGCTAATTGATTCTTTGCAATGAAGTCAGATGAGGGGAACAAAGCCACTTTTTCCCATTGACCCAGGTTTGACACTTTGTTTGCAACCCAGGCATGGATTTCGCTGCCGCGCTTGCCAGAAGCTAAAGCTAGTAAAAATGCTGTTTTGAGTGTCAAATGTTTAATGTCAGAGTCTTTCATTGGTTCAAAAGGTTTCTTTGTAAGTTCATTGAGCACAACTGATAAGTTCCACTTGGGAATGTTTCTAGTTGCCTTAGGCCTATCTCGGTGAAAAGTTGCGAGAAGCCTGTTTAAATCTGTGGTCTGAGCTATATGGAGGCCTGTAGGGCCCAAGTAATCCAAAATAGCCATTCTATAGCCGTCAATGGTAGAAGGGCGTCTATTTAAGTCTTGAAATAGGTGCATAAAGAAGTCTGAGACTTGTTTTATAGAAGGTTTGGAGACATCCACCGAGTTTTCTCTGCACCATTTTTCAAAAAGGGCCCACTTTGCTTGGTAAATAGATCTTGTTGATGACCTTTGAGGGGCAGCAGTTCTCTCTGCCACTTCAGAAGAGAAACCTTGTTCTTGGAGTTGCTCGCTCCTAGACACCAAGCATGGAGGTTGAGATATTGCGGATTGTTGTGAAACACCTGGTTGCTTGACTGCTTGAGTAGATTTGGAGATGCAGGCAACTGAAGTGGAATTTCCACTGTTAGATGGACCAGATCCCAGAACCAGGGCATGCCCGGCCAGCCCGGGGCTATCAGGATTAGGAGGCAGTTGTACTGGCGGACCTTTTGTATTACTTCTGGAAGTAGAGCTGTTGGAGGGTAAGCATAGGCTACAAGGCTTGACCAGCTTATGTTTAGAGCATCTATGTTCCATGCGTTTTGATCTGGAACTGGAGAGACATATAGTGGCAACTTGTGGTTTAGCAGAATGGCAAACAGATCCACCTGAGGTGTGAACCACTTTGTGCAAATTCTTTTGAACACCTGAGGGTGTAGAGACCACTCCGTTGACTGAATTTGAGTTGATCTGGACAGGAAGTCCGTGATCCCATTTAGGCACCCTGGAATGTGTCTAGCACGTAGAGATATTTTGAATCGATGACACCAGCTCATGATCCTCCATAGAAGGGCACACATCTCTACTGAGTGAGTACCGCCCTGTTTGTTGATATAGGCTACTACCGTTGAGTTGTCCGTGGCAACCAGGACTGTTTGATTTTGGCATTGAAGCCTGAAGTGTTTTAGGGCCAAGAACACTGCCTTTAGTTCTAAAACGTTTATGTGCAATGATTTTTCTAGATCTGACCACAGTCCTTTGATAGAATCTTGATTTAAGTGAGCGCCCCAACCTATGTTTGAGGCGTCTGTAAACACTTGAACGTTGTGTTCTTGGGGGTGGAGATCTGCACCTTTGAGAACATTTTGTGGATTCTGCCACCAGTCCAGATGAGCTATTATGGAGTCTGACCAGGGAAGGAGCTTGTCCAACGACTGAGGAAATGTCCAGTTCTCCTTGAGATGCCACTGAAAAGGTCTCATATGAAGGCGGCCTTCTGGGACCATTTTTTCGGTTGATGCTAGCAAACCAGTGAGAGACATCAAATGTCTTGCAGTCAAGGCAGACTGGTTGGTTATCCTGAGGATTAATGCCTGTAGTTTTTGCCACCTCTCCTGAGTAGGCTTTACAAGGGCTGAGTTTAGATGGTATTTGTATCCCACAAACGAGAATACTTGAGTTGGAATCAACTCCGATTTGACCTGACTTATCATCCAACCTAGAGATTCGGTTAGGTCTACCACCACTTTTGTGTTGTGAGATGACTCCTCCAGAGATTGAGCCCTGATCAGCCAATCGTCCAGATATTGGTGTATCCTTATGCCCCATGATAAGGCCATGAGTTTTACCTCTTTTACTATCATGGTGAATACTTGAGGAGCTGGGGCTAGCCCGAATGGAAGAGAGGTGAATGATATATCTGAGACCTGTGTGCAAAAAGCAGGTATTTTCGGATCTTGGGTGAATTGGAATATGGAGGTAGGCGTCTTGTAGGTCTATTGATGTCACCCATTCCCCTGTATTCAAGGATGTTCTCACTGATTCTGGGGTCTCCATCTTGAATCTTTCTATCCTCAGGAATTGATTTAGCCTGCTTAAGTCTATGACTGGTCTCCATTTTTAAGCGTCCCGCAAGGGACGCTTGTTTGTGTATGGGAGAGCTTCTGGCTCCGCCGGCTCCGCATTTTGTTTTCCTTATAACTCTGTAACCGTTAGGCGGATTCTTTTCAAATTTGGCAGGTTTAGGCAGTAGCCTTGGGGAATTTTTTTGAATATGCTGCAGTGACATTTCAACCAATCAGAGAGGTCACATGACCAAAAATGTCTTTTTTCGATGGGGAAGCTTGTCCGGATGATAACTTGAAAGGAATTTTATCAATTCACCTGAAACTTGGCAAATACATTCATTCTATTAAAATCTGGAAATCATTAGATTTTGGCATTGATTGGTCAAGAAATGGCAGAGTAATTAATGATTAATTAATCATTACGAATTTTCCAAATAAGGAAAACACAAAAATGCTTATATCTCGAAAACCGTGCTAGATAGAGCGATTTCGACAAAATTTTTGACCGCAGGATATCTCTGCGGAGTACTTTTCCCAATTTTCAAAAAATTTTTGTCTCGCCAAAAATGGCGGCCATTTTGAATTTTCGAATTTTTCGCAAAATTGCAAAACACAAAAATGCTTATATCTCGAAAACCGTGCTAGATAGAGCGATTTCGACGAAATTTTTGACCCACTGGGTATCTCTGCAGAGTAGCCATGCCAATTTTCAAAAAAATTTTGTCTCGCCAAAAATGGCGGCCATTTTGAATTTCGAATTTTTGCGCAAAAATTGCAAAACACGAAAATGCTAATATTTCGAAAACCGTGCTACATAGAGCGATTTCGACAAAATTTTTTATCTTCAGGGTATCTCTGCAGAGCAGCTATCCCAAAGAGCTTTCACTTGGTGAAGTTTCAGACCCATAGCTAATTAATTGCTCACCTACTCAAAAAGAGTAAATGCGAATTACCTCTAAAAGTATTGCAGATGGCCAATTTTTCTCAAATAACTCATTCACCTACTTTTGGAAGAGCTTTCACATGGTGAAGTTTCAGACCCATAGCTAATTACTCACCTACTCAAAATGAGTAAATGCGAATTATCTCTAAAAGTATTGCAGATAGCCAATTTTTCTCAAATAACTCATTCACCTACTTTTGGGAGAGCTTTCACATGGTGAAGTTTCAGACCCATAGCTAATTATTTACCTACTCAAAATGAGTAAATGCTAATTATCTGTAAAAGTATTGCGGATACCCAATTTTTATCAAATAACTCATCTACTTGTGGGAGAGCTTTCACATGGTGAAGTTTCAGACCCATAGCTAATTACTCACCTACTCAAAATGAGTAAATGCGAATTATCTCTAAAAGTATTGCAGATAGCCAATTTTTCTCAAATAACTCATTCACCTACTTTTGGCAGAGCTTTCACTTGGTGAAGTTTCAGACCCATAGCTAATTACTCACCTACTCAAAATGAGTAAATGCGAATTATCTCTAAAAGTATTGCAGATAGCCAATTTTTCTCAAATAACTCATTCACCTACTTTTGGGAGAGCTTTCACTTGGTGAAGTTTCAGACCCATAGCTAATTACTCACCTACTCAAAATGAGTAAATGCGAATTATCTCTAAAAGTATTGCAGATAGCCAATTTTTGTCAAATTAATCATTCACCTACTTTTGGGAGAGCTTTCACTTGGTGAAGTTTCAGACCCATAGCTAATTACTCACCTACTCAAAATGAGTAAATGCGAATTATCTCTAAAAGTATTGCAGATAGCCAATTTTTCTCAAATAACTCATTCACCTACTTTTGGGAGAGCTTTCACTCTGTGAAGTTTCAGACCCATAGCTAATTACTCACCTACTCAAAATGAGTAAATGCGAATTATCTCTAAAAGTATTGCGGATAGCCAATTTTTCTCAAATAACTCATTCACCTACTTTTGGGAGAGCTTTCACTTGGTGAAGTTTCAGACCCATAGCTAATTACTCACCTACTCAAAATGAGTAAATGCGAATTATCTCTAAAAGTATTGCAGATAGCCAATTTTTCTCAAATTAATCATTCACCTACTTTTGGGAGAGCTTTCACTTGGTGAAGTTTCAGACCCATAGCTAATTACTCGTCTACTCAAAATGAGTAAATACGAATTATCTCTAAAAGTATTGCAGATAGCCAATTTTTCTCAAATAACTCATTCACCTACTTTTGGGAGAGCTTTCACTTGGTGAAGTTTCAGACCCATAGCTAATTACTCACCTACTCAAAATGAGTAAATGCGAATTATCTCTAAAAGTATTGCAGATAGCCAATTTTTGTCAAATTAATCATTCACCTACTTTTGGGAGAGCTTTCACTTGGTGAAGTTTCAGACCCATAGCTAATTACTCACCTACTCAAAATGAGTAAATGCGAATTATCTCTAAAAGTATTGCAGATAGCCAATTTTTCTCAAATAACTCATTCACCTACTTTTGGGAGAGCTTTCACTCTGTGAAGTTTCAGACCCATAGCTAATTACTCACCTACTCAAAATGAGTAAATGCGAATTATCTCTAAAAGTATTGCAGATAGCCAATTTTTCTCAAATAACTCATTCACCTACTTTTGGCAGAGCTTTCACTTGGTGAAGTTTCAGACCCATAGCTAATTACTCACCTACTGAAAATGAGTAAATGTGAATTATCTCTAAAAGTATTGCAGATAGCCAATTTTTCTCAAATAACTCATTCACCTACTTTTGGGAGAGCTTTCACTTGGTGAAGTTTCAGACCCATAGCTAATTACTCACCTACTCAAAATGAGTAAATGCGAATTATCTCTAAAAGTATTGCAGATAGCCAATTTTTCCCAAATAACTCATTCACCTACTTTTGGGAGAGCTTTCACTTGGTGAAGTTTCAGACCCATAGCTAATTACTCACCTACTCAAAATGAGTAAATGCAAATTATCTCTAAAAGTATTGCAGATAGCCAGTTTTTCTCAAATTAATCATTCACCTACTTTTGGGAGAGCTTTCACTTGGTGAAGTTTCAGACCCATAGCTAATTACTCACCTACTCAAAATGAATAAATGCGAATTATCTCTAAAAGTATTGCAGATAGCCAATTTTTCTCAAATAACTCATTCACCTACTTTTGGGAGAGCTTTCACTTGGTGAAGTTTCAGACCCATAGCTAATTACTCACCTACTCAAAATGAGTAAATGCGAATTATCTCTAAAAGTATTGCAGATAGCCAATTTTTCTCAAATTAATCATTCACCTACTTTTGGGAGAGCTTTCACTTGGTGAAGTTTCAGACCCATAGCTAATTACTCGTCTACTCAAAATGAGTAAATGCGAATTATCTCTAAAAGTATTGCAGATAGCCAATTTTTCTCAAATAACTCATTCACCTACTTTTGGGAGAGCTTTCACTTGGTGAAGTTTCAGACCCATAGCAAATTACTCACCTACTCAAAATGAGTAAATGCGAATTATCTCTAAAAGTATTGCAGATAGCCAATTTTTCTCAAATAACTCATTCATCTACTTTTGGCAGAGCTTTCACTTGGTGAAGTTTCAGACCCATAGCTAATTATTCACCTACTCAAAATGAGTAAATGTGAATTATCTCTAAAAGTATTGCAGATAGCCAATTTTTCTCAAATAACTCATTCACCTACTTTTGGGAGAGCTTTCACTCTGTGAAGTTTCAGACCCATAGCTAATTACTCACCTACTCAAAATGAGTAAATGCGAATTATCTCTAAAAGTATTGCAGATAGCCAATTTTTCTCAAATAACTCATTCACCTACTTTTGGCAGAGCTTTCACTTGGTGAAGTTTCAGACCCATAGCTAATTACTCACCTACTGAAAATGAGTAAATGTGAATTATCTCTAAAAGTATTGCAGATAGCCAATTTTTCTCAAATAACTCATTCACCTACTTTTGGGAGAGCTTTCACTTGGTGAAGTTTCAGACCCATAGCTAATTACTCACCTACTCAAAATGAGTAAATGCGAATTATCTCTAAAAGTATTGCAGATAGCCAATTTTTCCCAAATAACTCATTCACCTACTTTTGGGAGAGCTTTCACTTGGTGAAGTTTCAGACCCATAGCTAATTACTCACCTACTCAAAATGAGTAAATGCAAATTATCTCTAAAAGTATTGCAGATAGCCAGTTTTTCTCAAATTAATCATTCACCTACTTTTGGGAGAGCTTTCACTTGGTGAAGTTTCAGACCCATAGCTAATTACTCACCTACTCAAAATGAATAAATGCGAATTATCTCTAAAAGTATTGCAGATAGCCAATTTTTCTCAAATAACTCATTCACCTACTTTTGGGAGAGCTTTCACTTGGTGAAGTTTCAGACCCATAGCTAATTACTCACCTACTCAAAATGAGTAAATGCGAATTATCTCTAAAAGTATTGCAGATAGCCAATTTTTCTCAAATTAATCATTCACCTACTTTTGGGAGAGCTTTCACTTGGTGAAGTTTCAGACCCATAGCTAATTACTCGTCTACTCAAAATGAGTAAATGCGAATTATCTCTAAAAGTATTGCAGATAGCCAATTTTTCTCAAATAACTCATTCACCTACTTTTGGGAGAGCTTTCACTTGGTGAAGTTTCAGACCCATAGCAAATTACTCACCTACTCAAAATGAGTAAATGCGAATTATCTCTAAAAGTATTGCAGATAGCCAATTTTTCTCAAATAACTCATTCATCTACTTTTGGCAGAGCTTTCACTTGGTGAAGTTTCAGACCCATAGCTAATTATTCACCTACTCAAAATGAGTAAATGTGAATTATCTCTAAAAGTATTGCAGATAGCCAATTTTTCTCAAATAACTCATTCACCTACTTTTGGGAGAGCTTTCACTCTGTGAAGTTTCAGACCCATAGCTATTTATTCACCTACTCAAAATGAGTAAATGCTAATTATCTGTAAAAGTATTGCGGATACCCAATTTTTATCAAATACTCATTCATCTACTTGTGGGAGAGCTTTCACATGGTGAAGTTTCAGACCCATAGCTAATTACTCACCTACTCAAAATGAGTAAATGCGAATTATCTCTAAAAGTATTGCAGATAGCCAATTTTTCTCAAATAACTCATTCACCTACTTTTGGGAGAGCTTTCACTCTGTGAAGTTTCAGACCCATAGCTAATTACTCACCTACTCAAAATGAGTAAATGCGAATTATCTCTAAAAGTATTGCGGATAGCCAATTTTTCTCAAATAACTCATTCACCTACTTTTGGGAGAGCTTTCACTTGGTGAAGTTTCAGACCCATAGCTAATTACTCACCTACTCAAAATGAGTAAATGCGAATTATCTCTAAAAGTATTGCAGATAGCCAATTTTTCTCAAATTAATCATTCACCTACTTTTGGGAGAGCTTTCACTTGGTGAAGTTTCAGACCCATAGCTAATTACTCGTCTACTGAAAATGAGTAAATACGAATTATCTCTAAAAGTATTGCAGATAGCCAATTTTTCTCAAATAACTCATTCACCTACTTTTGGGAGAGCTTTCACTTGGTGAAGTTTCAGACCCATAGCTAATTACTCACGTACTCAAAATGAGTAAATGCGAATTATCTCTAAAAGTATTGCAGATAGCCAATTTTTGTCAAATTAATCATTCACCTACTTTTGGGAGAGCTTTCACTTGGTGAAGTTTCAGACCCATAGCTAATTACTCACCTACTCAAAATGAGTAAATGCGAATTATCTCTAAAAGTATTGCAGATAGCCAATTTTTCTCAAATAACTCATTCACCTACTTTTGGGAGAGCTTTCACTCTGTGAAGTTTCAGACCCATAGCTAATTACTCACCTACTCAAAATGAGTAAATGCGAATTATCTCTAAAAGTATTGCAGATAGCCAATTTTTCTCAAATAACTCATTCACCTACTTTTGGCAGAGCTTTCACTTGGTGAAGTTTCAGACCCATAGCTAATTACTCACCTACTGAAAATGAGTAAATGTGAATTATCTCTAAAAGTATTGCAGATAGCCAATTTTTCTCAAATAACTCATTCACCTACTTTTGGGAGAGCTTTCACTTGGTGAAGTTTCAGACCCATAGCTAATTACTCACCTACTCAAAATGAGTAAATGCGAATTATCTCTAAAAGTATTGCAGATAGCCAATTTTTCCCAAATAACTCATTCACCTACTTTTGGGAGAGCTTTCACTTGGTGAAGTTTCAGACCCATAGCTAATTACTCACCTACTCAAAATGAGTAAATGCGAATTATCTCTAAAAGTATTGCAGATAGCCAATTTTTCCCAAATAACTCATTCACCTACTTTTGGGAGAGCTTTCACTTGGTGAAGTTTCAGACCCATAGCTAATTACTCACCTACTCAAAATGAGTAAATGCGAATTATCTCTAAAAGTATTGCAGATAGCCAATTTTTCTCAAATAACTCATTCACCTACTTTTGGGAGAGCTTTCACTTGGTGAAGTTTCAGACCCATAGCTAATTACTCACCTACTCAAAATGAGTAAATGCGAATTATCTCTAAAAGTATTGCAGATAGCCAATTTTTGTCAAATTAATCATTCACCTACTTTTGGGAGAGCTTTCACTTGGTGAAGTTTCAGACCCATAGCTAATTACTCACCTACTCAAAATGAGTAAATGCGAATTATCTCTAAAAGTATTGCAGATAGCCAATTTTTCTCAAATAACTCATTCACCTACTTTTGGGAGAGCTTTCACTCTGTGAAGTTTCAGACCCATAGCTAATTACTCACCTACTCAAAATGAGTAAATGCGAATTATCTCTAAAAGTATTGCAGATAGCCAATTTTTCTCAAATAACTCATTCACCTACTTTTGGCAGAGCTTTCACTTGGTGAAGTTTCAGACCCATAGCTAATTACTCACCTACTGAAAATGAGTAAATGTGAATTATCTCTAAAAGTATTGCAGATAGCCAATTTTTCTCAAATAACTCATTCACCTACTTTTGGGAGAGCTTTCACTTGGTGAAGTTTCAGACCCATAGCTAATTACTCACCTACTCAAAATGAGTAAATGCGAATTATCTCTAAAAGTATTGCAGATAGCCAATTTTTCCCAAATAACTCATTCACCTACTTTTGGGAGAGCTTTCACTTGGTGAAGTTTCAGACCCATAGCTAATTACTCACCTACTCAAAATGAGTAAATGCAAATTATCTCTAAAAGTATTGCAGATAGCCAGTTTTTCTCAAATTAATCATTCACCTACTTTTGGGAGAGCTTTCACTTGGTGAAGTTTCAGACCCATAGCTAATTACTCACCTACTCAAAATGAATAAATGCGAATTATCTCTAAAAGTATTGCAGATAGCCAATTTTTCTCAAATAACTCATTCACCTACTTTTGGGAGAGCTTTCACTTGGTGAAGTTTCAGACCCATAGCTAATTACTCACCTACTCAAAATGAGTAAATGCGAATTATCTCTAAAAGTATTGCAGATAGCCAATTTTTCTCAAATTAATCATTCACCTACTTTTGGGAGAGCTTTCACTTGGTGAAGTTTCAGACCCATAGCTAATTACTCGTCTACTCAAAATGAGTAAATGCGAATTATCTCTAAAAGTATTGCAGATAGCCAATTTTTCTCAAATAACTCATTCACCTACTTTTGGGAGAGCTTTCACTTGGTGAAGTTTCAGACCCATAGCAAATTACTCACCTACTCAAAATGAGTAAATGCGAATTATCTCTAAAAGTATTGCAGATAGCCAATTTTTCTCAAATAACTCATTCATCTACTTTTGGCAGAGCTTTCACTTGGTGAAGTTTCAGACCCATAGCTAATTATTCACCTACTCAAAATGAGTAAATGTGAATTATCTCTAAAAGTATTGCAGATAGCCAATTTTTCTCAAATAACTCATTCACCTACTTTTGGGAGAGCTTTCACTCTGTGAAGTTTCAGACCCATAGCTAATTACTCACCTACTCAAAATGAGTAAATGCGAATTATCTCTAAAAGTATTGCAGATAGCCAATTTTTCTCAAATAACTCATTCACCTACTTTTGGCAGAGCTTTCACTTGGTGAAGTTTCAGACCCATAGCTAATTACTCACCTACTGAAAATGAGTAAATGTGAATTATCTCTAAAAGTATTGCAGATAGCCAATTTTTCTCAAATAACTCATTCACCTACTTTTGGGAGAGCTTTCACTTGGTGAAGTTTCAGACCCATAGCTAATTACTCACCTACTCAAAATGAGTAAATGCGAATTATCTCTAAAAGTATTGCAGATAGCCAATTTTTCCCAAATAACTCATTCACCTACTTTTGGGAGAGCTTTCACTTGGTGAAGTTTCAGACCCATAGCTAATTACTCACCTACTCAAAATGAGTAAATGCAAATTATCTCTAAAAGTATTGCAGATAGCCAGTTTTTCTCAAATTAATCATTCACCTACTTTTGGGAGAGCTTTCACTTGGTGAAGTTTCAGACCCATAGCTAATTACTCACCTACTCAAAATGAATAAATGCGAATTATCTCTAAAAGTATTGCAGATAGCCAATTTTTCTCAAATAACTCATTCACCTACTTTTGGGAGAGCTTTCACTTGGTGAAGTTTCAGACCCATAGCTAATTACTCACCTACTCAAAATGAGTAAATGCGAATTATCTCTAAAAGTATTGCAGATAGCCAATTTTTCTCAAATTAATCATTCACCTACTTTTGGGAGAGCTTTCACTTGGTGAAGTTTCAGACCCATAGCAAATTACTCACCTACTCAAAATGAGTAAATGCGAATTATCTCTAAAAGTATTGCAGATAGCCAATTTTTCTCAAATAACTCATTCATCTACTTTTGGCAGAGCTTTCACTTGGTGAAGTTTCAGACCCATAGCTAATTATTCACCTACTCAAAATGAGTAAATGTGAATTATCTCTAAAAGTATTGCAGATAGCCAATTTTTCTCAAATAACTCATTCACCTACTTTTGGGAGAGCTTTCACTCTGTGAAGTTTCAGACCCATAGCTATTTATTCACCTACTCAAAATGAGTAAATGCTAATTATCTGTAAAAGTATTGCGGATACCCAATTTTTATCAAATACTCATTCATCTACTTGTGGGAGAGCTTTCACATGGTGAAGTTTCAGACCCATAGCTAATTACTCACCTACTCAAAATGAGTAAATGCGAATTATCTCTAAAAGTATTGCGGATAGCCAATTTTTCTCAAATAACTCATTCACCTACTTTTGGGAGAGCTTTCACTTGGTGAAGTTTCAGACCCATAGCTAATTACTCACCTACTGAAAATGAGTAAATGCGAATTATCTCTAAAAGTATTGCAGATAGCCAATTTTTCTCAAATTAATCATTCACCTACTTTTGGGAGAGCTTTCACTTGGTGAAGTTTCAGACCCATAGCTAATTACTCGTCTACTCAAAATGAGTAAATGCGAATTATCTCTAAAAGTATTGCAGATAGCCAATTTTTCTCAAATAACTCATTCACCTACTTTTGGGAGAGCTTTCACTTGGTGAAGTTTCAGACCCATAGCTAATTACTCACCTACTCAAAATGAGTAAATGCGAATTATCTCTAAAAGTATTGCAGATAGCCAATTTTTGTCAAATTAATCATTCACCTACTTTTGGGAGAGCTTTCACTTGGTGAAGTTTCAGACCCATAGCTAATTACTCACCTACTCAAAATGAGTAAATGCGAATTATCTCTAAAAGTATTGCAGATAGCCAATTTTTCTCAAATAACTCATTCACCTACTTTTGGGAGAGCTTTCACTCTGTGAAGTTTCAGACCCATAGCTAATTACTCACCTACTCAAAATGAGTAAATGCGAATTATCTCTAAAAGTATTGCAGATAGCCAATTTTTCTCAAATAACTCATTCACCTACTTTTGGCAGAGCTTTCACTTGGTGAAGTTTCAGACCCATAGCTAATTACTCACCTACTGAAAATGAGTAAATGTGAATTATCTCTAAAAGTATTGCAGATAGCCAATTTTTCTCAAATAACTCATTCACCTACTTTTGGGAGAGCTTTCACTTGGTGAAGTTTCAGACCCATAGCTAATTACTCACCTACTCAAAATGAGTAAATGCGAATTATCTCTAAAAGTATTGCAGATAGCCAATTTTTCCCAAATAACTCATTCACCTACTTTTGGGAGAGCTTTCACTTGGTGAAGTTTCAGACCCATAGCTAATTACTCACCTACTCAAAATGAGTAAATGCGAATTATCTCTAAAAGTATTGCAGATAGCCAATTTTTCCCAAATAACTCATTCACCTACTTTTGGGAGAGCTTTCACTTGGTGAAGTTTCAGACCCATAGCTAATTACTCACCTACTCAAAATGAGTAAATGCGAATTATCTCTAAAAGTATTGCAGATAGCCAATTTTTCTCAAATAACTCATTCACCTACTTTTGGGAGAGCTTTCACTTGGTGAAGTTTCAGACCCATAGCTAATTACTCACCTACTCAAAATGAGTAAATGCAAATTATCTCTAAAAGTATTGCAGATAGCCAGTTTTTCTCAAATTAATCATTCACCTACTTTTGGGAGAGCTTTCACTTGGTGAAGTTTCAGACCCATAGCTAATTACTCACCTACTCAAAATGAGTAAATGCGAATTATCTCTAAAAGTATTGCGGATAGCCAATTTTTCTCAAATAACTCATTCACCTACTTTTGGGAGAGCTTTCACTTGGTGAAGTTTCAGACCCATAGCTAATTACTCACCTACTCAAAATGAGTAAATGCGAATTATCTCTAAAAGTATTGCAGATAGCCAATTTTTCTCAAATTAATCATTCACCTACTTTTGGGAGAGCTTTCACTTGGTGAAGTTTCAGACCCATAGCTAATTACTCGTCTACTCAAAATGAGTAAATACGAATTATCTCTAAAAGTATTGCAGATAGCCAATTTTTCTCAAATAACTCATTCACCTACTTTTGGGAGAGCTTTCACTTGGTGAAGTTTCAGACCCATAGCTAATTACTCACCTACTCAAAATGAGTAAATGCGAATTATCTCTAAAAGTATTGCAGATAGCCAATTTTTGTCAAATTAATCATTCACCTACTTTTGGGAGAGCTTTCACTTGGTGAAGTTTCAGACCCATAGCTAATTACTCACCTACTCAAAATGAGTAAATGCGAATTATCTCTAAAAGTATTGCAGATAGCCAATTTTTCTCAAATAACTCATTCACCTACTTTTGGGAGAGCTTTCACTCTGTGAAGTTTCAGACCCATAGCTAATTACTCACCTACTCAAAATGAGTAAATGCGAATTATCTCTAAAAGTATTGCAGATAGCCAATTTTTCTCAAATAACTCATTCACCTACTTTTGGCAGAGCTTTCACTTGGTGAAGTTTCAGACCCATAGCTAATTACTCACCTACTGAAAATGAGTAAATGTGAATTATCTCTAAAAGTATTGCAGATAGCCAATTTTTCTCAAATAACTCATTCACCTACTTTTGGGAGAGCTTTCACTTGGTGAAGTTTCAGACCCATAGCTAATTACTCACCTACTCAAAATGAGTAAATGCGAATTATCTCTAAAAGTATTGCAGATAGCCAATTTTTCCCAAATAACTCATTCACCTACTTTTGGGAGAGCTTTCACTTGGTGAAGTTTCAGACCCATAGCTAATTACTCACCTACTCAAAATGAGTAAATGCGAATTATCTCTAAAAGTATTGCAGATAGCCAATTTTTCTCAAATAACTCATTCACCTACTTTTGGGAGAGCTTTCACTTGGTGAAGTTTCAGACCCATAGCTAATTACTCACCTACTCAAAATGAGTAAATGCAAATTATCTCTAAAAGTATTGCAGATAGCCAGTTTTTCTCAAATTAATCATTCACCTACTTTTGGGAGAGCTTTCACTTGGTGAAGTTTCAGACCCATAGCTAATTACTCACCTACTCAAAATGAATAAATGCGAATTATCTCTAAAAGTATTGCAGATAGCCAATTTTTCTCAAATAACTCATTCACCTACTTTTGGGAGAGCTTTGACTTGGTGAAGTTTCAGACCCATAGCTAATTACTCACCTACTCAAAATGAGTAAATGCGATTTATCTCTAAAAGTATTGCAGATAGCCAATTTTTCTCAAATAACTCATTCATCTACTTTTGGCAGAGCTTTCACTTGGTGAAGTTTCAGACCCATAGCTAATTATTCACCTACTCAAAATGAGTAAATGTGAATTATCTCTAAAAGTATTGCAGATAGCCAATTTTTCTCAAATAACTCATTCACCTACTTTTGGGAGAGCTTTCACTCTGTGAAGTTTCAGACCCATAGCTATTTATTCACCTACTCAAAATGAGTAAATGCTAATTATCTGTAAAAGTATTGCGGATACCCAATTTTTATCAAATACTCATTCATCTACTTGTGGGAGAGCTTTCACATGGTGAAGTTTCAGACCCATAGCTAATTACTCACCTACTCAAAATGAGTAAATGCGAATTATCTCTAAAAGTATTGCAGATAGCCAATTTTTCTCAAATAACTCATTCACCTACTTTTGGGAGAGCTTTCACTTGGTGAAGTTTCAGACCCATAGATAATTATTCACCTACTCAAAATGAGTAAATGTGAATTATCTCTTAATAGTATTGCAGATAGCCAATTTTTCTCAAATAACTCATTCACCTACTTTTGGAAGACCTTTCACACACGAAAATGAAAAATTGTGAATATCTCGGAAAAGCTATTTCTTCTGCTTTAATGCTCGGCGGGAGATACACACCACGGCAGTGGTCTTGACAAAAATTTTTGTCTCCCCAAAAATGGTGGCCATTTTGAATTTTCAAAGTTTTTGCAAAACACAAAAATGCTTATATCTCGAAAACCGTGCTATATGGAGTGAACTCAACAAAATTCTGGACCTGCTGGGTATCTCTGCAGAGTAGCCATGCCAATTTTCAAAATATTTTTGTCTCGCCAAATATAGCGGACATTTTTAATTTTTTTATTTTTTGCAAAACACAAAAATGCTTATATCTTGAAAACCGTGCTAGATAGAGCAGACTGCGCTGACTTTGGTTGCCACAACAGTATAAGGCTAGAAACGAAGCATTTTCTTAATACTTTAGCACTCACCTTTATATCCTTTTCGGGACGCTTTGTCTTTGCTATGCAAAAACATTATCTTTTTTTTTTGCGAGCGATCCTCTAGTTTATGTGGCTTTGGGACTAGAAACAGGCGACTGTAAAAAGCAAGAGACTCTGTGTTTCGTACTTTTTCTATCGCACGTTTGTGCAGGAGAGACTGGATACAGGAGGCTAGAGCTCAGTCTTTTTGTTGATTTTTGTATTCTGATTTGATCAGTGGATGTCTGGTTAGTTTTGGCTGAGGTGAAATGGAAGTACATAACCATTCGTAATAATGTTTAAGACGGAGCTTGAACAATTTTCGTCTACCCAGGCTCTCCTGAACTGCATGAGACAGCCTCCAACTGGTGGGTCTCTGTGTGAGTCATTGTTTTGAGGGGTTTCCACGACCCCTACCCCTGCGATGGGGTCTGAACTGGCCCCTGCTACCTCTGCTACTGAAACTACCTCTGTTTGAAGAGGTTGAACTACCAGGGATAGATTGTCCATAGGGGCGTTTTCTGTAACGTCCTCTGCCTCTGAGGGCCACAAAAGGGCCGATTTTGGTAGGGTCTGAAAGTCTGACTTTGAGACTTGGAGAAAGCCTTTTTTAGGAGAACTCTTCGCCCTCTTGAACCAGCTGAGAGTGAAACAAGGGAGAGGGGAGGAAGGGAGAGTTGCGTAGCTCTTGTCTTCTAGTTTCCCCCAAATCTGGGTGAAGATTGGTCATCTCAGCATCTCGCCTCATGAGACCTCCACAGACCGTGACATGTAAATCTCGGCGTAACATATGGGTCATGGCCTTGTTTTGGCATGCTAATGCCCTCTGTTGAATCTGGATTCTCTTGTCCCAGATATCTATGTAATCTCTGGTTTTCTCATAAGCACTTTTGATGACCCTTTCAGGGTCGGCTCCCTTTTGGATCTGATGTTTGGCCTTTTTAATAGTGGACTTAATGCTGTCCCGACAGCGATCCATAACACTACTGCACTCTGAAATCGTGTGGTTAAACACTGCCGAAAAATTTAGAGTGCAGATGTTTTGCCTGACTTGATGTTTAAGTTCTTTGGCCACATGAAGGGGTGCCCTTACCCTTGGAGCCGCTTGAGGTCTGGGGGATATGCAAATATTCCCAAACTTTCTGTTTAGTTCCTGCATTCTTTCCTCAAAACATGGGTCCACCATTTTGTAATATTTTCCTGTGGCTTGAGGAACTTTAGGGAATTTTCCCTCGGTGAGATTTAAGTTTTGAAAATCTTGTTCCCACTTTGTTAGTTCCTCCTTTAAAGCTGGATTAGCAGGTAAAAAGGTAGATGGACCCTTTGGTCTGGCTTCCTGTTTCTCTTGCTCCTCATTAAGACCCATAACTAAGTTTGATACTGGCATTGAATGTTTTGGGTCAGGAATACCCAGCACCTGTCTGAAGGTTTCTATGTCTTCAGTATATTGTGATGGTAAGTCACTAAGGTCCACCTCCCGTGAATAAATTGGGTCAGGGGGTAACTCCATCCTGACTTCATTAGACCTCCTTCTTTCTTTGTCCAACTCCCTCACTCCCTACATACAATAGTGGAAGCTGGCTGCTTTGACTGTTCTTGATCTCTATCACTAGAAATATTCCCTTGCTTAGGGGAAGATTTGACCTGATTTTGATTTGGAGTGGTGAGGGGATGCCTCAGATGAGGAGCTGACATAACGGGTGGACTTGTATTTAGATTTGTCTTTATGTTTCTTGACCTTTTCAACTGTTTTAGGTCTGGGTGGCTCCATTTCTGGGTCTGAGCAGATATCAGAATACTGGGTCCTCAATCTGGGAGGTAATTCTGGGCCTACCTGGGTTATGGTAGTGTCCATGGGTTCATGGCTGAGAACTTGCTGATACCGAGGTCTGGGAGGCTGGGAGCCGAGCTCGGACCTGGTTTAGGATTTGGCTTACTCTGATCCCCCTGTGGGAAGCTGGGGTCCTGGGGATGTTTGGATACAGTCACTGTGGCAGCAAGTTTATTGAAGGCGTCCATCATGGAACGTTGAAAAGAACTCATTTGTTCTTGGAACTGATCACCCAGGGATTTTTCTATCCTCCGTTGTAAAACAGTACCTGGGGTCTCGGGCACATGCTGGGGAGTTCTTAAAGATAAGTTAGCCAGTCCCAGCACCTGGACTCTGGGATCTCTCAGCACAACATTGCTGGGTTTTGGTGGGGATTGATAAATACTACGAGCTGCCTGTTCAAGCTCTTGCAGGGAACCTTCAAAGATATCACCCTGATCCGGCTCTCCCAGAAATTCGGATTCATCTTTGGAAACGTCGGATACCCCAGCCTTGTCTTTCTTTACATACCGCTTTCTATTTATAATCTTTTGTTTTTGTTCTTCAGTAAATGAAGCACACACCATACATTTTCCCTTGCCAGTAACACAATAGTCATCGCCTTTGGACGATTCCCTACAGGTAGGGCAGTAGTTGTGCAAATCCCACGGATTGCAAAAATGACGACATTTAAGGGCTCTGGACCTATTGCCAGCACTAGCGGTAGACATTGCAGGATTAAACTAGGGCGATAATAGAGACATATCCGATTAGAAACTCCAGTAATGCTGTTATGCACACACAATATACACTGGGCGATAACAGGGTGATATCCGATTTTAAACTTCAATAATGCTGTTCTGCACATAAAAAATGAACTGAAGCATTCACTGTGCATATATATATAAAACTACATGCAATTCGATGAGAAACACTGCATATTTAGCTGTAGATGAACATAAAAGTCTTTGAAATATAAACACGATCTTTCCAATATGGCGGCCAACAAGAAGGACGTACTGTGCATGCTCACTCACCGGGTCACCAGAAGCTGGGTAATAATGCTCGGACGGTCATTTGAACTCTTTTTTCGAGAGTTAGCTGTGTCGGGTGCGGCGACCCGAGATAAGCATTGAGTCCCAGATGGTAAGCTATTGGAGCGTAATAACTGAATTTTGTCAAATTTTAGTTCTTGGAATCTGGTTCCAGAATTTCCTTCAAATCTAGCAGTCAGTGGCCTTTTCATCAAAAGATAACCTGTTATCTGCAAATCTCACTAAAGTGACAGAATATTGTTTATCTTGTGTGTACTCTTGTTTCTGATGCATTGTTATTTATTTTTAAGTTGCCTTCCATTTCATTGCACAGGCCGCATTGTCAGCGGTATTCCTAACACAGTGAATAAATAGACTTCATTGAATAACTGTAATAGCTTTCTGGTTCATGTACTGTTGCTGTCAAAAAGTTATTGGTTTGACCCCTCGTTGAAGTAAGACTAACAGATTCAATATATATTCCACTATTCAGTAGTATTTACTAGCAATTGTGCTGTTCATGTTGTAAAGCCATCAGTGGGATTAATTAGTGTCAACAACTTTTTCCTCTTTTTGAATTTCCACAAGGTTTTATTGAGGTAATTGAAGCAAACTCTGAACTTTTTATATGCAAGATAGTTTAGTGCATTTTTTTCTTTCAATAGCAATAAGTATTTTTGTGACATTTACCTGTTGTATTTCTTTTCATAAATTTTGGTCTGATTCCATTTGTTCAATTAGCTTCTTACTGCTGTGAGTGATGCTACTGTATTAAAGTTGACACAAAAGGATGATGAGATATACAAACACTTCAGAGATGTCTTTCCAGACTTAACAGTTGAAGTCATTGATGAATCCTTTATCAAGTCACCAAAACAAAAGGGAGTTAGTATTTCACTAGCTATTTGAATGGTTTGTTGTTGGTACATAAAATTGAAATCTTTGAACAGAACTCTTTTCATGCTTTAAACCCTTTATTAATAAATAAAGTTGAATTAATGTTACAATATCGAAGTTGACTTATTTTTCCATTTTAATCCATATTAATTATTTTTTTAAATTTTAATGCTTCAAATTTTTATAATGTTTTTTCACTGCATCAATTTACATCAAAAATCTGAATTTTTCAAACTAATGCAGTATTATTTTCTGGACATTGTATTGCAGCTTTCAAACACCAGATTATGAGAGAATAATTAAATCAAGCAAGGTATAAATTACAGAGTATAACGTTAGGTAATTATACATCACAGAAGCTTGTTGAGAAAACTGCCTATTTGTTAAATTGATACTGAAGGTGCTATATTATTTATCTATATTATTTATTGAAACAATAAGAGTGACACTGATCATCAGTATTAAAACGGTGATCTATCAGTTGTGAAATGTTGATATCTGAAACCAAAACTGGTATAAATATAGTTTTTACCCCCACATCCCTTAAGGACTGTCGGGGTATTGTTTTCAACTATTGTTTTCAACCATAGTGTCCGGATGGGTTGGCGGGAAGGCGGTTGGGCGGCAGGAAAAAGTTTGTCCGGGCTGTATCTCAGAAATCGTAAGGTGTAGGAAGTTGTTACTTAGTAGGGACATTGGTTAGGAGGTGCAGGTCTGCAACATCATGGTGTGAGCTTGATTTGACCTTGCTGTATTGACTTTGACTTATAAAATCTTGTTCGCGCAATATCTCAGAAACCATTAGGTGTAGGAAGTTGATACTTGGTAGGGACATTGGTTGGGGGTTGTAGATGTGCAACGTCATGGTATGACCTTGATTTTACCTTTGACCTTGTCATAGTGACCATGAGTTTTAAAATCTTGTCTGGGCTATTTCTTAGATTCCATAAGGTGTAGAAGGTTGACACTTTGTAGGGACATTGGTTAGGCGGGTAGGTGTGCATCATGTTGTGACCTTTAACTTTGGCTCTGCCAAAGTGTGTTCACCTTCCATATTTGAGAATATGGATTATTGCTGCCATTGTGCGCAACTGATTATTATATGTACTTTTACATAATTCTGTTATTTCCATCTTCAGCTGTTCTCCAATTAATAAATTTCTACAGCTTCATAATTTTTAGTTACTTATTAATGCTGTCATCGTGCTATTGAATTGTCTTGTTTTAATACTTATGTTTACATATATTTTCTTTCCCTTGGATGTTATTTTCTCGACTTAAACATTATTTGGAGCTTTATATAACTGAAACTGCTCTGAAAGTATCCAGATCTTTGTACTGTTTCACTACTTTTATATCTCATGGTGTTGAAAACTATTTCCCCAGGCTGTGGGGTACATGCATCTCTGATGCTATTTTCCTAGATACTATGTATCAGAGAACAGCACTATATGAATGAAATTCCAATATAATCTTTGTTGTTTAAAATAAATGTTGTTAAAATGACAGATTTCTTTTCTATTCAGAGACAATTTAGTGGTCAAGCATAATCAAAAGATTATCTTTGTATATTTATTTAGTAATATGTTGTACTTAAAGTAACAATTTTGAAGAAAAGCTACCATTAGGAATGAACAAAACTGTCTTCATAATTGAAGTAATGACGGTTCAAAAAACTTCAGTCGTAGTTTGAGTGCAGCGGATTTCAAGTGAAGTATTTTTACATTTTCACATCAAATCTACTTTTGTTTGGTGGTTTCAGGAACAGTCAAAATGACATGTATTTGTGATGTCATAAAACTTTGAATAATTTTTCTCATGAAAAATTATTTTTGTACGAATTCAAAATCAGGAAGGTCAGGATGTGTAATATGTAACATTTATGCATCTTTTGTCATTAAAATATGTCTTTGAAGATCTGGCGTGAATTTGCTGAAGAATACAAAGGTAGGGTAGAAGACTACAATATGGGAACACTGATGCGCATCAGTTCCAAAGAAGATTCTTCAGAATCTAACACCACAATAGGTAATGTTGATTAAAATTAGGACTGTGACGGGTACAAAAAAACGACATAGAGTACTCGCCCCCTAACAACCGGCCCGAATTCGAGTAACCGCAAGATTTAGTTCCCACCATTAGAAGTCTTCTGTAAACAAATAGTCGATTCCGTAAACGAAACTTTTGAAGAAAAACATCTCCTATTTAACCAGATATTATAGATTATGGAGTAAATTATAGGTTTTCAAGCGAAAACAACTTAAATTGATGTTATGTGATGGAAATGCTGAAACGTAGCATATTTTACACAAACGTTTTATTACGTGGGTGATAATACAATGCCTCGCGAGTAACCGAGTACTTAAAATGGACTCGAATACAAGCCAAGATCGACTCGTCTACCGAGGCTCGAGTACTCGTTCGCAGCCCTAATTAAAATTTTACAATAACACTAACATGTAGTCTGTTCCCTGTTTAGTATTTACCCCCAGCACGTTGATCTCATTTGTAATTGTCCCATTTTAGCAATTTTATATTTTATGCCTAAAATTGGAAATGGTGGAGGATTGAAAAGGGAATATTATTTTCAACTAGAAAGCACTCTGAAAGCTAGGTGACCTGATATTGTAGTTTCATTCAAAAACTGCTTTTTGATTTTAACCCTCATAACCAGATAGCCTGACCATGAAAATTAAGTATTTTTAGTATCCAGGATATGATTCACATCTTTCTCAAAGTTGAGAAAGATGCACAAGCACAAGCATTGAAAATCCAGTGATTATGGGACTTTTGTTCATTCTGGATTTTTTATGTATTGTATTGGGTTTTTATACTCGGCGCAATGTCTCCATACACTACAGGACTCCTAGCACTTTTTAACCCATCTGACTGAACAAAGTACAGTCCAAGCTCTCAAGTGACTTGCATTCCCCTAACTGAAAGACAGAGGCTCAAGGATGACCATTTATCAACAAATCTTGAGGTTCTTTAACCTGCCACTGGAGATAGGACCCAGTGACAAAGGACCGCCATTTTAAGTGGTCATCCGAGCCACTATGTATCTGCCTGTACTGGGTTTGAACCCACGTCCTCTGTGTTCCTAGGCGAGTGTTTTACCCACTAGGCCACAGTGGCTGATCCAGAGTATATTATAGATCTTTCCCAAAGTTTAATCAATTCTTCCTTTGGTCAGGCACTACTCACATAAAAAATTCTGTAACAATATTCATTAGTGTTGGAGTAATCACAAACACAGACAAATGCACTCCAAAACATAGCCTCCTTTGTAGAGGTAATGAGGTAAATTTTCTAAAGAAAAAGTTTGGCATTTTATAATGAACAAAAATTTAACTTTCACGTAAATAACAATTTTATTTAGACTTCTCTAGTTCACGGGATTTAACTGTACTTGATTGAACTTTGTCAAGTAAAATACCCTCATGAAGTCAAATTTTATTTTAAGTCCCTTTGTAGGCCTTTTGCACAAATATTGTATGTTACTGGGAAATTCTGTAGAAGTAGTAGTGCCTTCTGATCCTCTGGCACGTGATTCACGCACGCACGTGGTAATTGAATTACAAATAAGATGATTATAACTGTAATTGCAGTGCCACGGATACAGTTTCTGGCCATTGAAATTGCAAGAAACAGAGAAGGTTACAACAATGGACTGTGTGATAAGTTTGGAAAGAAGATAGGGGAAAAGGAAGGGCAAAGTTGATGACATTTCAATGGTTGCTTGGTGTATATATTTATATAGAATACCTCATTTTTATCTGGCTTCTGTGCAATTGTTGTAAAAAAATACAAATATACTACAGTAAACAGCAAATACGATTTTCACATAAATTTGACAAGGGTCAGACATGGGAAATTTTAGGGATGTTTAAATTGGATAAAATATGATTAAAGTTATGAGAAACATAATAAATCCTAAGTGTACATACAAATATGTGGAAATACCGACCGTCTGATTTTTTTATGTCAAAACCTCTTCTGACATGGATAATAAAAACCATTAAAAAACTGGTTAAAAGCCTCCTTAGCTAATGTTTAGGAATGCTATCAGTATTTTACAAGCACAAGAGAGTATAAAAACCACTGGATTTTAGTGCTACCTTTGTACTCCATGTTGCACCTAATTGATTGGAAAAGCCATCGAAATCAGTGGTTCAGTGTCTCAAGCAAGTGATATGAATAAAACTGTCCTATGATCTGATGGTCAGCTTATTGACACCAATAAGAAAGTTTAGCACAACAAACTGTATACCTGAGTAAAGCTTAACAGTGAAAAAGAAATAATAACTTCAGCAAAATACAATGTTGTTCTTAAATCTGAGTTGTTTATGGATGATGTATGTTGTTTACTAGTCTTTTTTTGTCAAATAAAATGTTAGTAAAGATTTTGAAAAGTAAACACTTAGGAGGGTTTGAAGCAATGTTCAGTTATTGACAGTATTTCCTCAAGTTTCTTGATTTTGTGGAGATTTTGGGATCAAAAACCTGTTTTTGATGTGACAGTTGAAGCTGGTTAAAATCATTGATTTAAACCATGTTTAAATGTTAGATGTCCAACCTCTATTATTCAACCATCCTGGGAGATTATAATTGATGGGTACATAGCATAGAAGGGGGTTGTTAACTATGAGAGTACAAATGAGTCCAATCATGTAGCCAGATAATATCTTAGGTATTAGATGCTCTACTGTAATTAAATTTGCATTTAAATTGTATTTCTTGTGGGACTGTAAAAATATATCCAAACAAGAGGAGAGTGCCCGTGAACGGGCACTGTGTCAGCTGACTGAGTGTTTTTGATTTGTGAAGGTGATAATGAGAGGACAGAATAATTATCAGGAAAAGGGCTGTACAGAAATACAGTAAATGGTAACTGAACAGCAAGTTCGAAAGAAATTCCGAAGCTGACAGAAGAAAAGGATAAAAAAGTTGTGCCTGTATATGGTATTATGAAGGAAAATAACAAGGTAATTGTTTAAGTGTAAAAAATAGGTTAAAACATATTTAAAGAAATACTACAAATGCAATATCCTCGTTCGACCTTGAAGAAGGCGTCCAAGGTCAAATCCAACCACACAAATACATTGCCAGCCCATGATTTCCTATAGGTTGGTTTACCATTCCAAACCTCTAGGACCAATTATAAGTGAGTTATAAGCACTTTTAACCTTGGCTGTCCTCATTTGACCTTGAAGGAGGGGTCCAAAGGTCAAATCTGACCATACCAAAAGATTCCGAGCCAATGATTTCCTATGGGATGGTTTACCATCCCAAATCTCTGTCACCAATAATAAGCGAGTTGTAGGCACTTTCAATTTTCGCTATCCTCATTTGACCTTGAAGGAGGATTCCAAAGTCAAATCGGACCATATCAACAGATTCACAGCCCATGATTTCCTGTCTGTTTACCATCCCAAACCTCTGGGACCAATAATAAGCGAGTTATAAGCACTTTTAAGTTTGGCTTGTTTGACCTTGAAGGAGGGGTCATTGAAGGTCAAATCTGACCACACCAAAAGATTCCCAGCCCATGATTTCCTACAGGTTGGTTTATCATCCCAAACCTCTAGGATCAATAATAAGGGAGATATAAGCACTTTTCATGACAAAAAAACACCTGTGGTGGCCATCTTGTTTCTCAAAATGAGGCCAAAAATATTCCCAGACAACATTTTATGGTTATTAATATATACTGCAAACTTAAGAAAGCTAGCTATAATATTTTTTTTCATCAGAGCAGTAATGGTGAAATCTCTCTCTACACACTGCGGCTATCCAGTGGATACAATGATTTACTCAACAGTGAGAACCTGAAAGTAGCTATTGCTCAGCTATGCCATGATATAGAGGTCTGCAATTTCACTATGTTATAGCTGACCAAAAATTCTGTGAATAACATATTTAACAAATTACTCTAAATGTAATAGTTTTCAAGTTACAACTGATTTACTCAACAGTGAGAACCTCAAAGGAACTATTACTCAGCTATGCAATGAGCTACATGTCTGAAATTTTACTATGTTATAGCTAACCCAAAAGTAGGTGAACAACATATTTAAGCAAAATACTGTAAATGCAATAGTTTTCAAGCTACAACTGATTTACTCAACAGTGAGAACCTGAAAATAGCTATTGCTCCGCTATGCCATGAGCTATAGGTCTGTAATTTCACTATGTTATAGCTGACCCAAAAGTAGGTGAACAATATATTTTAACAAAATACTCCAAATGCAATATTTTTCAAGATATAGCTGATTTACTCAACAGTCAGTACCTGAGAATAGCTATTGCTCAGTTGTGCCATGAGCTATAGGTCTATAATTTCACTATGTTATAGCTGACCCAAAAGTAGCTGAATAACATATTTACACAAATTTCTGTAAATGCAATAGTTTTCCAATTACAACTGATTTACTCAACAGTGAGAACTTCAAAGTAGCTATTACTCAGCTATGCAATGAGCTACAGGTCTGGAACTTCACTATGTTATAGCTGACCCCAAAATAGGTGAATAACATATTTAAACAAAATACTCTAAATGCAATAGTTTTCAAGTTATAAGTGATTTACTCAACAGTGATAACCTAAAAGTAGCTATTACTCAGCTATGCCATGAGCTACAGGTCTGAAATTTTACTATGTTATAGCTGGCCTAAAAGTATCTGAATAACATATTTATACGAAATTCTCTAAATGCAATAGTTTTTAAGTTACAAGTGATTTTACTCATGATGGAAGTTACTGAAAAGCCCAAAAGTAGCTATTACTCACTTAGCTATTGAGACAGACACCCAACTTACTCACCATATTCTAGCTATGAAAAAAGTAGCTGAATAACATATTTTAACAAAATGCTCTAAATGCAACACTTTTCAAGTTATAAGTGATTTACTCAACAGTGATAACCTAAAAGTAGCTATTACTCAGCTATGCCATGAGCTACAGGTCTGAAATTGTATTATGTTATAGCTGGCCCAAAAGTAGCTGAATAACATATTTATACGAAATTCTCTAAATGCAATAGTTTTTAAGTTACAAGTGATTTTACTCATGATGGAAGTTACTGAAAAGCCCAAAAGTAGCTATTACTCACTTAGCTATTGAGACAGACACCCAACTTACTCACCATATTGTAGCTATGAAAAAAGAGGCTGAATAACATATTTTAACAAAATGCTCTAAATGCAACACTTTTCAAGTTATAAGTGATTTACTCAACAGTGATAACTTAAAAGTAGCTATTACTCAGCTATGCCATGAGCTACAGGTCTGAAATTTTACTATGTTATAGCTGACCCAAAAGTAGCTGAATAACATATTTGCACAAATTTCTGTAAATGCAATAGTTTTCCAATTATAACTGATTTACTCTACAGTGAGAACTTCAAAGTAGCTATTACTCAGCTATGAAATGAGCCACAGGTCTGAAACTTCACTATGTTATAGCTGACCCCAAAATAGGTGAATAACATATGAAACAAAATACTCTAAATGCAATAGTTTTCAAGTTATAAGTGATTTACTCAACAGTGATAACCTAAAAGTAGCTATTACTCAGCTATGCCATGAGCTACAGGTCTGAAATTTTACTATGTTATAGCTGGCCCAAAAGTAGCTGAATAACATATTTATACGAAATTCTCTAAATGCAATAGTTTTTGAGTTACAAGTGATTTTACTCATGATGGAAGTTACTGAAAAGCCCAAAAGTAGCTATTACTCACTTAGCTATTGAGACAGACACCCAACTTACTCACCATATTCTAGCTATGAAAAAAGTAGCTGAATAACATATTTTAACAAAATGCTCTAAATGCAAAACTTTTCAAGTTATAAGTGATTTACTCAACAGTGATAACCTAAAAGTAGCTATTACTCAGCTATGCTATGAGCTACAGGTCTAAAATTTTACTATGTTATAGCTGACCCAAAAGTAGCTGAATAACATATTTATACGAAATTCTCTAAATGCAATAGTTTTCAAGTTATAAGCGATTTACTCAACAGTGATAACCTAAAAGTAGCTATTACTCAGCTATGCCATGAGCTACAGGTCTGAAATTTCACTATGTTATCGCTGGCCCAAAAGTAGCTGAATAACATATTTATACGAAATTCTCTAAATGCAATAGTTTTTAAGTTACAAGTGATTTTACTCATAATGGAAGTTACTGAAAAGCCCAAAAGTAGCTATTACTCACTTAGCTATTGAGACAGACACCCAACTTACTCACCATATTGTAGCTATGAAAAAAGTAGCTGAACAACATATTTTCACAAAATGCTGTAAATGCAACACTTTTGAAGTTATAAGTGATTTAGTGCATGATTTCATGCATTTTAATGCATTAAAAATTATTAAAAAAATTTATTAAAAAAAAAGTAAGACAGATCCAGGTCTCATACTCACACAAGAGAATCTACCTCTGGCCTAGTACATATATGCAAGATATGAGAGAAATCCCTTTCAATAGTCACTGAGAAAATTGTGATAAAAAGTTGAAATTTTCACACTTTTGGTGGGTGTACCCCCCTTGTAATGTCTCTAGCAAACAGACGAACAGACAGATTTGCATGCCTTGAACAATTTTTCATCCTCGATAGATAAGGTATCTTTTAAAAAAAAACAGCATGTCTCTAGGCCTTGTAGTTTTGGAGAAGAAGTTGTTCACGCGGACGCGTACGCCCACGCCGCAGAGTGATGACATAATGTCAGCTGACTGACAAGTCAGCTGACATAATAAAACTGTGTTAAATGCTGTACTAGTCTGATGTTGTCATGTTTTGTTGTTTTTCCATTTCCTGGTTTATTATCTCCCGCCGGGCTGATTATAAAATGCATCCTGTGGGTGCGTGCGTGTGTGACGCAGATTTCTACAAAACTGCTACAGCTACAGATTGTAATTAAGCGTCCCTGAAAGGGCGCTTAGGGTCATAAAATAGTTGCTTTGGAGTTTTGCCTTATATCTCCTTTATCGTTGCTTTTATAGCTTCAGAATGTATTAAGAGGTATTGGGAAAGCATACGGTGCAGCTTTGTGCATTCTTAGCTTTACAGCATGCTTATTAAAACCACAAAGCATTTTAAACTTTAAGGGACGCTTCGCTTTTGTTAGCAAAAGCATTCCTCTAGTTTAATTGTCAATGAATTTTCATGCCCTTGAAATTTTTTTTTGATTTTGTGGACTTAGGCCTAAAGATAAGTGAGTAATAGCAATTTTAGCTACTTTGAGTAAAGGACTCCTAACTCAAAAAGTATTGCAGTTAGAGTTTTTTCTTGAACTATGTTATTCAGCTACTTTGTCCTTAACTATAAGATGGTACATAGTTTGGGGTTCTATTGCATGCCATAAATGAGTAATATCTATTTGCTCATTTGTAGCTAAATAACAGAAGTAAATGTCAAATATCTTCAAAAGTATTTTAAAGTTAGGGAAATCTTTTCAAATATGTTATCCATCTACTTTTTGATAAGCTATCACATAGTAAAGTTTCAGACCTGTTGCACAATGGATAGCTGAGTAATAGCTACTTTCAAATTATCACTGGTGAGTAAATCCATTGTAAGTCCAAAACTATTGCAGTTAGGGTATTTTCCTAAAATGTATTGTTCAGCTACTTTCTCCTTAGTTATAAGATGGTACATAGTTTGGCATTCTATTGCATGCCATAAATGAGTAATAGCTATTTTGTTATTTGTAGCCAAATAATGACAGAAGTAAATGTCAAATATCTTCAAAAGTATTTGCAAAAACGTGTTTATCTTGGAAACAGAGCGAGATAGAGCGATTTTGATGAAATTTTTGACCCACAGGGTATCTGCAGAGTCTACTTGCAACTTTTCCCAAAAATCGTTTTCCCGCCACTTTTGGCGGCCATCTTGAATTTATGCGTAAAATAATTGCATGCGTCAGAATGCTTGTTGCATAACAAGATGCCCATTTCCCGCCTCTTTTATGCAAATAAATCATAGCCTCTGATGAGACTGTACTCTGAAATCAGCAGTCGAAATACAATTAACACAAAGTTGATTATATAAGGCAGATTCAATTTATTTCCGTTGTCTGAGCTTAAGCAGGAAGTAGTTGTTTTGCTCTTTTATGCAAATGCTGGCTATTTTATTGCACTACAATAGCTTACCATGTGGGACTGATTGCTGTTCTCGGATGGCTGCAGACATCACGGCCAACGTCTAAGAAAAATAGACATTTATAGTTGGCCGTAGCCTCAGGTTGTCCTGTCGCGGTACACTCTGAGATCTCTTCCTACTTTCTCGTTGGTCGTGTGAATTGGTAGCATCTGTCACTTATACAGATAATTTCATCTATTTCTCAGTACATACGTATTGTTGGATGTTAATTTTTGGTCATTTCATGTAACATATATCATAGTTTATTCTGTGAAAGTTCCGTTTCGACAGGGTAAGTATTTTTCATATTTTTGGTGTTTTTGAGTTTTCCTCAATACAGGCTTTTTCATCTACGTTTTTTATTGCGTTTGAAGATGTCTACCCACCAAATGAATAAAGACAAGCCGAGATCTGGTAAGTGTCGTCACTTTTGTTTTTCATTTGACACACATAATTATTGCCCTACCTGTAGGGAATCTGGCAAGGGTGATGACCCCTGTGTCACTTTCGAGGTGCCCTGTAATATCTGTGCATCTTTCACAGATGAACAAATGATTAAAATTCAACACAGGAAACGCTATGTCAAAAAACAAAAGAGGGACACTACTAGTTCAAAAGATGATGAACTCGACCTCTTGGGTGATGGCGATGGGGATTCTTTTACTGGTTCTAATGCAGACCTTGAGAGTGCTGCAGACAACTTATTTACCTCACCCCCATGTCCCCAGTCCCTACCCTTCAGTTCATGGTCTCTCAAAACGCCAGCAAAAACTGTCCCACCCACCCCAGGTACTGCCTTACAGCAGAAAATTGAAGCAAATCTAGAAAAATCCCTGGGTAATTCACTTAACATCCATTTACAGCAGCAAATTGGTTCCTTTCAGGCTTCAATGTTAGAAGCTTTCCAGTCTCTCCGGGATGAACTCAATTCTAAAAAACAAGTTGAGGTGGATCAGACCTCAGCTTCAGCTTCTAAGCCTGGAACCTCTCAAGCTGCTGTAAACCTGGACCTAACCCCTCCGAGACAACATCGGACTACCTCAAATGTTGAACAGATGGAAGTGGACTATGGTCGTGCTCTTCCTCCTCATCTCAGTGCTGATCATCCTAACTCACCGGATCAGCTTTCATGTTCATACGAGGAGCCTTCTAAGAAGGTTCCGGATAGACCTAAAAAACACTCACTCTCATAGAAAGCATGATGTTGAACCGAGGTCCGCCTTGGATCAATACAATGATGAATCCGATGAACCTCGGATTTCATCTTCTATATCCAAAAAACATGCTGACAAGAGTAAACATAAGGTGAGGTCCAGATACGTGTCATCTTCCTCAGAGGAGGATCAGTCCTCTGTAGCCAGACACAGGTCTTCAAAGCCCTCTGGGGCTCACTCTGATCAAGACCAAGCTCAACATGATCCAGACCCCCCTTATTATAGGGAAGTCGACACTTTCAGGCGCATTCTTTCCCTCCCTGACCCCAGGGAGTCCATGCCTAGGTCCTCAACTTCAGTCATGGGTCTGGACGATGAGAAAGGCCGTCAGGAGCTCAGACCAAGAGGTCCTTCCTCTATGCTCCCCCTCAGCTCAGTTATCAAAGATGCCTTTGATAAATTTGAGCATGATTTCCAGGCCGCTAATTTACCTGAGGGTAAATACATCAAACCTCCTCCTTCTGCTGCAAAGTGGTACAAGGTGGGACAGCCATGTTATGAAAAAATACAGGAGTTGAATACAGATTTTGCAAGAACTCAGGAACTCGCCCTTTTGGCATTCCTTCTTGTTCAAGTCTCTACTTGTAAAGGAGGGAGAAGACTTCCTCCTAAAAAAGGCACCTCTAAAGACTCAGTGTTTCGGACCCTATAAGCCCTTTCATGGTTCCCACAACAAGAAAAGAGGCTCCTACAGGAAACACCCCTGTGGGGGCAACTCCTCCCAAAGCAGTAACCAATCGTTTTCCTCAGGTTGGGGGAAACCAAACTTCAGAGGCTCCAGGGGTCGTTTTCGACCCCACAATAGGGGACGAGGACGTGGAACCCACCCCACCCCCAATGACTCCTTCAAAGCCTCCCTCAGTCCACCAGTAGGAGGTCGCCTCCATTCTTTCAGAAGAGACTGGCAAACAAACAAATGTTCATCCAACGTGTTAAACATTATCACCAATGGCTACGTACTGCCATTCATTTCAAAACCAAGTCTGGTCAGATTCCCTCTGATTCAGTCAGAATACAAGGCCCTTCAAAAAGACCAAGCTCTGGTCACTTGGATCCAGTCTCTTCTATCAAAGAACGCAATCGAAAGGGTGGAAAATGTAAAATCTCTCGGGTTTTACAGTCACCTGTTTCTAGTCCTCAAGCCTCACCAAAGGTGGAGGCCAGTCATAGACCTAAGCAGGCTCAACACTTTTCTACATCTAGAAAAGTTCAAAATGGAAACTCCAGAGTCCATCAGGACCTCCCTGATTCCAGGGGAATGGGTATTGTCGATAGACCTATCGGACGCTTACCTTCACATCCCCATCCACCCAAACTTAAGGAAATACCTAAGGTTTTGCCACAGGTCTCAGGTGTCCCAGTTCATCTCCGTCCCTTTTGGACTAGCCACAGCCCCCCAGGTCTTTACAATGATCGTAAAGGAAGTGAAGCTAATGGCCCCTTTAGAGGACTCGGACTTCACCAATACCTGGACGACTGGCTGATCAGGTCCCAGTCTCAGGAGGAAGCCCAAGTGAACACTCAGGCAGTGGTAGACCTAACCCAGTCCTTGGGGTGGATAATAAATCAAGAAAAATCAGAACTGAAGCCTACTCAGGTGTTTTCGTTCGTGGGCTATGAATACCATCTATATTCAGCCCTTGTAAAACCCACTCCTCAAGAGAGATGGCTCAAACTTCAGGATTTGATCCTACGTCTCAAGTCAAAACATGTTTTGACGCTAATTGGGTTGCTTGCCTCAACGAAGAAAATGGTCCCGGAGGGATGCCTTCACATGAGGCCCTTTCAGTTTCATCTCAAGGAGCACTGGAGATATCCTGAATCGCTGGACAGCCTCCTTCCGTGGACAGAAACGATTTCTGCACACCTAGACTGGTGGCAGAACCCCACAAACGTGATGAGAGGCACAGACCTTCACCCCAAAGACCACAGCATCCAACTCTTAACAGACGCCTCAAACAAAGGTTGGGGCGCTCACTTAGATCAAAGTTCTACAAAGGGTCTGTGGTCAGACCAGGAAAAAAGGCTACACATAAATGCTCTACAGTTGAAGGCGGTCTCCCTGGCCCTTCGAAGTTTCAAGGACCAGTGTCAGAACCGAACAGTGCTAGTTGCAACAGACAACTCAACAGTGGTAGCCTACATAAACAAACAAGGAGGAACTCACTCAGCGGAGATGTGCGCGCTCCTGTGGAAAATCATGACATGGTGCTATCACTATCACATAACATTGAAAGCCAGACACATTCCAGAGGGTCTGAATGTGATGGCCGACCGTCTATCCAGGTCGAACCAAATTCAGTCAACACAATGGTCACTGCATCCGCAGGTGTTCTAAGAGATATGTCAAAAGTGATTCACTCCTCATGTAGATCTATTTGCCACTCATCTGAACCACAAACTTCCAGTGTATGTGTCTCCAGTTCCAGACCCCACTGCTTATGCTTACCCTCTGATGGCTCTCCTTCATAGGGTGATCTAAAAAATCAGGCAATTCCATTGCCTGATCATCGTAATAGTCCCAGGCTGGCCAGGGATACCCTGGTTTTGGGACCTAGTGCAGCTCTCAGCGGAGATCCCACTGCAACTTCCGGTGTCAACAACTCTTCTCAAACACTCCTACAATTATGTGTTTCACAGCAATCCACAACAACTCAACCTCCATGCCTGGTGTCTAGGAGTGGACAGCTCCAAGAACAAGGCTTCTCTGTGGAGGTGGCTGAGAGAATTGCTGCCCCTCAGAGGTCATCAACAAGGACCATCCACAAGTCAAAGTGGGCCCTATTTGAGAAATGGTGCAGAGAAAATTCGGTGGATTTCTCCACTCCATCTGTGAAACAAATCTCAGATTTTTTCATGTACCTGTACCAAGATCTAAACAGGCGCCCCTCGACCATTGATCGTTACAGGACGGCCATTGTTGACACTTTGGGCCCAGCGGGCCACCATATTGCACAAAGTTCAGACCTTCACAGGTTACTCTCCAGTTTTCACAGGGATCGTCCCAAAAGTTCCAGGAATCTTCCAAAACGGAACCTTTCTGTTGTTCTCAATGAGCTCACAAAAGTGGCCTTTGAGCCTATGAAAGACACAGATCTCAAACATCTTACTCTCAAAACTGCTTTCTTGCTAGCTTTGGCCTCCGGCAAGCGCCACAGCAAAATCCACGACTGGGTTACAAACAAATTATCTAATCTAGGCCAGTGGGAAAAGGTTGCCTTGGTCCCTTCTTCTGACTTCATAGCCAAAAACCAACTAGCAAGAGAAGGTTCTCCAAGTGTGTCTCCGGTGACTATTCCTGCTTCGACTACCATTGTCGATAGACAATTCAAAGAAGACAGGACCTTGTGTCCGGTGCGGGCCCTGAGGTACTATTTGGATTGAACCAAAGACCTGAGAGGGTCTTGATCCCTCCTTTTCATCTCCTTCAAGAAAGGACACACCTCAGACATCAGACCCGCTACTCTTTCTTCCTGGTTGAAACAAACCATTCTGCTTTGTTATAAACAAGCAGACCAACAAGCCTTGGACTTAGTCAAAGTTAAAGCGCATGACGTTAGGGCACGGTGGGGTATCGGTGGCGGCACAAGTCCTAGATCTTTCCCCTCAGACCAGTTGTCCTCGGAAAGAAAAAAAAAGGGGGGGGGGGGCATCCGCTACAACCAAGTCTTCAGGAGTCTTATCCCAGGATCTAGGTATAGGTTTACCTATCAAGATGTTACGGTTAAGGTCATTTTTTATTTTGAGTTTATCAAGTGTAATATGTATTAAGGACTTATCAAGGTTGTCATTAATGTTCGGTGGCAAAAATTTATGAGAATTCCAACCATTGGGGTGGTTTTTCACTCGTGGATGGCCCCTAAGGGCCCTTACACTCCTTAAGTGAGCACGGCTGCACTTCTGTCCTTAAATGTAGCTTTTATAAGCTACAAGCTTACCATGTGGGACTGAGAAGAGTCCCACCCTGCCTCCCCGCTGTATTACAGCTGAGGGGTAAGGTTAAAAAATTCCAACGAGAAAGTAGGACGAGATGTCAGAGTGTACCGCGAGAGGACAACCTGAGGCTACGGCCAACTATAAATGTCTATTTTTCTTAGACATTGGCTGTGATGCCTGCGGCCATCCGAGAACAGCAATCAGTCCCACATGGTAAGCTTGTAGCTTATAAAAGCTACATTTAAGTAATTAAAATTTTCAAATTGATCTGTATTCACCTTTATTCGCCGAGACTACTGTAGTACCCTCTCCAGTGTGTGACTTGGGCATTAGCCAAAGAAGGAGAGCATAAGTCAAGAGACTTTATTAAGTTGGACCAGTTAATGTCAGTCTGATGATAAGATTGTTGCACATTTGAAAAAAAAAATCTCTTCATAAAGTATTGATAGAGGCCATGTGCTTCATAGCACTGAACTTTTTATTAGGTGGGTTGCGTGTAACCAACCCGCCTATTAGAGTGATGTGTCCGACGTCCATCTGTCCGTCCACATTTTTGTTTCCGGACTCTTAACTCGAAAACGGTTTGTGCAATCAAATTCAAACTTGACAGGGAGATAGATCACCATCATAGCTAGGTTCCCTTCAAAACTGGTGTAATTCCGTCTGTTTGTCCGTTTGTCAGTCAAAATTTCCGTTTCCGGACTCTAACTCGAAATCCGTCAACATTTCTGTTTCTGGACTCTAACTTGAAAAAGCTTTGTCCAATCGAATTCAAACTTGACAGGGAGATAGATCACCATCATTGCTAGGTTCCGTCGGTTCGTTTGTCCATTTTTTTGTCCGTTTGTCCATCAACATTTCTGTTTCTGGACTCTAACTTGAAAATGCTTTGTCCAATCGAATTTAAACTTGACAGGGAGATAGATCACGATCATTGCTAGGTTCCTTTCGAAATTGGTGTAATTCCATCCGTTCATTTGTCCATTTATCTGTCCATCAACATTTCCGTTTCTGGACTCTAACTTGAAAACGCTTTGTCCAATCGAATTCAAGCTTGACAGGGAGATAGATCACCATCCGAGCTAAGTTGCTCTTGAAATTGGTGTAATTCCGTCCTTTTGTTTGTCCGTTTATAGCATATATACAATTCTGTAACCTAGATGACTAAGTTTTACATTTCTTGGCACAACTAACACATTCACCTTAACTGGGTGACCTAACATTTCTTTCCTTGTTTCTAAATTTAATTACAGCAGTCGCTAACCTTATTGCTGACTGCACAACCCGCCTTTTGGGGCATCTTTGACCCTCTTGTGTACAATTTGTACTTGTATCTCAAAAAAAAAAAAAATTCAGTGAGCAAAAATTATCGCCCATTGTTCTGTATGTTTTTGAAATATATTTTGTTCATGGCATTTTTTAGCTAAGCTTTCTTGTAAATATTATTTTCAGTATTTTCAAAGGGTTTACAAGTGTTTTCAGTATGGTTCAGTGCTCAGGTTTTTTGGGCAGGCTGCTTGTAACCAACCCACATAGTAGATTGATGTGTCTAATGTCCGTGCATCAACAATTTGGTTTCTGGACTTTAACTTGAAGACACTTCTGGTGATCAATTTGAAATATGACAGGGTGGAAGGACACCACGTGGGTAAGGTTGCTTTTGAAATTGGTGCCAGTTGGTGCATCCCTCTCCCCACGTGTCCGTCAATGTTTTGGTTTCTGCACTCTTAACTTGGAAGTTGCTTCTGCCAATCAGTTTTAAATTTGACAGGGTGGTAGGATGCCACCTTGGTTAGGCTGCATTTGAAATTGCTGTCAGTTGTGTGTGTTTGCGTGTGTGTCCGTTAGCATTTTGTTTCTGGACTCGACGCTTCTGCCAATCAATTTAAAATTTGATACGGTGGTAAGACACCACCGGGGTTTGATTGCTTTCAAAATTGGTGCAAGTCAGAGTGTCCTCCTTGAAGATGCTTCCTCTGATGGATTTGAAACTTGGCAGGGTGGTAGGACACTACTGAGGCCAGCTTGCTTTCGTCATTTTGAAAAACAACATTGCCACCATCTTGTAATTCCCTTTTCGGACTCCAATTCTAATACGTTTTCACCTGTCAATTTCAAATGCGAGTGGTAGAACAAGATTCCTTTTTACAAACAAATAACAAACTTGAAATTTGTTACTGGAACCTATCCCTGATACTGTTACCCTAGTTATCCATATAAAAGTTTTACTCTGAAAATAAATTTGGACAGGCGTCCTTTTCTGGTATCAGATATTTTATTATATTTTTTACTGTGTCAGGTACATTGGATAAAAATTTATTCCTGCTTGTACTGACATATTTTAAGTGTATTCTTACTCGAACACAATTATGATGCCCCTACCAAGGATCAATATCTTACACTGTGTGGTGTGTGACATACAGCCTGGACAAACTTTATCCCACCACCCAAAAATCTGTATGCCATGGGTCAAAAGAATACCTGTACAGCCCTTAAAAGCTGTGGGGTAAAAAATAAATATTGTAGTCTGAACAATCAAAGACAGGATGTCTCTCACAGGTTGCCAAAATTTATTTATGTGTATGTTTGAGAATACAGTAAAAGTGCTTGACTTGACTTTTCCCTGGTTTAAATATATTTTATTCTTAAATAGGTGAAAATTGAAAATACAGTTATCACATTATTAAAGGATGAAACAACTATGACCAGCATTGTAGTATAGCTGCCACTAGAAATAGCACAATTAAGTAGAAGTACATATTACAATCAGTTACAGCAATCCATATATCTTTGTCAGAAGAGAAATATGTCTCAGATATTGCAGGTGAACACATTTCCCAGAGCCAAGGTTAAAGGTCACCATGATTTGATATACCAACACTCCCCAACCAATGGCCCATCTAAGAATCAACTTCCTACACCTTACATTTTCCAAGTTACGTCCGAGATAAGATTTTTAAGGTCAAGGTCACTACAGCAAGTGCAAAGGTCAAATCAAGGTCAAACCATGGCACTGCATACCTACACCCCCTAAACAATGTCTATACCAAATATCAACCTTGTACACCTTACAGATTCCAAGACGTAGCTTGGACAAGATTTTGATGGTCAAGGTCAGTACAGGAAGGTCAATGAAAGGTCACACCATGACACTGCACACCAACACTTTTCACCAATGTCCTTCCCAAGTATCAACTTCCAATCCCTTATGGTTCCTTAGATGTAGCTCATACAACATTTTGAAACTCAAGGTCAGTGTCACAAGGTCAAAGGTTAAATCAAGGTCCACCATAACATTGCACACCTACAACCCCCAACCTATGCTACGCTACCAAGTATCAACTTCCTACTCTTTACGGTTTCTGAGATATAGCCCAGACAAGATTTTCAAACTCAAAGTCACTGCGGCAAGGGCAATTTGAGGTCACATCATGATATTGCACACCTACACCCCCAACCACCTACCAATTGTCAACTTCCTACACCATACAGTTTCTGAGAAATGGCTTGAACAAATTTTTCCCACTGCACACCCATCTGGACACCATGGGTTAAAATAGCTGAACAGCCAATAAAGACTGTGGGGTAAAACACTAAAAAGAGTGCTCTTCAACCTTTTCTCCAATTAACATTTTTTCCCAGGTTGCAAATTAACAAAACCTCAAACATTAACTTTGTTGAATTGCAGATTAATACTGTAATAACCATTCAACAAAATAAAATACAATAATTGAGGTTTACATATAAAAAGTAGCACATACATGAAATTGCAAATTTAATAAGTAAATTAAATTTTTATAAGTTAATACCCTATCCAATATACAATTGCTTTACCGGTCGGCGCGACCAGTCCCGCCAAATGCCAGAAAAAAGACGTCCTGTATATAATACCGGCAGGACCAGTCACAGAGTGTGCATTCGCTAGGCGGCGCATCGTACTTCCTTCCTGTCTAGACAGCATGACGTCATAGCATCTTTTTCGTTGTCTAAACATATTAAGACCCCTAGTAAGCTGATAGCGGGGCCAGATGGGTGGGCCTTGCCTGTCCATTGGATAGGGTATTAACTAATAAAAATTTTATTTACTTATAAATTTGCAATTTTATTGCGTTAATACATCCTACCCAGTGGGCAATTGCTGAATAACTACCGCTTGGAAGGCGGGTAAGCTGCTAGGGACATAAGTGAACTCATAACAGAACAAAACTGAGAAGCCCCATTTTGACCTAGGATCAGAGAACCCTGTGAGGTTAAGGTCGGCTACCAACTAACTGGTCACCCGGAAGTCAACTGATGTTGCCCACCCCCCCCTTTTTTCTTTCCCAGATCTGCTCTTTTTGTTCTTTTTTTACAAATATATATGCTATGTACATGTCAAGTGTTTTAGTGAGGCCTCTTTTAAAGGTTTGAAGGGGGCCTTAGTCAGCTGGTGCAAGACCAGGGACAGGCTCCAGGAGGGTATGCCCCTCCTGCCCTTGGGCCTGTCTCTATGGAAACTATCCAGGAGACAGGTGAGATTCTCATCTTTGCTGACATTAATGGTAGAGTTGCCCAACTTGTCAGCAATGGCTGATCTGTACCCATCAATGGTACCAGGTTGCAACTTCCTCTCCTGAAACAGGTGCAATAGGAAGTCAGCTATGGCTTTTAGAGGTGGTGCCCTAAAGTCCACCCGATTACTGAGGCACCACTTTGTAAAAATGGTCCACTTTGCCTCATAGACGGATCTGGTTGATCCTCTTTGAGGAGCCTCAATTCGTGCTGCCACTGCCTCAGAGAATCCCTGCTCCTTGATTGCTGTGGCTCTAGGAGCCAGGCATGTAGGTTCAGGTTTGATAGGTACCTATGCAGGGTCTGGTTGAATGGTTGAGATACCAGGTTGGGCAGACACAGAGGGATCTGACTGGACATTGTTACTAGATCCCAGAACCAGGGCATGTTGGGCCACCCTGTAACTTCTCCACCACTTTGCCCAAGATGGCTGCTGGTGGGAAGGCATATGGGTCCAGATTTTCCCAAGACAGGCTGAGTGCATCCACTGCCCAAGCCTGGGGGTCTGGAACCGGTGACACAAACTGTGGAAGTTTGTTGTTGAATCTGGTGGCAAACAAGTCCACTTGGGGCTGGTGCCACCGGGAGCATATAGCTTGGAACACCTCTGGGTGAAGGGACCACTCTGTTTAAATGGTCTGGCCAAGTCTGGATAGCTTGTCTGCTATCACGTTCAGCCGGCCGGGGATGTGACGTGCCTTGAGAGTTACCTGTTTCCTGGTGCACCAGGACAGAATTCTCCACAGTAGGGCACACAGGGAGCCCGACTTCATCCCCCCCTTTGTTGATATAGGCAACCACTGTTGTGTTGTCTGTGGCTACCAGAACTATGTTGTTTCAACAGAGGTCTTGGAACTCTTTTAGGGCCAGAAAGACCGCTTTTAGTCCCAAGTGATTTATGTGCAACTTGTTTTCTGGAAGCGACCAGGTTCCCCTTGCAGTGCATTCGTTTAAGTGAGCACCCCACCCTTCTTTTGATGCATCTGTAAATATCTGCAGAGCATGTTTTAGTGGGTGGAATGGTTGACCTGGAAGCAAGTTGCTTTCCTCCAGCCACCACCTTAAGTGAGGGTGGAGTGACCTGGGACCAGGTATCACCTTTTCTAGTGATTCTGGTACCCTCCAGTTGTTCTTCAAGTGCCACTGTATGGGTCTCATATGAAGTCGACCTATATGGACTTGCTTTTCTGTGGCTGCTAGAAGTCCTATGAGGGACATGAACTGCCGGACCGGGCACACCAGACCGGACAGAATTGACAATATCTTGTCTGTTAAGGTCTGTCAATGCTCTGGTGTGGGTCTGACCTTGCCCTCCCTGAGGTTGAACTGGTAACCTACGAACTTGAAAACCTATTTTGGGTCCAGTTCTGACTTCTCCTTGTTCACCAGCCAACTGAGTTCTCGACAGAGAGCTACCAAGGTCTGTGTATGCTGGAGACAAGTTTGGTGGGATGTGGCTCTAACCAACCAGTCGTCTAGGTACTGGTGGATTCTTTTACCCCTCTGTAAGGCCATCAGTTTGACCTCTTTGGCCACCACTGTGAACTCCATGGGTGCTGTGGACAGGCCAAAGGGTAGGGCTTTGAACTGGTAGGACTGACCCTGGACGTGAAAACGCATGTACTTCCTGGACTGACTGTGAATTGGTATATGGAAGTATGCGTCCTTGAAGTCTATGGAGGTAACCCACTCCCCTAGCTGCAGGGAGGTTCTTATTGTCTCTGGGGTCTCCATTTTGAACGACTCTGTGTTTAGGAAGATGTTCAAGGTGTTCAGGTCCAGGATAGGTCTCCACCGGTTGTTGGGTTTGGGTACCAAAAATAGCCGGTTGTAAAAACCCAGGGAGTTTTGGTTTGCTACCGGTTCCACTGCATTTTTGTTCGTCAAGCTGATACAGTGCCTCCAAAAGGTGGAACTGTCTTTGTGGGTTGACATATTTGCTTATGACAGTAGGTAACCTGGTTAGGTTGGGCCTGAACTGGAAGGGGAGGGTGTAACCCTCTCTCAGTATTGTGACTACTTTTGGACTCGAACCCAGAGCTTCCCACTTCTCCCAAAACCTTGCCCCTACAGGCGGATTTGTGGCAACAGTTGGGACATTTGTGACAATATTTGCAGAACTCAAGTGACCTACACAGGAAACATCTTTCACATATTTTATTTCTGTGTGATTGTGACAATAATTAAGCGTCCCGCAAGGGACGCTTGTTTGTGTATGGGAGAGCTTCCGGCTCCGCATTTTGTTTTCCTTATAACTCTGTAACCGTTAGGCGGATTCTTTTCAAATTTGGCAGGTTTAGGCAGTAGCCTTGGGGAATTTTTTTGAATATGCTGCAGTGACATTTCAACCAATCAGAGAGGTCGCATGACCAAAAATGTCTTTTTTCGATGGGGAAGCTTGTCCGGATGATAACTTGAAAGGAATTTTATCAATTCACCTGAAACTTGGCAAATACATTCATTCTATTAAAATCTGGAAATCACTAGATTTTGGCATTGATTGGTCAAGAAATGGCCGAGTAATTAATGATTAATTAATCATTACGAATTTTCCAAATGGCGGCCATTTTGAATTTTCGAAATTTTCGCAAAAATTGCAAAACACAAAAATGCTTATATCTCAAAAACCGTGCTAGATAGAGCAATTTCGACAAAATTTTTGACCCGCAGGATATCTCTGCGGAGTACTTTTCCCAATTTTCAAAAAATTTTTGTCTCGCCAAAAATGGCGGCCATTTTGAATTTTTGAATTTTTCGCAAAAATTGCAAAACACAAAAATGCTTATATCTCAAAAACCGTGCTAGATAGAGCGATTTCGACGAAATTTTTGACCCGCAGGGTATCTCTGCAGAGTAGTTATCCCAATTTTGAAAAAAATTTTCTCTCGCCAAAAATGGCGGCCATTTTGAATTTTCGAATTTTTCACAAAAATTGCAAAACATAAAAATGCTTATATCTCGAAAACCCTGCTAGATAGAGCAATTTCGACGAAATTTTTGACCCACAGGGTATATCTGCAGAGTAGCCATGCCAATTTTCAAAAAAATTTTGTCTCGCCAAAAATGGCGGCCATTTTGAATTTTCGAATTTTTCGCAAAAATTGCAAAACATAAAAATGCTTATATCTCAAAAACCCTGCTAGATAGAGCGATTTCGACGAAATTTTTTACCCACAGGGTATCTCTGGAGAGTAGCCATGCCAATTTTCAAAAAAATTTTGTCTCGCCAAAAATGGCGGCCATTTTGAATTTTCGAATTTTTGCGCAAAAATTGCAAAACACAAAAATGCTAATATTTCGAAAACCGTGCTAGATAGAGCGATTTCGACGAAATTTTTTATCTTCAGGGTATCTCTGCAGAGCAGCTATCCCAAAGAGCTTTCACTTGGTGAAGTTTCAGACCCATAGCTAATTGCTCACCTACTCAAAAAGAGTAAATGCGAATTACCTCTAAAAGTATTGCAGATAGCCAATTTTTATCAAATAACTCATTCATCTACTTGTGGGAGAGCTTTCACATGGTGAAGTTTCAGACCCATAGCTAATTACTCACCTACTCAAAATGAGTAAATGCGAATTATCTCTAAAAGTATTGCAGATAGCCAATTTTTTCTCAAATAACTCATTCACCTACTTTTGGGAGAGCTTTCACTCTGTGAAGTTTCAGACCCATAGCTATTTATTCACCTACTCAAAATGAGTAAATGCTAATTATCTGTAAAAGTATTGCGGATAGCCAATTTTTATCAAATAACTCATTCATCTACTTGTGGGAGAGCTTTCACATGGTGAAGTTTCAGACCCATAGCTAATTACTCACCTACTCAAAATGAGTAAATGCGAATTATCTCTAAAAGTATTGCAGATAGCCAATTTTTCTCAAATAACTCATTCACCTACTTTTGGGAGAGCTTTCACTTGGTGAAGTTTCAGACCCATAGCTAATTACTCACCTACTCAAAATGAGTAAATGCGAATTATCTCTAAAAGTATTGCAGATAGCCAATTTTTCTCAAATAACTCATTCACCTACTTTTGGGAGAGCTTTCACTTGGTGAAGTTTCAGACCCATAGCTAATTACTCACCTACTCACAATGAGTAAATGCGAATTATCTCTAAAAGTATTGCAGATAGCCAATTTTTCTCAAATAACTCATTCACCTACTTTTGGGAGAGCTTTCACTTGGTGAAGTTTCAGACCCATAGCTAATTACTCACCTACTCAAAATGAGTAAATGCGAATTATCTCTAAAAGTATTGCAGATAGCCAATTTTTCTCAAATAACTCATTCACCTACTTTTGGGAGAGCTTTCACTTGGTGAAGTTTCAGACCCATAGCTAATTACTCACGTACTCAAAATGAGTAAATGCGAATTATCTCTAAAAGTATTGCAGATAGCCAATTTTTCTCAAATTAATCATTCACCTACTTTTGGGAGAGCTTTCACTTGGTGAAGTTTCAGGCCCATAGCTAATTACTCGTCTACTCAAAATGAGTAAATGCGAATTATCTCTAAAAGTATTGCAGATAGCCAATTTTTCTCAAATAACTCATTCACCTACTTTTGGGAGAGCTTTCACTTGGTGAAGTTTCAGACCCATAGCAAATTGCTCACCTACTCAAAATGAGTAAATGCGAATTATCTCTAAAAGTATTGCAGATAGCCAATTTTTCTCAAATAATTCATTCACCTACTTTTGGCAGAGCTTTCACTTGGTGAAGTTTCAGACCCATAGCTAATTATTCACCTACTCAAAATGAGTAAATGTGAATTATCTCTAAAAGTATTGCAGATAGCCAATTTTTCTCAAATAACTCATTCACCTACTTTTGGGAGAGCTTTCACTCTGTGAAGTTTCAGACCCATAGCTATTTATTCACCTACTCAAAATGAGTAAATGCTAATTATCTGTAAAAGTATTGCGGATACCCAATTTTTATCAAATACTCATTCATCTACTTGTGGGAGAGCTTTCACATGGTGAAGTTTCAGACCCATAGCTAATTACTCACCTACTCAAAATGAGTAAATGCGAATTATCTCTAAAAGTATTGCAGATAGCCAATTTTTCTCAAATAACTCATTCACCTACTTTTGGGAGAGCTTTCGCTTGGTGAAGTTTCAGACCCATAGATAATTATTCACCTACTCAAAATGAGTAAATGTGAATTATCTCTTAATAGTATTGCAGATAGCCAATTTTTCTCAAATAACTCATTCACCTACTTTTGGAAGACCTTTCACACACGAAAATGAAAAATTGTGAATATCTCGGAAAAGCTATTTCTTCTGCTTTAATGCTCGGCGGGAGATACACACCACGGCAGTGGTCTTGATAAAAATTTTTGTCTCCCCCAAAAATGGTGGCCATTTTGAATTTTCAAAGTTTTTGCAAAACACAAAAATGCTTATATCTCGAAAACCGTGCTATATGGAGTGAACTCAACAAAATTTTGGACCTGCTGGGTATCTCTGCAGAGTAGCCATGCCAATTTTCAAAATATTTTTGTCTCGCCAAATATAGCGGACATTTTTAATTTTTTTATTTTTTGCAAAACACAAAAATGCTTATATCTTGAAAACCGTGCTAGATAGAGCAGACTGCGCTGACTTTGGTTGCCACAACAGTATAAGGCTAGAAACGAAGCATTTTCTTAATACTTTAGCACTCACCTTTATATCCTTTTCGGGACGCTTTGTTTTTGCTATGCAAAAACATTATCTTTTTTTTTTTGCGAGCGATCCTCTAGTTGGGATTTACACCTTTCTTTTGTGGCAACCCGGTGACAGAATGAACATTTGCAACAAAAGAGTTTACATGTAAAAATACAGTCTCGCTCTTGCTGGTCACTGGTGAAGGGTTCAAATCTTCTTTCTTGCCGGATACATAGAGTCCTTCACTCCGGCTACATTTAAAACACAGTAATTGTCATTTACTTCTCTTTGAACCCTTGGCCAGCTTTTGGGTGAAGTTTGAGGCTTTACCACGACCTTTCTGTCCCAGTTGCCGGTCTCTAATTCGCTTCCAGGCCGGTGTAGTGGGCTTCCGGTCTGTTTGCTGAGTTGATCTGCCACTTGAGGAAGCGTATGGGTGGAAACGACTGGGCTTCCTGTGTGCACTGCCAGAAGAACGCCTCTCCTCACTACGAGAGATTTCATCTTCAGCCTTGACCAGTAAACTGTCTGGGAACAGTGAATGAAGATGGACCGGTGCTGTACGTAAGGCAGTTAAGGTATCTGGCTTTACTCCACCACGTATGAACTCTAGGTAGCTGTCTCTACGTGCCAGAGTGAGATTCGCCATGCTGATGAAAACTCCCTCTGAGAGATCCTACATAGTACGCTGCATGGCTTGAGAGATTGACCAGCTGAAGGTCACCAAATATTCTAGTTCTTCAACTGCCTGCTGCGTTGTTTCTGTTGCTTTGCCCTTAGTCTTGTCCACACATAGTGTCTTCAAATGTGTAACCATAGAGTCCTGTACCTTTGTCAAACATCTTGACAGACACATCAGTGACTGTTCCCGGAACGCTCCCTTCCAATGCCTTGGGGTATCCTGGCTGATAGTACGGGAGGCAGGGGCAGAGGGCAAACTACGTCTGGCCACTCTACTGGAGATGCTGTTCAACTTTGCCGGTTCCGGAGACCAGTTACACACTGTAGTTGAAGCAGAGTCTTTCTTGTCTGTGTGCATGTCATATCACTTTGATGACCTGGGTGGCTTGACAAACTGGGCACACAGCAGTCCACTAGTTTCAGTGTTTCTATAAGGGTAGCCTTCAGCAACAGTCAGGTTCAGTCTCTCAAACTTTCAACACAGCCACTCATCCACCGGTAATTTGACAGACACTTTACTGGTTGGTTTGACTTGGGAACCGGCAAATGGATTATCATCCAGGGAGGAAGAGGCACTGTCGAAGTCAGGTATCTGATGCCAGCCCATGAAGGATCTGACCCCTCTGATTGTCTCTCTGTAGTTGGCTTCTTCAGAGAGGTCCTAGATAGTAGAATCTTCAGGCAGTTCACCTTGGGCGTTGGCACTAGCTGGTGAAGCCGGTTCCCTATCCATCTCTGCCTCACTCTAAGATTCACCGGCAATCTCATCAGTTTGTACACCGGAAAGTGACTGGTCTAACTGCGTAGTATCATTACCGGTTGGCAGTACTTCAGGACCTGCACCAGGAGCCTGTAGAGGCTGAGTGACTGTCCCTGCACCGGCAGCCTGTAAAGGCTGGGTGGCTATCTCTGCACTGGGAGCCTGTAAAGGCTGGGTGGCTACATCAGAGGTACCAGGACCCTGAACAGGGCGGGTAGCACTCTTACAGACATCCTGCACAGCATTCGTACCGGGAACCCCCAGTGGAGGTTGGGTAGCAGACAACTGGGCAGCCTCACCGGTGGTCTGTACAAGACTGGGACCGGTACCCTCAGTGACCAAACCAGCAGACACCACACTGGAAGATGCACCCGGATCAAAGAAGGGATGTTCTCTGGTCACCACAGTAGAGGGCTTCACAGGTTTCAAGGGCACAGCAAACGACTTGTTAAGAAGCAAAGCTTCAAGTCGTGAAAGCCTCTACACTTGTCATCCAAGCTTTTCAAGTCATCAGAAGTAGGTTTACTGCTGTGTCTTCTCTTGCTGGATTTAGGAGAGCCATCAGAACGCTTCTTCTTTTCAGTAGGTGTAGATTCAACAGACGATGCTTTGTCTGTTTGAAGGGTCCACGAGAGTAGGGGTAGCATCAATGGATGGTTCAGTCGTAGATTTCTTCTGCTGTCCACGTTCTTTCCTGGACTTGTAGGTCGGGGTGGCCAGCTGTTGTACTTGAGAAGGCGTAAATGCCTTACAAATCTGGCATTCAAGCTTCTTAACACAGGGATCATCTCCCACCCCTTTCTTCCTACATCTGGCACATTTCTTGTGACTGTCGAACAGGGCGATAACGTGCCTGCAAGTTCCTCTTTTCTGTCCAGGGGAAGACATAATGATGATAGAACTCGTAGAAGTAAATAAACTTAAAAGTTCATAAAATGGTGAAATTCGTTGATAAACTTAAAAATGTCTCTTTGTAGAAAACACGTCTGCACACTCCACGCGCCAAACGAAAAAGATGCTATGACGTCACGCTGTCTAGACAGGAAGGAAGTACAAAGGTCAAAGTTGGGGTTTTACGTCCCGTTTAACAGCCAGGGTCATATTGGGACAGGTCCTCAGAATTGCCACTTGTGGGACTCGAACCCACAGAGGTGACAGCCTATGATTAGATGCCAAACTTGCTAACCACTAGGCCACTGAGGACCTGAGAAGGAAGTACAATGTGCCTCCTAGCGAATGCACACTCTGTGACCGGTCCTGCCGGTATACAGGACGTCTTTTTCTGGCATTTGGCGGGACTGGTCGCACCGACCGGTAAAGCAATTGTCCTTTGGATAGGATGTATTAACGCAATAAAAAAGAGCTTTTCAATTTCAGGATGGGATAAGAAGCGTTAACTGTATATATTAGATGAATGGATGCATTGGATAACACTTTGCTTTTGTGTTTCTCATTACCACTCGCTTACAAAAAATGTTACGCCTAGGCTGCCAAAATTACTGGAGATGTTCTTTGTCACACCCACACAAAAAAGTGTTTAGGAAATACTTTGGGTGTCATTTAGAACAAGAAAACTGGGGTTATAGACCCCAAACGGTGAGTTGCGCACCAATTACGAAAGCAACTTAGCCTAGGTGATTCCTGACCACCCTGTTGAGTTTCAAATCGATCGGTAGAAGCATCTTCGAGTTAGAATCTGGAAATGGAATTTTAAGATGGTGGCCAAACTTAAAGTTAACTATTGGTCCTAAAGGTTTGTGATCAACCACAGTGTGAAATCAACAGCTGGGAATCTTTGGTGTCAGCTTTGATATGTCCTTGGACTTGTTCAACAAGATCAAACAAGAGTAGCCAAACTTACTTATAACTTGCTCATTGTTGGTCCCAGAGGTTTGGAATGTGAACCAAACCTATTGAAAATCTGGTGCTGGGAGTCTTTATGTGGTTTAATTTGGCCTTGGATCCTTCCTTCAGGGCCAAATGAGAGTAGCCAAATTTAAATGTGCTTACAAAACTAACATCATTGGTTGTAGAGATTTGAATAGTTAAAAAGAACAGATAACTAGAGGAATGCTTTTGCTAACAAAAGCGAAGCGTCCCTTAAAGTTTAAAATGCTTTGTGGTTTTAATAAGCATGCTGTAAAGCTAAGAATGCCCAAAGCTGCACCGTATGCTTTCCCAATACCTCTTAATACATTCTGAAGCTATAAAAGCAACAATAAAGGAGATATAAGGCAAAAACTCCAAAGCAGCTATTTATGACCCCAGTTTGGCCCATAAGGGAGGGTCGGGGGGGGGGGGGGGGTAAAACTGACCGGCTATTTAGACTCTCCACATATGCTTTCCCAATACCTCTTAATACATTCTGAAGGTCTAAAAGCAACAATAAAGGAGATATAAGGCAAAACTCCAAAGCAGCTATTTTATGACCCCAGTTTGACCTATAAAGGGGGGTCGGGGGATAAAACTGACCGGTTATTTAGATTCTCCACAAATGCTTTCCCAATACCTCTTAATACATTCTGAAGCTATAAAAGCAACGATAAAGGACATATAAGGCAAAAACTCCAAAGCAGCTATTTATGACCCCAGTTTGGGCCATAAGGGGGGGGGGTCGGGGGGGTAAAACTGACCGGCTATTTAGACTCTCCACATATTCTTTCTCAATACCTCTTAATACATTCTGAAGCTATAAAAGCAACAATAAAGGAGATATAAGGCAAAAACTCAAAATCAGCTATTTTATGACCCCAGTTTGACCCATAAGGGGGGGCCGTGGGGTAAAACTGACGGGGGTGGGGTGGGGGGGTGTACTTCAAAAAATAGTTTTTGATCATGTGACCTTCATAAAGGTCAAATTTAAGCATGCAAATTTTCCCACGCCTAAGGTATATAACTGCTAAATATGGTTTGAAACCTTCTAATAATAAGGGACATATTCAAGGGAGACCATAATGCGGTGGCGGCGAGGAAACTGAGGCGAAAACAAATAAGCGCCCTTTCAGGGACGCTTAATTATGGACTTGGGAGTCTTTTAATGTCAGATTTAGATCTTTGGCTCTGTTGAAGGTCACACAAGAATTGCCAAAGTTAAAGTGTCTGTGTCACTTAATTATTGCTCCTAGCAAGGGTGGTAGGTAAATGACATGCTAATAAGGGCGTTTTGTCTTTCCAGTGGATACAAATATGCATCAGTTCTGTTATATACAGTAGAACATCTATTATCCGACCCTCTATTATCCGAATTTTCAATTATCTGACCTCAAAAGCACTCTCCCAACTCCATTTAAACCTGTTATTGTAGGCTTTCTATTATCCGACCTAATTGTTATTCCCCCAAGAGGGTCGGATAATAGAGGTTCTACTGTACTAGGTCTAGTTAATGTCACGAGATAGGTTTTCTGTGTAAAGTTATTTAAAAAACTACCATATGTAACTTCATTAGTGATAATATACTACAGGGAGAAAAATACTTGCTCATTTTAAGTGATAATATAAAAGTGAATGTTGACCTTTTTTAAACATTATTTGACATTTAAGCACTTTACCATTACAATATTTCATGTTGATTTTGCTATAGTCTCTGGGAGTATAATGGGAACTGTAAAGTGATCCTACTGACAAAGAGAAAAATTCAAAGATTCCAGTAATACCCATTATAATTACAGCTGCTTATTTCTTATGTAATTTCCTGTCACATTATCTTGTACTTTGCAGAACACATTATGGACTTGATGTGATGCATGTAGCAAAAAAACATGTAACAGAAATCTTACATGAAATTTTGTAACAAAAATACTATTTCACTAACTTCTGGGAAGAAGAATGGGATAAAATTTTAAAATAGCATCCAAGATGCCCGTACCCCACAGCCTGGAGAAATAGTTTTGAATACCATGATATAGAAGTAGTGAAATAGTACAAAGATCAGGATACTTTCAGCGCAGTGTCAATTATATAAAGGTTCAAATAATGTTTAAGAAGAGAAAATAATGTCTAAGAGAAAGAAAATGTATTCAGAGATGAAGTATTAAAACAAGACAATTCAATAGTAAGATGACAACATTAATCAGTAAACTAAATATTACTATGTTGTAAAATTTATGGAAATAGCACAATTATGTAAAACTACATATAATAATCAGTTGCAGCAATTGATATATCTTTGTCATAAGAGAAACATATCTCAAATATGGCACACTTTAACAGAGCCAAAGATAAAGGTTACACCATGATGCACACCAAGACACCCTAACCAATGTCCCTACCAAGTGTCAACCTTCTACATTACCTTACAGAATCCAAGAAATAGCCCGGACAAGATTTTAAAACTCATGGTCACTACAGCAAGGTCAAATTCAGATCACACTATGATGTTGCGCACCCACAACCCCTAAGCAATGTCCCTACCAAGTATCAACTTCTACACGTTACAGTTTCTGAGATACAGCCCGGACAAAATTTTCAAACTAAAGGTCACTACGGCAAGGTCAAATCAGGGTCACACCATGACGTTGCACACTTAAACGCCCAAACCAATGTCCTTACCCAGTAACAACTTCCTACACCTTACAGTTTCTGAGATACAGGCCAGAAAACCTTTGTTCCACCACCCACCCATCTGGACACCATGGGTGAAGGGCCAAGGGCTGTGGGGTAAAAATGTAATACAAGAGTTTCATCAGAAAATTGAAAATTTTAATTACATAAATGTAGTTTTTATAAGCTACAAGCTTACCATGTGGGCCTTAATGCTGTTCTCAAATGGCCACAAGGCATCATGGCCAACATCTAAGAAAAATAGACATTTATAGTTGGCCGTAGCCTCAAGTTGTCGTCACGTGATAATCTCTGACCTTTCGCCCTACTTTCTCGTTGAAATTTTTTAAAACCTACCCCTCAGCTGTAAACAGCGGGGAGGCAGGGTGGGACTCTTCTAAGTCCCACATGGTAAGCTAATAAAAGCTACATTTACGTAATTAAAATTTTTAATTTTATTGCACTACAATAGCTTACCATGTGGGACTTAATGCTGAATGCAACCGCCCGGTGGCGGGGTTACAGCTGAGACTGGAAGATATGTCAATTTTTCTTAGATTTTGAAATAATAGAATAGAATGAATGTTACAAATACCAGTCTGAGTCCCGTTTACAGTGCCCCAATCCCGAAGACCGGGCCTGTAGAGAGCCAAAAACCTGAATAGAATGGAAAACAGTGCTAAAAACTGTCAAGATGTTTTGATTGTAGGACAGAAGTGCAGCAGTACTCACTTAGAGGTCTAAGGGTCCTTAGGGGCCCTCCACGAGTGATAAACCAGCCCCATGGTTGGAATTCCCATAAATTTTTTGCCACCGAATATGAGATTAATGACAACTTTAATAAGTCCTTAATACATATTATATTTGATAAACTAAATTTACAAAATGACCTTACCTGTAACATCTTGATAGGTAAACCTATACCTAGATCCTGGGATTAGACTCCTGAAGACTTGGTTGTACCGGATGTGCCCCCCCCTTTTTTTCTTTCCAAGGACAACTGGTCTGAGGGGAAGGATCTAGGACTTGTTGTGCTGCCACCACTGGTCCCAGATACATATTGTTGTCGTTGTCTGACCAAGTAAGGTCTTTTAGGTAAAAATTTCTAGATGTTCGAGATCTGTGGCTTTCATAGGCTCCAAGGGTGCTTTTGTGAGCTCATTAAGAACAACAGAAAGGTTCCACTTAGGAAGATTCCTGGAACTTTTGGGACGATCCCCATGAAAGCTGGAGAGTAACCTATGAAGGTCTGAACTTTGTGCAATATGGTGGCCCGCTGGGCCCAAAGTGTCAACAATGGCCGTCCTGTAACCGTCGATGGTCGAGGGGCGATTGTAAAGGAAAAGTACAGGTACATGAAAAAGTCTCAGACTTGTTTTACAGATGGAGTGGAGAAATCCACCAAATTTTCTCTGCACCATTTCTCAAATAAGGCCCACTTTGACTTGTAGATGGTTCTTGTTGATGACCTCTGAGGTGCAGCAATTCTCTCTGCCACCTCCACAGAGAAGCCTTGTTCTTGGAGCTGTCCACTCCTAGACACCAGGTGTGGAGGTTGAGATGCTGTGGATTGCTGTGGAACATATAATTGTGGGACTGTTTGAGAAGAGTCATTGACACTGGAAGTTGTAGTGGGATCTCTGTTGAGAGCTGCACTAGGTCCCAAAACCAGGGCATCCCTGGCCAGGCTGTGGCTATTACGATGATCAGGCAATAGCATTGGCTGATTTTTTGGATCACCCTGTCAAGGAGAGCTGTCGGAGGGTAAGCATAGGCAGTGAGACCCGTCCAGTTTATGTTCAGAGCATCTATGTCCCAAGCCTTTGGGTCTGAGACAGGAGATACGTACAGTGGAAGTTTGTGGTTCAGAATGAGTGGCAAATAGGTCTACATGAGGTGTGAACCACTTTTGGCAGACCTGTTTGAACACCTGCGGATGCAGTGACCATTCTGTTGACTGCACTTGGTTTGACCTGGACAGGAGATACGTACAGTGGACGTTTGTGGTTCAGAATGAGTGGCAAATAGGTCTACATGAGGTGTGAACCACTTTTGGCAGATCTGTTTGAACACCTGCGGATGCAGTGACCATTCTGTTGACTGCACTTGGTTTGACCTGGACAGAAGGTCGGCCATCACATTCAGGCACCCTGGAATGTGTCTGGCTTTCAATGTTATGTGATAGTGATGGCACCAGGTCATGATCTTCTACAGGAGAGCACACATCTCTGCTGAGTGAGTTCCTCCTTGTTTGTTTATGTAGGCTACCACTGTTAAGTTGTCTGTTGCAATTTCGAAGGGCCAGGGAGACCGCCTTCAATTCTAGAATGTTTATAGGTAGCCTTTTTCCCCGGTCTGACCACAGACCCTCTGTAGAACGTTGATCTAAGTGAGCGCCCCAACCTTCATTTGAGGCGTCAGTAAAGAGTTGGATACTGTGGTCTTTGGGATGAAGGTCTGCACCTCTCATCACGTTTGAGAGATTTTGCCACCAGTCTAGGTGTGCTGCAATGGCTTCTGTCCAAGGAAGGAGGCTGTCCCGTGACTGAGGATATCTCCAGTGCTCCTTGAGGTGAAACAGAAAGGGCCTCATGTGAAGGCGTCCCTCCGGGACCATTTTCTCCATTGAGGCAAGCAACCCAATTAGCGACATCAAACATCTTGCAGTCAAAACATGTTTTGACTTGAGTCGTAGGATCATATCCTGAAGTTTAAGGCATCTCTCTTGTGTGGGTTTTACAAGGGCTGAATCTAGATGGTATTCGTAGCCCACAAACGAAAACACCTGAGTAGGTTTCAGTTGTAATTTTTCCTGATTTATTATCCAACCCAAGGACTGGGTTAGGCCTACCACCGCCTGAGTGTTCACTTGGGCTTCCTCCTGAGACTGGGACCTGATCAGCCAGTCGTCCAGGTATTGGTGAAGTCTGAGTCCTCTGGAGAGGGCCATTAGCTTCACTTCCTTTACAATCATTGTAAAGACCTGGGGGGCTGTGGCTAGTCTGAATGGGAGGGAGGTGAACTGGAACACCTGAGACTTGTAGCAAAACCTTAGGTATTTACTTGAGTTTGGATGGATGGGGATGTGCAGGTAAGCGTCCGACAGATCTATCGACAATACCCATTCCCCTGGAATCAGGGAGGTCCTGATGGACTCTTGGAGTTTCCATTTTGAACTTTTCTACGTGTAGAAAAGTGTTGAGCCTGCATAGGTCTATGACTTGGGTACTAGGAACAGGCGACTGTAAAACCTGAGAGATTTTACATTTTCCACCCTTTCGATTGCGTTCTTTGACAGAAGAGACTGGATACAATCGGCTAGAGCTTGGTCTTTTTAAAGGGCCTTGTATTCTGATAGAATTAGAGTAAATCTGACCAAGTTTGGTTTTGAGAGGAATGGCAGTACGTAGCCATTGGTGATAATGTTTAACACGTTTGATGAACATTTGTTTGTTTGCCAGACTCTTCTGAAAGAACGGAGGTGACCTCCTACTGGTGGACTGAGGGAGGCTTTGAAGTAGTCATTGGGGGGGAAGGGGTTTTCCCCTTCCTGAGGAAAACGACTGGTTACTGCTTTGTGAGGAATTGCCCCCATAGGGGTGTTTCCTGTAGGAGCCTCTTTTCTTGTGGGGACCACGAAAGGGCTTATTTTGATAGGGTGCAAAACCCTGAGAGTCTTTAGAGGTGCCTTTTTTGAGGAGGAAGTCCTCTCCCTCCTTCACAAGTTGAGACTGGAACAAGGAAGAATGCCAAAAGGGTGAGTTCCTGGTGTCTCATTTCCCCTAGATGTGGATGCAGAAGGGTCATTTCAGCTTCACGCCTGAGCAAGCCAGTGTTACCCATAGAATATAGCTCCCTCTGGAGTATATGGGCCAAGGATTTGCTAAGGCATGTGAGAGCTCTGTGTTGAATAAGAATAGTCTTATTCCATAGATCTAGGTATTCACAGGCTTCTTGATATCCACGTTTGGCTGCTTTCTCAGGATTGGGCACCTTTCTGAATCTGAGATTTGACCTTCTTGAAGGTCGACTTCAGACTATGTTGGCACTTCTCAAGAGTGATATTGCAAGAAGATGAAGTCTTGGCAAAGGCAGCAGTGTAGTTAAGAGTGGATATATTTTGCCTAGCTTGGTGTTCCAATTCCTTAAGAATTGGCAGGGGAACCTTGCCCATAGGGGCCCCAGAGGGTTTTGGAGTAATACAGATTTTTGAAAAATCCCACCTTGTACCACTTTGTAGTGGCAGGAGGTTTGATATATTTACCTTCAGGTAAATTAGCGGCCTTGAAGTCATGCTCAAATTTATCAAAGGCATCCTTGATAACAGAGCTAAGGGGGAGCATGGAAGAAGGACCTCTTTGTCTTAGCTCTTGACAGCCTTTCTCATCATCTAGAACCATTACTGAAGTAGATGACCTAGGCATAGACTCCCTGGGGTCAGGGAGGGAAAGGATGCGCCTAAAAGTGTCCACCTCTTCAGCATACTGGGAGGGAACGTCAGCCAGTGCTACTTCCCTATAATAAGGGGGGTCTGGATCATGCTGAGGTTAGTCTTGATCTGAGTTAGCCCCAGAGGGCTGAGCCCCAGAGGACTTAGAAGACCTGTGTTTAGCCACAGAGGGCTGATCTTCCTGAGGAAGATGAAACATATCTGGACCTAGATTTATATCAGCATGTTTTTTGGGTTTGGTAGATGACATCCGAGGTTGGGCGGATTCATCAGAATATTGGTCCGAGGCAGATCTTGGACCAACATCATGCTTCCTATGAGTGTCTTTTATGTCAATCCGAGGCCTTCTTGGAAGGTACCTCGGGGTGCATTAGAGTTCTGATCTGAGAAATTCTGGTGATCAGATCCGAGACCTGGAGGAAGTGCTGGACCATAGTCCACATCCATATCCTCGGTTTGAAGGTTAGTGGTAGGTCTCAAAGGGGGTAGGTCCAGGTTAACAGCACTAGTCCAAGGCTTAGAAGCTGAGGCCGAGGTCTGAACTACCTCTGCCTGTTTTTTACTTGATAATTCGTCTCGGAGAGACTGGAATGCTTCTAACATGGAGGCCTGGAACGAAACCCATTTGCTGCTGCAAATGCAAGTTCAGTGTTACCCAGGGATTTTTCTAAATTAGATTCAATTTTCTGCTGTAAGGCAGTACCTGGGGTGGGTGGGACAGTCTTTGCAGGCATTTTAAGTGACAATGAACTGAAGGGTAGGGGCTGGGAATGTGGGGGTGAGGTAAACAAGTTGTCAGCAGCACTCTCAAGGTCTGCATTAGTACCAGTAAATGATTCAACGTCGTCCCCTAATAGGTGTAGTTCATCGTCCTTAGAACTAACAGTGTTTCCTTTTTGCTTCCTGATGTACCGTTTCCTTTGTGCAATTTTTTACATCTGTTCTTCTGTAAAAGCACAAATTGGACATGGAGTTTCAAAGGTGACACAGGGGTAGTCATCCTTGCCAGATTCCCTACAGCTAGGGCAGTAATTATGTACATTAAAAGGGAAGCAAAAATGCCTGCATTTGTTAGATCTAGGTTTGTTTTTATTGGATTGCTGAGAAGACATTTTAAATGCAATAAAAACTAGAGGATCGCTCGCAAAAAAAAAGATAATGTTTTGTTTTTGCGTCCCAAAAAGGATATAAAGGTGAGTGCTAAAGTATTAAGAAAATGCTTCGTTTCTAGCCTTATACTGTTGTGGCAACTAAAGTCAGCGCAGTCTGCTCTATCTAGCACGGTTTTCAAGATATAAGCATTTTTGTGTTTTGCAAAAAATAAAAAACTTAAAAATGTCCGCTATATTTGGCGAGACAAAAATATTTTGAAAATTGGCATGGCTACTCTGCAGAGATACCCAGCAGGTCCAAAATTTTGTTGAGTTCGCTCCATATAGCACGGTTTTCGAGATATAAGCATTTTTGTGTTTTGCAAAAACTTTGAATATTCAAAATGGCCACCATTTTTGGGGAGACAAAAATTTTTGTCAAGACCACTGCCGCGGTGTGTATCTCCCGCTGAGCATTAAAGCAGAAGAAATAGCTTTTCCGAGATATTCACAATTTTTCATTTTCGTGTGTGAAAGCTCTTCCAAAAGTAGGTGAATGAGTTATTTGAGAAAAATTGGCTATCTGCAATACTATTAAGAGATAATTCACATTTACTCCTTTTGAGTAGGTGAATATTTATCTATGGGTCTGAAACTTCACCAAGTGAAAGCTCTCCCAAAAGTAGGTGAATGAGTTATTTGAGAAAAATTGGCTATCTGCAATACTTTTAGAGATAATTCGCATTTACTCATTTTGAGTAGGTGAGTAATTAGCTATGGGTCTGAAACTTCACCATGTGAAAGCTCTCCCACAAGTAGATGAATGAGTATTTGATAAAAATTGGGTATCCGCAATACTTTTACAGATAATTAGCATTTACTCATTTTAAGTAGGTGAATAAATAGCTATGGGTCTGAAACTTCACAGAGTGAAAGCTCTCCCAAAAGTAGGTGAATGAGTTATTTGAGAAAATTGGCTATCTGCAATACTTTTAGAGATAATTCACATTTACTCATTTTGAGTAGGTGAATAATTAGCTATGGGTCTGAAACTTCACCAAGTGAAAGCTCTGCCAAAAGTAGGTGAATGAGTTATTTGAGAAAAATTGGCTATCTGCAATACTTTTAGAGATAATTCGCATTTACTCATTTTGAGTAGGTGAGTAATTAGCTATAGGTCTAAAACTTCACCAAATGAAAGCTCTCCCAAAAGTAGGTGAATGAGTTATTTGAGAAAAATTGGCTATCTGCAATACTTTTAGAGATAATTCGCATTTACTCATTTTGAGTAGGTGAGTAATTAGCTATGAGTCTGAAACTTCACCAAGTGAAAGCTCTCCAAAAAGTAGGTGAATGATTAATTTGAGAAAAATTGGCTATCTGCAATACTTTTAGAGATAATTCGCATTTACTCATTTTGAGTAGGTGAGTAATTAGCTATGGGTCTGAAACTTCACCAAGTGAAAGCTCTCCCAAAAGTAGGTGAATGAGTTATTTGAGAAAAATTGGCTATCTGCAATACTTTTAGAGATAATTCGCATTTACTCATTTTGAGTAGGTGAGTAATTAGCTATAGGTCTAAAACTTCACCAAATGAAAGCTCTCCCAAAAGTAGGTGAATGAGTTATTTGAGAAAAATTGGCTATCTGCAATACTTTTAGAGATAATTCGCATTTACTCATTTTGAGTAGGTGAGTAATCATCTACGGGTCTGAAACTTCACCATGTGAAAGCTCTCCCAAAAGTACATGAATGAGTTATTTGATAAAAATTGGGTATCCGCAATAGTTTTTGAGATAATTAGCATTTACTCATTTTGAGTAGGTGAGTAATTAGCTACGGGTCTGAAACTTCACAAAGTGAAAGCTCTTTGGGATAGCTGCTCTGCAGAGATACCCTGAAGATAAAAAATTTCGTCGAAATCGCTCTATGTAGCACGGTTTTCGAAATATTAGCATTTTTGTGTTTTGCAATTTTTGCGCAAAAATTCGAAAATTCAAAATGGCCGCCATTTTTGGCAAGACAAAATATTTTTGAAAATTCGCATGGCTAGTCTGGAGAGATACCCTGTGGGTCAAAAATTTCGTCGAAATCGCTCTATCTAGCACGGTTTTCGAGATATAAGCATTTTTGTGTTTTGCAATTTTGCGAAAAATTCGAAAATTCAAAATGGCCGCCATTTTTGGCGAGAAATTTTTTGTTTGAAAATTGGCATGGCTACTCTGCAGAGATACCCTGCGGGTCAAAAATTTCGTCGAAATCGCTCTATCTAGCAGGGTTTTTGAGATATAAGCATTTTTATGTTTTGCGAAAAATTCGAAAATTCAAAATGGCCGCCATTTTTGGCGAGACAAAATTTTTTTGAAAATTGGCATGGCTACTCTGCAGATATACCCTGTGGGTCAAAAATTTCGTCGAAATCACTCTATCTTGCAGGGTTTTCGAGATATAAGCATTTTTATGTTTTGCAATTTTTGCGAAAATTTCGAAAATTCAAAATGGCCGCCATTTTGGGCGAGACAAAATTTTTTTGAAAATTGGGAAAACTACTCCGCAGAGATACCCTGTGGGTCAAAAATTTCGTCAAAATCACTCTATCTAGCACGGTTTTCGAGATATAAGCATTTTTGTGTTTTCCTTATTTGGAAAATTCGTAATGATTAATTAATCATTAATTACTCGGCTATTTCTTGACCAATCAATGCCAAAATCTAATGATTTCCAGATTTTAATAGAATGAATGTATTTGCCAAGTTTCAGATTGATAAAATTCCTTTCAAGTTATCATCCGGACAAGCTTCCCCATCGAAAAAAGACATTTTTGGTCATGTGACCTCTCCGATTGGTTGAAATGTCACTGCAGCAGATTCAAAAAAATTCCCCAAGGCTACTGCCTAAACCTGCCAAATTTGAAAAGAATCTGCCTAACGGTTACAGAGTTATAAGGAAAACAAAATGCGGAGCCGGCGGAGCCTGAAGCTCTCCCATACACAAACAAGCGTCCCTTGCGGGACGCTTAATTACGTACTAAAAAGCCTAAACTGAGGAAAACTCAAAACACGCAATATTAAAGAAAATACTTATCCTGTCAAAATGGAAATTTTACAGAATAATCTATGTTATATAATAAAAGAAATAACCAAAAATAAACCTCCAACAATACGTATATGCAGAGATATAAATGAAAATGTCTGTATAAATTACAGAAAGCTACCAGTTCACGTGGCCAACGAGAAAGTAGGGCGAAAGGTCAGAGGTTATCACGTGATGACAACTTGAGGCTACGGCCAACTATAAATGTCTATTTTTCTTAGACGTTGGCCATGATGCCTTGTGGCCATCCGAGAACAATATCAAGTCCCACATGGTAAGCTATTGTAGCGTAATAAAATTTCCTATTTACGCTTTATTTCTATTGAGGGCCCAGAAGGCAATGTATTGTTGACTGTGTGACCTATAATACACCAAAGTCACCTTGCAGAAAAGTAAACTATTCAGTTTGTGAAATTTATAAGCTTCAAAGCACGGAGAAAACTGGGAAGGTAAAGAGGGAGAAGTTAAAGGTTAAATGTTAATACGAGGGATTTCCAAAGTTCTGACTTGTAGAACTTAGTTTCAAATCTCAACTTTTTGGACAAACTGCTGGCAACACAGATCACTTTATTATGAACAGGTTATATTAGACCCTTGTAAATGTGCTCTGAATTAGAAATATGTTTCCCAAACAAGGGAGCAGTATTCAACTGCATAAGAGAAAATTCTGTGGTGGAAGATGTTACGATGTCATGTTTCTGAACTTGCACCATAAGTGATCCTCATCAACAATAACATTCCTACACAGAATATTTTTAAAATGTCTACAGTTTAACAGAGAGCAGGATGGCAAAAGAACAAATTTGCAAATAATAATAAGTAAATTAAATTTTTATAATACCCTATCCAATGGACAATTGCTTTACCGGTCGGTGCGACCGGTCCCGCCAAACGCCAGAAAAAGACGTCCTGTATATAATACCAGCAGGACAGGTCACGGAGTGTGCATTCGCTAGGTGGCGCATTGTACTTCCTTCCTGTCTTGACAGCGTGACATCATAGCATCTTTTTCGTTTGGCGTGTGGAGTGTGCAGAGGTGTTTTCTACAGAGAGAGGGCCTCCTGGTCAGAGAGCTTGTAACAAAGGATCACAGTCTGTTTGATCCATGAGGAGATGGTGGCAGGTGAGATGTCCTTATCAAAACCTTTCTTGAAGGAGACAAAGACCAACTCCCTGTTCTGCCTAAGATCTGAGGTCCTGTCCAAGTAATAGTGAAGGGCTCTGACTGGACACAAGGACCTGTCACCCTTGAGTGACTTATCCAGAGTGGGGGCCAGGGCCGGTATGACCACTGGAGCCACACTATCTGGGCCCTCTTTAGCCAGCTGATTCTTGGATAAAAAGCTGGGTGAGGGGTACAAAGACACCTTAGACCAGTCTGACTGGTGTCTGATGTTCTTATGAAGCCAAGCATGGATCTCACTCCTGCGTTTACCAGAACACAGGGCCAGCAGAAAAACAGTCTTGAAAGTCAAGTGTTTTAGTGAGGCCTCTTTTAAAGGTTCAAATGGAGCCTTAGTCAGCTTGTGCAAGACCAGGGAAAGGTTCCAGGAGGGTATACCCCTCCTGCCCTTGGGCCTGTCTCTATGGAAACTATCCAGGAGACAGGTGAGATTCTCATCTTTGCTGACATTAATGGTAGAGTTGCCCAATTTGTCAGCAATGGCTGATCTGAAACCATCAATGGTACCAGGTTGCAACTTCCTGTCCTGAAATAGGTGCAACAGGAAGTCAGCTATGGCTTTTAGAGGTGGTGCCCTAAGTCCACCTGATTCTGAGGCACCACTTTGTAAAAATGGTCCACTTTGCCTCATAGACGGATCTGGTTGATCCTCTTTGAGGAGCCTCAATTTGTGCTGCCACTGCCTCAGAGAATCGCTGCTCCTTGATTGTTGTGGCTCTAGGAGCAATGCATGTAGGTTCAGGTTTGACAGGTTCCTGTGTAGGGTCTGGTTGAATGGTTGAGATACCAGATTGGGCAGGCTGGGCAGACACAGTGGGATCTGACTGGACATTGCCACCAGATCCCAAAACCAGGGCATGTTGGGCCACCCTAGAGCGATCAGAATGATCCTGTTGCAGGGGTAGTCTTTTAACTTCTCCACCAATTTGCCCAAGATGGCTGCTGGTGGGAAGGCATATGGGTCCAGATTTTCCCAAGACAGGCTGAGTGCATCCACTTCCCAAGCCTGGGGGGGTCTGGAACCGGTGACACAAACTGTGGAAGTTTGTTGTTGAATCTGGTGGCAAACAAGTCCACTTGAGGCTAGTGCCACCGGGAGCATATAGCTTGAAACACTTCTGGGTGAAGGGACCACTCTGTTTAAATGGTCTGGCCAAGTCTGGATAGCTTGTCTGCTATCATGTTTAGCTGGCCGGGGATGTGACGTGCCTTGAGAGTTACCTATTTCCTGGTGCACCAGGACAGGATTCTCCATAGTAGGGCACACAGGGAGCCCGACTTCATCCCCCCCTTCTTTGTTGATATAGGCAACCACTGTTGTGTTGTCTGTGGCTACCAGGACTATGTTGTTTGCACAGAGGTCTTGGAATTCTTTTAGGGCCAGAAAGACCGCCTTTAGTTCCAAGTGATTTATGTGCACCTTGCTTTCTGGAAGGGACCAGGTTCCCCTTGCAGTGTGTTCGTTTAAGTGAGCGCCCCACCCTTCTTTTGATGCATCTGTAAATATCTACAGAGCATGTTTTAGTGGGTGTAATGGTTGACCTGAAAGCACATTGCTTTCCTCCAGCCACCACCTTAAGTGGGGATGGGTATCACCTTTTCCAGTGATTCTGGTACCCTCCAATTGTTCTTCAAGTGCCACTGTATGGGTCTCACATGAAGTTGACCGAGGTGGACTTGCTTTTCTGTGGCTGTTAGAAGGCCTATGAGGGACATGAACTGACGGACCGGGCACACCGGACAGGACTGCCAATATCTTGTCTGTTAAGGTCTGCCAACACTCTGGTGTTGGTCTGACCTTGCCCTCCCTGAGGTCAAACTGGTAACCTACGAAAACCTGTTTTGGGTCCAGTTCTGACTTTTCCTTGTTCACCAGCCAACCTAGTTCTCGACAGAGAGCTACTAAGGTCTGTGTATGCTGGAGACAAGTTTGGTCGGATGTGGCTCTCACCAACCAGTCGTCTAGGTACTGGTGGATTTTTATACCCCTCTGTAGAGCCATCAGTTTGACCTCTTTGGCCACCACTGTGAACTCTATGGGTGCTGTGGACAGGCCAAAAGGTAGGGCCTTGAACTGGTAGAACTGACCCTGGATGTGAAAACGCATGTACTTCCTGGGCTGACTGTGAATTGGTATATGGAAGTATGCGTCCTTGATGTCTATGAAGGTGGCCCACTCCCCTACCTGTAGGGAGGTTCTTATTGTCTCTGGGGTCTCCATTTTGAACGACTCTGTGTTTAGGAAGGTGTTCAAGGTCCTCAGGTCCAGAACCAGTCTCCACCGGTTGTTGGGCTTGGGTACAGAAAATAGCCGGTTGTAAAAACCCAGGGAGTTTTGGTTTGCTACCGGTTCCACTGCATTTTTGTTCGTCAAGCTGATACAGTGCCTCCAAAAGGTGGGACTGTGTTTGTGGGTTGACATAGTTGTTTATGACAGTTGGTGACCTGGTTAGATTGGGTCTGAACCGGAAGGGGAGGGTGTAACCCTCTCTCAGTATTGTGACTACCTTTGGACTCAAACCCAGAGCCTCCCATCTCTCCCAAAACTGATGTAACCTTGCCCCTACAGATGAATTTACGACAACAGTTGGGACATTTGTGACAATATTTGCAGAACTCAAGTGACCTACACAGGAAACATCGTTCACATGCTTTATTTCTGTATGACTGTAACAATAATTGGGATTTACACCTTTCTTTTGTGGCAACCCGGTGACAGAATGAACATTTGCAACACAAGAGTTTACATGTAAAAATACAGTCTTGCTCTTGCTGGTCACTGGTGAAGGGTTCAAATGTACAAAACATGTACAGAGTCCTTCACTCCGGCTACATTTAAAACACAGTAATTGTCATTTACTTCTCTTTGAACCCTTGGCCGGCTTTTGGATGAAGTTGGAGGCTTTACCACGACCTTTCTGTCCAATTTGCCGGTCTCTAATTTGCTTCCAGGCCGGTGTAGTGGGCTTCCGGTCCGGTTGCTATGTGTTGATCTGCCATTTGAGGAAGCGTACGGATGAAAACATCCGGGCTTCCAGTGAGAACTGCCAGAAGAACGCCTCTCCTTACTACGAGAGATTTCATCTTCAGCCTTGACCAGTAAACTGTCTGGAAACAGTGAATGGAGATGGACCGGTGCTGTACGTGAGGCAGTTAAGGTATCTGGCTTTACTCCACCACGTATAAACTCCAGGTAGCTGTCTCTATGAGCTAGAGTGAGATTGGCCATGCTGATGAAAACTCCCTTTGAGAGATCCTGCATTGTACGCTGCATGGCTTGAGAGATTGACCGATTGAAGGCCACCAAATATTCTAGTTCTTCAACTGCCTGCTGCGTTCTTTCTGCTGCCTTGCCCTTAGTCTTGTCCACATGTAGTGTCTTTAAGTGTGTAACCATAGAGTCCTGTACCTTTGTCAAACATCTCGACAGACCAGCAGCCTGGTTACACATCACTGACTGTTCCCGGAATGATCTCTCCCATCGCCTTAGTGTCCTGGCTGAAAGTACGGGAGGCTGGGACAGAAGGCAAACTACGTCTGGCCACTCTACTAAAGGTGCTGTTTAGTTTGGCCAGTTTCGGAGACCAGTTACATACAGTAGTTGAAGCAGAGTCTTTCTTATCTATATGCATGTCGTACCACTTTGATGACCTGGGTGGCTTGACAAACTGGTCGCACAGCAGTCCACCAGTCTCAGTGTTCCTGGAAGGATAGCCTTCAGCAACAGTTAGATTCAGTCTCTCAAATTTTCTACACAGCCACTCATCCACCGGTAACTTGACAGACACTTTACTGGTTGGTTTGACTCGGGAACCGGCAAATGGATTCTCATCCAGGGAGGAAGATGCACTGTCGAAGTTAGGTATCTGATGCCAGCCCATGAAGGATCTGACCCCTCTGATTGTCTCCCTGTAGTTGGCTTCTTCAGAGAGGTCCTGGTCAGTAGTATCTTCCGGCAGTTCATCTTGGGCATTGGCACTAGCTGGAGACACCGTTTCCCTATCCATCTCTGCCTCACTGTCAGATTCACCGGCAAACTCATCAGGTCATACACCGGGAAGTGACTGGTTCAACTGCGTAGAAGCAATACCAGTTGGCAGCACTTCAGGACCTGCACCGGGAGCCTGTAAAGGCTGGGTGGCTAACTCTGCACTGGGAGCCTGTGAAGGCTGGGTGGCTACATCAGAGGTACCAGGACTCTGAACAGGGCGGGTAGCACTCTTACAGACATCCTGCATAGCATTCGTACCGGGAACCCCCAGTGGAGGTTGGGTAGCAGACAACTGGGCAGCCTCACCAGTGGTCTGTACAAGACTGGAACCAGTACCCTCAGTGACCAAGCCAGTAGACATCACACTGGAAGATGCACCCGGATCAAAGAAGGAATGTTCTCTGGTCACCACAGCAGAGGGATTAACAGGTCTCACCAGCACTGCAAATGACTTGTTAAGACGCAAAGCTTCCAGTCATGAAAACCTCTCACTCCACTTGTCATCCAAGCTTTTCAAGTCATCAGAAGTAGGTTTACTGCTGTGCCTTCTCTTGCTGGATTTAGGAGAGCCATCAGAACGCTTCTTCTTCTTGGGTGTAGATTCAACAGACGATGGCTTATCAGTGTTAACCGGTCCCAACAGTCACCTCTGAAGGGTCCATAAGAGTGGGGGTTGCATCAATGGAAACTTCAGATTTCTTCTGCTCTCCACATTTTTTCCTGGACTTGTAGGTCGGGGTGGCCAGTTGTTGAACTTGAGCAGGCGTAAATTCCTTTCATATCTGGCAATCAAGCTTCTTGACACAGGGATCGTCTCCCACCCCTTTCTCCCTACATCTAGCACATTTCTTGTGGTTGTCAAACAGGGCCATAACGTGCTCACAAGTTCCTCTTTTCTGTTAGGGGAAGACATAATGATGGTAGAACTCGTAGGAGTAACTATACTTAAAAGTTTATAAAATGGTGAAATTCTTTGATAAACTTCAAAAACGTCTCTCTGTAGAAAACACGTCTGCACACTCCACGCGCCAAACGAAAAAGATGCTATGACGTCACGCTGTCTAGACAGGAAGGAAGTATGATGCACCACCTAGTGAATGCACACTCTGTGACCGGTCCTGCCGGTGTTATATACAGGATGTCTTTTTCTGGCGTTTGGCGGGACCGGTCGCATTGGATAGAATGTAGTAACACAATAAAAGGATGATTTTAAAATTGTGACAATTTTTTAAAACTTTTGTGACATCAATAAACAGCTTCATGATTTGTTTCTAAGTGGAAGGGCAAGCACAGTATTAGCCATGGAAAATCAAGATTGCTGTAGGGTGTTGTCAACAAATGGTCAAAGCACAGTTGGTTATAAGTTCAGTGTTCTTGTAAGTAGTTTGTATGTACATTATAAAATCCCTATTTTCAAAAAAATAAATAAAAAAAATACATAAAGCACTTTGGGTTTAGAAAATTACACATCTTGATACTGATATGCATGTAAAGGAATACTAATATTGGCAATCATAATCCCAATAACTGGAAACTTTCTTACAATTTTCTAATGATAACAGATTAATAAAACACTTTTTCAAGTGTTAACACTTTATTATGATTGCTTTATGCTAAACCTGCTTAGACCCCAGTTACACATAACCGGATGTACCGCCGGATTGTGGCAGGTTACCAAATATGGAAAATTGTGAGTGGTTTACGGATGATCTTTTTCAACTGTGAACACGTCCGTATCGTCTGTAATGTCCTTGTGGCATTTGCCACGGATGTGTTGTATCCGCAAACCTTTTACGGAAAAATCAAACTGCTTGAACTTTCCGTAAAAAGTTTGTGGATGCCAGGTGTAATTAATATCCGTATTGGATCCGTATGTGATCCGTAAGTCGTTTGTAATGTGCTTACAGCATCTGTAGATCTCCTTATGGCATCCGGGACATCCTTGACTCATCTGGGTCAATTAACAGTCGGAAACGTTTTACGGATATCCCCAGAGTGTATTTGGACGTTGTAAGGACGCCTCCAGGAGTTAATGAAAATTCCCGGATACCACAAGGACCAATAGGGATGGTTCGTAAAGAATGTCACGGATATGTCATTAGTTTGCGGATATACACGGATAGTCACGGAGGTGTATACAGACAATAGGGATGGGGTTTACGGATGATAAGGACGCCTCAAGGGGTTTACGGATGTACTTGTGATTTCCCACGACACTCAGCAATTCACGGAAAGACTCTTTCTCATGGACGAAAGCCTATATAAGGGGCACCAAACTTGGGTTTCTCAGATGGCACTTTCTGCAGTTCGAGGTGATCCAACTGCAATTTTTGGGAACTTTACAGCTCTACTGTAAATGTTTGAGGATATATTTTGTTGGCATATATAGTGAGTCAAAAAATTTAAGGTGTTTTTTTTTACTATAGGAAATTTGGTATTTATACTTTTGTAAAATGCCACCAAAGAAGAAGACTAAGAGGAGAGGCAGTCAGGAGAGAGAGAGGATGTCCGCAAGGGCCAGGAGTGCAGAGGTGGATGAATTGAGTTGTGTACCAGAAACTCAGCAGAGCCAGCAGGAAGCTGAGGTGGAGGAGTTGGTGGTGGGAGTGGTGGATCCTGTGGAGATGTCGGATACAGAGCAGAGTGACATTGGGCTGGAGACACAGCATGGTTTGGATACAAGTGAAGAGGATACACAGGCTGCTACAGGGACACAGAGTGGCAAGGGCAAAGGCAAGGCTGAGAAAAGGGAGCAAGAAAGCCCCAGTTCTATTCACCGCTGAGCAGGAACAGAAGATAGTGGCTTTTTGCGTGACAATAAGATTCTCTACAAGCGTTTGATGGATTACAATGATAGGTCCAAAAGGGAGGCTGTGTGGGACAAGTTTTGCGGGAGACTGGTCACTCGGAACCGTTCCAGGATACATCTCGTCCAGAGTCAAGTTGTGACCCTTCAGACATCTCGTACCTGGAGACACATACGCCTACCACCCGATCGCGTGGTATCAGTGTGATGTCAAGTTTGGCTGATTTAAAAGACATTGTGGTAAAAAAATTTGGTGATGAGAAGCCTGATGATCCAAGACTGGGCTTCTGTGACTTTCTGAAGGTGGAGGTGGTACAACTAACTAGTGACTCATATGATGAATTTCAACAAGAGACATTTAACTTATTGATGAGACTGGAACAAGCAGCAGCAAAAGTACCAACACGGGATGGGCACAAGCATGATGCAGATCGTCACCTACAGCCAAGCCTTGATGTCACACCATTACCCAGTGTCTCACACACAGATGCAGGCACAACAGCCACAGATGTAACAGACTTTTACACATGTAACGCAAGGGCTGTCACATCAGCAGCCACAGCATTCAGAGCAGCAGCTACAGCATTCACAGCAGCAATATCAAGACATTCACTCAGCCGCATGGACCAACTCAGCAGCAGATCCACGGACACGCTCCACAGCACAGTATGCAGCCACAGCAACACTTGCACGTGATGCAGCAGCAGCAGGCAATTCAAGCACAGCATTCCATACAGTCACAACAGCCAGTACAGCAACAGCAGCAGTAGCCACCATAGAAAGCAACAGCAGCAGCAGCCTACACAGCAACATAGTCAGCAAACATCACAGCAGCAAACATCACAGCTGGAAACATCACAGCAGCAACCGTCACAGAGCACAACTTCAACATCACAGCTGTGTGTAATGTCACCACCTGCTACAACGCCAGAAAGTAGACCACTAGCCAGCACACCATCAGGATTCACCCTCTCACCACCAATGAATCCACCCTCAAATGACAGGAAGTACTTCTGCAACATTCCCAACACATCGCAGGTTGTCAGCTTCGGCACCATCAACACGTCTCAGTTCCAGCCAGAAGACTCATCAATCACTCAACCAGACCAACCAGCCTCAGGGGACCAGTAGCCAGCCAGCCAGCAGATCAGTAATAGCTGATAGTTTTTAAAGGTCCTTTTCAGGGCCGCCATATCTTCCAAAAACAATTATCTGAGCTATGTTGTTGTTTTGCCAGAAACAAACAAACAAAAACAAAAAAATAAATAAAAATAAAATGCCCCACATCGCAAAAAAAAAATAGCATCAGAGATGCCCGTACCCCACAGCCTTGGGAAATAATTTTCAACAACATGAGATATAGAAGAGTGTAACAGTACAAAGTTCAAGATACTTTCAGAGCAGTGTAAGTTATATTAAGGTCCAAATAATGCTTAAGTAGAGAAAATAATATCTAAGGAAAAGAAATGTATATAAAGATGAAGTTTTAAAACAAGACAATTCAATAATAAAATGACAGCATTTATCAGTAAACCAAAAATGGCTGAATTATGGTTTGGATGTTTTGAATATTACCCATGCATACAGAAGTGTCAATACATTCAATGAATGCTTATGTGTGGTGTTGGAGAAAAGCCTGAGGCTCACTTGATGAAATTCCATCTGTTACAATGGGAACTTGCAAAAGGAAATTCTTAATGAATTCTAATATGACTTTAACAGTGCTTAATCTGCATCAACAGACAGACCCAAAGGTGCAACAAGATTTTAAAGGTCAATACAGCAAGGTCAAAGGTCAATCAGTGTTACACCATGACGTGGCACACCTAAAACCCTCAACCAATGTCCCTACCAAGTATCAACTTCCTACACCTCTTACGGTTTCCAAGATATAGCCCAGACCAGGTATTATAGGTCAAGTTCACTGCGGCAAGTACAAATGTCAAATCAAGGTCACACCATGACGTTGCACACCTACTACCCACAACCCATGTCCTCACCAAGTATCAGCTTCCTACACCTTACAGTTTCCAAAATATAGCCCAGACAAGATTTTATAGGTCAAGGTCACTACGGCAAGGGTCAAAGGTCAAATCAAGGTCACACTATGACATTGCACATCTACACCCCTTAACCAATGTCCCTACCAAGTATCAACTTTCTACACCTTACAGTTGCTGAGATATAGCCCGGACAAGGTTTTATAGGTAAAGGTCACTACGGCAAGGTCAAAAGTCAAATCAAGGTCAGACCATGATGTTACACACCTACAACTCCTAACCAATGTTCCTACCAAGTATCAACTTCCTACACCTTACGGTTTCTGAGATATAGCCCGGACAAGATTTTATAGGTCAAGGTCACTACAGCAAGGTCAAATCAAGGTCAGACCATGACGTTGCACACCTACACCCCCAAACCAATGTCCCTACCAAGTATCAACTTCCTACACCTTACAGTTGCTGAGATATAGCCCGGACAAGGTTTTATAGGTCAAGGTCACTACGGCAAAGTCAAATCAAGGTCAGACCATGATGTTACACACCTACAACTCCTAACCAATGCTCCTACCAAGTATCAACTTCCTACACCTTACGGTTTCCGAGATATAGCCCGGACAAGATTTTATAGGTCAAGGTCACTACAGCAAGGTCAAAGGTCAAATCAAGGTCAGACCATGACGTTGCACACCTACACCCCCAAACCAATGACCCTACCAAGTATCAACTTCCTACACCTTACAGTTGCTGAGATATAGCTCGGACAAGGTTTTATAGGTCAAGGTCACTACGGCAAAGTCAAATCAAGGTCAGACCATGATGTTACACACCTACAACTCCTAACCAATGCTCCTACCAAGTATCAACTTCCTACACCTTACGGTTTCCGAGATATAGCCCGGACAAGATTTTATAGGTCAAGGTCACTACAGCAAGGTCAAAGGTCAAATCAAGGTCAGACCATGACGTTGCACACCTACACCCCCAAACCAATGTCCCTACAAGTATCAACTTCCTACACCTTACAGTTGCTGAGATATAGCCCGGACAAGGTTTTATAGGTCAAGGTCACTACGGCAAAGTCAAAGGTCAAATCAAGGTCAGACCATGACGTTGCACACCTACACCCCCAAACCAATGTCCCTACCAAGTATCAACTTCCTACACCTTACGGTTTCCGAGATATAGCCCGGACAAGATTTTATAGGTCAAGGTCACTACAGCAAGGTCAAAGGTCAAATCAAGGTCAGACCATGACGTTGCACACCTACACTGCCTAACCAATGTCCCTACCAAGTATCAACTTCCTACACCTTACAGTTTCCGAGATATAGCCCGGACAAGACTTTAAAGGTCAAGGTCACTACGGCAAGGTCAAAGGTCAAATCAAGGCCAGACCATGACGTTGCACACCTACAACCCCTAACTAATGTCCCTGTCAAGTATCAACTTCCTACACCTTATGGTTGCCGAGATATAGCCCGGACAAGATTTTCAAACTCAAGGTCACTACGGCAAGGTCAAATCAACGTCAGACCATGACGTTGCACACCTACACCCCCCAATCAATGTCCCTGCCAAGTATGAACTTCCTACACCTTACGGTTTCTGAGATACAGCCCGGACAAACTATTTCCCGCCGCCCGCCCATCCGGACATCATGGGCTGTGGGGTAAAAATACCCACAGTTCACCCCCTAATACGGTTAAATAGAAATAGTAGTCTATTTACAAATTAAGATCACAACCAAAACATAGGTCCCTCCCCACAAATACGCAATACAGTTTCCAGCAGACTTATCTGTCAGCATCCCGAAGGCATTGTCGACCACAGTTCTTCCACGCCTGATCCTATAGTTGAAGACCATCTCATTCATGTCCATACTGTGGCTGGAGTTAGGGCCTCATTAGCCAGAGCTTGAGGGGGAAGGCGAAAAGGATGAAAAAGTTCACCTTTGTTCCACCAGTCACAAGAGATTCACCGTCAGGGAAGCCGATGCTGCCGTCCTCTATTTTGTGTCTCAAATTGGTGTGCTTGAAAATCTGATCATCTGAAGTTGATCCAGCTGCCCCCATGTCCACCCACAGGAACTTAGCATCTCCATCCACCAGGGCCAAGAGTACAATGGAGTGGAAGCCCTTGTAGTTGCGGAAGAGGCTGCCTCCCTCTTGTGGACATCTGATTGGAATAGGTCTTCCATCCAGGGCACCCAGGGCATGCGGAAAGTTCCCCCGCCAGCGGAAGATGGACTCGACTAGCAACCAATCCTCTGGGAGGGTGGGGCACTGCATCACCTGATCTTGATAGGCCCTGGTGATGGCGTCACAGACCTCAGGTACCAGCTTCTCCATGGCCACCCTGAAAGAATACTGCAGAGTGGTGTAGCTGTCTCCAGTGGCGAGATGTCTGAGGGTTACTGCCAACTTCACTCCTGGACTCGCTGGATCTCTCATCAAGGTCCTGTCCCTGTGGAACTGAGCAGGGATTCTCTGATTCAACTCTTGATAGAACTCGGACAGCATCTGGATGAAGTTTCTATATGCCATAGGGTCATCTAAGTGGTGCCTGGGTTGGCCAAGGCCTGAACCTATATCTTCTGTGTCTCATAACTGGCAGACCCCATCTGCTTCTCAAGCGGTCTATCATAGCTGAAATAATGAGCAACTGCCTTTCCAGTTCTAACAGTAAGAGTTGAAGTTGTGCATGATTTCTGTCATGTCTGTCCATATTGTCATCTACATTGTATCTGGCTAGTGAGCTGGACCTCACCCCCTTTTATAGCCATTGGCATCCAGGCATGTACATATCTAGTGATCACTACCTCACATGGAGAGGCCTGGCATGTAATTATGCTGAAATAAAATTCCGCAATCGACCATCTGACATCCGCGGGAAAAAATATGATCCGTAAACCCCATCCGTGAGTCTCCGCAAGGTCCATATACCCATCTGGGGTGTCCTTACGACGTCCTGATGCATCCCTGTGTTGTCCTAGTGTATCCTGGGGTGCTTCCGTCGAGCTGCGGGTGGTGCCGGGGGAGTATCCGGAGGTCATCCACAGGCATCCCTGACATCCTTGTGGGATCCCATCATCCGGGGAGAGATCCGTGCCGTATCCGTAAATCACTCACTTTTTCAAACACCCCCCCCCCCCCCATGATCTGCAAAGCATCCTTGGCAGTTTCCATATATGGAACTGTGGCCTATATCCGTGAAAGTGTAACTGGCCTCTTATTTGGATAAAAACTGCTCTTAAGAAGTCTGCTTCAAACTGCTTAAAGCAGACATGTGTGGGAGTTTGTCATGGCAACAACACAGTATATAATTGGATGGAAAGTGTTCTACCTCATCATTAGAAGACACTGGACTGTTTATTAACAGAGGAACTTCTGGAGGATATTTCAAAATGAAAGGAAAAAGCCAAAGATTAAAACTGGATATTCAGATTTCACTTCTATGTTTACTAGTTTTACTAAAAGGCAAGATCTTTATTAAAGTACCAAAAAGTAAACACTTTAAATTTTAATGTAATTGTCTAGTACTTTGAATACTTGTTTTAAGTAGAAAATATCAAATGAACATGAAATGTCAATCTTATAAGATGAATATGACTTATTTCATAGTTTTATTTTTCCTACTTTAACAAGTGGGATATTTATGTAAAAATTAATGGTAATCTTACATGGTATAGTTTCTCATCTTTTTGGTGCTCACTTTATTTTCAAATTTCTACCTTTGTAAAATTATATCATGAAATACACTCTACATAACAAAGAATATGGTAAAACACACTCATGGGTTGGTTTAAAGAAATATATATTTTTAAAATTTTTTTACCTCTAAAACTTAACTTTTTCGTTTTACTTTTGTGTGTAACATATTCAACTAAATTGTATACCTGACTGGAATTATTAATTATTTCATGTTGTATTGTAATCACTGTGTTTGACTGAATATCACTTCTCTTTGGGGTACAGTTCAGTTCTAGAAGGTAAGGTTGGTATGTGAAAGTTGTGTTGATTTTCAGACTCCACTGCTCTACATTGTATGAAGTGTAACTCGATGACTCACCCGATGTGCAGTCTTTCAATGGGTCCTTCAGTTGAATGTCCATCCAAAGCAATTGGCTGTATCACATACAGAGGAGTCATGCCCTTTCCAGGTAACTTACCGCCCTGGGAAATAATAGCTTTTTTTGGTAATTTAACTCAACTTGAATAACAACTTCATTTGTAGTTCTTTGGTTTAATTGATCATGGATTTCCTTAAAGTCATTAATCAAACATTGAATTAAATATATATATTTTGGTGGGTTGGAGGTTGGTTAAAGTCATTTTTCACACATTATACAAGTAACAACACACAGTGGAACAACAGAGGATAGTGGTGCATTCTAGTCAAGATTCTACAACTAATTGTAAACCTTTACATGTTTGTGATTTTTGCACTAAATTAGGCAATTTTCATCTCTTACTTTTGAAGGCTTCCTCCAGTGGCTTATTTTAACATTTTTTTCCTCCAGATACTCTCAACTCTTGTGATCCTGATATTTTTAATGTATACACAAAAATTCATTGTCAGGTCAATGGGGCTAAAATTTCATTATCCCTGTACAACTGTAATCTCTCTTCCAATTAAAGAAACTTCACTCGCCTCCCTATTTCTTTTCTCCTTTGCCAATGCACACACACTCTCTAGATGCGTATTACAGATTGCATAATACAACAACACAAATTGTGTGTACTTCTACCATAGAAATCGTAAAATGATTTTTAAATGATTTCTAGTGTTTACTTGAAAGATCTGCTATGTGTACATACACATAATCAAATATGATTTTTTTGCGATTAGAAATTAAATCAATTGTAATATGCTTTGCAAAATTATTTTTTTCAAATTTAAAGGAAATAAATGTAGATTTATTTAGAAATAATAAAAAAATCCAATATTGTTAAAATGTGATTTAAGATTCTTCACCTTTCTACTAATAGATTAAATGTATAGTATAACAGTTGTGTTATACACTTTTTTCCCCGAAACTGCACTTCCTTCACTTGACTCTCAGAAATGTCTTGCTAACCATTTTATGCTTTTTTTCTCAGAAAAAAAAAACCAGCCTCGGCAGGCAAGAACCCCAGCCCACATGTACAACTAAATGGGCAACAACATTGAGATTTGGGAAAATCTTTTCAACAACCTCCGTTGGAAGAAGTATACAGAACCCACAAAATGTTGTCAGATATACGATTCACAGGCCATGATTTCATAGAAGGCCTAGAACCAATTATAAGGCAGTTATAAGGCCCTTATAGTATGATGACCCTACATGACCTTGAAGCAGGAGTCAAAGGTCAAATTTGACACTTGCAAAAGACCATTACAAACCCTTTGGCCCAATGACAAGGGAGATGTTAGGGCTTTTTGATATCCACCCATTTGATATAAATATGTGATATGGTGGCCATTTTGTTTTCAAAAAAAGGACCACAATTACTCTCAGGCAAGCTTTTCTAGCCATTTACATTTTGTGCAAATCTGACGCAGCTGCAATATTTTAAATTTTAGAACATATCAATGATTTTTGAACAATGGGCTATGGTGGCAATGTTACTTTTTAAAATTAGTACAAAATTTTTCCACATGTTTTCATAGCCATAAACATTCTCTGCATATTTGGTGAAGATATCTTCATAAACGAATGAGATATAAAGGTTGATGTAAAAATGTGACAAATGCACACATCCAGGTACCCACAGACGGTGTTTCATAATATCCCAACCCCGGCCTTGGCCAGTGGGAGATAAAATACAACTGTATCCGTTTAATAGCAACCTTTTTCAAATAAGATGTGTAAGACTGAAAAGTATTTAAAACATTGCCATGGCAACAGGTGTTGCCAGATAAAATATTCAAAGCGTTGTCATGGCAACAGTTGTTGCCAGATACCCCCAAATTGTAATCACCTCTAGATCCTCTTGGGGTAAGTATATCCTGAAAATTAGGCAAAAATCCATGGATGGGTTTAGGCTGTGAAACACCCACAAACTTTAAGACCTCAAAATCTATAAAGTGTTGCAATGGCAGCAGTTGTTGCCACATACCCCCCAAAAACTTAATCAGCTATAGATCCTCTTGGGGTAAACATATCCTGAAAATTTGGTGAATATCTCCACATGGGTCAAGACTTTGAAACACCCACAAACTTTAAAACCCAAAAATCTTAAAAGTGTTGCCATGGCAACAGTTGTTACCGGATACTCCCCAAAACTTAATTAGCTGAAGATCCTCTAAGGGTAGATATATCCTAAAAATTTGGTAAAAATCTGTGCATGAGTTTAGGCTGTGGACAACCCACAGACTTAAGACACTAAAATCTTAAAAATGTTGCCATAGCATTAGTTGTTACTGGATACTCCCCTGAACCTAATTAGCTCTAGATCTTCTTGGGGTTCATATACCCTGAGAAATTGGTGAAAATCCATGCATGGGTTTAGGCTGGGGAACACCCACACTTTATGTCGGCCGCCGCTGCCCGGTCGGCGCAGGGACGACTATAACCCCAGCCTTTATGTGCTGGGGTTAAAAACGCATTAATGTAAAAAAGTTATCTGCAGACACGCTGAAGCTTACTCCTTATAAAAATGAATTTATACTTTTGGTTCAAAGATGCAACATCAAAAATAGCCAAACTCAGCAGGCAAGAACCCCAGCCCGCAGGTACAGCTAAATGGCAAACAACATTGAGATTTGGGAAAATCTTAGGAACAACTTCTGTTGTAAGAAGTATAGAGAACCCACAAGATGTTCTACAAAAGATTCACAGGCCATAATTTCTTACAAGTAGTTTTCATATTTTGAAGCCCAAGAAACAATTATAAGGGAGATATAAGACCTTTTGGATATGATGACCCTCCTGTTTGGCATTAAAGATGTGATATGGTGGCCATTTGGTTTCCAAAACAAGGCAAGCTTTCCTATCCATTTACATTTTGTGCAAATCTGATGAAGCTAGCTGCAATATTTTAGGTTACAGAAAACATTACAAATTTTAGAACAAACTTTAAGACCCGAAAATTTTGTAAGTATTGCCATGGCAACAGTTGCCGCTGGATACCCCCAAAACCTAATCAGCTGTAGATCCTCTTGGGGTAAACATATCCTGAAAATTGGTGAAAATCCATGCATGGGTTTAGGCTGTGGAACCCCCACAAACTTTAAAAATCTTAAAAGTGTTGCCATGGCAACAGTTGTTACCGGATACCCCCAAAACCTAATCAGCTCTAGATCTTCTTGGGGTAAACATATCCTGAAAATTTGGTGAAAATCTGTGCAGGGGTTTAGTCTGTGGAACACCCACAAACTTTATGCCCACCTCCACCGCTTCCAACTGAGGCAGTCAGGAATCTTATTGGGTGGTTTGATACTACTTTAATTCCTTGCTTAGAAGTGTCTCTGTTACTGATCTTCGCAAGTTGCAATTTTTCCAGGACAGTCTTGCTAGAAACGTTACCAATATACCACAAAGTACTTACACATCACTCCTGTTAGACTCTATATTGACTGCCCCTGTATTTAAGACAGCCTCACTTATGTACAAGTTCCTTGAGTGGTTACTGTAAATACTTTGCACTTCTACTTATACCTTAACAGTGTGTACAATGCTTATAGAAGCCAATGGTTTCGTGCTTGAGGTCCCACACTTTGCCTATAATTAGTCAAAGGTCAAAGTTGGGGTTTTAAGTCCCGTTCAACAGCCAGGCCTATAATTAGTATACAAGTCTACTAAGCACTTTGGCCTCAGGTAATAAGATGCTACAAAGTTCTGAAATGATTGGCTGACAATGTATGTTCAACCACTTCTCTCTCCTCATTCAGAAAGAATTTAAAAACCAATCTCTTTAAAAATCTCTGTAAAAGCATACCCACCCTAATTTTGTCTTTCTCCATGGCACTGACCCCTGCTACATCTCTACTTTTCTGTATATTTCATCTAGAGTCTGTCCTTAAGATAGAGACCACTATAAAAATACTATTACAATCAGAATAAAGATAAACAGGTTTTTGGCATACTGTTTTAGAATAAACAGTCAACCATTTACATACTTCACATTGTTATGCCTACAGTGTCTATAAAATATACAGAACTTGATCTTTGTATTTTCAACTTCTTCAGTAACATTACATTAAAGTTTATGCTTATGGGAGCACTTTGTTTTGTTTATATTTCCAATTCCATTTTAGATATAATTTATAAATTCTGGAATTTTCTATTCTTATGTTTAGACTTCTTGTGTATTCAAATTTTGTGATAAACAGGTTTTGATTTACTTTCCTTTTCTCTTCCAACTATTTGCTAACATTTTTCCACTTATACTGCACTTGTGTTTTTATATTTGTCAGCCAAGGGAACAGTGATTCGTGACTGTGCAATGTATGACGGGGGCACCTTCTGTCACCATCTGCCGATCAAGGATTCCTTTGTGCACAGTATTTGTATAAAGACCTGCTACACATCGAAATGCAACACAGATATTGAAAGCATCTACTCAAAAGACTCACAAACTGAAAGTAAATAAACTGGCTCGAATGCAGAGGAGATATTAGATTTCATTGAAAATTGACTTTGCTACCTAAATAAAAATTAATTTAATTCCAGTAGTACTGACTGCCTCCCAGCCCCCCCCCCCCCCCCCATTTTTTGGTCATTTTTCAAGCAATATTGATATATAATACACTAAAAGGAAGTTAATAACAAGGGCTCTTTAAACTGCAACATTTTGTTGTTTAAACTGTCCTGTAGGATACATGTAGAAGTAAAGAAGTTTTTAACCATTTCCTCTGAAGGCTCTGATCTCTAAAAATAATGGTTCAAAGCCGGATATAGCTATCTTAGCAGGGTAATGATTAAATTTTATAGTGATATCAAGTAATTTTATGTGATGAACAGTACATGGATAATTGTGAGATCTTCATTTTATGTGTGGGAATAATCAGTAATTTAACAGTCTTGTCACTTAATTTGTTCAAATACTGATATAATTTTAAAATACAACCATGTAAATGTGGTTAAAGAATATGGATAAATTCTAGCATTTGTTTAACTGGAATCTGTCATATGCATCCAAACCTTATCAAGTCAAATTTTAAGCATCAAGAAAAATACTTCTGTTCAACCATGAATTTCAGTTAACTGGGCAAAATCTCTCTGGAATAAGCCCTCTAAAATTGTGTTATTTTAACCTCATTTTACGTTACCTTTTCCTGAGTTGGTTTGACTGTGAAGTCTGCTTATTGGAGATCAGTGCATCTTTGTCCATTACGAAAGATACTGTCCAGAAGGTGAAGAAAACCAGAACTGTGATTTTGCATGTAACTTTTACAGTAGCATAAAGTAATCTAAAACCAGGTTTTATGCTGTTTCACAAAGTAATCTCCATTAAGTATGTCTCCTTATTATGTTTTATAATCTTTCTTTGATCAAGTATTACAGCAATTAAAGCTCATATGCTGCAATATAAAAAGCTATGCTTAAACAATGAAACAGTTCTGTTGTGCGGAAATGAGCATGATTAATTTTTTACGATACACAATATCAAAAGGATCCCACAATTTCTTATAACTTGTCTAAATACTCAAAGACAATAGGATTGACCAGGAGCAACAATAAGTGTGAAATAATACATGTCAACACAAAAAAACAGCCAATCTCAATGGACAATTTGAAGGAGTACAGAGTGAAAGTATGCCAAATTTTGTGAGACATGTGCTCCTGGTGTCAGATCATTAGATTTATAATCTTATTTCAATACATGCATTTTTATTTGATATTTTTTTTATTTGTTATTTTATTTCATTTCATTCATTCACTGGAATTCACATAGGAAATAAAACCAGAAATGACTGGATTTAACTTGTAATGTATGCACCATTTTTTGTAGTTTGACAAACATGACAATTAATCCTTTGGTATATAAAAATAATCAATGTGCAGACAATAGTTCAAACAAATGTAGTCACTTCTCAAGTTAATGTTTCATTAGAAACACAAGCACTTGAGGAAAACCCTTCTGTAGTTCCAGTTCTCTGTTTTTGTTGCAAGTCCTTTTTTTTTCTAAATAACAATTCCAGGATGTATTACAGAATAAGTCACGAACTCCATCCTTCTTGCACTTTTTCCTTTGTCTGTTTTATCCATTGTTAAAGTGTTGCCCCCCCCCCCCCCCATGCAAAGTCACTGAGAATGTTGAATATTTTGTGCAGGATATATCTCAATGAAATAGTACTAGTTCAATAAACTTGAAAATTTTAATTACTTAAACGTAGCTTTTATAAGCTACCCAGATAGCATGCTGACGTCGGGCCAACGTCGGGCCAACGTCGGCACATCCGTCGGCCCGACGATGGCTGCCGACGTCGGCCCAACGGCTTTTTGACCGGCGGCCCAACGTTGGCCCAACGTCGGCAAGCCACCGAAAAAAATTACTCATTGTATAGCATCAACCAATCAAATTGTCCACAAATAACTTTTTCAGTGTGAATTTATAATGAGAATGTTATTTTTATTTCTAAAATTATGAAATAGTTGGCTAAAATTTGTGGGCTCACTGAAATATGATTTTTAGATATACCATTATAAATAATTTTTTACTAAGTTTCACAAAATCCCCTATTATTGCCCACCGCCATCTTGAATAAAAATCCACCGTTGGCCCAACGTCGGCAAAATGTATAGACATATAACCAGAGTTGGAGTTGGCAGGCAGCCGTCGGCCCAACGTCGGCAAAATCTGCCGACCTTGCGACCAACAGCCAACGTCGGTCCGACGGCGGCATGCTATCTGGGTACACGCTTACCATGTGGGACTTAATGCTGTTCTCGGGTTGCCACACCCGGGCCAACGTCTTAGAAAAAAACTGGTAGTTGTCGTCACGTGAGAACTTCTGACCAATCGCCCTACTTTCTCGTTGAAATTTTCTAAAACCTACCCCTCAGCTGTAAACAGCGGGGAGGCAGGGTGGGACTCTTCTAAGTCCAACATGGTAAGCTTGTAGCTTATAAAAGCTACATTTAAGTAATTAAAATTTTCAATTTTATTACGCTACAATAGCTTACCATGTGGGACTTAATGCTGAATGCAACCGCCCGGTGGCGGGATTACAGCTGAGACTGGAAGATATGTCATTTTTTCTATATATACATATACAACTCCTGAATTTTATCTTGAAATGTAGGCTGTCCCACCTTGTACCACTTAGAAGTGGAAGGAGGAGGCTTGACATATTTGCCCTCAGCTAAATTGGCCGCTTTGAAGTCATGTTGGAATTTATCAAAGGCGTCTTTGATAACTGAGCTAAGAGGTAGAATAGAGGAAGGACCTCTAGGTCTGAGCTCTTGGCGGCCTTTTTCATCATCCAGACCCAAAACTGAAGTTGAAGACCTGGGCATAGAGTCCCTGGGGTCAGGGAGAGAAAGAATACGCCTGAAGGTGTCTACCTCTTCAGAATATTATGAGGGAATGTCAGACAGAGCTACTTCCCTATAATAAGGAGGGTCTGGATCATGTTGTGGCAGATCTTGGTCAGAAGCTGCACCTGAGGGCTGAGCCCTAGAGGGCTTAGAAGACCTGTGTCTGGCTACAGGGGACTGATCTTCCTCTGAAGAAGATGACACATACCTGGAGCTGGATTTGTGTTTACTCTTGTCAGAGTGTTTCTTAGGTCTGGTAGAAGGGATCCGACGTTCATCGGAATCCTCATGTAGTTGGTCCGAGGCAGAGCCCGGATCAACTGTTTGTCTGTAGCTTTGCTTTTGTGAGTACGAGACCTCTTTCGGACGAACCTCAGAGGGGGCAACGTACTGATCCGAGGTATCTGGATTAAGTACTAGCTGAGGAGGGAGGGCTGGACCAACGTCCACATCCATAGCCTCGGTATGAATGTTAGTACTAGATCTCGGGGGTGGGGGTGGGGGGGGGGGGGGGGGGTAGGTCCAGATTTGCAGCAGTTTTACTGGACGTGCCAGGGTTGGAAGTAGGAAGCGAGGACTCAGCCTCGGCCTTCTTTTTTATGGTTAACTCCTCTCGGAGTGATTGAAAAGCTTCCGACATGGATGCCTGAAAAGAATCCATTAGCTGCTGTAATTGTATATTTAAGGAATCACCCAGGGATTTTTCAATGTTTTTCTGAATTTTATTTTGCAAAGCTGTACCTGGGGTGGGTGGGACAGACTTGGCTGGGGTTTTTAGTGACAATGAACTGAAGGTGAGAGGTTGAGGACGGGGGGTGGGGGGGTGTGTGAGGTGAAAAGGTTGTCAGCAGCACTCTCTAGGTCTGCTTTGGAACCAGTGAAAGAGTCCACGTCGCCTTCACCCAAAAGGTCTAGTTCATCATCTTTAGAACTACTTGCCGCTTTTTGCTTTTTAAGATACCTCTTCCTGTTTTGAATTTTATTCAGCTGTTCATCAGTAAATGATGTACAGAGCTGACAGGGGGCTTCGAAGGTGACACAGAGGTCATCTCCCTTACCAGCCTCCCTACAGGTAGGGCAATAGTTGTGATGGTCGAAACTGAAGCAAAAGTGGCGGCATTTGAGAGCTCTTGGTTTGTCTTTATTAGCTTGGTGGAGAGACATTTTACACGCAATAAAAAAGACGTAGATTAAATAGCCTGAACCGAGGAAAACTCAAAACATGCGAAAGCAAAGGAAATACTTATCCTGTGAAAATTAAAATTTTACAGAATGATCTATGATATATATTCAAAGAAATATCCAAATATTAGCCTCCAACAATAAGGAAAGACTGAGAAATAAATAAAAATGTCTGTATATTTACAAACTGCTACCAGTCATCGTGGCCAACGAGAAAGTAGGGCGATTGGTCAGAAGTTATCACGTGACGACAACTGCCAGTATATCCGGTGGCCAACAAGAACGATCTTTTTTTCTAAGACGTTGGCCCCGGGTGTGGCCACCCGAGAACAGCATTAAGTCCCACATGGTAAGCTATTGTAGCGTAATAAAAGCTACATTTAAGTAATTAAAATTTTCAATTTTATTACGCTACAATAGCTTACCATGCGGGACTTAATGCTGAATTCAACCACCCGGTGGCGGGATTACAGCTGAGACTGGAAGATATGTCATTTTTTCTGAGATTTGAATTAATATATATAGAAATAGTGTTAGAAATACCAGTCTGAGTCCCATTTACAGTGCCCCGATCCCGAAGACCGGGCCTGTAAAGAGCCAAAAACCTAAGTAGAATGAGGGACAGTGCTAAAACTGTCTAGATGTTTGATTGTAGGACGGAAGTGCAGCAGTGCTCACTTCGAGGTCTAAGGGTCCCTAAGGGCCCTTCACGAGTGACAGACCAGCCCAATGGTTGGAAATCTCATAAATTTTTGCCACCTGAATATGAGATTAATGACAACTTAATAAGTCCTTAATACAAATTACTTGATAAACTAAAAAACAAAAATTACATTACCCGTAACATCTTGAAGGTAAAGGAATACCTAGATCCTGGGAGAGATCCTGAAGACTTGGTTGTAGCGGATGTGCCCCCCCCCCCCCCCCCCCCCCCCCCCCCGTTTTTTCTTTCCGAGGATAACTGGTCTGAGGGGAAGGATCTAGGACTTGTTGTGCCGCCACTACGGGTCCCAGATACATATTGTTGTCGGTGTCTGACCAAGTAAGGTAAATGTGTTGTGAGCTTTCCAGTGACAGGCTTGCATGATTTGGTCCACCGATACCAGAAATGAGAAGAAGGGAAAAAGGGAACAAGGCGACCTTTTCCCATTGGCCTAGATTAGATACTTTGTTTGCGACCCAGGCATGGATTTCGCTGCGGCGTTTGCCGGAGGCCAAAGCTAGCAAGAAAGCAGTTTTGAGAGTAAGATGTTTGACGTCCGTGTCTTTCATGGGCTCAAAGGGTGCTTTTGTGAGCTCGTTGAGGACACCAGAGAGGTTCCACTTAGGTAAATTTCTGGATTTTTTTGGACGATCCCTGTGAAAACTGGGGAGTAACCTGCATTATCTGCAATATGGTGGGCCGTTGGGCCAAAAGTGTCAACGATTGCAGTCCTGTAACCATCAATGGTCGAGGGGCGCCTGTTTAGCCAGGCATCCCTGGCCAGCCTGGGGCTATTACGATGATCAGGCAATGGCATTGCTTGATCTTTTGGATCACCTTGTGAAGGAGAGCCGTAGGATGGTAAGCATAGGCTGTGAGGTTCGTCCAGTTTATGTTTAGAGCATCTATGTCCCAAGCCTTTGGGTCTGGGATAGGAGATACGTATAGTGAAAGTTTGTGGTTCAGGTGAGTGGCAAATAAGTCTACATGAGGTGTGAACCACTTTTGGCAGATCTGTTTGAACACCTGCAGATGCAGAGACCATTCTGTTGACTGCACTTGGTTGGACCTGGACAGTAGGTCGGCCATCACATTCAGGCACCCTGGAATGTGCCTGGCTTTCAATGTTATGTGGTAGTGATGGCACCAGGTCATCATCTTCCACAGGGGAGCACACATTTCTGCTGAGTTCCTCCTTGTTTGTTGATGTAGGCTACCACTGTTGAGTTGTCCGTCGCAACTAGCACTGTTTGGTTCTGGCACTGGTCCTTGAAGTCTCGAAGGGCCAGGGAGACCGCCTTTTAATTCTAGGACATTTATGTGTAGCCTTTTTTCCCGATCTGACCACAGACCCTTTGTAAAACTTTGATCTAAGTGAGCGCCCCAACCTTCGTTTGAGGCGTCGGTAAAGAGTTGGATACTGTGGTCTTTGGGATGAAGGTCTGCACCTTTCATCACATTTGAGGGGTTTTGCCACCAATCTAGGTGGGCTACAATGGCTTCTGTCAAAGGAAGGAGGTTGTCCAGCGACTGAGGATATCTCCAGTGCTCCTTGAGATGAAACTGAAAGGGCCTCATGTGAAGGCGTCCCTCCGAGACCATTTTCTCCGTTGAGGCTAGCAACCCAATTAGAGACAGCAAACATCTTGCAGTCAAAACACGTTTTGACTTGAGTCGTAGGATCAAATCCTGAAGTTTGAGCCATCTCTCTTGAGTGGGTTTTACAAGGGCTGTATCTAGATGGTATTCGTAGCCCACGAACGAAAACACCTGAGTAGGTTTCAGTTCTGATTTTTCCTGATTTATTATCCACCCCAAGGACTGGGTTAGGTCTACCACCGCCTGAGTGTTCACTTGGGCTTCCTCCTGAGACTGGGACCTGATCAGCCAGTCGTCCAGGTATTGGTGAATTCTGAGTCCTCTGGAGACGGCCATTAGTTTCACTTCCTTTACAATCATTGTAAAGACCTGGGGGGCTGTGGCTAGTCCGAATGGGAGGGAGGTGAACTGGAACACCTGAGACTTGTAGCAAAACCTTAGGTATTTCCTTGAGTTTGGGTGGATGGGGATGTGTAGGTAAGCGTCCGACAGATCTATCGACGATACCCACTCCCCTGGAATGAGGGAGGTCCTGATGGACTCTGGAGTTTCCATTTTGAACTTTTCTACATGTAGAAGTGTTGAGCCTGCTTAGGTCTATGACTGGCCTCCATCTTTGGTGAGGCTTGGGTACTAGGAACAGGCGACTGTAAAACCTGAGAGATTTTACATTTTCCACCCTTTTGATTGCGTTCTTTGACAGGAGAGACTGGATACAAGAGGCCAGGGCTTGGTCTTTTTGCTGGGCCTTGTACTCTGACAGAATCAGAGGGAATCTGACCAAATTTGGCTTTGAAAGGAATGGCAGTACGTAGCATATGTTTAACACGTTTTGAGAACATTTATTTGTTTGCCAGTCTCTCCTGAAAGAACGGAGGCGACCTCCTACTGGTGGACTGAGTGAGGCTTTGAAGGAGTCATTGGGAAGGGGGGTTTCCACGCCCCCTTCCCCTATTGTGGGGTCGAAAACGACCCCTGGAGCCTCTGAAGTTCGGTTTTCCTCTTCCTGAGGAAAACGATTGGTTACTGCTTTGAGAGGAGTTGCCCCCATAGGGGCGTTTCCTGTAGGAGCCTCTTTTCTTGTGGGGACCACGAAAGGGCTTATTCTGGTAGGGTGCGAAACCCTGAGAGTCTTTTGAGGTGCCTTTTTTGAGAAGGAAGTCTTCATCTTCCTTCACAAGTTGAGACTCGAACAAGGACGGGTCCCAAAAGGATGAGTTCCTAAGTTCTTGGCGTCTCGTTTCCCCCAACTGTGGCTGTAAGAGAGTCATCTCGGCTTCGCGCCTAAGCAAGCCGGTATTAACCATAGAATATAACTCCCTCTGGAGAATATGGGCTAGGGATTTGCTGAGACAGGTGAGGGCCCTGTGTTGAATAAGAACCATCTTATTCCAGAAATCCATGTACTCAGCGACTTCCTCATATCCGTCCTTGCTGCTTTCTCAGGATTGGCACCTTTTTGAATTTGAGACTTGATCTTCTTGACCGTTGACTTGATGCTATGTTGACACTTCTCCAGGGAAGCATTGCAAGAAGAAGAAGTTTTAGCAAAGGCCGCGGTGAAATTGAGGGTTGAGATATTTTGTCTAGCCTGATGCTCCAACTCCTTGAGAACTGGAAGGGGACCTTGGCTATAGGGGCCCCAGCGGGTTTAGGAGTAATACAGATCTTGGCGAAGTCTGTACTCAACTCCTGAATTTTGTCCTGAAAACAGGGCTGCCCCACCCTGTACCACTTAGAAGTGGAAGGAGGAGGCTTGACATATTTACCCTCAGGTAAATTAGCAGCCTTAAAGTCATGTTGAAATTTATCAAAGGCGTCCTTGATAACTGAGCTGAGGGGTAGAATAGAGGAAGGACCTCTCGGTCTGAGCTCTTGACGGCCTTTTTCATCATCCAGACCCATCACTGAAGTTGAGGACCTAGGCATAGACTCCCTGGGGTCAGGGAGTGAAAGAATGCGCCTAAAAGTGTCGACTTCTTCAGCGTATTGTGAGGGCATGTCAGACAGAGCTACTTCCGTATAATAAGAGGGGTCTGGATCATGTTGTGGAAGGTCTTGATCAGAAACAGCCCCTGAGGGCTGAGCCCGAGAGGGCTTAGAAGACCTGTGTCTGGTTGCAGGGGACTGATCCTCCCCTGAAGAAGATGACACATATCTGGACCTGGACTTGTGTTTACTCTTATCAGAGTCCTTTTTAGGTTTGGTAGAAGGGATCCGAGGTTCAACGGATTCCTCATTTAGTTGGTCCGAGGCAGATCCTGGATCAATTTCCTGCCTACTACGAGAGTGGCTAGGCTTTTTGTGTGAGTACGAGACCTCTTTCGGTGGTAGTTCAGAGGGAGGAACGTACTGATCCGAGGTATCCTGCTGGTCAAGTACTAGCCGAGTAGGGAGTGCTGGACCGTAGTCCACATCCATTGCCTCGGCTTGAATATTAGTACTAGATTTCGGAGGGGGTAGGTCCAGATTTACAGCAGTTTTACTGGAAGTACCAGGTTTGGAAGCAAGAAACGAGGTCTGATCCACCTGTTTGCTTTTTAGCAGTCAACTCCTCTCGAAGCGACTGAAAAGCTTCCAACATGGATGCCTGGAAAGAACCCATTTGTTGCTGTAAATGGATATTTAAGGAATCTCCCAGGGATTTTTCAATATTTGTTTGAATTTTATGTGTGTGTGTGTGTGCGTGTGTGTGTGTGTGTGTTTTTTTTTTTAAGGTAACGTTTCCTGTGCTGAATTTTCTTCATTTGTAAAATATGCACAGATATCACAGGGAGTTTCGAAGGTGACACAGGGGTCATCACCCTTGCCAGCCTCCTGCAATAGTTGTGTAGGTCGAAACTAAAACAAAAATGGCGGCATGTCTGAGCTCTCGGTTTGTCTTTATTCGTTTGGTGGAGAGACATTTTAAACGCAATAAAAGACGTGCAATGTAAAGTGCCTGTACCGAGGAAAACTCAAAACACGCGAAACCAAGAAATATACTTATCCTGTCAAAATAAAAATTTTACAGAATGATCTATGTTACATAATAAAAGAAATATCCAAAAAAGAACCTCTAACAATAAGTAAAGTCTGAGAAATAAATGAAAATTGTAAATTTTAATTACTTAAATGTAGCTTTTATAAGCTACAAGCTTACCATGTGGGACTTAATGCTGTTCTCGGGTTGCCACACCCGGGGCCAACGTCTTAGAAAAAAAGACAGTTCTTGTTAGCCACCGGATACACTGCTAGTTGTCGTCACGTGATAACCTCTGACCTCTCGCCCTACTTTCTCGTTGAAATTTTCTAAAACCTACCCCTCAGCTGTAAACAGCGGGGAGGCAGGGTGGGACTCTTCTAAGTCCCACATGGTAAGCTTGTAGCTTATAAAAGCTACATTTAAGTAATTAAAATTTACAATTTTATTACGCTACAATAGCTTACCATGTGGGACTTAATGCTGAATTCAACCGCCCGGTGGCGGGATTACAGCTGAGACTGGAAGGTATGTCATTTTTTCTAAGATTTTGAATTAATATGTATAGAATAGTGCCAGAAATACCAGTCTGAGTCCCATTTACAGTGCCCCGATCCCGAAGACCGGGCCTGTAATGAGCCAAAAACCTAAATAAAATGAGAGACAGTGCTGAAACTGTCTAGATGTTTGATTGTAGGACGGAAGTGCAGCAGTGCTCACTTCGAGGTCTAAGGGTCCCTGAGGGCCCTTCACTAGTGACTGACCAACCCATGGTTGGACATCTCATAAATTTTTTACAACCTGAATATGAGATTAATGACAACTAAATAAGTCCTTAATAGAAGTTACTTGATAACTGAAAAACAAAAATGACCTTACCCGTAACATCTTGAAGGTAAAGGAATACCTAGATCCTGGGAGAGACTCCTGAAGACTTGGTTGTAGCGGATGTGCCCCCCCCCCCTTTTTTCTTTCCGAGGACAACTGGTCTGAGGGGAAGGATCTAGGACTTGTTGTGCCGCCACTACGGGTCCCAGATATATATTGTTGTCGGTGTCCGACCAAGTAAGGTCTTTTAGGTAAAAATTTGTAAATGTGTTGTGAGCTTTCCAGTGACAGGCTTGCATGATTGGTCCACCGATACCCCACCGTAAAAGGCCTTAGAGGCCGCGAAGGCCCGGATGTCATGCGCTTTGACTTGGACCAAGTCCAAGGCTTGTTGATCTGCTTGTTTGTAACAAAGTAGGATGGTTTGTTTCAACCATGAAGAGAGAGTAGGGGGTCTGATATCTGAGGTATGTCCTTTGGTAAAGGAGATGAAAAGGAGAGAACGAGACCCTCTCAGGTCTTTGTTCGGTCCAAATAAAACCTCAGGGCCCGCACGGGACACAGGGTCCTGTCTTCCTTAAATTGTCTTTCTACAATGGTAGTCAAAGCAGGAATAGTCACCGGAGATACACTTTGAGAACCTTCTCTTGCTAGTTGGTTTTTGGCTATGAAATCAGAAGAGGGGAACAAGGCAACCTTTTCCCATTGGCCTAGATTAGATACTTGTTTGCGACCCAGGCATGGATTTCGCTGCGGCGATTGCCGGAGGCCAAAGCTAGCAAGAAAGCAGTTTTAGAGTAAGATGTTTGAGGTCTGTGTCTTTCATGGGCTCAAATGGTGCTTTAGTGAGCTCGTTAAGGACAACAGAAAGGTTCCACTTGGGTAAATTTCTGGAACTCTTAGGACGATCCCTGTGAAAACTGGAGAGTAACCTATGAAGGTCTGCATTGTGTGTAATGTGTTGGGCCGTTGGGCCCAAAGTGTCAACGATTGCAGTCCTGTAAACATCAACGGTCGAGGGGCGCCTGTTTAAGTCTTGGTACAGGTACATGAAAAAATCTGAGATTTGTTTCACAGATGGAGTGGAGAAAACCACCGAATTTTCTCTGCACCATTTTTCAAATAGGGCCCACTTTGACCTGTAGATGGTCCTTGTTGATGACCGCTGAGGGGCAGCAATTCTCTCTGCCACCTCCACAGAGAAGCCTTGTTCTTGGAGTTGTCCACTCCTAGACACCAGGCGTGGAGGTTCAGCTGTTGTGGATTGTTGTGGAACACATAGTTGTGGGACTGTTTGAGTAGGGTCGTTGACACTGGGAGTTGTAGTGGGATCTCTGTTGAGAGCTGCACTAGGTCCCAAAACCAGGGCATCCCTGGCCAGCCTGGGGCTATTACGATGATCAGACAATAACATTGCCTGATCTTTTGGATCACCTTGTGAAGGAGCCGTAGGAGGGTACGCCTAGGCCGTGAGGTTGGTCTAGTTTATGTTTAGAGCATCTATGTCCCAGGCCCTTGGGTCTGGGATAGGAGACACGTACAGTGGGAGCTTGTGGTTCAGGTGAGTGGCAAATAAGTCTACATGAGGTGTGAACCACTTCTGGCAGATCTGTTTGAACACCTGGGGGTGAAGAGACCATTCTGTTGACTGCACTTGGTTGGACCTGGACAGTAGGTCGGCCATCACATTCAGGCACCCTAGAACGTGCCTGGCTTTCAATGTTATGAGGTAGTGATGGCCCCAGGTCGTGATCTTCCACAGGAGAGCGCACATCTCTACTGAGTGTGTTCCTCCTTGTTGTTGATGTAGGCTACCACTGTTGAGTTGTACATCGCAACTAACACTGTTTGATTCTGGCACTGGTCCTTGAAGTCTCGAAGGGCCAGGGAGACCGCCTTCAATTCTAGGACATATATGTGTAGCCTTTTTTCCCGATCTGACCACAGACCCTTTGTGGAATTTTTGGTCTAAGTGAGCGCCCCAACCTTCGTGTGAGGCGTCGGTAAAGAGTTGGATACTGTGGTGTTTGGGATGAAGGTCTGCACCTTTCATCACGTTTGAGGGATTTTGCCACCAATCTAGGTGGGCTGCAATGGCTTCTGTCCAAGGAAGGAGGTTGTCCAGCGACTGAGGATATCTCCAGTGCTCCTTGAGATGAAAATGAAAGGGCCTCCTGTGAAGGCGTCCCTCCGGGACCATTTCTCCATTGAGACTAGCAACCCAATTAGAGACATCAAACATCTTGCAGTCAAAACACGTTTTGACTCGAGTAGTAGGATCAAATCCTGAAGTTTGAGCCATCTCTCTTGAGTGGGTTTTACAAGGGCTGAATCTAGGTGGTATTCGTAGCCCATGAACGAAAAACACCTGAGTAGGTTTCAGTTCTGATTTTTCCTGATTTATTATCCACCCCAAGGACTGAGTTAGGTCTACCACTGCCTATGTGTTCACTTGGGCTTCCTCCTGAGACTGGGACCTGATCAGCCAGTCGTCCAGGTATTGGTGAATTCTGAGTCCTCTTGAGAGGGCCATTAGTTTCACTTCCTTTACGATCATTGTAAAGACCTGGGGGGCTGTGACTAGTCCAAATGGGAGGGAGGTGAATTGGAACACCTGTGACTTGTAGCAAAACCTTAGGTATTTCCTTGAGTATGGATGGATGGGGATGTGTAGGTAAGTGTCCGATAGATCTATCGACGATACCCACTCCCCTGGAATCAGGGAGGTCCTGATGAACTCTGGAGTTTCCATTTTGAACTTTTCTACGTGTAGAAAAGTGTTGAGCCTGTTTAGGTCTATGACTGGCCTCCACCTTAGGTGAGGCTTGGTACTAGGAACAGGCGACTGTAAAACCCGAGAGATTTTACATTTTCCACCCTTTCTATTGCGTTCTTGACATAAGAGACTGGATACAGAGGCCAGGACTTGGTCTTTGAAGGGCCTTGTATTCTGACCGGGTCAGGAGCCTGACTGGACTTGGATTAAAAAGAATGACAGGATTTGTTTGCCAGTCTAATCTGAAAGAACGGAGAACTCCTACTGGTGGACTGAGTGAGGCTGGAGGAGTCATTGGGGGGAAGGGTTTTTATGCCCTCGTCCCCTGGAGTGGGTCCAAAGACCTTGGAGCCTCGGCTACTCGATTTCCCCCTACCTGGGGAAAACGATGGATACTGCTAGGGATGGAATGACCCCCATTGGGGTGGTTCCTGTAGGAGCCTCTAGATGTGGGGAATTGGAAAGGGTTGATTAACAGGGCCTAAACCCTAAGTGTTATTACAGGTGCCTTGATGAGGGACTCCTGTCCCTCCTAAAGTAGTTGTGAATGGGGAACTTTAAGATCTAAAGATCCAGTATCTCACCTGAATTCACCATACCCCTTCTGACTACTTATATGCACCATGGAATTGAGTTTGACCTGTCTGGTAGTAGCCTTGCTACTGTCTTAACATATATATATATAACCAGGTTGTATTCAGAAAAAAACCTAGTGAAGAGCAGCCTGAAGCTCAACTCTTGCTGACCAGAAGGGGAGGAGGGGCTTACCCAAGGAGGCCCCTAAGGAGATACAAATTTGAAAACTTGTTCCATTTTAAGGGAAATTAAACTGCCCAAGTTCCTGTTGGTCTAGTAAATCATTCAGAGTCCAGACTGTGGAGGATCTAGGCATAAATTCCCTGGGGGCAGGGAGGTTCAAAAAACTGCCTAAGTTTCAATGTCCTCAAAAATTGGTTAGGGTGAAGTCAGGCAACCTACTTCCCTAAAATATAGAGCCAGGACTGAATGAAGGACCTTGTTTAGAAGGCCTCTTGGGCTTGAGGACTTGGACTTTTTGAACTTGGACCCAAGCCTCCAATAGGTGATATCTACTGCCAGGCTGGTGAACTATTACTCCAAGTTTTTTTTTTTTTTTTTTTTTTGTGTGTGTGAGGATTGTTAGTGTTCTGATCTGGAATCAACATCCGAACATCAGAGTAGATGATCCGATCATCCGAGGATCAGATCTACATACAATCCACCAAGCATTAGATTTCAGATGATCCGAGAGATGCAATGAAAACCGAGTATCAAATCATACTGGGTTGAATAGAAGTTGAGAATACTGCATCCGATTCTCGGATGCATTAAAAATCTCGGATGAACTAAGATCTTATCTGAATTTAAGCAGGGATCTGATCCACCCTGGAGAAATAAGTTGGATATTATAATTTCTATGTAAGCTTTCTTTAAGGTAAGCTTCCAAGGAAGCTTTGCCTTTCCTTCTTCGAAGGAACTACACAACTAGATTTACGTAAGTAAATCAACTGTGACACAAGGTCACCTGCCCCACCCACCTCACTGCAGGTAGGGCTAGTTGTGAGATAATGAAAGCAGAAATTACACAGAATTTTATTAAATAACATAGAATCTAAAAAAAACCAAGTAATTATAATTTAAAACTGGATGAATTAAAATATAATTAAAATAATGGGTAACCAAGGTTACCTTATAGCCTAAAGAGACACGTAATGTCTAGACGATTAATGAAGAATTCTATTCCTGTTTATTTAAGTATTAACCTTATAAATGGTCAATAATACAGGGAAGAAGGGATAAAATATATTATTTTATTTTATTTATATTTATAAACGTACTGTAAGAAACCCGCGTCTCTCAGCACATGCGGCTAGACGTGACGTCATCACAGGGGTTTCCCCGAGGATTCCCCCAGTTAGAATCGTGCTTTATATCATATTTTAACCCTTAAAATGGACCAATAGAGTAAAAGAACGGGGGTAAACCCTTGCAAAATCTATTTAATTTGATTTCAACAGGCATATATTCCTGTATAAAAACTACCAACGCGAGACGCGCATTACAAGAAAATGCTGTCTCGACAATAAAACGGAAGTTGTTTCCGGAGATTTTACTCGGCCAGGACTCGTTTGTGTTACATTTATACACTTTCAAACCCTAAAAGGGGTCCAATAATGAAGCAGATAGGGCTTAAATATTTTGTTTTATTTTATTTTACTGACAGGCATATATAAATATCCTGTATTAGAAACCCCATAAACGAGTCGCCATTGCTTTACGTGAATCCGGAAGTGGACTTCAGTTGTAAAATATAGTAAAGATACTTATCTGAACTATGAAAAGGCATCGAATTGTGATTCTATGCAATAAAATAAAGAAACTGGTGTAGTTTCCATATCCAACAATAAGTATATCCTTGTAAAAATGAAATAATATTCCTTGCAAAATAAAGCATTGCTAATTCGCGTGGCCAACGAGAAAGTAGGGCGAGAGGTCAGAGGTTATCACGTGACGACAACTAGCAGTGTATCCGGTGGCTAACAAGAACTGTCTTTTTTTCTAAGACGTTGGCCCCGGGTGTGGCAACCCGAGAACAGCATTAAGTCCCACATGGTAAGCTATTGTAGCGTAATAAAATGTCTGTATATTTACAAACTGCTACCAGTCAATCGTGGCCAACGAGAAAGTAGGGCGATTGGTCAGAAGTTATCACGTGACGACAACTACCAGTATATCCTGCGGCTAACAAGAACTGTCTTTTTTTCTAAGACGTTGGCCCGGGTGTGGCAACCCGAGAACAGCATTAAGTCCCACATGGTAAGCTATTGTAGCGTAATAAAACCTGTTTTTTCAAATTTCAAATGACTAGAAAAATACTTTGTCTTCGTCAGTAATTTCAGACACCATTTCAACCTTAACGATTACAGTTTTATCATCCAGAACAAAAATCTTAGTAAATTTCAATGCTTGACATATTTATATGTGCTTACTACAAAAATAAACAAATCCAACTGGCTATTTTAAATATTTATATCATACGGTCACATGATCTGTGTGATGGCGAAATCCTCTACGAACCCTTATTCTCACAGTAGTATTAGAGTAAGAAATGTCAAATTTGCCACATATCTGAAATTCCCCACATGTGGAAACACTAATAAAATAAATGAATTGAAGTGACATTTGTTGAATGTACAGTAAACTAAGGCTTTTGAAACTGAAAAATACCAAGTTTAAGACAAAAAATCTTTTTTTCATAGAATTAAATAAAGGTTGTACAGGTGGCAAAATTTAGATTTCTGGCAAATTTTAGATTCCTTACTCTACAGCTCTGATATATTATGTGGCACTTGCCATGTAGATGTTAGGATATTTATTTGACAGTCATATATGATAGAGGAGTGAGTGATTCTGAATACTCTATGAACTTCCGACTTTTGCTTTTAAAAATATGCCATTTAACCAATTATTTAAATTACTCAAAAGAAAATTCTACCTTAAGTTTTGATGCATTTCTTTTAATTAAATAACATCTGTTCAAAGACCTCAATTGTAACCCTTTTCTGAAATACTTTCACTGATGGAAGGCGTAGGCGTCTTTGAAATCTACTGAAGTGACCCACTCCCCTTCTTGAAGGGACGTTCTGATGGTTTCCGGAGTCTCCATTTTGAACTTCTCCACCTTTAGAAAGTAGTTCAGTTTGCTCAGGTCTAGTATTGGCCTCCATTTGTTGTTGGGTTTTGGAACTAGGAACAGTCGGTTGAAGACACCCAAAGATGTTTGATTGTGGACCAGTTCTACTGCATTTTTGTCTATAAGCTAATGCAATGCCTCCAGCAGGTAGCTGTTCCTGTGGGGATTGGCATAACAGCTTATGACTGTTGGAGACCTTGTAAGATTTGGCCGGGTCCGGAAGGGAAGGACATTGCCTTCCTTCAGTATTTGAATAGTTTTCGGACCGGCTCCCAGATTTAGCCAAGTTTCACAAAATTTTTGGAGTCTGGGTGATCTTTCCTGCTGACTTCCCTTTACTCAACTCTGATTTGATTGTCTTTAACTCTGCTTGCATATTTTCTTGCACCTTGTACAAGCACTTGTTGAACGCGGCCGCTTGGTTGCAAGTAGTGGAGGCTTCGCGAGCTGATTTCTCCCACCGTCTTAAATTATCCTGTGAAATTTGACCGGAAGCAGGCGGGGTTGAGGCAATGCCGGCGGCCTTTGCTATGCGACTGTAGGAACTGTTGACTTTAGATGCATCAGTGTTCCAAGTAGTTACAGTCTGTGGAGCCCCTTGATTACACTTCTCTGGGTTAGCTGCGAAGTTGTACCATTTGGCTTGCGATTTTGGGGGGCGGACGAATTGGTCCTTGAGCAGCCCTCCAGCCTCTGAGCTATGGGACGGATACCCCTCTGTAAGTGTTAGGTTGATTTTCGCCATCTTGTTGCATAGCCACTCATCTGTGGGCATGGTGACTGAGACCTTTCCTGTAGGGTGGGCCTTTGGACCGGCAAAAGGGTTATCCTCCGAACTGGAGGCTGTAGTGTCCATCTCTGGGATGTGACTCCACCCCATAAACGACCTGATCCCACTCATGGTTTCGCGATAGGTCTGCTCTTCAGAGGGGGCAAGGTCTGGGTCATTACCAGTAGCTTCCAGATCGTCGGAAAGTTCCCCTTCCTCTACAAATAAATCAACTGGAGGACGGTCCGAAAGGTCAGTGTCTGAGTCGGTGTCCATGGAAGATACACTGTTTCTTCTTGCCGGTGCTGACGATGCTCTGCTGGGTACCTGTTGAGATGAAGGAGAGTCGGTACCAGCCACATCTGAGCGTTGGTCGGTGGACACCTTATTTCTTGACGACTTGCTGGTCGACTTGGAGGCAGTCTGAGGATTACCAGGTAAATCTGAAGAAACTGAATCATGAGCTTGGTCGGCAACCGGTCTCTGAGAAGCAAGGTCGGTAGCCAACTGATCTGTGTTCTGACCGGGTTTGATGAACGGTCTGGAAGATATAGCCGAACTCTGAGGAGGTGAGTGGGCTGGAGTGACTTTAATAGGAGCAAAAGTAGGTTCTTTGTCCATGGATTTAGAGAGTAAGATAGCCTCAAGTCTGTTGAACCTTTCAGACCATTTCTGGTCTAACTCATCAATCCTAGTATCCGGTGAGGATCTGTGAGTCTTAGTAAGCGACTTGGAGGGCTTATCTGAAGAAGTCTTAGTATCTTTAGCTTTGTCAGGTTGGTTGGTTTTCTTTCTCTTGTCAGAACTCGAACCAGGGGACTTCACAATCCCCTGGTCGTCCACTACTCCCACCACAGTCACTGAGGACGGGTCTATGAGAGAGGAACTGGAAGAGTCCTGTTTGGGTGTATCTGTGGATTTCTTAAGATCCCGTTTCTCCTTCTTTAATCTGTATGATGGAGTGGACAACTGTAAGCGTTGGTCCTCAGATAAAATGTTACAAGAGTTACAATCATTTTTAAGCACACACGGATCTGATCCCTTACCCTTTTCTCTGCAACGCGCGCAGAAATTATGGCTATCGAAGCTAGCCATAATATGGCCACAACTTCCATGCTTCTGAGCAGGTGAGGACATGACGATCCGAAAGCAAAGATAGTCCAAAATGATCTATATACACTCTTGTATAAGTAGCAACAAGAGGGTCAGAGGTGCCCCAAAAGGCAGGTTGCGCACGCAGGAAACAAGGTTAGCAACTGCTCTCATTAAATTTAGGAACAAGGAAAGAAATGTTAGGTTACCCACTTAAGGTAAATGTGTTCGACGTGCTGAGATCTATCTCCCTATCAAGTTTGAATCCGATTGGTCAAACCATTTTCGAGTTAGAGTCCGGAAATGAAAATGTAGACAAACAGATGGATGGACAAACGGACGAAAAACAGACAAATGAACGGACGGAATTTCACCAATATCGAAAGGAACCTACCTATGATGGAGATCTATCTCCCTATCAAGTTTGAATTCGATTGGTCAAACCGTTTTCAAGTTAGAGTCCGGAAACGAAAATGTGGACAAACAGACGGATGGACAGACATACGGACGAAAAACGGACAAACGAACGGACAGAATTTCACCAATATCGAAAGGAACCTAGCTATCATGTTGATCTATGTCCCTGTCAAGTTTGAATTTGATTGCTCAAACCGTTTTCAAGTTAGAGGCCGGAAATGGAAAATGTGGACGGACAGACGGACGTCGGACACATCAATCTAATAGGCGGGTTGGTTACACGCAACCCGCCTAAAAACGAACAAATGGACAGAAAAACAAGACAAATGAACGGACGGATTTACACCAATTTCGAAAGGAACCTAGCTATGATGGTGATGTATGTCCCTGTGAAGTTTGAATTAGATTGGAGTAACCGTTTTCGAGTTAGAGTCCGGAAACAAAAATGTGGACGGACAGATGGATGGACAGAAAAACGGACAAAAACGAAGAAACGGACGGAAAAACGGACAAACAAACAGACGGAATTTCACCAATTTCGAAAGGAACCTAGCTATGATGGTGATCTATATCCCTGTGAAGTTTGAATTTGATTGGTCAAACCGTTTTAAAGTTAGAGTCCGGAAACGAAAATGTGGACAAACAGATGGATGGACAGACAAACGGACGAAAAACGGACAAACGAACACACGAAATTTCACCAATTTCGAAAGGAACCTAGCTATGATGGTGATCTATCTCCCTGTGAAGTTTGAATTTGATTGGTCAAACCGTTTTAAAGTTAGAGTCCGGAAACGAAAATGTGGACAAACAGATGGATGGACAGACAAACGGACGAAAAACGGACAAACGAACACACGGAATTTCACCAATTTCGAAAGGAACCTAGCTATGATGGTGATCTATCTCCCTGTGAAGTTTGAATTTGATTGGTCAAACCGTTTTAAAGTTAGAGCCCGGAAACGAAAAATGTGGACGGACAGACGGACGTCGGACACATCAATCTAATAGGCGGGTTGGTTACACGCAACCCGCCTAATAAACATAAAAGTCACTCTTTGATGAATACTGTGATAATTCCAAAATAAAACTTAACTCTGAAAATTCGTGCACACAACACATGCGCCAAACGAAAAAGATGCTATGACGTCACACTGTCTAGACAGGAAGGAAGTACGACACGCCATCTTGCGAGTGCACAACACTGGACCGGCCTAGCCAGTGGAAATACAGGACGTCTTTTTCTGGCATTTGGCAGGCCGGTCTGCGCCGACCGGATAAGCTATTGTCCATTGGATAGGATGTATTAACGCAATAAAATACTGCTTTCACTGTGGACTTTTGTCAGAGTCATTGTGATTGTGCTTAGGTTGTACTCAGTCTGTCAAAGTTAAATTTCTTTTAATTAAATAACATCTGTTCAAAGACCTCAATTGTAACCCTTTTCTGAAATACTTTCACTGACGGAACACTACATTTCATCCCTACACCTCTTCCAGAAATACAAGGCGAAGCACCCCCAAACTCAAATTCCTTCATACCCCCACTTTAGACCGTAAAGTTCACAAATCAATCAAACACTTTTCCAATTCATTCAGTCACTATACCCCGGTTCTTTGGAATTCCTTCCCCTTCCAATTAAGGAATAAGTACAAGCAGCCCCTCTGTTGCATCTTTCAGGAAACACCTCAAAACCCACCTCTTCAATTACAGTTTCCCAACTTAGTCTTCTTCCTTCCTGGTCACACCCACAACTCAGGATTACTGACCTTGAACGTCCCTCGACCCTCCTTATGATAAATGATTTTGTTAAGTTAGCGCACTGAGTTCCTCTTTTGGGGAAGATATTGCGCCTGCAAAGCAGTAGATTAGATTAGATTAGATAAGCAACCAGCTGTACTTTTTCCATCATACCTACAAATATCTTAGTCGCCGCCTTGAATAAATTCTAACAATGTTACTTTCTGTACATTTCTGTACATACAGAGTAGGATAGGTGGTTATCAAAATAAATATTATAATAAATTGAAGTAACTAATTAACATGTGAGGGTAGTGGTTGTGAGTTTATACACTGGCCACATATTAGTCAGAGTATGTTATACATGTATTATGTACAGTATCAAATTTGAAATCTGTTATATCATGTGCAATTCCCCAGAAGAAAATTTTTCTTTGAATCATAGGAAATCTCACCGAATTTGTGATTTCTCTTAAAGAGTTTCAGACCACATAATTATGTATCCCCTAATGCAGGATTTTTCTTGAACTTTGGCTCCTTTTCATTTAATTTCATGTATGATATGGGGATTAGAGTTTGACATTTGTAACTCCAGGTAATTTTTTCACTGGTTTCCAATTCTGTACTCCTTTAGATGTCCCCATGATTTGCCCACACTGAGAGAGACTTCCAGAGGAACACTCAGATCACACACCCTCCCACACAAGTTCTCTCTGTCCTCCATAATACCCCGTACAAGTTCTGAAAAACAGAGAAAATGTCTAAAAACAGACAATTATGTGCTGAATAAGAATACTTTCTGAATGATATGTATAAAAATAAAAAGAAAAAAAAAAGAGAGATCATGAGTGAAGATAAGAATACAATACCATTGTGTAGAATGAGTATTAATTTTTTCATCAACATGAGTAACAAATTTTTTATATGTATCATGTGTATACAGTGAGGGATGTTGTACTTTTATTGCCCACCATTTTGTTTTAAAAATAAGTAAAATAATTCCTTAATTACAGAAATAATGCAAAAAAAATAAAAAGGCTGTCAAATGTATGTGTTTTATATAACTTAAATTTTTAACTTGAGAGGCAGCTCGGTCATTTCTACAGATTTATATATATTAGTGAAAAATCGACACTTCTTGATGTAATGTTAATAATGCATAAGAGGCACTAAGAATAGCAAAAGAAAACATATCCTGCTCTGTGTCACTTTATATATACTACACACGACTTATGGTGGATCATAAAGTTCATTTCTGTCACTGATATGAGACACCACACAGGGTATGTTCTGATTATTTTGATCAAATGTCCTGTTATAAAGGACATAAAACCCTTAAAATTACAATGCACTAGAACCCATCTTGTATTAGCAAAACTTGTTTGGTGAGGAATGTTTTCTTTATCCTATAGGATAAAAGTGATCTCTAGAAGCCTGAGCGTTGCTAGAGCTCGCACCTAAAAGAAAATGTAATAAAACACATTGAACTTCTAACGAAGGATCAAACCTGCAGTTTCTTGAATCTCTTCATCAGGCACTTCCAGCAACAGCTCATCGTGAATTTGGAAGAGAAGTTTTGCATGTAAGTGTGGTTTGTGCTGAAGACAGTGCTCTACTTGCAACATAGCAGCCTTACATAGATCTGCTGCTGAACCTAAGACACATCACAAAAGTGGCAAGCAAGATGTTATTTGAAGTGATACAACATATGCATATATGGCAAATTAAAAATAATCATATTAACATATTATAATACAAGTTGCTGCAACAACTACACCATCACTCTCATTGCAATGTGTGGCCTTTTCTTTTATAAACCTTCACTTTTGACTTTGTGGGCAAAAATTGCACAGAAAGTTCATGACCAGTAAATGTTATTGTTTTAAAATACCTGTACTAGAAATAACAATATAACCCCAATTTAAAGAAATCTTAAACCACATCAAAATTCAAAAATAAAAATGTGCTACACATCTACTCTATTTCAAGCATTTGGATTTTGCTAATATATACGGTAAGTCATTACTTGGTCACTTTTGGTGTCACTGGTAAAATAACCTATTAATTCTAATCATATTTTCAATGATAAACTGATACATTATACCAATGCTAGATTTTCAATCAATCTGGGGATATATATGAGATGAGATATGTAATACTGACCTTGCACACTGAAATTAATGGCCTGTCGTTCAGCCTGTGCCTGTAAATGCTGTCTTGTATCTGTGATTTTTGGCAAAAATCGACGTCTTTTGAAAATAGTGGTCTGATAACGCTGAGCTTTGGCAGTACTTATGCATGATTTAGTGTAAGAGCTGATACCTGGAAATTTTGCTACAAAAACAGAGAAATGTTAATGTTAGAGGGCAAAATTGCAAATTTAATAAGTAAAGTAAATTTTTATAAGTTAATACCCTATCCAATGGACTATTGCTTTACCAGTCGGCTCGACTGGTCCTGCCAAACAACAGAAAAAGCTGTTCTGTATAAACTACCGGCAGGACTAGTCACGGAGAATACATTCACAGGTGGCGCAATGTACTTCCTTCCTGTCATTGTGTCTTTTTGGTAGTCTAAACCTTGCTAGCCCCTAGTTACCTGATAGCGGGGCTGGTTGGGAGGGCCTTGTCTGTCCATTGGATAGTGTATTAACTCATAAAAAATTAATTTACTTATTAAATTTGCAATTTTATTAAGTTTATACATCCTATCCAATGGACGATTGCTGAATAACTACCGCTTGGTAGGCAGATAAGTTACTAGGGACTTTAAGTGAACTCACAAGCAAAACAACATTTTTAGGGTTGACCCAAGGTCAAAGAACCCTATGAGGCCAAGGTCAGTTACCAGAGTCCGGTGAACCGGATGTATACCGACACTGCCCATCCTTTTTTTACAGACTTGCTCTGAGGTAGGGGAAGAGAGGGATGAGTACAATCCCATAAGAAGAAATAAACCTCCCAAAAGAAGCATGTCACAGTTTCTTTGTTGTTTTTTTTTTGATGATCAGCAAAGGCCCTAACATCACGGGCTTTAACCTGATGTAAGGTGAGGGCTTGCTGGTCAGAGAGGTCATAGCATAAGATCACAGTCTGCTTGATCCATGAGGAGACAGTGGCAGGGGAGATGTCTTTATGAAAACCTTTCTTGAAGTAGACAATGACCAGTTCCTTGTTCTGGCTGAGATCTGAGGTCCTGGAATAACCTGGCTGGAATAACCACCGGGGCCACACTGTCTGGGCCCTCTTTAGCCAGCTGGTTCTTGGAAATAAAGCTGGGTGAGGGGTACAGGGACACCTTGGACCAATCTGATTGGTGTTTGATGTTCTTGTGCAACCAAGCATGGATCTCACTCCTGCCTGAACCCAGGGCTAACAGGAAGACAGTATTGAAAGTTAAGTGCTTCAGGGAGGTCTCTTTTAGGGGTTCAAAGGGAGCCTTTGTCAGCTGGTTCAGTACTAGGGAAAGGTTCCAAGAGGGGATGCCCAACCCTTGGGTCTGTCTCTGTAGAAGCTATCCAGGAGACGAGTCAGATACTTATCTTTGCTGACATTAATGGGGGAATTTCCCAGCTTGTCAGCAATGGCTGATCTATAGCCATCAATGGTGCCCGGCTGTAACTTCCTGTCCTGAAACAAGTACAGAAGGAAGTTAGCAATAGCTTTCAGAGGTGGTGCCCTGAAGTCCACCTGATTACTGAGGCACCACTTTGTAAAAACGGTCCACTTTGTCTCATAGACTGATCTGGTTGATCCTCTTTGAGGAGCCTCAATTCATGCTGCCACTGTCTCAGAGAAGCCCGGGTCTTTGATAGCTATGGCTCTAGGAGCCAGGCATGAAGGTTCAGATTTGTCAAGTTTGTCCAGGCCCTCCCATGACAGGCTGAGTGTATCCACTGCCCAATCCTGGGGGACTGGGACCGGTGAGACAAACTGTGGTAGTTTCTTGTTGAATCTGGTGGCAAGCAGGTCCACACTGGGTTGGTGCCACTGGTTGCAAATTGCTTGGAAGACCTCTGGATGGAGAGACTACTCTGTTTGAATGGTCTGTCCCAGCCTTGATAGCTTGTCTGCTATCATGTTCAGCCTGCTGGGGATATGTCAAGCTCTGAGAATAATCTGCTTTCTGATGCACCAGGTCAGTATTCTCCACAAGAGGGTGCAAAAGGGGCCCGACTTCATCCCCCTTCTTTGTTCCGCCTTTAGTTCCAGATTATATATGTGTAGTTTGCTTTCTGGAAGGGACCAGTCTCCCCTTGTAGTGTACTTGTTTAAGTGAGCGCCCCACCCTTCTTTTGATGCATCCGTACAGATCTGCAGAGCATGCTTTAGTGGGTGTAATGGTGACCTTGAAGTACATTGCTTTCCTCCAGCCAACATTTCACATGTGAGTGGAGTGATTTTGGCATGGGGATGACCTTTTCCATTGTCTCTGGAACCCTCCAGTTGTTTTTGAGATGCCACTGTACGGGTCTCATGTGTAACCAGCCTAAGTGCACCTGCTTCTCTGTTGCTGTCAGTAAACCTATTATGGACATTAGTTCCGGACCAGACACACCGGACCAGTCATCAGGTCTCTTATTTTTGCTTGTAGGGTTTGCCTACGCTCTTGGGTGGGTCTGACCCTGCCCTCCATCAGATCGAACTGGTAACCTATGAAGTTGAAAACCTGTTTGGGCTCCAGTTCTAATTAGTCTTTGTTCACTAGCCAACCCAACTCCTGACAAGGTTTGTGTATGCTGAAGACAGATTTGGTGGGATCTGGCTCTGACCAATCAGTCGTCTAGGTACTGGTGGATCCTTATACCCTTTTGAAGTGCAAGAAACTTGATCTCTTCGACCACTACTGTAAACTCCATTGGGGTTGTGGACAGGCCGAATGGTAGTGCTTTGAACTTGTAGGACTGACCCTGGGGGTGAAAACGCATGTACTTAGTGGACTGACTGTGAATAGGTATGTGGAAGTATGCATTCTTGAAATCTATGGATATAACCCACTCCCCTGCTTGTAGGGAGGTTCGTATTGTCTCTGGGGTCTCCCATTTTGAATGGCTCCGTCTTTAAGTTGCTGGGTCTCCAGTATAGGTTGCCACTGGTTGTTGGGTTTTGGTACCAAGAATAGCCAGTTGTAAAAGCCTAGGGATTCTTGAGTTTTGACCAACTCGACTGCATTTTTGTTCAACAGCTGATGCAATGCCTCTACCAGGTAGAGGTGGGGATTTGCATAGCAGCTTGTTACTGTGGGTGACCTGGTCAAGTTGGGCCGGAAGGGGAGAGTGTAGCCTTCTCTGAGGACTGTTAGGACTTTGGGGCTGATGCCTAGGGCTGCCCATTTCTTCCAAAACTGGTGTAATCTGGCCCCTACAGGCAGGTTTGGTACAACAGTTGGGACATTTGTGACACTTCTTACAGAACTTGACTGATCTACACAGAAAACATCTTTCACATGTTTTATTTCTGGACAAAGATAACAATAATTGGGAATTAGACCTTTCTTTTGTGGCAACCTGGTTACAGAATGAGCATGATATACAACACAAGAATTTACAGTGTCCATCTTGATGGTCATAAAACAGTCCTGGTTTCTGGTAAGTTCTTTTCTTCCTGACACACAAGTATAGCTTTTTTTTCTGGTTACACAGTTTGCAGTACAAGTTCCTCTGCCAGTCACACAAACATTCACTACATTGCCGACTACACAACTCACACAGTAATTGTCATTTATACTGCTTCTCTGTCTTGGCCGGTCGTTGAGAGAAAAAAGCAGTCTTGCCCCTGTGAGATCTCTGGCCACGCCTTCTAATCTGCTTCAATGCTGGGGGACGGGGCTTCCGGTCAGTGTCCTGCTGATGCCTGGAAGGCTCTGGGTAAGGGTGGAAGTGTTGAGGCTTTCTATGAGAGGGACCTGAAGTACGTTTGTCTTCATGGTGACGTACTTCCTCCTCTGCCTTGGAAATATGTGGTCAGGTGGTGTTTAATGCCTGCCTTGATGTATTCCAAATAACTATCCCTGCGTGCTAGTCTGAGGTTTACCACACTGATAACAAGATGCACTCAGATAGAGCAAAACGCTCGACTCCATGTGACCAGTCTAAAGTGATATAAAGTATTGTAAGGAAGAGAAAAAATAAAACCAAAGATGTAAATTAATTTTCGAAGAAATATCAAGTAGAAAGCCAAATTCATTAAAAGTACATTGAAATGGGACTTCTGAAAATTCTTGATTTTTTGTATCCAAAATAAGATCCAGATCTTTCTTTTAGTAACTTCTTCCTTTGGCCAGGTCCTACCCACAAAATCTTTTTTAATAAAGATCTGTTCATTAATTCTTGAGTAATCTAAACACCAAGAAACAGACAGACCCGACAAATAGACAAACAATTTGCACCCAAAAACATAAACTGCTGGTGGAGGTAAAATATAGCTTAAAAGTCACTTCTTGGTGAAAATCACTCATGGTAAATTTTGTGGACTGTCAAGGAATTGAAAGAAAAAAAAGAGAAAATAAAAACAGAAATAATAATTAATAAAAATGATGAATGTACCACTCCCCTCTTTATTATCTTTGTGTCAATTTCAAGACATAAAATGAGAAGAAATATTTTTACTTAAAGACAGCAAGTATCACAAGCTAGGTTTGTGACCTCACAATGAGAATTGCATTGTGACATCATTAAGTATAATGACATTAGAAAGCAAAATATTGATTTTTTTTACGTATGTGATGAAGAGAAGCAGTTTCACTGTGTATTCTCATTTAAAAATAAGAAAAACTCTCTCCTGACTTTATTTTTTAAACAAATTACACCAAATTTGGAAGAATCCGTCTGTACCCCATGAAATACCTGCCCACCAAATTTGAGAGAGATTGATGTCATAGTTTTTGAGCTATGAGGGCAAAACAGTGCACAGACAGACAGATAGAAAGACAGACAGAAACAAACTGATTACAATAACCCTCTCCTATCGTCGAGCGTTAAAAACACCATCAGAGAGATCCTGCATGGTACAGGCCACTGCTTGTGTAATGCTATGGTTAAAGGTCACAAGATAGTCCAGTTCATCTGCTGTTTGGTGTAGCTTACTTGAGGTCTTGCCCTTGGAAGTGACACTCTGTTTAACCTTTAACTGTGAAGCCATGTTTTCCTGTACTTTGGTCAGACACCAGCTAAAAGCTGCAGCCTGGTTGCACATGTAAGTCTGGTCACGTGCAGCGCATTCCCACTTCCTCAAAGTTTCTGCTGAGATGGGTCTGGAGGCAGTTGAAGATAGCAGAGACCTGTTAGCAATCCTTCGAAAGTTGCTGTTTAGCTCAGTGGTTCACTAGTCCAAGTATAAACCTTGGAACATGAGAAGTCCCTCTTTTCACAATGCATCCCTTACCACTTGAGTGTCTTTGGTGGCTTCACAAACTGGTCCCTGTTTAAACCTGCAGTCTGAAGTGTGGGACGGGTAGCCCTCCTGAACTGTAATATTCACGTTTTTTTTCAAATTTCCTGCACAACCGCTCATCAACAGGGCCTTTACAGACACTTTCCCAGTATGTGAGGTTCGGGAACCAGTGAATGGGTTGTCATCTTGAGAACTGGAAGAGGAGTCAAACTCCGGAATGTCATTCCAGGCCATAAAGGCCCTCACACCATGCAATGTCTCTCTGTATGTCTGTTCAGCAGAGTTCCTGATTCCAGGTCAAAGACCTCACCTTCATCAGCATAGCTAGAAGCACGGTCACTAAACTGTTTAGTATCAGCTGCCGGTTCCTCAGCAGAGACTCCGGAACCGGAGAGACATGGCAGACTTCTTTCCAGTAGTAGCAGGCTGAGCAGGGGAACTGTCAACAACTGAAATCAGGGAAGAATCCTGGCCAGTGAAAAGCATCTCAAATGAAGCACCAGGAGCCTCAACAGCCTGGGTGTCCGTCACAGCAAAGGGAGCCTCAACAGGCTGGGTGGCAGTCAGTGCACCGAGGGCCTCAACAGGCTGGGTTGCTCTCTTTACTTCACTCTAGCTGGCTACACCGGAAGTCTACTTCTGACCGGTAACACCAGTAGGTTGCTGCACTGGTGGGATAAAAGGTCTATCAGTCACCACTACATCTGATTTCTGAACCAGCTCCACTGGTACTTGAAAACTTCTGGCCAGTGACATGGCTTCCAGCCAGTCAAAACGCTCTGACCACTTGTCATCAATAGATTTGAGATCAGCTTGAAAGTCTGTTGATGTTTAGCCAGCTTTCTTCTTGGTAGGGGACTTGTGAGAGGACTTTTTGGATTTCTTACTGGGAGTTTCGCCTCTATCACTATTGCCACCCTTGCTCTCAACCTGCCCCAACACATTAATGTCAGCTGGAGCAACAATATGGGGGGGGGGGGGGGGGAAGAGCTTGCCCTCTTCTGGAGCTCCTTACGTGCCCTGTATGTAGGTGTGGCTGTCTTTTCTGATCTTCGGAAAAACTGTCACAGATCTCACATGGCTTCTTCTCAATACAGGGGTCTTTACCAATGCCTTTCTCATGACAATGCGCACATTTTGCATGAGCGTCAAATAAAGTCATAATGTGGCCACACATTCATTTTTTCTGTCCAGAGGATGCTATGATACTCCAGAAATCAAAATATTTTCTTCAAGAAGAAAAGTTTGTAGTTGTCTTTAAACATCTCCCCATTTTCACAATTCTCCAAAAATAGTATCAGATGTGCTAGTACCCCACAGCCTAGGGAAATCTTTTTAACACCATGAGATATAGAAGTACTGTATCAGCACAAAGTTCAGGATGCTTTCAGAGCACTGTCAGTTATGTAAAGGTCCAAACAATGTTTAAATAGAGAAAATAATGTCTAAGAGAAAGATAATGCAAGTAAAAATGAAATATTAAAACAAGAAAATTCAATAACCAGAAGACAGCATTAATCAGTAAACTAAACATTACGACACTCTTTATCTACATATGACATGGCCAAATTACGGTTTGGATGTTTTGAATATTACCATGCATACAGAAGTGGTAATACATTCAATGAATGATTATGTGTGGTGTTGGAGCAAAATCTGTGGCTCACTTGATGAAATTCCATCTGTTACAATGGGACGTTGTAAAAGTAAAATTCTTAATGAATTCTAATATGACTTTAACAGTGCTTAATCTGCATCAAAAGACAGACCCAAAGGTGCAACAAGATTTTAAAGGTCAAGGTCACTACGACAAAGGTCAAAGGTCAGATCAAGGTCACACTATGATGCTGCACACCTACAACCCCTAACGAATGTCCCTACCAAGTATCAACTTCCTACACCTTATGGTTTCTGAGATACTGCCCAGACAAACTTTTTCCTCCCACCCACCCGCCCGCCCATCCGGACACCATGGGTGAAAAAAATACCCTGACAGCCCTTAAGGGTTGTGGGGTAAACACACATCTGTACAGTGTACACTCCACGTGCCAAACGAAAAAGACACGATGATGTCAGCATGTCTAGACAGGAAAGAAGTATGTTGTGTTACCTAGCGAAGGTAAAATCCATGACTGGTCCTGCCGGTAGTTTATACAGGACGGCTGTTTCTGTCATTTGGCGGGACCGTTCGCGCCGACCGGTGAAGCAATTGTCTATTTTATAGGATGTACTAATGCAATAAAAATGAACATTTTATTAAACTTAAGGGGCCACATTAGAAAGAATGATCCAGCTGAACCGATAATCAGATTAAAGTTTACAATAAATGGCTCTGCTAATCTTTGGCTTAAATCGACAATTACAAAGCCAAGCTAATTTTTTAGTTTAGATCAAGTGCAAAAGATTAAACCATATTTGATCCATCATTTAATCCATCTTGATGGGTGGCTCAAAGGTAAGCCAAAAGGTGAGCCAAAAATTGGCTAAACTTTGTCATGAATATTATGGACTTAAATCACTTAAATTTTAAGCTCAGTTTGTGCTGGCTTCTGACTCAGGTTTAATTTGATCCCTTTTGTAAATAATTAATAAATTAACTAAAACCACAAGAGTACTTGGAGAAGAACCAAGTGCAGACCTTGCAAAAGTTTTGCGAAGTATATTACTCATTCTGCTCCAGAATCAAGGATATAGACCCCGATCATGCCCAAATTTGAGTCAGTTCTCCCTTCTGATGCTCCCTAAAAATTTCATAACCATTCATGCAGTAGTTTTGGAGTCTACCGACGTTGCCCCCCCCCCCCCCCCCCCCCCCCTTTTTTTTTCTTTCCTTCCAGAGTCGGTTTGAGAAGGGAAAGATAGAGAGAGAGGGGCTGAGTTCAGTCCCAGAAGAAATAAACTTCCCAAGGGAAGCAAGTCACAGTTTGTTTGTTTTTTTTTTTTTTTTTGTTTTTTTTTTTTTTTACAATATGTACATATTTACATGTATACAACATCCCCTCACTTCTGGGCCTGGTGGTGCACCTGCTGGGCAGCCACTACAGGTCCCAGGTGGAAAAGCTCCGAGTCAGCCCAGGCAACATCCTTCAAATAGAATTGGGTGAAGGTGTTGTGAGATTTCCAGTGGTAGGCTGACAAGATCTGATCTAAGGAAATCCCTGATTGGAAAGCCTTAGAGGCAGCAAAGGCCCTAACATCATGGGCTTTAACCTGATGTAAGGTGAGGGCCTCCTAGTCAGAGAGCTCATAGCACAGAACCACAGTCTGTTTGATCCATGAGGATGGTGGCAGGTTATTCTGCCTGAGGTCTGCAGTCCTGTCCAAGTAGTAGCGCAGGGCTCTAACTGGACATAAGGACCTGTCACCCTTGAGTGATCTATCCAGAGATGGTGCCAGGGCTGGGATGACCACTGGTGCCACACTATCTGGACCTTCCTTAGCCAGCTGGTTCTTGGATAGGAAGCTGGGTGAGGGGTACAAAGACACCTTAGACCAGTCTGACTGGTATCTGATGTTCTTATGTAACCAAGCATGGATCTCACTCCTGCGTTTACCTTAACCCAAAGCCAGCAAGAAAACAGTCTTGAAAGTTAGATGTTTCAAGGAGGCCTCTTTCAGGGGTTCAAAGAGAGCCTTTGTGAGCTGATGTAAAACCAGAGAAAGGTTCCAGGAGGGGATGCCCCTCCTGCCCTTAGGTCTGTCTCTATGGAAACTATCCAGGAGACGAGTGAGATTCTCATCTTTGCTGACATTAATGGAGGAATTGCCCAGTTTGTCAGCAATGGCGGATCTGTAGCCATCAATAGTGCTTGGTTGTAACTTCTTCTCCTGAAACAAGTGCAGGAGGAAGTCAGCAATGGCTTTCAGAGGTGGTGCCCTGAAGTCCACCTGATTACTGAGGCACCACTTTGTAAAATGGTCCACTTTGCCTCATAGACAGATCTGGTTGATCTTCTTTGAGGAGCCTCAATTCGTGCTGCCACTGCCTCAGAGAAGCCTTGCTCTTTGATTGCTGAGGCTCTAGGAGCCAGGCATGTAGGTTCAGATTCGACAGGTTCCTGTGAAGGACCTGGTTGAATGGCTGAGACACTAGGTTGGGTATGCTGGGCAGACACAGTGGGATCTGGCTTGGAATTGCTACCAGGTCCCAAAACCAGGGCATGTTGGGCCACCCTGGAGCAATCAGAATTATTCTGTTGCAGGAGTAGTCCTGGAGCTTCTCCACCACTTTGCCCAAGATGGCTGCCGGTGGGAAGGCGTATGGGTCCAGGTCCTCCCAGGAGAGGCTGAGTGCATCCACTGCCCAAGCCTGGGGGTCTGGTACCGGTGATACAAACTGTGGTAGTTTGTTGTTGAACCTTCTGGCAAACAGGTCCACTTGTGGCTGATGCCACCTTGAACATACAGCTTGGAACACTTCTGGATGAAGTGATCACTCTGTTTGAATAGTCTGGCCAAGCCTGGATAGCTTGTCTGCTATCACGTTCAGCCGGCCGGGGATGTGACGTGCTCTTAGGGTTACTTGCTGCCTGGTGCACCAGGGCAGAATTCTCCACAGTAGGGCGCACTGAGAGCCCGATTTCATCCCCCCTTCTTTGTTGATATAGGCAACCACTGTTGTGTGTCTGTAGCTACCAACACTGTATTGTTGAAGACTAGGGTTTGAAACTCTTTTAGAGCTAGAAATACTGCTTTCAGCTCCAAGTGGTTTATTTGTAACTTGCTCTCTGGTAGGGACCAGTGTCCCCTTGCAGTGTGCTCGTCTAAGTGAGCGCCCCACCCTCTTTTGATGCGTCTGTAAAGATTTGCAGAGCATGTTTTAGAGGGTGTATTGGTTGACCTAGAAGCACATTGCTTTCCTCCAGCCACCACCTTAGATGGGGGGTGGAGGGATTTGGGGACCGGGATCACCTTTTCCAGTGACTCTGGGACCCTCCAGTTGTTTTTCAAGTGCCACTGTATGGGTCTCATGTGTAGTCGCCCTAAGTGGACTTGCTTTTCTGTTGCTGGGAGTAGACCTATGAGGGAATGAATTGTCGGACCGGGCAAAGCGGATCCGACAGTATTGATCTGATCTTGTGTGTCAAGGCCTGCCAACGTTCTTCTGTTGGTCTGACCTTGACCTCTTTCAGGTCGAACTGGTAACCTACGAAGTTGAAGACCTGTTTGGGTACCCGCTGTGACTTTTCCTTGTTCACCAGCCACCCTAATTCCTGACAAAGTGTGACTAGGGTTTGAGTATGCTGGAGACAGGTGTGGTGGGTAGAGGCTCTCACCAGCCAGTCGTCTAGGTACTGGTGGATCCTTATACCCTTCTGAAAAGCCACGAGTTTGACCTCTTTGGCCACCACTGTGAACTCCATGGGAGCTGTGGACAGGCCAAAGGGAAGGGCTTTGAACTGGTAGGACCGACCCTGGAAGTGAAAGCGCATGTACTTCCTGGACTGACTGTGAAATGGTATGTGGAAGTATGCTTCTTTGAAATCTATGGATGTGACCCACTCCCCTGCTTGGAGGGAGGTTCTTATTGTCTCTGGGGTTTCCATCTTGAACGTCCCTGTGTTTAAAAAGGTGTTCAAGGTGCTCAGGTCTAGGATCGGTCTCCACCGGTTGTTGGGTTTGGGTACCAAAAATAGCCGGTTGTAAAACCCCAGTGAGTTTTGATTTTCCACCGGTTCGACTGCATTCTTGTTTATCAGCTGATACAGTGCCTCTAAAAGGAAGGACTGTTTGGCTGGATTGTGGTAGTTGCTTATTACAGTCGGTGACCTCGTCAAGTGGGTCTGAACCGGAAGGGGAGAGTGTAACCCTCCCTCAATCTCTAGCCACTGTCTGACCAGCTGGGACCCACTGGTTGGCCTAAACAGCTGTTTGGGCCTTTAAGGAACTTCTGCCGGTCTGTCAGTCAGTCCTGGAGACCTGCCCAGCACCAGGCCTTAAACAGTTATACGTGAGGCAATGCTCTGTAACCGGTTCCTGGTGGCTCCACAGTTCTGCATAAACTCACCGGAGTTGGCAGAACTGGGTGAACTACTTCTTAGCAAGCATAGGCTCATATGAAGTTGCCTTCTTCCTGTCCACAGTGGTGGTTCAGCAGCTTTTCTCTGCAATCAAACAAGTTCTGTAACCGGTCAAACCGGTAGGCTCTGAGAGAAGGCTAACTGTTGAACCTGTTGTCAGCACTGAATTTGAAGCTGGTTCCTTGCCAGTAAGGATGGGAACAGCAGATTTCTTGTAACCAGCAGCACTACGGTTCCGGAACCAGCAACACTCCGGAACCGGCAATTCTCTGTAACCGGCAAACCTGGTGTCAGCACTGGATTTGAAACCGGCAACACTCCGGAACCGGCAACACTCAGGAACTGGTAATTCTCTGAACCAGTAGCCCTGCTGTATGTCACCAGCAACTCTGTGTAACCGGTAGGGATGGGTCGGTAGTTCCAGTATCTCGGTATCGAGAGCACTTTACTGAAATACTGTGATGAGAATTTACAACCGCCACTTCGCTTGTCAGCACATATAATGGAAGGAAGAGATAAAATATTAGAAACATACCCAAAATCTGAATAAATTATAAGCTTTTATCCCCATATTTTCGTCCATTTGCAGACTTTTATAAGCGATACATTGAGCAGAACTGCTATGTTTTGGTTACGACACTTTATAACCTCAATTTCGCTTGTCAGCTCATAAAATTAAAGGAAAACTTAAAATATTGGAAAGAAACCAGAAATATGAAGACATTATGCGTTTTTATCACATATTTTGTGCATTTATGAGCTTTTATTGCGATGTCGTTGAGGAAACGTCCATGTTTGATTGGGGTGAACTAAAACGCGGAGTCCCGAATTCGGTACGGTTTTGCATTGGCGAAATCCCGATGTTCATATTTTTCATACCGACCCATCCCTAGTAACCGGTAATCCTGTTTAACCGGTAGCCCTTGCTGGATTTCTGTGACCACAAGCGGCAGTCTGAACAGAACTGGTGCCGGTATCCCTCATCACTGGCTGGCTAGTGACCCTACCGGTAGCCTGAACAGGACCGGTACCGGTCCAAAATTCTGCACAGGGAAGATAAGGGTCTCAATGGTCACCGCGACTTCTGGTAGGTGAACCCTCTGAGCAGCCGCACCGGTGGTCTGAACAAGACTGGAACCGAGACCCCCAACAGTCACACCAGTGGAAAGGCCTCTGGTGGAGGTTCCAGTAGCAAAACAGGGCTGATCACTGGTAACCACTGAAGGGGGGTTCCTTGACAGCTTCACAGGAACATGACTGGAACCGGTACCCCAACAGTCCCACCAGTGGGGAGGCCTCTGGTGGAGGTTCCAGGATCAAAAAAGGGGTGATCACTGGCAACCACTTAAGGGGTTTCTTCACAGAAACAGCACCCACCGGTAGTCTGTACAGACCGGAACCGGTACCCCCAACAGTCCCACCAGTGGAAAGGCCTCTGGTGAAGGTTCCAGTATCAACACAGGGCTGATCACTGGAACCACTGAAGGGGGGTTTCTTGACAGCTTCACAGGAACATGACTGGAACAGGTACCCCAACAGTCCCACCAGTGGAAAGGCCTCTGGTGGAGGTTCCAGGATCAACAGGGCTGATCACTGGCAACCACTGAAGGGGTTTCTTCACAGGAACAGCACCCACCGGTAGTCTGTACAGACTGGAACCGGTAAAACTCATCACTAGTGCTCCCACCGGTAGTCTGACCAGAACTGGTACCGGTAAAACTCATCACTTCTTGTCAGCTGAACCAGTCACGCCTGGGGATTTGCTTTCCGGTAGTTGTGTTGAGATCTGTGAAGTCACATGACTGGCACCGGCAAAAATTGGCAGAGTTCAATGACCATTTGTCATCTCACTTCTTCAGGCCAACAGACGAGTTGCTGGATTTCTTCTTGCCAGTTAAAAAGTGGGTGTAGAGCAATAAATACTCGTCTTTCCTTCTAAAACTTCTGTTGAAAACACGATTCCTCCATTGTTGAATGCGTGTCACGTGACAAGCATAAGCTGGAAGTGATGACGTCAGACGATGCATTCTTCTTTCCTTCTAAATTCTTCTTGTCGACATACACTCAGTGTTACTCGACTACAAAGAAATAAATGGAGGGTACATACAACCTTCTGTGCAGAAGAAGGAATGCTGCAGGGACAACACACGACCTCTCACCCACGATTTCCTCTCGACGACAAGTACACAGAAAATCTTCAAAACTGGCTATAAAATGCTGGATAATGCCTCGTTAAAGTCCTGGAGAGGCCCTGAATTGTATGTAACACAATATATATATTTTCAGATGAAAATAAGCTTTAAATTCGTAGAAAAAAACGTGTTTTCTTCAAACTTGGAGATAACTTCAAAACGTGTCTGCACACTACACGCGCCAAACGAAAAAGATGAACTGACATCACTCTGTCTGGACAGGAAGCAAGTATGATGCGCCACCTAGCGAATGCACACTACTGACCGGTCCTGCCGGTATTATATACAGGACGTCTTTTTCTGGCGTTTGGCGGGACTGGTCGCGCCGACCGGTAAAGCAATTGTCCATTGGATAGGATGTATTAACGCAATAAATGTATGTTATCAGATCTTTTATTAACTTGTCCCTCATGTAACCACATTCCCAGTCTCCCAAATTTATCATTCCATATTGTCTATACTCGACCAACCTTTTATTTTCTTCTATTACCTATCAAAAATCTTGCTCTCTTCAAATGGTCATACAATGGGAGGTTTTATTGTTATACACATGACTGAGTTCTGCACCAGGTGGTTTAAGCCACATATTGACTGAAATCAAGTTAATGTGGGAACTTATAACAACAAGTTTCAGTTTTGGTAAATATGACATAAACTAGGATAAATAAGACTGTCCAAAATGTGAAATCATCATGTCAAGCAAACTGAAAAAGACATACTGATGGCTAATGATGAATACTTTGTTATTGGGTTTAGAGCATATTAAGCCATCATTGTCAAAAGAAAATGGAATAAAAAATGCAGAATGACGGAGGTAAAATTACGGGGAGCTCTTCCATTAAGCCTCTCAAAGATATGAAAACATAAAAAAGGCCATTACAATGTGAAACTTACATAAGACATTTCTTTACCGGTGAAATAAAAGGCTTCTCCACTTAGCCCATTATAAAAAGTACTCAAAAAGGATGTAATTTTCCCTTAAGGCCTGCAGGATAATTTTACAGCTTGAAAGTGCAATTAATGTCTATTCTTACTGGGAGTAGTTGTTAATGTTTTAATGCAGAAGAGAGCTTCAATGTCCAATTACTGTGACTTCTGGTTTGCTAATTAGTCGGTGCACTTTAGACTTGGACTATTGTCAGCTCTGTTCTGTCACAATTATTCTCTCTTAGTGTTTACCTTTCAGTAGTAAAAAGTTACTAAAATTTCATATTTTTAAATGTAAAATACATTTTTTTGAAGAAAAATGTATATACCTACCATATGAAAACACTTGGGTTAAGCTTGGCTTAGCGTCCGGTGACCGCCACGTACACCGTACATAAAATTTAAACTATAAAGGGAGACCCTCTTTAAACCTATGTACTTGCTAATGGTGACCTAATTCACTCTGCCATGCGCAGTAATACAGAAATAGTTCATTCTTTTTGTGAATAAACATCAATGCTAGAAAAAGGTCTTTTAAAAGCGGGGCAGGCAGGAGGGTGATTTGATGTTTTCATATGGTAGGTATATACATTTTTCTTCATAAAAATGTATTTTACATTTAAAAATATGAAATTTTATTACATAAAAATGTAATATACCCTACCATATGAAAACACTTGGGTTGAATGCCCACATGGAAGGATGGTGGGGAAAAGACAGACTGAGGAAACCACCCTAAGGTAAAATTGCATAAAGAGGACACTTCCTGGAGCAATTGAACCCAAAACCTCTGTGCTGAAGAAATAACTCTACTGAGTTAAATGAGTAGAATTAACCACTGCAAGAACTTCAGCACTGCTGTCTACACCCTATTAGGTCTGCTCAAAGGAGAGGGCATAAATATGCCACTGTACTCAGAATAGGAACATGCCAAGAGGCACTAAGAAGCACGGTTCTGAAGATGGAGATGAAGAACAGATTCCCTAAAAGGGAAATGCCACCCCCTTTTTCTGAAACTAAAAAGTCTCAGAATGACTTAAATTGAGGAATTTAAGTAGAAAGATAGAGCATTGGCTGAGTGGAAGCAAAAGTCCACAACACTTAAGAAATCATAAAGATTCTAAAGTACAACATCTCTAAAAAAAATAAGTGAATTACAAGAATTCCGAGAGGAATCTATCATGATGTGAAGAAGTGGAAAACCACCTGAAAGACCAGAATGAAGCCTGGGGAAAAACATCATGGGCCTTCACATGTGAAACAGAGTTAGAGGGAATAAAGGATAAAATGTTATCCCAAAAGATATTGTCCGAACAGCAATATCACCCTCTTTGGACTTCAGAAGAAAGACAAAGAAGAAATACTCCTAAGAAAGTCAGAATAGCTAGATAGATAGTATCTAAGGAATCTAACAGTAAGGAAGGAAAAGTCCTCTAAGTCATCCTGACCATGACAAAAGTCAAAGCAGGCAGAGCCTTCTGAAGGTAACTGGCTTAAGCCAGGGAAGTAAGATCTGACTTAAGGATGACTTAGGCCATCCCTAGAGAGTGAAAAGAGACCTTTAAATAAAGGAATCAAAATCACTCCTTCTCATTCTCAAAGTAAGGGAGTAGACTGTCTTATATGTGAAAAACTTGGCTCAGCAAGTGGAAAAGGGTTCAAGAGGAGCCTTGGTAAGAGCCTGTAGAACCAAGGTTTAAATACCAAGCAGGTAGGTGACGACTACCCTTATTCTGGACTTAAAGAAGCTCTAAATGAGACTTCTAAGCTCCTAATAAGAACCCAACTCCAAGAAGAACATGGAGAGAACTCACCTGTATCCCTATTGTCTGAAAAATAGGTCCTTAAATAGACAGTAAAGGAGGGTTAAATATCCTCCTGGACACCTCCTCTGAACATTCTTCTGTAAGGAGACTTCAGCCACAAGGCATGAAGAAAGGAACTCCATAAGAATAAACAACAAACCTCTATACCGAGCCTTGACAGAAATATCCTCAAAAACTACAGGCCGGTGTCAAACCTCAGCTTTATATCTAAACTTATTGAGAAGGTGGTGGCAAAGCAGCTAAATGAATTTATTTCACACGAGGGGCTCTTAAATGTCAACCAGTCTGCTTATAAGAGTTCCCACTCCACTGAAACCGCATTGTTGAAGATTCAAAATGATATAGCTCTCTCAGTGGACTCAGGAAAGGCAGTGGCCCTGACATTATTAGACCTATCGGCGGCGTTTGATACGATTGATCATTCTCTTTTATATGACTGCTTGCATGACTGGTTTGGTCTAGATGGTACTGTTTTGTCATGGATCAAATCATATCTTTCAAACTGTAAACAAAAAATTAAAATAGGTGATAGTTTCTCTGAGGCCGTAATTCTCCCTTTCGGAGTCCCCCAAGGCTCTGTACTGGGTCCTCTCCTTTTCACCCTCTACACTAGTCCCCTTAGTCAAGTTATTTCAAAATTCAATCTTACTCATCACCTGTATGCCGATGACACCCAGATCTACCTAGCAGTTGATTCCAGGAATTTTGACTCTAGCATGGAAGAGCTGACCGAGTGTCTCAAGTCTGTACAGGAGTGGATGGATGGTGTCAAACTAAAACTAAACCCAGAAAAAACCGAATTTATCATTATAATAGGTCAAAAAGCTATCAGAGAGTCGCTTGCACCAAATTTCCCTGTTCCACTCCTTCAAAACAATATCTCTACGTCGGTGGAAGTAAAAAATCTGGGTGTTATTTTCGACTCAGACAAATCCTTTGACAATCATGTTGCCAAGGTTTGCAGAGCATGTTACTATCATCTTCGTGATTTGCGACGAATTCGCAAATTCCTTGGAGTTGAGACAGCAATACTTCTGGCAAATGCTATGGTCAGTAGTCATCTAGACTACTGTAACTCTCTACTCTATGGGGTAAGCAAGTCCAACATAGCCAAACTACAGAGAGTCCAGAATCCTCTTTGCCGCATCATTTTCAGACTTGACAAAATGAGTCATGTTACACCCTTTTTGAAAAAACTCCACTGGCTCCAAATTCAACATCGCATCCTGTTTAAGTATAATCTTTTGGTATTCAAGGCTATTAATCTTTCACAGCCCCCGTATCTCTCAGCTTTAATAAGATCGAGCAGTCTCACTCGCGGCAACAGGCTATCTATCTCCTCAACCCGCCCTAAGAAGCACATAGGCAGGCGTGGCTTTGCAGTAGCTGCACCAGCTGAATGGAACAAGCTGCCACAGACTATCAGATCTCAGCAAACAATAGATGGTTTCAGAAGCCAGCTAAAGACCTACTTGTTTAGGCTGGCACACCCCCCACCTTAGTCATACCCTGGCGGGCGCTTTTTAGATGTCGACCCATGCCTGTCCCTGGACTATCCCTTCTTGGTGTCAAGCGCATTAGAGAATTTGTATCAATTTTGAGCTATATAAATCCTACTATTATTATTATTATACAAGGTTGTCAAGGTTGAGGAAGAGCCCTTGGCTTTCTTAACGGAGATCTTGAGGCCAAAGCTTGGCAATTGCCAAGGAAGGCTACAAGAAGCAAGCTACAGCTCAGAAAGTTGAACAACTTCTTAGCCCTAAGAGGACACAGAGCTGAAGGAGGGAAGGAGTAAAAAAAGTACTCCAGACCAAAAGAACTCCAGGGCATCTGTTGCCAGAGCCTAAGGATCTAGCACAGGAGACACATGCAAGAGAAGCTTGCATCAGATGATAAGTCTAAGACAGCCAACTGAAGATCCAAGAATTGAAAGACCACTCTATATGAAACGTCTGAAAAGACCTCAAGAGATGGTCTGCCAAAGATTCATGCCTCTGGAATGTGAGTAGGTGGATTTGTTTATTTGGGGTTTTACGTCGCTTTCAACACTGTACAGGTCATATCACGATGGGTAGTTGGAAGGGCAGAGGAAACCAGTACATACAGTTCGTTATGGTTCTGTACTGTAAACTGCCGACCAACGGCAAGCAACTACCAGCTTTCCCACTTGAGGCCGTGCCGGGAATCGAACCCCGGCCTCAGAGGTGGGAGGCTAGAGTGTTACCACTCTGTCACCGTGGCCCCCTCATGAGTAGGTGGAAGAACAGACTTATTATTGTAAAAATAATGGCAAACAGGAGCCAAAAAAGAGACACATGTCCCAAGAGTGGAAGCTCTCTTGATATAAAAAGAAAGCACAGACAACAGTGTTGCCTAATACTGAAGTGTCCCTTGAAGAAAGGACAAGTGAAGAACAAATGTCTTGAGAAGAAGACATCTGGGTTGGCTGAGGCTGAAAGGATAATCCTTTGATGAAAGGATAGAAGAGGAACAAATGTCTGAGCAAAAGAGGCACTTTGAACTCTAGAACTGATGAACAGATCAAACAGCTACATCAAAGATGGACCTTAGGTGGTCAAAAGAGCACAAAGAGCTCCCTAACCCTGAAGTGAAACATCCATCTAAGTAGATGTAAAAACTAGGGAATTAAAGGGAGGTATGCAAAGACATAGTTCCCAGGAAAGTACCATCTTAAATGAACCTTCATAGAGGGATCAAAGAATGGACAGACCAGAGCACCTTTGAGAAGGAAAATCAAAGTGTCCTGAGATGACACTGAAGAAGTGTCATGTGCAGGCGACCTTGAAGAAGTGGCTTAGCTGGAAAAGGCCATAGATCAACCAGCTAAAAAAGAGCTGGAAGATCCATTGAAAAGGTGTCCAAAGCATGGTGGATGAAAAAGACCACTGAGAACTACTGTCTGGTCAATCAACTTGAATAAGTGATCAACAAAACAGGACTCGAGGTAAAAGCCCCAGAGTACTAAGGACACCCTACGGTCCATCTCAGATCTCTCCTAATAGCAGAGGACCTCTGCCTAGGGAAGAGAAGGTCTTAAGAACCCCACCAGGCTAGATCCCAGGTCCGGAAACCTGAGCAAGTCAACCCAAAAGCCCCCTGAGGAGGGTTTTACCTGGCAAAAGTAAGTTTTAGAAGGTAAACTTGGGTAATTACTCAACCTTTTAAACTTAGAATGAGAAGATCCCAAAAGAATGAGTGACAGAAAGAATCTGGCCACACTAAGGAACTTCTAAGCCTGGGAAAAGTGGTTGACTTAGAGAAAAATAAAACTGATCAAAAGGAAAGAGCAGTCAAATTTATTCCCTAATTCTGAGGGCCCTGAACAAAAATGGACTTGAGAAGGTAATCCCAGCACCAAAAGGCAGCCTGATTAGGCTGAGCCTTAGGCAAAAAAGAGGCCAAAGGACTAATAATGGACTGAGAAACCAAATGACCAAAATGACATAAAATTGGAATGTAGGAAACCAGTAACAGTGAAATGGATCTCCAAAGGGGAAGAACAAGTCAACCCCATGAACCGTTTACCACCATCCTCCAGACTTGAAGGTGGGGAAAGGCTGAAAGTGGAGACCCTAGGTTCAGAACTGAACCCAAAACACTGAAACCAGGATCCGTATCCCAGAAATGTCAAAAGAAAGGGCCAGTACAAGTGATGAACCGTGAATGGTAGTTACGGTCAAGTACCGTTATTAGACGCTAAAATAATGCGTAAAAAATGGGAATTATTACACATTATGCTCTAACAGAATAATAATGAAAGAACTATGAACAAAGGAATGCATAAACAAACCTGGAAATGCTGTAATCACTGAGAAAATGAATATTTTCTGACAACCGATCGGTTGACCTCCATTTTGTATGCAACGTCATCGTCACGTGACCTGGTGAATGATCCATAAAAAAGGACAAAAAATACGGTCAAAATACGCAGTGAAATGAAGAATTTCGTGTTAAGATTGATGGGAAACCGTAAATTAGCAATTATAATGCCAGTAGAAGTGAATAAATGAATAAATTCACCGAAGAAATGACTATTTCCAAAGGAAATCCCACACTCTGAAACCACGTGACCAGATGAGCGATAAAACGAAACAATGCAAAACACGTAAAGTATTGCACAAAAAGACAATAAATTCACCAGAGTAAATGATAAATAAAAAGGAAAGTGAATGAAACAGCACAAAACTACTCACAGAGCATCAAATATGTATAAATGCAGGTCTTTTTAGAGGTAGCAAAAACCGCCACCAAAAGAATGAACTATTTCTGTATTACTGCGCATGGCAGAGTGAATTAGGTCACCAGGGGTCAAAGGGTAGCAAGTACATAGCTTTAAAGAGGGTCTCCCCTTATAGTTTAAATTCTATGTACGTGGCGGTCACTGGACGCCAAGCCAAGCTTAACCCAAGTGTTTTCATATGCTACGGTATATTACACTTTTATGAAATAAAAACATAATGCATTAGAAAAAGGGTTCACTTTGCTAATGAATTGTAATACATCTTATATGTAGGTGTATAGTGCTGCAGAAGTTGACATTTTTACTAAATGTAATTTAAGCGAGTACCATTAATAGATTGAATTTCACAAACTACCTCACCAACTAAGTAGAACCATGAAGACTTAAGTTATATTTTAAAAGACTGGTTACTGAATATTTTAACGCTGTCCTACATATTTGAAAATTTTAATTACTTAAATGCAGCTTTTATAAGCTACAAGCTTCTAAAGTGGGACTTAATGCTAACTCGGGAGGCCACAGGACTCCAGCCAACGACCAAGAAAAATGGACATTTGGATTTGGCCGAGTCCATGGTTTAGTATGTACCATAGCAGTGTCGTTTGGTAATTCGTCCTTCTTCTCTCATGGTAAATTTAGCCCATACCCCCTCAGCTGAAATACAGCGGGGAGGAAGGGTGGGACTTTTCTAAGTCCCACATGGTAAGAGTAATTAAAATTTTCAATTTTATTGCGCTACAATAGCTTACCATGTGGAACTGAATGCTGAATTCAACCGCCCAGTGGCGGGATTACAGCTGTGATTGGAAGAAAGTTGGTTATTTTTCTTGAATTTAGAATTAAAAATATATCAAACTATTTCCAAATTACCAGTCTAAGTCCCAGTTCTAAAGTCGGGTCTGTAAGTAGCCAAAAACCAAAATTTAATGAATGACAGTACAGGTACTGTCTGGATGTTTTGAGAGAAGAGAGTGCAGCCATGCTCACTCAAGATAGTAGCCCCTAAGGGCATCACTGCTATAATAATACAGCCCTAGGTTTGAATCTCATCAAATTAAATTTTTATAAGTTAATACCCTATCCAATGGACAATTGCTTTACCGGTCGGCGCGACCGGTCCCGCCAAATGCCAGAAAAAGATGTCCTGTATATAATACCAGCAGGACCGGTCAGTACTGTAGTGTGTAGTCGCCAGGTGGCGGATCATATTTGCTTCCTGTCTAGACAGAGTGACGTCAGTTCATCTTTTTTGTTGTCTAAACAGATTTAGATCCGCAGTAAGCTGGTAGTGGGGTCAGTTGGGAGGGCCTTGCCTGTCCATTGGATAGGGTATTAACTTATAAAAATTTAATTTACTTATTAAATTTACAATTTTATTGCGTTAATACATCCTATCCAATGGACAATTGCTGAATAACTACCGCTTGGTCGGCGGGTAAGGGACTTGGTGTGAACTCAAAATGGTAACAAAATTTTTAACCTACAGTTTAGGCTGACTTAGTCAGGAGACCTATAGGTCCATGGTGGCTACCAGAGCCCGGTTGCGAGGGCTATACCAGCGTTGCCCCCCCCACTTTTCTTAGACCTGCTCTGAGGTAGGGGAAGAGAGGGATGAGTTCGGTCCAAGAAGGCAAATAAACCTCCCGGAGGAAAAATGTCAATTAGCGTCATGAACTATCTACACTATGTACAAGGATACAAATCTCCTCCATATAAGGACTATTTGTGGATCTGCTGAGCGGCCACTACTGGGCCCAAGAGGCTCTAACTCAGCCCTAGTCACATCCTTCAGAAGAACTGTGTGAAGGTGATATGTGACTTACAGTAGCAGGCTGAGAGGACTGTTCTAAGGAGACTCCCGACTGGAATGCCTTAGAAGCAGCAAAGGCCCTAACATCATGGGCTTGACCTGATGTAAGGTGAGGGCTTGCTGGTCAGGGGGCTCATAGCATAGGATCACAGTAGCTTGATCCAGGAGATGGTGGCAGGAGCGATGTCCTTGTCGAAACCTTTTTTGGAAGGAGACAAAGACCAGCTCCTTGTTATGTTTAAGATCTGAGGTCCTACCCAGATGGAAACGCAGGGCTCTGACTGGACATCTGGACCCTTCAGTGCCTTATCCAGAGTGGGGCCAGGGCTGCATTAACCACGGGGGCCACACTGTCTGGGCTCTCTTTGGCCAGCTGATTCTTGGAAAGAAGCTTGGCTTAGGGCTTAGAAAGACACCATGGACCAGTCTGATTGGTGTCTGAAGTTGTTATGCATCTTGTTATGCATGGATCTCACCCTTCGCTTGCCTGAACCCAAGGCCAACAGGAAGACAGTCTAGAAAGTCAAGTGCTTCGGGGAGGCCTCCTTGAGGGGTTCAAAGGGAGCCTTTGTCAGCTGGTGCAGAACCAGGGAAAGGTTCCAAGAGGGGATGACCCTCTGCCCTTGGATCTGTCTCTGTGGAAACTATCCGGGTGATGAGTGAGATTTTTCTTGGCTGACATTCATGGGCGAATTTCCCAATTTGTCAGAAATGGCTGGTCTATAGCCATCAATGGTGCCCGGCTGTAACTTCCTGTCTTGAAACAAGTACAGAGGGAAGTCAGCTATGGCTTTTTTTTTTTTTTTTAATGAGATGGTGTGCTGAAGTCCACCTGATTACTGAGGTACCACTTTGTAAAATATAAAGTCCACTTTGCCTCACATACTGATCTGGTCGATCCTCTTGAGGAGCCTCAATTTGAGCTGCCACTGCCTCAGGGAAGCCCTGCTTCCTTGGAAGCTGGGGCTCTAGACGCCAGGCATGTAGACTCAGATTTACCAGGTTCCTGTGAAGGGTCTGGTTGGATAGATGAGCCAAAGGTCAGGCAGAAAGTGCAGACACAGTGGGATCTGACTTGACATGGTCACCAGGTCCCAGAACCAAGGCACATTGGACCACCCTGGTGCAATCAGTAGGAGTCTGTTGCACAGGTGGTCCTGTAACTTCTCCCCACTTGCCCAAGAAGGCTGGTGGTGGGAAGGCATGTGGGTCCAGATCCTCCCAAGGTAGACTGAGGGCCTCTACTGCCCGGGCTTGTGGATCTGGAACTGGTGAGACAAGATGTAGTTGTTGTTGAACCTGGTGGCAAACAGGTCCACTTGAGGCTGGTGCCACTGGCAGCATATTGCTTGAAGACCTTGGAAGGAGGGACTATTCTGTTTGAATGGTCTGTCCTAGCCTGGATAGCTTGTCTGCTATCACATTCGGCCAGCCATGGATGTGTGGGGCTCTGAGTCACCTATTTCTGGTACACCAGGTCAAGAGGGCACAAAGAGGGTCCGATTTCATCCCCCCTTAATACAGACTGACACCATGGGGTTGTCTGTAGCTACGACAGCAATACAGTTCAAGCAGAGGTTTTGGAACTCTTTTAGAGCCAAAAGACCACCTCTAATTCCTGAACTGGGATCACCTTTTCTAGTGATTCAGGTAGTCTCCAGCTGTTCATCAACTGTCACTGTATCTGCCTGATGAGGAAGGCCATCTCTGTGGACATGCCTTGCTATGGCTGTCAGTAATGTAATTAGGGGGATCAGCCGCCGGACCGAGCACGTCGGTCCGGAGAGAAGTTCCTGGATTGCAGATAACGTCTGCAAACGCTCTAAGGCTGATCTCCCCATGCCTTTTTCCAGGCTGGACTGGTAGCCTACCAAGTCGAAGGCTTGCTCGAGGCCCAGTTCTAATTTCCCATGACACCATTCAAACTTACTGACATAGAGCTACTAGAGATTGTGTATGTTGGAGACAGGTTTGGTGGGAACCGGGATTGACCAACCAGTCGTGCTGGTGGATTGTGCGACTTAGTAATGTCACAGTTAGACCTCCTTCGCCACCACCAAGAGGCACCCCTGTGTACTGTGAAAACAGACCAGACGGGAGTGCGTCAATTGGCAGGGAAGGCCCTGGATGAGCAAACTCTGGCACTTCCTAGTTGGCTGAATGGGGTGAGGGAGTAGGGAACCTTGAGGTTAGCCACTATTCTGGCTGAAGAGAGGTTCATGTGGTTCCTGGAAAACCATCTGACTCGAGTTGCAAATTGAGGCCCCTGGTGTCAGCTGATACTGGTCACGAGCTGGGTAAATGGCAAGCTGCGTGGCCAGTCTAGGAGGCTGGTTCACTGGTATCTCACTGGAACCAGTAACATTTATTTATTTATTTGGGGTTTTACGTCGCTTTCAACACTGTACAGGTCATATCACGACGGGTAGTTGGAAGGGCAGAGGAAACCAGTACATACAGTTCGCTAGGGTTCTGTACTGTAAACTGCCGACCAACGGCAAGCAACTACCAGCTTTCCCACTTGAGGCTGTGACGGGGATCGAACCCCGGCCTCAGAGGTGGGAGGCGAGAGTGTTACCACTCTGCCACCGGAACCAGTAACAAAAAACTGATGAACCTCCAGAATAACTGACACAGCAGACTTCTTGTTGGCAGTAGTCTAACCAGTCCGGTTGAGTTCGACATCTTACCAGCAAGAGTAACTGGCCGGTGTGGGTGTGATAAGGCTGATAGGTAGTCGGATAATTTTAGAGTCACTTTCAACCATCTAGGGGATCCTAACAGTAGGTTGGCTGACTTGGCCAGGTAGGTTGGGACACTGTCATCTCACCCGGACTAGTGACTGGTCTAAGAATTTCTCTGTAACCAGTTTCCTCAGGCAGCAGCTGGTTGGTCTGAGATGTCCATTTGGACCCTTAAAGGGCCTCGGCTGGTCTGTTAGTCAGTCCTGTGGACCTGCCCAGTACCAGGGCCTAACCGGTTACAGGTTAAGCAATGCTCTGTAACTGGTTCCTGGTGGATCCACAGTTCTGCGAAAAACACATTTGAGTTGGCACAACTGGGCGACTACATCTCAGCAGGGGTAGGCTTATCTGAAAGAACTGCCTTCTTCCTGTCTGTAATTATTATTATTATGTATTTATACTCAGCGCAATATCTCCATATACTACAGGACTCAAAGCGCTATTTAACCAATCCGACTCGACTATACAGGTACAGCCCCAACTCACAAGTAACTGACATTCCCCTAACTGGAAGATAGAGGCTCAAGGATGACCATTTATCAACGTCCTTGAGGTTCTTTAACCTGCCACTGGGGATAGAACCCAATGACAGAGGACCGCCATTTTAAGTGGTCATCCGAGCCACTATGTATCTGCCTGTACCTGGGATTGAACCCACGTCCTCTGAGTTCCTAGACAAGTGTGTTACCCGCTAGGCCACAGTGGCAGATGTAATGGTGGAATCAGAAGGTTTTCTCTGTAACCAACACTCCACAGTAACCGGTAAGCCACTTAACTGGTAAAGAACCGGTAAACTGGTGTTTCTCTGTACCCAAGAATTCAGACAGCCACAGGTCTGTATCATTATTAGATCACTTGGTGGATCTGTCAATCCGGTAAGCTGGTGTTCCAGTTTCAATCAGGTTCAGACCAGTAGACCGGCTTGGTATGAAGCTACTGGTCCATGGAGGTTGTGTGAGCCGGAACCCGGTCAGTAGGTTCTGCAACCGGTTGGTTGAGGCAATTTACTGAAGAACTTCCTGTCTATCTGTCACCGGCAAATCTCTGTAACTGGTGACCCTGTTGGCCTCACTGGACTTGTTGACTTAAGTTGCCTTCTGCCCATGGGAACAACTGATTTCTCTGTAACCGGTGAGTCTGCTGTCAGCACTAGAATGGTGGGAGCAGCAGATCTCTCTGTAACTGGAAAATTTTCTCTGTAACTGGTAAACTCTGTAACCAGTGAGCCTGCTGTCAGCACTGGGATGGTGGAAGCAGCAGATCTCTCTGTAATCGGTGAGTTCTCTCTGTAACCGGTAAACTCTGTAATTTCTGCCTGTAAACCGGTCTGGTGGACTCTGTAACTGGCCCATGGGAGGCACACTGGTCAAAGAAGGCTGTGTAGCCGGCACCCAGTGGGTAGGCTCTGTAACCGGTATTGTGGGCAGCATAAACTCAGTGGCCTGGACAGCTAGCTGGTGCAACTTTTATAACCGGTTCCCAGTGGGCCCATCCTCTGTAACCGGTTGGAAGATCTTCCTACTCTCAACCTGCCCAGTACCCGTACCAAGGTAGGGTCAAGGGGGGGGGCTTGCTGGGGGTCTGTGGAGCCACAATTTCTTCTGCTAGCCTTGCCGGTCGTGTATGGAGATCTGTGAAGCCACATGATGTAAAGTGAAATCAAAATATAAAATTTGTTTTCATTTGAATCAATCATTTATCATAATCATGCTGTTTTGGTCAAATTTATTGAATTTTTTTCTGAAAGAATCTTTATAGTTCTAACTTTTATATTATCAGTTTATGAAATAATTCAGTATATAATGGGCTTTCCTTAAGATAGTAGTTTAGTACTTTTTGATCTTAAGTTTGGATAATTTTAACTTTTGGAAATTAGCTGGTAACATTTTTTCTAAATTTAAGCCTTTGTTGAGACTGAGAAAAAGGAAATGTGTTTGGGAAAATTTTTATCAACAGTATACACTGTAGTTTGCTAGACCCATTCTGTATACTATGAAAGCATTGTTTACAGCTTTGGTGGGAAAGTTCTGAACTAATTTGGGGAACATATTTGATTATCCTTGCTTGAGGCACAGTTCTAAAGACATTTATGTTGTATTTATTTCATCTCCTAGCAATAATTAGTTTTAAAAATTAAAAAAAAATAACAACCAAATTCATTTCAGAGTTGAACCTGGTTAACTGCATGATTTGTGATTTTTATCCAACTTTGTTCCTACCTCTCTAAATAATTTTTTATCTGAAACACATATAAAAGATGTTCTCAAGGCTAGTTCAGAAATTTAATATGGCAGACTGGTGTCTTATAAACAAATAAACTTCATAAAACTAGAAAATACAATCACTTAAACGTATATGTACGTATTAAAAGGCTTACGAAAATGATAGTTTGTTTACATTGTCATGAACCTGTGACGTCAAGGCTAGCACTTTTTACGGGAGTTATCCAGTGAAAAATAATGGCGACAGTTGTAAAAATCTTGGAAAAACTGACAGAAAGTGACTGACTATTCCGTGTAACCTTGTCCAGACGCATCTTATTTCTACAGAAATTGAACTTTCATATGTATATGTAATTATTAATAAATGATCTAAAAATGCTTCCTATGACCTTTAAGAATATAAGAGACCTTACCGTAAACATCTAGAGAGGTAACTAGTACCTAGACCCTGGAATAGGCTGAAGATTTGGCTGCAGCGGGTGTGTCCCCCCTCCTCCCTTCTTTTCTTCCCGAAGATGAGCATGCTGAGGGGAAGGGTCTAGGACTTGTTGTGCTGCTACTACTTGTCCCAGATACATATTGTTGTCGTTGTCTGACCAAGTAAGGTCTTTTAGGTAAAAATTTGAAAATGTGTTGTGAGCTTTCCAGTGACACACTTGCATGATTTGGTCCACCGATACCCCACCGTAAAAAGCCTTAGAGGCCGCGAAGGCCCTAATGTCATGCACTTTGACTTGGACCAGGTCCAAGGCTTGTTGGTTTGCTTGTTTATAACAAAGTAGGATAGTTTGTTTTAGCCGGGAAGAGAGTGTAGCGGGTCTGATGTATGTCCTTTTTTGAGGTCTTTGGTTCGATCCAAATAGTACCTCAGGGCCCGTACCGGACACAAGGTCCTGTCTTCCTTGAATTGTCTATCTACAATGGTAGTTAAAGCAGGAATAGTCACCGGAGACACACTTTGAGAACCTTCTCTTGCGAGTTGGTTTTTGGCTATGAAATCTGAAGAGGGGAACAAGGCAACCTTTTCCCATTGGCCTAGATTAGATACTTTGTTTCAACCCAGGCATGGATTTCGCTGTGGCGCTTGCTGGAGGCCAAAGCTAGCAAGAAAGCAGTTTGAGAGTAAGATGTTTGAGATCTGTGTCTTTCATAGGCTCAAAGGGTGCTTTTGTGAGCTCATAGACACCAGGCGTGGAGGTTGAGATGCTGTGGATTGCTGTGGAACACATAATTGTGGGACCGTTTGAGAAGAGTTCTTGACACTGGAAGTTGAAGTGGGATCTCTGTTGAGAGCTGCACTAAGTCCCAAAATCCGGGCATCCCTGATCAGCCTGGGGTTATTATGATGATCAGGCAATTGGATTGCCTGACTTTTTGGATCACCCTGTGAAGGAGAAACGTGGGAGGGTAAGCATAAGCAGTGAGACCTGACCAGTTTATGTTCAGAGCATCTATGTCCCAAGCCTTTGGGTCTTGGACTGGAGACATGTACAGTGGAACTTTGTCATTCAGGCGAGTGGCAAATAGATCTACATGAGGAGTGAACCACTTAAGACAGATCTATTTGAACACCTGCGGATGCAGTGACCATTCAGTTGACTGAACTTGGTTCGACCTGGACAGCAGGTTGGCCATCACATTCAGACACCCTGGAATGTGTCTGGCTTTTAGTGTTATCTGGTAATGATCTTCCACAGGAGAGCACACATCTCCACTGAGTGGGTTCCACCTTGTTTGTTTATGTAAGCTACTATTGTTGAGTTGTCTATGGCAACTAACACTGTTTGGTTTTGATACTGGTCCTTGAACCTTTGAAGGGCCAGAGAAACCACCTTCACCTGTAGAACATTTATGTGTAGCTTTTTTTCCCTGTCTGACCACACACCTTTTGCAGAGGTTTGCTCTAAGTGAGCGCCCCACCCTTTGTTTGAGGCGTCTGTAAAGAGTTGGATGCTGTGGTCTTTGGGATGAAGGTTTGCGCCTTTCATCATGTTTGTGGGATTTTGCCACCAGTCTAAGTGTGCTGAAATGGTTTCTGTACAAGGAAGGAGGTTGTCCAGCGACTGAGAATATCTCCAATGCTCCTTGAGATGAAACTGAGAGGGCCTCATGTGAAGGCGTCCCTCCGGGACCATTTTCTCCATTGAGGCAAGCAACCCAATTAGCGACATCAAACATCTTGCAGTCAAAACATGTTTTGACTTGAGTCGTAGGATCAAATCCTGAAGTTTGAGCCATCTCTTTTGAGTGGGTTTTACAAGGGCTGAATCTAGATGGTATTCGTAGCCCACAAAGGAAAACAACTGAGTTGGCTTTAGTTTGGACTTCTCCTGATTTATTATCCACCCTAAGGACTGTGTTAGGTCCACCACTGTCTGAGTGTTTACTTGTGCTTCTTCCTGGGACTGGGCCCTGATCAGCCAGTCGTCAAGGTACTGGTGAAGTCTGATTCCCCTTGACAGGGCCATCAGCTTCACCTCTTTTACAATCATTGTAAAGACCTGAGGCATGGTGGCTAGTCCGAAGGGAAGGGAAGTGAACTGAAACACTTGCGACCTGTGGCAAAACGTTAGGTACTTCCTTGAGTTTGGGTGGATGGGGATGTGAAGGTAGGCATCTGCTAAGTCTATCGACGACACCCATTCCCCTGGAATCAGAGAGGCCCTGATGGACTCTGGTGTTTCCATTTTGAACAAGTAGAAAGGTGTTGAGCCTGCTTAGGTCTATTACTGGCCTCCACCTCTGGTGAGGCTTGGGTATAAGAAACAGGCAACTGTAAAATCCAAGAGATTTTACATTTCCCACCCTTTCTATTGCATTCTTTGACAGGAGAGACTGGATACAAGAGGTCAGAGCTTGTTCTTTTTGAAGGGCCTTGTAACCGGACTGAATCAGTGGGGCTCTGACTAAATTTGGTTTTGCGGTGAAAGGAAGAACGTAACCATTGGTGATAATGTTTAACACGTCTGAACATTTGTTTGTGAGCCAGTCTCTTCTGAAAGAACGGAGGCGACCTCCTACTGTGGATTGAGGGAGGCTTGAAAGGAGTCATTGGGAGGAGGGGTTTCCATGCCCTCGTTCCCTTGAGTGGGGTCAAAAACGCCCCCTGGAGCCTCTGAAGTTCAGTTTCCCCCTACCTGAGGAAAATGATTGGTTACTGCTTTGGACGGAATTGCCCCCATAGGGGCGTTTCCTGTAGGAGCCTCTTTTCTTGTTGTGGTGGGGACCACGAAAGGGCTTGTTTTGAGTCTTTAGGGGTGCCTTTTTTAAGGAGGAAGTCCTCTCCATCCTTCACTAATTGGGACTTGAAAAGAGGAGTAGGCCAAAAAGGCGAGTTCCTCAGTTCTCAGAAGGCCAGTGTTGTCCCCTCTGGAGTATGTGGGCTACAGATTTGCTAAGGCAGGCTAAGGCTCTCTGTTGAATAAGAATCCTCTTAATCATGAGTTCAAAATAATCACAGACGTTTTCATAACCACGTCTGGCAGCTCTTTCGGGGTCAGCACCCTTTAGAATTTGATTTCTGACCCTTTTGAAAGTAGCCTTGGCACTGTGTAGGCACTTCTCCATAACATTGTTACAGGAGGAGGCAGTCCTAGTGAAAGTAGCTGTGAAATTGATGGTAGAAAAAGATTCTGCCTAGCTTGATGTTCAAGTTCCTTAAAAACTTGTAGGGGAACCTTGCCCATAGGGGCCCCAGAGGACTTTGGAGAGATACAGATTTTTGCAGTATGTAAGTCTGTATTAAGTTATCTTCAAAACAGGGCTGTCCCACCTTGTAGTACTTGGCTATTGAAGCAGGGGATTTGATGTATTTACCTTCAGTTAAATTGGAGGCCAGGAAATCTTGTTCAAATTTCTCAAAAGCATCTTTGAGAATGGGGTTTAAAGGGAGCATAGCAGAAGGGACTCTTGGCCTCCTTTTGGCCTTTATCGTCGTCCAGGCCTAGCACAGTGGTAGAGGACCTAGGCAAAATTTCCCTGGGGTCAGGGAGATCTAGAATTTGCCTGAAAGTTTCCAGTTCCTCAGCAGATTGAGAAGGGATGTCAGACATATCTACCTCCCTGTAAAAGACTGGACCTGTGCTACCCTGATGTTCAGGCTCCTGAGGAGTCTTATGTTGAGATTTCGTAGGCTTTTTAGTTGGGGCAGAGGACTCATCTTCCTCTGAAGAAGACGACTGAGAATAATATTTTGCCCGTACCTTGTGCTTCCTTTTATCAGAATGCTTTTTAGCTTTAGGACACGCCTTTTTAGGACATTCCGATTCGGAGTGATGTTCCGAGTGGTCAGTTTCAATATCCGATTGGTTGGAAGCAAGCTCAGACTAGACATTTTGAGAAGACTTGAGAGGAAGTGGAGGTCCATAAAAGTCAGTGTCCACAGGTTGAACATCCGAGTGGTCGGATGCCCTGGAAGTAGAAGTCCGAGTCGGAATAGGGTCGGGCTGATTACTGGTTCCAGGTTTAGGTCTTGCTTTAGAAGAGTCGGATGTCTGTTTTGAGGCTTTTTTGAGAGAAATCATTTCGTCTCTGAGAGACTTCATTGCCTCCAGCATACATGCTTGGAAGACCCCATTTCTTGTTTAAGTTGGATGAAAAACGTACTACCCAGGGATTTTTCTAGCCTACTCTCTATTTTATTCTGCAATGCAGTACCTCGGGTAGTAGGGACAGTTTGTGGCATTTTTAATGACAAAGATTCAAAATGTAGGGGTTGGGGACGTAGAGGTGAAGAAAACAAATTTTTAGCAGCACCCTCAAGGTCTGCTTGAGAGCCAGAAAAGGCATCACCATCATCACCCAACAGGTCAAGATCATCTTTGCTAGTATTAGGATCCCACGTCTTCTGCTTCCTGATATACCGACATCTATGTTTTATTTTAATCTGCTGTTACTTGGTGAAACTATCACAGATATTGCAAGGAGACTGATTAGTAACACAGGGGTCATCTCCCTTGCCAGATTCCCTACAGTTAGGGCAATAATTGTGGGTATCGAATGGATAGCAAAAGTGATGGCATTTAGATGATCTTGCCTTTGCACTTGCTTGGTGGGAAGGCATTTTTTCTGCAATAAAAAGATCCGAGTCGAAACGCAGAAAACTCACAAAGACATTAAATATTCAAGGAATACTTACCCTGAACTTCCCAAAATTCTACAGAATGTTCTATGCAATAACAAGCATTCTGACGCATGCATTTATCTCCCGCCGTATAAATTAGATGTACTAAAGATAGTGGAATATAAATTTTTTTGTGAGATGGAGGCACATGTAGAAGTGACAACAAGCAAGAGACACTTTAATGTTTGATTGCAATACTTTTAAAGACAAAAGGTATTTACTCATTTTAGTAGCTACCACTCTGCCATCCAAAGAGCTACAGTTCTGCAACTTTATTATGTAGTAGATCAACCCAAAGTAGGTGAAGGACATATTTAGAAAAAAATTGCCTATCTGTAAAACTTTTAGAGATAAAAGACATTTACTCATTTTAGTAGCTATTACTCAGCTATCTACTCACATAGCTATTGACCTAGATCTGCAAAAGCAACAAAAATATAAAGGACACAGGAAAGTAAGCTTCTCAAAAACTAGATGAATAACAAATGAAAAGATTTGCCTAACTTTAATACTTGTGAAGGTATTCAACATTTATTTCCATCATAATTTTGCTACAAATAAGAAAATAGCTATTGCTCACTTATGACATGCAATGGAACCCCAAACGATATGTCATGTTATAGTTAAGGAAAAAGTAGCTGAACAAACTATTTTAGGAAAATACTGTAACTGCAGTAGTTTTTGAGTTATAATGGATTTACTCAACAGTCAGAATTTCAAAGTAGCTATTACTCAGCTATCCAATGTGCAACAGGTCTGCACCTTTACTATCTGATAGTTTATTGAAAACTAGATAAATAACATATTTGAAAATATTTCCCTAACTTTAATACTTTTGAAGATATTTGACATTTATTTATGTTGTTATTTTGCTACAAATAAGAAAATAGCTATTACTCACTTATGGCATGCAATAGAACCCCAAACTATATGCCATCCTATAGTCAAGGAAAAATTAGCTGAAAAAACATATTTTAGGAAAATACTCTAATTGCAATAGTTTTGGAGTTACAATGGATTTACTCAACAGTCACAATTTCAAAGTAGCTATTACTCAGCTATGCAATGTGCAACAGGTCTGGAACTTTACTATGTGATAGCTTACCGAAAACTAGATGAATAACATATTTGAAAAGAATTCCGTAACTTTAATACTTTTGAAGATATTTGACATTTACTTAATATGTCATTATTTTGCTACAAATAAGAAAATAGCTATTACTCACTTATGGCATGCAATAGAACCCCAAACTATGTACCATCTTATAGCTAAGGACAAGGTAGCTGAACAACATATATGAAGAAAAAGCTGTAACTGCAATAGTTTTTGAGTTATGAGCCCTTTACTCCAAGTAGCTAAGATTGCTATTACTCACCTATCTTTAGGCCTAAGTCCATAAAACCAAAAACAATTTCAAGGGCATGAAAATTCATTGGGATAATTAATTTACAAAAAATCTGTAACTGTACTAGTTTTGGAGAAATCTACGTGACTAACTAACACACGCACGCATGCACACACAGGCATCATTTCACAATCTCCCTCCCGGGCTAAAGCCCGGCGGGAGATAAAAATAAACAAATGGCTGAATAATAACATCCAACAATATACGTATGTGCTGAGAAAACAGTAAATTGTTGAGAGATATGTCAAATGTCTTTCCAATATGGCGACCAACGAGAGAAGAAGGACGAATTACCAAACGACACTGCTATGGTAGATACTAAACCATGGACTCGGCCAAATCCAAACATCCATTTTTCTTGGTCGTTGGCTGGAGTCTTGTGGCCTCCCGAGTTAGTATTCAGTCCCACATGGTAAGCTATTGTAGTGCAATAAAGATGTTATTTTATTCAAACTATTTCATCCTTATGACCTCATTTGAACTACTTTTCGTAGCTGTCCTTAGTTTATGAAACAATGGACAGGTATGAACTCGACATGGATGCCACACCTACTTCTGGCTTTTAAAATGGAAGGGATCTACTTCAGTGCAGTCCATAAAATTAATACAACACTTAAGTTACATTATTAGACTGGCATGGCATAAGTGAGCTTTGTGTGGTGTTCTTGAATCTTTTAGGTAAATCTATTTACATTTCTGGAACCAGTTTGTATAACTCAAAATAAGAACTTTTTTTTTTTTGCTGGTAATACTCTTAATAGTAATTAGAAACTTCTACAAGGTAAATAATTTCCATTAAAATGGAGAGATTTTCCAAGGCCTACCTCACAGCCTGGGGAAATAGTTTTCAACATCATGAGATATAGAAGTAGTGAAACAGTACAAAGATAGGGATACTTTCAGAGCAGTGTCAGTTATATGAAGGTCCAAATGATGAGAAAAAGTAGAGAAAATGTATGTTAAGATCAAGTATTAAAATAAGACAATTCAATGGCAAGATGACAGCATTAATCAGTAAATTAAAAATTATGAAGCTTTAAAATTTATTAACTGCAGAATAACTGTCAATGGAAATAGCACAATTATGCAAAACTATATATAATAATCAGTTGCAGCAATCAATATATCTTTGTTACATGTCTCAAATATGGCAGGTGAACACACTTTCCGCAGAGCCAAACCGTGATGCACAGATACACCCCCTAACCAATGTCCCTGTGAAGTGTCAACCTTTTTCACCTTACGGAATTCAAGAAATCGCCCAGACAAGATTTTAAAATGGTACCAGAGATGCCCATACTCCACAGCCTGGGGAAATAGTTTTCAATTTATGTAAAGATAAAGTATTAAAACAAGACAATTTAATAGCAAGATGACAGCATTAATCAGTAAATTAAAAATTATGAGGCTGTAAAATTTATTAATTGGAAAATAGCTGTCAAAGGAAATAGCACAATTATGTAAAAGTGCATATAATAATGAGTTGCAACAATCCATATGTCTTTGTCATAAGAGAAAGATGTCTCAAATATGGTCGGTGAACACACTTTGGCAGAGCAACAAGGTCACACCATGATGCACACCTACACCCCCTAACAAATGTACTAAGTATCAACTTCCTACACCTTACGGTTTCAGAGATATGGCCCGGACAAGATTTTATAATTTAAGGTTACTACAGAAAGGACAACAGTCAAATAAAGGTCACACCATGACATAGCACACCGGTACCCTCTAACTAATGACCCTACCAAGTATCAATTTCTGACACCTTACAGGTTCCGAGATATGCATGGATGCAAATTTTATCCATTGGAAAGACAATTCATTGAAGCCAGTTAGCAGTTGAGCTAACTGCAATCAGTGCAATCAAATATTCCGAATCTGAGAGTTATAAGCACTTTTAAGTTTGGCTATCCTCGTTTGACCTTGAAGAAGGGGTCGATGGTCAAATGTGACCAAGATTCCCAGCCCATGATTTCCTATAGGTTGACTTCACATGCCAAACCTCCAGGACAAATAATATGGGAGATATAGGCACTTTTAAAGTCCAATATATGGGGGTAGTTTGGCACTCTGTAAATGATCTTGAATGAAGAATTTCAAGGTCAAATGTCTGCATGCTTGTAGAGGACACATTTACCTGTTATATATATGACCTATGAAGAGATTCAACCTTCCAGTTACGAGAACCAGCCAGTAGAAAGAGGTAGATAATTTTCAAAGAGATGCTCACAATGGCCATGTTGTTTATCCAGGCTAATTTCAGTCCCAGAAAAGCTGATCTCCCAATGAAGATATCCTGCAAATTTGGTGAAGCTAGCTTGTGTAGTTTTCCGCTGACAGCGTTTACGTTGAAAATTGCTATGCATGGCCGCAGCAGCCGCATAGCAAACACTAAACCAAAGTATCCACCAGATGCATCTGGTGGATACAATTACTCTGGATATTAGAGGTACTAATTATATGCTATTACATGCTCACATAAAAAACTCTGCATGATGGCTTTTGCATCTTCTGGGTGTACTTTCAGGTACTGAGCCAGTCTATCCTTGCCAGCCCCATACATTACAGCATACACCACTCGTTTGGCTTGCTCCCTGTCCTGTGTGCTCACCTCACTACCCAGCTTGCCATGCCTTTTAAAAGACATACTCTTATAACTTACTACAAAGTGGCAATAGACCAGAAGTTATCGGGTCAGTAGTGTGGCATTATATTCAATCATTCACTGTCCTTAACTGTACTTTAACTGTACCATGATTACTTGCAGAAATGGGGTCAAATACTCTCAAAAGTATTTATGGGTAAATAATAAATACTTTTCAATTTTTCATATGTACATATTTCCATTTTTTTTCAAATGCAAATACCTTTCAAAAGTATTTCAAATACTTTTTTCATACTTTTAAAAACTTTTATATAGATTGATACAATATAGATATATTTTCAGAATGAATGCTTTCTTTTGCTGAATATATATATAAATTAAAGACAATCAAGACTTTTGTCAGCACAACAAAAACAGGTAGCAATTAATATAGACTTGTGTTTCCATCTGTGTATGTGTGGTTTTGTGTGGATACATGTCTCTTCCACACTGAATGGGGGAAAACAGGAGGGTCAAAGATGCCCCAAAAGGCGGGTTGCGCAGGCAGCAATAAGGTTAGCGACTGCTGTAATTACATTTAGAAACAAGGAAAGAAGTGTTAGGTCACTCAGTTAAGGTGAATGTGTTAGACGTGCTAAGAAATGTAATACTTGTGACCTAGGTTACATAACTGTATCTATGCTATAAACGGACAAACGAAAGGACGGAATTACACCAATTTCTAAAGGAACCTAGCTATGATGGTGATCTATCTCCCTATCAAGTTTGAATTTGATTGGACACAGTGTTTTCGAGTTAGAGTCCGGAAACAGAAATGTGGACAGACAAATGGACAAAAAATCGAACAGACAGAATTACACCAATTTCGAAAGGAACCTAGCTATGATGGTGATCTATCTCCCTGTCGAGTTTGAATTTGATTGGACACAGCGTTTTTGAGCCTGTGTCCGGAAACAGAAATGTTGGTGGACAGACAAACGGACAAAAAACAGATAAATGACCGGACGGAATTATACCAATTTCAAAAGGAACCTAGCTATAATGGTGATCTATCTCTCTGTCAAGTTTGAATTCCATTGGACAAACCGTTTTCGAGTTGGAGTCCGGAAATGGAAATTTTGACGGACAGACAAATGGACAAATGAACGGACAGAATTACACCAATTTCAAAAGGAATCTAGCTGTGATGGTGATCTATCTTCCTGTCAAGTTTGAATTCGATTGGACAAACCGTTTTCGAGTTAGAGTTCGGAAATGGAAATTTTGATGGACAGACGGACATCGGACACATCAATCTAATAGGCAGGTTGGTTACACGCAACCCGCCTAATAAAAATAGCATCAGAGATGCCCGTACCCCACAGCCTGGGGAAATAGTTTTCAACACCATAAGATATAGAAGTAGTGAAACAGTACAAAGACCGGGATACTTTCAGCGCAGTGTCACTCATATAAAGGTCCAAATAATGTTTAAATAGATAAAATAACTTAAGAGAAAGAAAATGTATGTAAAGATAAAGTATTAAAACAAGACAATTCAATAGCAAGATGACAGCATTAATCAACAAACTAAAATTATGACGCTGTAAAATTTATTAACTGAAGAACAGCTGTCAATGGAAATAGCACAATTATGTAACAGTTCATATCATAATCAGTTGCAGCAATCCACATGTCTTTGTCATTACAGACACATGTCTCAAATATGGCAGGGGAACACACTTTGGCAGAGCCAAAGCTAACGGTCACACCTACAACCCCCAACCAATGTCGATACAAAGTGTCAACCATTTACACCTTAAACAAGAGCCCAGACAAGATTTTATAGTGAAAGTGATTACGGTGTAGGGCGAAATAATGACTCCCCTATATTTGTCACTGGGGGGAGGAGGGGGGAATATTGCAATGTGGGTTGAAATATTTTGACTCTCCTTGATTTGGAATCCCTCCCCTAATTGGTGATTACTATTATGTTGCGGATTAACTTGCAGTGGAACATGTGCATTCTATTTAATATTGATGTGGGTCCAAACAAAGCACATGCATTCTATTTATTTATATGCCTTTTTGTTGAGATTTCTTTTGACATTAATAATAATATTCACATCATTTATCAGATTAGATTATACAATTTCTTAGAAAAATGGCCCCAAATCATGAAGTGAAACAAATCAACATCAAAGTAATATCTAAAATATTAAGACTTACACAAATTACACCTTTAAGGGTGCAAACATGTGATTTTATAGAAAGAACTATTAAAAATAACTATATTTTCACAAGTCAAAGCAAAATAATATTAAAATGTAATTAAATGATAGAAATCAAGCTGATGAATTTGGTGATACAACACTCTGATTTGCACATAAAACTGCACCTTTCTGCTAGGTTTTTATGGGAAATTCACTATTTAAGAACTTAGCATGTAAACACTTAAAAATTGTGATTAACTTCATCATTTTGCTCATAAAGATGCCTATACATGTATTTCATTTGGCCCATTGTGTCTTTTAACGGGGGTGTGTGTGTGTGCGTGCGTGTGTGTGTGTGTGGGGGATATCTAGCAGAGGGTGATTATCTTGCAGCTCTGTCTGCTATATTTTTACCCCCCCCATCCCTCTTTTGTTTGGGGGTGCAAAATATTGCTTGCAAGATAATTACTTCCCTAAAGATCAAAGGAGGGGGTGAAAAATATAGCGGGAGTCATTATCTTGCATTACAACAGCAAGGTTAAACATCAAATCAAGGTCAAACCATGACGTTGCGCACCTACAACTTCCAACAAAGTATCAACTTCCTACACCTTACAGTCTCTGAGATATAGCCCAGACAAAATTTTATAGGTCAAGGTTACTAAAGCAAGGTCAAAGCAAGGTCACACCATGATATTGCGTACTTACAACCTTCAACCAATGTCCCTACCAGGTATCAACTTCCTACACCTTACAGTTTATCAGATACAGCCCAGACAAGATTTTACAGGTCAAGGTCACTACAGCAAGGTCAAATCAAGGTCACACCATGATACTGCACACCTACACCCCCTAACCAATGTCCCTACCAAGTATCAACTTCCTACGATTCACGATTTCCGAGATATAGCCCGGACAAGATTTTATAGGTCAATGTCACTATGACAAGATCAAAGGTCAAATCAAGGTCACACCATGACGTTGCACACCTATACCCCCCTAACCAATGTCCCTTCCAAGCTTACAGTTTCCAAGATATAGCCCAGACAAGAGTTTATAGATCAAGGTCACAATGGCAACTTCAAAGGTCAAATCAAGGTCACACCATGACATTGCACACCTACACCACCTAGCCAATGTCCCCACCAAGTTTCAACATCTGCGCCTTACAGTTTCCAAGATAGCACGGACAACATTTTATAGGTCAAGGTCACTGCAGCAAGGTCGAAGGTAAAATCAAGGTCACACCATGACGTTGCACACCTACACCCCCTAATCAATGTCCCCACCAAGTATTAACTTCCTACACATAACGATCTACAAGATATAGCCCGGACAAGAGTTTATAGATCAAGGTCACTATGGCAAGGTCAAGGTCACACCATGACGCTGCACACCTACACCCCCCAACCAATGTCCCTATCAAGTATCAACTTCCTACACCTTACGGTTTGTGCGGTACAGCCCAGACAAACCGACACCCACCAGCCCATCCGGCAACAATGGGTGAAAACAATACCTCAACAGCTCTTAAGGGCTGTGGGGTAAAAATCAACCAACAAACGTAAGATTTTTTTCTGTGGGTGTAGATATGTATGCAATATACTGAAGATAAGCTTTATATCGCCATTGGTATGCGAGATTTCATGCGAGACAAAGCCAGGACAAGCCAGAACAGTGATTATCGCATTGTGGTACCCCGTTTTTGATGCCCCATGGGGTACAGGGTACCCCATATGAACACTACCATGTAAACACTACCCATTGGTATTCCAGTGGCCCTTCTAGGGGCATAAGGACACCCACATATAAAGTACAAAATTAATTAAATTTATCAAATAGTTTTGGAGTGACAGTCCAAATTGGGAAAAAATATCCCTGACAAACACACACTCTGGAGAGATAATGTTAACCCCAACGGGCCATATTAAGGGATTACAACTCAATAAAGATTTAGAAATTTACAGTTTGACACCAATAAATCCTAGATCAAAATTTTTCCTTTTGCTACTATGTCCAATAACGGTGCAAGGTAAATCAACCCTCCTGCCACCCCACAAAATATTCCCCCCATCTGTAACAACAGTGTTTCCGTTTACGCACAAACGTGCGTAAATTGACGTCGAAATCAAGCGATTTACGCACATAATATTTACGTGGGGGTCAGACTGACGCAGAAGTATTTGCAAAAAAAGAAATATTAATATTTCGTCTATTTATGTAGCAATTCTTTATTTATTCCAATTTCAAAACAAAAATGGCCGATTTCCTATTTGTTTACCTGTCAATGCGCATGCGTGGCATCAAAAGGTCGAGAGGTGAAGAGTTCACGAGGTCACGCATGCGCATTAACGTTATTCAATAACAAAGGACTCGAGATTTTTTTAAATGAAACATAGATGCACATGCAATAAAACAGCACTGAAGATAAGCTGTATATTTTAAAATTTCATGGGAGACGAGAGCTACGCAGATCCAGCTTAAACGGCCAGTGTTACAATGTACCCTTGCAAACCTTATTCGAAACGTTACATATCGAAAGAAAAGGTGATCTTTGCAAGGACACAATTGGAAACAACGTCTCCGAACGATGACAAATAACTTGTGCAGTGGGAGACACGTTCTACTAAATCTCGGAAATTCTTGAATTTTTAACCCCGGAAACCTCCCCAGAAATTATCACCTGAAATTCGAAAATATTTACAGGGATTGTAGCAAAAACACTGTAACTTTGGAACCACTCAATGGATTTTTGTCAAATAAAAAGCAACATAAACTACAATAATTTGTCTTTCAAACAGAAAAGATATCATGTTTGTAGTGTAGATAAAATAATTTTTTAGAAACTGTCAACATATATATCATTGAAAATTGCAAATTTTAATTAGTAAATTAAATTTTTATTAGTTAATACCTTACCTACCAGACGATAGCTATAGCCCGGCGCCAGCCGGTCCCGCCAAACGAAAGAAAAAGACGTCCTGGGTTTCACCCCGGGCAGGACCGGTACACTACACTCCACTCGCCAGGTGGCCTAGTTCCTGCCTCACTCGCCAGAGGGACGTGACGTCATAGCATCTTTTTCGTCCCCAAGGTTGAATTGTAAGGCTGAAAGCGGGGAAGGCTGGGTGGGAATTTCCCGTCTGGTAGGTAAGGTATTAACTAATAAAAATTTAATTTACTAATTAAAATTTGCAATTTCATTGCGTTAATACATCTTACCTACCAGACGATAGCTAGAATAACTACCCAGTGGAAGGAGGGCAGCCTTCTGAGGATTGGAGAGAACTCTTATATTATACCTAGGTGTGAGGTTCTAGTCCTTTGAGGAGACATGTTAGTCTCGAGGGTAACTAGACCCACCTGCCCCCCCCCCCCCCCTTTTTGACTGCTCTGAGGGGAGGAAGAGAGTAAGAGTTCAAGTCAATGATTCCCACGGATAACCTGGAAGAGTAGGGAAAGTCCTATACCAGAGGATTACTCTGAAGTAAAAGACTTTGAGAAGCCAAGGCCTAGGCTAAAAGTGAGCCTACACCTAAAACTAACTAGTATGTACACTATATATAATTATATACAAAGAAGCTTAGGTGACTAGTGGTGGATCTGCTGGGCAGCCACCACAGGACCCAAGTGAAAAAGCTCCTTATCTGCCCAGGCAACATCCTTAAGGTAAAACTGTGTAAAGGTGTTGTGGGACTTCCAGTGGCATGCTGCTAGAATCTGGTCCAGAGATATGCCACCTTGAAAGGCTTTGGAGGCTGCAAAGGCCCTAACATCATGGGCCTTAACCTGATGTAAGGCCAAGGAATCTTGGTCAGAGAGATCATAACACAACACTACTGTTTGTTTGATCCAGGACGAGATAGTGGCAGGAGAGATGTCCTTGTTAAAACCTTGTTTGAATGAAACAAAAACTAACTCCTTTCCCGTTCTTAGGGCCTGCGTTTTGTCCAGGTAGTAGCGAAGAGCCCGAACGGGGCAAAGGGATCTGTCTTCCTTTAAAGACTTATCCAGAGTGGGGGCTAAGGCCGGGATGACCACAGGGGCCACGCACTCTGGTCCCTCTTTTGCCAAGTGATTTTTCGCCAAGAAGCTTGGTGAAGGGTAGAGGGAAACTTTGGACCAATCAGCTTGGTGTCTGATATTTTTGTTTAACCAAGCGTGAATCTCACTCCTGCGTTTTCCCGAAGCCAGGGCTAGGAGAAAAACAGTTTTGAAAGTAAGGTGTTTCAGAGACGCCTTTCTGAGTGGCTCAAAAGGCGCTTTTGTAAGCTGGTGTAAAACCAGGGAGAGGTTCCAAGCAGGAACCCCCCGGCGCCCTTTGGGTCTATCTCTGTGAAAACTGTCTAACAGTCTAGTCAAATTGTCATCCTTGCCGACATTAACCGAGGTATTTCCCAGTTTGTCTGCAATGGCTGACCTGTAACCATCAATAGTGCTGGGCTGGAGATTCTTCTCCTGGAAAAGATGCAGGAGGAAATCTGCTATTTGTTTTATAGATGGGTTCCTGAAGTCCACCTGACTTGTTTCGCACCATCTAACAAAAAGGGCCCACTTCGCTTCGTAGACTGCTCTGGTTGAACGTCTTTGAGGCGCCTCAATTCTTGACGCCACTGGGCTAGAGAACCCTTGCTCCCTGATTGTCTGGGCTCTAGGAGCCAGGCATGGAGATTTAGGCTTGCCAGATCCCTGTGACGGGCCTTGTTGAAAGGTTGGGTCACTAGATCTGGATGGTGTGGAAGACAAAGAGGAACCATCGCTGACAGCTCTACTAGGTCCCAAAACCAAGGCATGTTGGGCCATCCCGGAGCAATCAGGATTGCTCTGTGATACCAGTGATCTGACAGCTTGCTGACCACCTTCCCCATCAGAGACACTGGAGGGAAAAGGTACATGTCCAGGCCTTCCCAGGACATTGTCAGAGCGTCCACTGACCAGGCCTTTGGGTCTGGAATTGGGGACACAAATTGGACTAGTTTGCAGTTGTACCTTGTTGCAAACATGTCCACTTGGGGATAATGCCAAGTTTGACAAAGGATGTCGAAGATCTCCTGATGGAGGGACCACTCCGTCTGAATGATCTGTCCCTGGCGAGACAACTTGTCTGCAATTACATTTAGACGGCCCGGAATGTGTCTGGCCTTCAGTACTATTTGTCTGAGATTGCACCAACATAGGAGCCGCCAAAGAAGGGCACAGAGTGAACCTGACCTCATACCTCCCTCCTTGTTGATGTATGCCACAACTGTAGTGTTGTCTGTGGCAATCAGGACGACCTTTCCTTGCACTAATTGTTGGAATCTTTTTAGTGCTAACAACACGGCTTTTAGTTCTAAGAAGTTTATGTGCAACTTGCTTTCGGGCACTGACCAAGTACCGCTTGCTGTGAAGTCGCCTAAGTGAGCACCCCAGCCTTCTTTTGAGGCGTCTGTAAAGATTTGCACTGCGTGTCGTAGGGGGTGTAAGGGTTGACCCTTTAGGACATTTTCTTCTTGGGTCCACCACTGCAGGTACTGATGGAGAGAACTCGGAATTGGAATCTCCTTTTCCAGAGATTCCGGGACTCTCCAGTGTTTCTTGAGGTGCCACTGAATAGGTCTCATGTGCAGTCTGCCTAGGGGCACCTGTTTCTCTGTCGCAGTGAGTAGACCTATAAGAGACATGAAGGTTCTCACTCGGCAAGATCTGTTCTGTAATAACCCTGTTACTTTTTGTTGAAGGGCTTCCCAACGGTTTTGAGTAGGTCTGACCAATCCGTTGAGTAGGTCGTACTGGTAGCCTACAAAATCGAAGACTTGTTGGGGTTCCAGTTCTGATTTTTGCATGTTTACCATCCAGCCCAACTCCTGGCAAAGGGCTAGGAGGGACTGGGTTCCCTGGTGGCAAGATTCTCTGGTAGGGGCTCGAATCAACCAGTCGTCTAGGTACTGGTGGATCCTTATACCTCGAGACTGAGCCATTAGTTTTACCTCTTTGACTACACAAGTGAACTCCATTGGAGCTGTTGACAGGCCAAAGGGAAGAGCCCGAAATTGGTAAGACTGGTTCTGGAAGTGGAACCTGAGGTATTTTCGGGAGTTGACATGGATTGGAATGTGGAAGTAGGCGTCGCTGAAGTCCAGCGATGTCACCCACTCTCCCTGTTGTAAGGAGGTTCGAATTGTCTCCGGGGTTTCCATTTTGAATGTTTTTACGCATAAAAACTGATTTAGAGTACTGAGGTCCAAGATTGGCCGCCACTTTTGGTTCGGTTTGGGAACAATGAATAGTCTGTTGAAGAAGGCTAGAGAGGTTCGAACCCTGACCCTCTCTACTGCCTTCTTCTTGATTAAGGCTTGTAGAGCCCCTTGCAAGTGGGAGTCTCTGATGGGATTGGCATAGCCGCTTACTATCAGGGGATCCCTCACTAGGCAAGGTCTGAGATTGAATGGGAGAACATAACCCTCTTTTAGTATGGACACTACTCTTGGGTTTGCACCTAGTCGTGCCCATACTTCCCAGAACAATTGTAGTCGCCCCCCCACTGGCTGGGCATTTGCAGCACTGTGGGCATTTGGCACATTTGGGGCAAAAACACAGTGATTTACAAAAGAAGCACTTTTCACAGACTTTATTGTATTTTTCATGTTTGATATTGGTCTTACGCCTTTCTTTTGCGGCTGCCCACTTTTTGATTTTGTTACAGAATGTACAAGACAAGCAACACTTTGACATTTTACAGAGTTCTTGACAAGCACATGAAAATCTGTCTGTTTTACATCTGACACATAATACTCCAATTTTGTTTGTAACTCCAGAGGAATTCTGCAGTAATTGTCATTTATAATTTTTGGGATCCTTGGAGCCTCGCGAACCGCGACCGGGTTGACCACCCCTGCCTCTGCCGCGTGCTCTGCCCCGGCTACCAAATGATTTCCATGCGGGGAGATCTTTCCCGGAAGCACCGGTGGTACTTGAGTCGTCTTGCTTCCAACTAGTGGAGTAAGGCTGGTAGCGATGCTGCTTTTTCTGTACACCCGCGAACCCACCACGGCCCGGACCGGGCTGGTTGGTACGCTTGTGTGTTTCAAAGTTGTTTATCTCATCTTCCGCTTTTCTTATGATGTCATCTGGGAATAAAGCCCGGGTTTGAAGAGGGCAATTCCTGAGAGAGGAAAAGGTATCCGGTTTCACTCCTGCCCTCAGGTGATCCAGATAGGAATCTCTGCGGACTAGAGTCAAGTTAGCCATTTGGACGAAAGTAAAGTCCGAAAGGTGCTGAAGAGATTTCCCGACCGCAAAACTGATATTCTGATTAAATGCTGTTAAAAAGTGAAGTTCGTCCAGAGCCCCCTGGGCTTTTGCGGAGGATTTACCTTTGCCAAGTTCTGCTTGTAGGGTTTTTAACTGTTCCTGAACAGCATCCTGCACTTTGGTTATACATCTATTGAAACCAGCTGACTGGTTACAAATATAGCTTGTTTCTTTGGCAGCCTTTTCCCATTTGCGGAGAGTTTCCTGAGACAGTGGTCGGGAAGTAGGTTGAGATGAAGCAATAGTAGATTTAGCAACCCGGGCAAAGGAACTATTGAGCTTTGCGGCATCGTTGGGCCAGGAAGTTACGTATTTACCAGGCCTAGTTATGTCTTTGTTTTCTGCCGGGTGTATCCCGTACCATCTTGTCTGAGATTTTGGTGGTCGGAGATATTGATCAACATGTAGACCGCCCGGTTCTGTTGATTTTGACGGGTAGCCTTCAATTAGTACTAGATTGAGGTTTTCCAATTTTTTTGCATAACCAGTCCTCTGGTGGTAAGTCAATGGAAACTTTTCCAACCGGTTGAGCCCGGTGGCCAACCCAGGGGTTGTCAGATCTGGAGGTGGGAGTGTACTCAAGGTCTGGAATGTGATTCCAGCCCATAAAGGCACGGACACCCCTTACCGTCTCCCTGTAATTCTGATCTTCACTTATGGTTTTGTCAATGTCTGGAGAGTCTTGTTCAGATGGGTCTAGTACTTCTTCTTGATCAGAAACTTCACCCTCTTCTGAATGCTCCGGGGGTGGTTGAGTGATAGATGAGGCCACCGGGCCGGAAGAGCTCTGAGAAGAGAATACCGGTTCCGGGTCTGGTTGCGGATAAACATTCTCCAGAGGAGAGGTCATATCCATAGAGCTGGTGATAGTAGCTGTTGCCTTTGTTCTATCCGTGCCATAAGCCGGACCGGCTTGGCCGGAAGGAACGGAGGGTAGCAGAAAAGGTGCTTGTGACAAAGAACCAGCTGGAGCCTGATGCGTGACCGGTGCTTGGACCGGAGTGAAGGTAGGCTGTGGAGAGGGACGATGGCCCATGGTGATGAGTGCCTCCAAACGCGCCATGCGAGTAGACCATTTATCATCTAGATCTTTTAAATCTTGACGGAAGTTTGGTTGAGGCAAGGTGAACTCCGTTTCAGTGTCATGAGGAGGGGAAGATGGAGCAACGTCCTGTTTTTCGACCTGTGACACTACAGTAACGGTAGAGGGATCCACAAGTGATTCCTTACTCTTTAACTTCTCTTTACGGAGTTTGTAAGTCGGAGTAGAAAGCTGAAGCAATTGTTCGGGAGAAAGATTGTCACAAAACTCACAACTTAATTTGAGGACGCAAGGGTCGTCCCCCAAACCTTTGTCCCTACATCTGGCACATCGAGAGTGTGGATCAAAATTAGCCATGATATGTCCGCAGGCTCCTTTTCTCTGTCCTGGAGATGCCATAGTGGTTTATCCAACTAACAGACAAATCTGAGAAAGTAACACCCAATATAACTTAAGATATATTTAAAAATAAAAATGTTTCCACAAAATTCAAAATTGAATGTCGCGCCAAACGAAAAAGATGCTATGACGTCACGTCCCTCTGGCGAGTGAGGCAGGAACTAGGCCACCTGGCGAGTGGAGTGTAGTGTACCGGTCCTGCCCGGGGTGAAACCCAGGACGTCTTTTTCTTTCGTTTGGCGGGACCGGCTGGCGCCGGGCTATAGCTATCGTCTGGTAGGTAAGATGTATTAACGCAATGAAATTGAATAGTGCTTCTGTTCATTTTTGCTACCTTAAAAATCATTCAAAAATAAGAGGAAAAAAGTCAGGTATATTTTTTGACCGTTTTCTTTACCCTGATGTACACAGGTATACTTCAGATATTTTTATGAATGTACAACCATGTACAATGTACTATAATTTACTGTCAAAGTGATAAATAAATTTAAATCTAATTTATTGCTTTTTAGTAACTGGGTGTATCTAAACACTGTTTATTGAGGAAAATGTGACAGAATATTACTTGTACCCCATTTTCGATGCCCCCATGGGTACATGGTACCCAACGTTTCGTAACTCTAACACACTATCTTTGTAAGGTGTTTTAGGTATTGTTTGTCCATTATTTTTTCTAACCTGCAGTTTAAGTAGAAGGGGTCAAGTCTAACTGACCCTCAAAAATTTTGATTGACCCCCGGTTTTTAAAGGAGGGGGTCAATTGACCTCCAGAAAAAAAAGGCTCAGGAAACACTGTAACAACAGTAGAAAAATATGACTTTTGTCAAACCTGCTTTATTTTAAATTTACTTAAAAGAAGCACTTCATAGTCATAGAAGGAACTGCACACCAAAATTATTGTAATCAAAACATAATAAAGCTTTCAGATGCCTTAAGAAAGTTTTCCACAGTCTTGTTGAATTAAACTTATTTATTTATTATTTATAATAACTAGTGTTCTCAAAATACCCTTTTTGGTGGGACCGGGTAGGTATTTATTTCAATGGGCGGGTACCCGGGTACTCGCGTCGATGGGTGATAATAGGTGATGGTACAAAAATCTCCACATTTACAAACTTAAAACTTACACAAACAATGGGATCCAACCATTTGCTTTATTTCTTGTCGGCCACTTTTTTTGCATTCAAAACAGTATGACACAGAAGAAATGTTAACCAAGAGAAGATTTCTTTACATTCAAAACACGGTTGTTTATTGCAGTGTCCATAAAAGTGGAGTCACATGACCTATCAGTACTGCTCAGGCAGTGAAGTTCGTCACCCCAGTGATGTTCGTCACCTGCATTTTATGACACTATTAAAGAGTTTTTACTGTCCAGTTACGGCATATATGTATACCTTGCCGTTGAAAGAAGCTATTCCATTTATATAAATGTGAATATTGCCTGTCCTTGAGCGTTTTTACGGCAGATGACGAACTTCACTTGGGTGACGAAATTCACTGGCCAACCAGTAAAGCATTCACTGTTGCTCAAATGTGGTTTCGGAATTGAAACTTATTTTTTTTTCAGGCAGGTAAGTGAACGTAATTGATGCTAAATTATGAATTAGTGTTTGAAAATATTGTACTTTTATTTATTTAAGGTGTGCATGTCACTATATAGGCAATATACAACGTTTCATGTATCCGGAATTAGGTAACTGTGTTAATATACTGACGATTTTCAAAGGGTATCAGCATTTGACAATGCATAAACAACCAAAATAAAGACAAATAAAATACCATAAATGGTGTATAAGGGTGAGAAAACATTACTCTTGTGCGTGTTAATTAAATAGTTTCATTTTTAGGTGAATTTATGATGTCGAGATATGTCTGTACTTGGTAAGCCAAAGTGGGTGATATTGACAGTAATTTTGGGTACTCGGGTATGTGATTTCAGATTCGGGTAAATATTCAGGGTTCGGGTACCCGGATATCTGGATACCCATTGAGATCACTAATAATAACAAAAGAACCCCACTAAACCACAGTGTTATTGGTCAGAGATGTTCCTTTGGTGTTGTTAGAGGGCAATGATTTCACGTGGGGGGGGGGGGGGGGGGGGGTATTATTTCCCAGCACCTCTTTGCAAGAAATCTACTTATAAAATCTTATAAAATGATTGCAAGGGATTGCCCATTTATATGCCTATTTTATTTTTTCTTGTTTGTTATTTAACTACTGCTTTACAGAAGTGATGTGTAAGCAAAATGATGCCAGGGGAGGGGAAATTTCTAGAAAATAAACCCCCGGGGCCAATATTTTCCAGAAAAATACCCCCCCCCCCCCTCCCCCCAGGGGAAAGATCTTTGGAGGGGGTTAAGATTTAAAACTACACCAGCTGTATTATGCTGAACTGTGCCTATTGCCATTGGCTTTATGTCTTGATAATAGTACATGGATTGTGCTTCAAGGTTATTTTTTTATGTTAAGACCTTTAATGAATCCAGTTACTGTTTTTCTTACCAGAGACTTGCTAATTCTATAAAGATGTCTCCACTAGACTTGCTATTGAATATTTTCAGAAGAGTTTCATCCTGGCTAAGGTGAGCTAAAATTCTTAATTCTATCTGTCGAAAATCCACAGCCAAGAATGACCAATCTTCCTTGCTTATGAATGGTGCTCTCGCAAATATCTGTGTAGGTATGGTCTCTTTACCCACAATGCAATGGTCACCACCTTGTACTTCAATGGGCATCTTTGGTATGGCTTGAATATTGGGATTGGTGGATGTTAGTCGACCTACATGTCACATGAAACAGAAACATTATGTTCACTCCCCAGCATGGTGGACATAAAAATACAGTACATCAAAGAAATTCACTACAAATACAAAATACTTCTCAAAATTGTATTTGTTTAATGCCCTTATTATTGTACAGCTTGATTACACTGGCATTAATAGCACCAAATGCTGATATTTTACACATTTACACCTGACTTTAATGCTGTAAAATCACACTTTTTTTACTTCTCTGTCACAATAGTAATAAAGCTGTTCTATGGTAAAGCCATTCATATAAAAATTGCAAAACTTTAACATTTACACCTTAATAATATCGTAAGTCTGTCAATATGATTTATATTTGAATGAAATTCAAACAACCAGGGGTTCTAAATGAGTGTATTAAATTACAGTAGTGACTGGATATAGGTTGATGTAGCCTTGCTTGTGGCTTAATTTGTATAATATTTTTTTAGAACACACACACAGAAATTTGGTATTCATAAAGCACTCATACATGTTAGGTTCATAAGGTTATTGGACAATCTCAGCAGTATGCCAATGTAAAAGCCAGTATTTGTATATTATATAACTGAAACTATATTATCTGAACTGGAAATTTTCCCTGGCTTTGAAGAAACTTGAGCCTTTTGTAAGACTAAGGCTCCATTGACTGGGTAATTAATGCTTAGTGCCATGTATAAGTTAATGTACTTGAGTATGAGTACATCCGAGGACTAGTAGGAATACATTTTTCTGTAATGTACTCAAGTATACACAGTCAAGTAGAAGAAAGAATCAATTATGATCCTATATTTTGACACTTTTTGAACTTTAAACCTCTATATCTTGACTTTTGCTTAACATATTTTAATGTCTAATAGCTCATTAGATAGGTATGTATCTTAGCTATTATGGGCTAAAGTTTTATCTGAATCATTATGTTGAAAATATATGAAAATCATAATTTTATCATGGCAAGTAGTGCAACACTTGTGAATCAATTAATGAGCCTATTAAATTTGCACTATGTGAACCTTGGCTGTGCTGTATGAGTTTTTAATGGTAAAATCAAGTGGGGTTTGATTCTTCAATGTGTGAACACTTGTTAAAGGGCCCTTATAAAGAAAACAAAGTGTACAATCACATTTAATTGATCAATATTAAAAATATAGCATTTGATACAAGTTATAATTTAAATCAAGTAGTTACAGTCACATACACAACGATCACTTTCATCAGGAGATGGTTTCGCAGAGTGAATGCAGTTCATCACCTCCTAATGAAGGTTTGTATGGCTTAATATAGCAAGGGTCAATCTAGTGTAACAATTATGCTTAAAGGTCAATTTATCTGTAAGATATGTCATCATAGGATATTTATGGTTTCTGCAGAAATGATAAGTTTTTGTTATTCAGTTGACAGCATTATATTTAGTGTACAGTATTTTATTATTTCTACATTCATCACTTCCATCTTATCTCTCCAGCAAAAGTACTTTTAAGATTTCACTTGGTAACTTACTGACTTTTTCCAAGACTACATTTCTGAATGAACAAGAATATACCATAGCATGGAATAGAATGTACCATAATACAAATATGTGGCTTTCCAGGACTGTAATTCCTTATCACATTCATTGACATGTATGTTAAACCTTTCACTAAGTAATCTTGTTGCAGTTTCCCTCAACAAAGTTGGGGATGCAGATCTACAACTGTTGTCAACAAATTTGTCAACAGAAACTAGCTGGGCCTTATCTCTCTTGGACAAAACTGTCGTTTTAAAGTGTCCTTTGATATTCCCAATACTTTAGCAGCTCCATATACTGATGTTCCTTGCCATACCATCCTTTTGGCTTTTTTCATGGCTTCTGCAGTATATTTCTTCTTCTCTTTACTGTACCTATATTCATTCCTGAACTAAACAGCTAGTCTTACCTTTACAGTACACGTCAAACTAATAAATCAGTTTTACAGATATATGTGCATGTCTGAACCAATATTATGACAAATATGTTCATTTCACATACAATGTAGTACAATACTAAATCTATTCAGATTTCCATATTTTCTGTTCATATAAAGTGTGAAAGTCCATTAAAAACTCACACAGCACAGCCAAGGTTCATATAGTGCAAGTTAGGCTCATTAATTGATTCACAGGTGTTGCACTACTTGCCATGATAAAATTATGATTTTCATATATTTTCAACATAATGATTCGGATAAAACTTTAGCACATAATAGCTAAAGGACATACCTATCTAATGAGCTATTAGACATTAAAATATGTTGAGCAAAAGTCAAGATATAGAGGTTTAATGTTCAAAAATAGCATCAGAGATGCAAGAACCCCACAGCCTGGGGAAATATTTTTCAACACCATGAGATATAGAAGTAGTGTAACAGTACAAAGTTCAAGATACTTTCAGAGCAGTGTAAGTTATATTAAGGTCCAAATAATGCTTAAGTAGAGCAAATAATATCTAAGGAAAAGAAATGTATATAAAGATGAAGTATTAAAACAAGACAATTCGATAATAAAATTTCATATTTTTAAATGTAAAATACATTTTTATGAATAAAAATGTATATACTTACCATATGAAAATACTTGGGGTTAGTGTGGCTTGGCGTTCGGTGACCACCACATACACCGTACATAGAATTTAAATATATGAGGGGAGACCCTCTTTAAACCTATATACTTGCTACCTTTGACCCCTGGTGACCTAATTCACTCTGCCATGCGGGGAGGGTGATTTGCTGTTTTCATATGGTAAGTATATACATTTTTATTCATAAAAATGCATTTTACATTTAAAAATATGAAATTGCAAATTTTAATTAGTAAATTAAATTTTTTTTATTAGTTAATACCTTACCTAACAGACGATAGCTATTGTCCGGCGCCAGCCGGTCCCGCCAAACGCCAGAAAAAAGACGTCCTGAGTTTCACCTCCGGCCGGACCGGCACCCTACAATCCACTCGCCAGGTGGCCTAGTTCCTGCTTTATTCGCCGGAGGGACTTGACATCATAGCATCTTTTTCGTCCTAAATTAGGTTAAATGAAGCTGAAAAGCGGGGAAGGCCGGGTGGGAATCTTCCGTCTGTTAAGTAAGGTATTAACTAATAAAAATTTAATTTACTAATTAAAATTTGCAATTTCATTGCGTTAATACATCTTACCTAACAGACGATAGCTAGAATAACTACCCAGTGGAAGGAGGGCAGCTTCTTCAGGACTAGAAGGAACTCTATAAATAGGCACGTAATCTCTGGCCTGGCTGATAAGAAGCTCAAAACTGCTCCTTAAGGTACCAAGCAGTGCCACTTCCCCCCCCCCCCCCCCCCCCCTCCCCCCTTTTTTTCTGCTTTGAGAGGAGGAAGAGAGAAGAGTTCAGTCCTAGAGATTCCATTTAGCTTGCAAGAGTGGAATAATGGTTCCATACTCAGTGTCTCAAGCAACTCAGTAAAAAACCTTAAGTGTTATGTACACTATTTACAAATTAGGAGTCTAGAAGGTTCATTGGTGGATCTGCTGTGCAGCCACCACTGGACCTAAATGAAAAAGCTCCGAATCTGCCCAAGAAACATCTTTTAGGTATAATTGTGTAAAGGTGTTGTGGGACTTCCAGTGGCATGCAGCTAAGATCTGTTCTAGCGAAATGCCACCTTGAAAAGCCTTAGAAGCCGCGAAGGCTCTAACGTCGTGCGCTTTCACCTGGTGAAGGGTTAGCGCTTCCTGATCTGATATTTCATAGCAAAGGATAACCGTCTGCTTAATCCATGAGGAGATGGTAGCAGGAGAAATATCCTTCGTGAAACCCTTTTTGAAGGAGACAAACACGAGCTCTTTGCCTTGTCTGAGATCCTGAGTTTTGTCCAGATAGTAGCGCAAAGCTCTAACTGGACAGAGAGACCTGTCCTCCTTCAGGGACTTGTCCAGAGTAGGAGCCAGGGCTGGAATAGCCACTGGAGCCACGCACTCTGGGCCCTCTTTTGCCAAGTGGTTCTTAGCCAAGAAGCTTGGAGACGGGTAAAGGGACACCTTTGACCAGTCAGCTTGGTATCTAATATTTTTGTTTAACCAAGCATGTATTTCACTCCTACGCTTTCCAGAACCTAGAGCGCGTAGAAAAACTGTTTTAAAGGTCAGATGTTTTAATGAGGCCTTTCTGAGAGGCTCAAATGGTGGTTTGGTGAGTTCGTGCAAAACCAGGGAGAGATTCCACGAAGGAACTCCCCGCCTACCCTTCGGTCTATCTCTGTGAAAACTGTCCAAAAGGCGAGTTAAGTTTTCATCTTTGCTGACATTCAAGGACGAATTTCCTAATTTGTCCGCAATGGCTGATCTGTAACCATCAATGGTACTGGGTTGGAGATTCTTCTCCTGGAATAAATGTAGGAGAAAATCTGCTATCTGTTTGACAGATGGAGACCTGAAGTCCACCTGACTTGGTTCACACCATCTGACAAAAACAGACCACTTTGCCTCATAGACTGTTCTGGTTGAACTTCTTTGAGGAGCCTAAATTCGAGACGCCACTGGGCTAGAGAACCCCTGCTCCTTGATAGCCTCGGCTCTAGGAGCCAGGCGTGTAGGTTTAGATTGGTCAGATTCCTGTGACGTGCCTTGTGGAATGGCTGTGTCACTAGGTCGGGATGGATGGGTAGGCAGAGAGGAATCTGAGACGACAGTTCCATCAGGTCCCAGACGGGGACTATTAGGATCACTCTCTTGTAAAGATGGTCCGACAGCTTGCCGACCACCTTTCCCAGTAACGATACTGGGGGAAAAACATACATGTCCAGGCTTTCCCAAGAGACTGATAGGGCGTCCACTGCCCATGCACTGGGGTCCGGAACTGGAGACACGCACTGGGCTAGCTTGCAATTGTATTGTGTTGCAAACATGTCCACTTGGGGACGGTGCCAGGTCTGAACCAGGAGGTCGAAGACCTCCTGGTGAAGTGACCATTCCGTCTGAATGACTTGGCCTTGACGAGACAGCTTGTCTGCAATCACATTCAGACGACCAGGGATGTGTCTGGCCTTTAGCACTACCTGTCTCAGATTGCACCAACACAGGAGTCGCCATAGAAGGGCACAAAGTGAGCCTGACCTCATACCGCCCTCCTTGTTGATGTATGCCACAACTGTGGTGTTGTCTGTGGCAACTAGAACTACTTTGCCTTGTACCAAGTGCTGGAACCTCTTCAAGGCCAGTAAGACCGCTTTTAGTTCCAGGAAGTTTATGTGAAGATGGCTTTCTGGAACTGACCAAACGCCTCTTGCTGTGAAGTCTCCTAAGTGAGCACCCCAGCCTTCTTTTGAGGTGTCTGTAAAGATTTGCACGGCATGACTCAAAGGATGCAAAGGCTGCCCTGTCAAGACATTTGTCTCCTTGGTCCACCATAGAAGGTGTGGGTGAAGGGACCTTGGAACCGGAATCTCCTTTTCCAGGGATTCTGGAACTCTCCAATGTCGTTTTAGGTGCCACTGGATGGGTCTCATGTGGAGTCTCCCCAGGGGAACCTGTTTTTCCGTCGCTGTAAGCAGGCCTATCAGGGACATAAATTTCCTGACTCGGCAACTTGGTTTGGATAGAATGGATTCCAACTTTTGGAGGATCGACTCCCACCGGTTCTGAGTCGGTAAGACCAGTCCTTGGGAGAGATCGTACTTGTAACCCACGAACTCGAAAGTCTGTTTGGGTTCTAGTTCTGACTTTTGTAGGTTCACTATCCAACCCAACTCCTGGCAAAGGGCGAGGAGGGATTGAGTGCCCTGGTGGCAGGATTCTTTGGTAGGGGCTCGAATCAACCAGTCGTCTAGGTACTGGTGGATCCTTATACCCCGGGATTGAGCCATTAACTTGACCTCTTCGACCACACAAGTGAACTCCATCGGAGCTGTGGAGAGGCCAAAGGGAAGGGCCCGGAACTGATAGGACTGATTTTGGAAATGGAACCTGAGATATTTCCGGGACTTCACATGAACTGGAATGTGGAAATAGGCGTCGCTGAAATCCAGCGATTTCACCCATTCCCCTTGTTGCAAGGAAATCCGAATTGTTTCTGGGGTTTCCATCTTGAATGTTTTTACGCTCAAAAATTTGTTTATAGCACTGAGGTCCAAGATTGGCCGCCATTTCTGGTTTGGTTTTGGAACTATGAACAGTCGGTTGAAGAAGGCTAGAGATGTTCGAACCCTCACCATCTCTACTGCCTCCTTTTGTAGTAAGGCCTGCAAAGCCTCTTTCAGGTAGAGGTTCCTGAGGGGGTTTGCATAGCCACTGACTATCAACGGATCTCTTACTAGAGTTGGCCTGACCTTGAATGGGAGAATGTAGCCATCCTTCAAAATGGACACTACTCTCGGATTTGCACCCAGGAGGGACCACTTTTGCCAAAATTTTTGGAGACGTCCCCCTATCAGATGAGCATTGACAACATTGTGGGCATTTGGAACAACAGGGGCAAAAACGCAATGATCTACAGAAAAAGCATCTTTGACAAATTTTATTTCTTGTTTCACTTTTAATGAGGGACTTCCGTCTTCCTTTTGTGACTGCCCTCTCACACTTAAGACAAAAGGTACAGGACTGGCAACGGGACATAACACAGCTTGTTGAACAGACACAGAAAAGTTTTGTCTTTCTACATTTAAAACACTCTTTTGCTTGGCCGGGCTACTGCCACCGGACTGAGAATACAATAATTGTCATTTATACTGCCCTTGATCCTTAGGAGGATCCGGGCTGACCTCCTCTGCCTCTGCCTCTTGCTCTACCACGACCCCCAAAGGACTTCCAAGCCGGCATGTCTTTACCAGTGGGATTTCCGGTATAAGCGGTATCCTGACCTGGTTTCCAGTTAGTAGAGTAAGGCTGATATCTGGCTTGTTGTCGCTTTTGATTTCCGACGAACCCACCATGGCCCGGACCAGGCTGGTGAGTACGCTTAACAGTCTCGAACTGAGCAATTTCATCTTCTGCTTTTCGGATTACAGCATCCGGGAACAGAGCATGGGTGTTCAAAGAAAAATTCCGCAGAGCGGAAAAAGTGTCCGGTTTAATACCTAACTTCAAATGATCCAGATAAGAATCGTGATGCATCTGGCCAAAGGTAAAGTCGGAAAGATGCTGAAGGGATTTTCCGACCGCAAAACTCACATTCTGGTTCACTCTGTAAAATCTTCAACTGATCCTGGACACTGTCCTGTATTTTAGTAATACAACTGTACAAAGGTAAAGTCGGAAAGATGCTGAAGGGATTTTCCGACCGCAAAACTCACATTCTGGTTCACTCTGTAAAATCTTCAACTGATCCTGGACACTGTCCTGTATTTTAGTAATACAACGGTTGACCCCTGCAGACTGGTTGCATATATAACTAGTCTCCTTGGCAGCCTTTTCCCACTTTCTGAGCGTGTCCTGAGCAATGGGCCGGGAAGAAGGTTGAGACGTAGTAGCAGAGGGTTTTCAATGCGGGCAAAGGCACTATTAAGTTTCGCCGCATCATTCGGCCAAGTTGTCACATATTTTCCAGGTCTGGAGATGTCTTTGGGTTCTGCAGGATGTATCCCATACCACCTAGACTGTGATTTAGGGGGACGGAGATAGTGGTCCATATGTAAACCTCCGGGTTCTGCAGATTTTGAAGGGTAGCCTTCAATAAGTACCAGATTCAAATTCTCCAGTTTTTTACATAACCAATCCTCCGGGGGGAGGTTGACGGACACCTTTCCTACTGGCTGTGATCTATGTCCTACCCACGGATTATCAGCCCTGGAAGAAGGAGAATACTCTAAATCCGGGATATGTGACCATCCCATAAAGGCACGTACGCCCCTCACTGTCTCCCTGTAGTTTTGATCCTCGCTCATAGCACGGTCACTTTCAACATTGTCTTGATCTGGCTGTTCCTCCACTTCCGACAATTCGCCCTCTTCAAAATGAGTTGGTGGAGATACGTTCCGGGTAGACACCGACAGAGGTTCAACACTTTGGTCATAAGACACCAGGCCGGAAGAAGCAGGTCCAGCAAAAACCGGCTCCGGGTCAGGGTCCTGGTACAACTGTTCCAGAGGAGATACCATATCCACATTAGAAGAACTCTGAGTTCTATCCGGACCAGAAGCCGGGGCGGCTTGGCCGGAAGGAACTGAAGTCAATAGGAAAGGGGCTTGAGAAATAGATCCGGCAGGTGCTTTGTGAGTAACCGGTGCCTTCACCGGGGAGAAAGATGGCTGAGAAGCTGGACGGTGTCCCAGTGTTAAGAGAGCTTCGAGACGAGCCATGCGAACTGACCACTTTTCATCCAGTTCTTGGAGGTCCTTACGGAAGGATGGCTGTGGTAAAGAAAGGTCAGAAGAAGGTTCATGAGTAGAAACAGAAGGCTCCATGTCCTGCGGATCTACTTGGGCTACAACCGTAACAGAAGCTGGGTCAATTAAAGTTTCCTTACTTTTTGCTTTTTCCTTTCGCAGTTTATATGTTGGTGTAGCCAACTGAATCACCTGCTCCGGAGTTAACAAATCGCAGTATTCACAGGGTAACTTAGCCACACACGGATCCTCGCCCATGCCTTTGTCCCTGCAACGGGCACAACGAGAGTGGGTGTCAAAGGAGGCCATTATATGGCCGCACGCCCCTTTCCTTTGTCCTGGAGATGCCATGATGAAGCAAAATTCAAATGACAAAAGTTCAAGCACACACAAAAAGAATTGTTCGAATTATCCACAAAATACAAAGTTTCCAGAGAAAACACAACTTCAAAACTCGCGCCAAACGAAAAAGATGCTATGATGTCACGTCCCTCTGGCGAATAAAGCAGGAACTAGGCCACCTGGCGAGTGGATTGTACGGTGCCGGTCCGGCCGGAGGTGAAACTCAGGTCTTTTTTTCTCTAGCGTTTGGCGGGACCGGCTGGCGCCGGACAATAGCCATCGTCTGTTAGGTAAGATGTATTAACACAATGAAATTTTATTTCATAAAAATGTAAATATACTCTACCATATGAAAACACTTGGGTTGAATGCCCACATGGAAGGATGGAGGGAAAAAGACAGACTGAGGAAAACCACCCTAAGGTTAAATTGCTACAAAAGGATACTTCCTAGTGCAATGCAATTAAACCCAAAACCTCTGTGCTGAAGCAATAACTCGAGTGAGTTAAGTGAGTAGCATTAACCACTGCACTAACTTCAACACTGCTGTCTACACCCTATTAGGTCAGCTCAAAGGAGAAGGCATAAGTATGCCCTGTGCTCAGAATGGGAACATGCCCAGAGGCACTAAGAAGCACGGTTCTGAAAATAGAGATGAAGAATAGAATTCCCTAAAAGGGAAATGCCACCCCCCTTTTTCTGAAACTAAAAGTTTCAGATGGACTTAAATTGAGGAATTTAAGTAGAAGAGAGAGAAATGGCTGAGTGGAAAAGGATGTCCACTCCACTTAAGAAATCATAGAGATTCTTAAGAACAACATCTCTGAAGGAAAATAAGTGAAGTGCAAGGATTCCAAGAGGAGCTACATTCCTAAAGTAGAAGGATGTAAAAGTGGAATGGCTCTTTCACGTGCAGGATCTCATGTTGACTAGGAGTGGGATTCCACCCCTAAAGGACCAGGAAGCAGCCTGTGCCCTGCCATGATGAGCCCTGACACCATGAAGAGATGCATTCTCTGTGGAACAGAGATTGAGGGAATAAAGGATAAAATGCTATCCAAAAAGATATTGTCTGAGCAGCAATATCACCCTCTTGGACTTCAGAAGAAAGACCAAGAAGAAATACTTCTTCTTTAAGAAAGTCAGAATAGCTAGATAGAAAGTATCTTATGCCCCCGTTACACCGAGCGATTGGCCGCCGACTCAGTCTGCAACCCTTATTCCTGTAGAATTTTGTACATTCTTGACAAAAATGGGTGGAGTAACCAGTCTTGTGGTCGTCTTGGGCACACCTCAAGATTAATCCCAGGCTGCCTGCAGTAGCCTCAGATTGTCCCCGACTATCTCACGACCAGTCCCAGACTGGGCCAAGATTAAGCCTGTAACCATCCACGACTGCCCAAGATTTGTAGCAGGCAACCTCAGGCAACCCCAGGCTGCCTGCGACCAGACCCAAGAATAATCGGCGATTGTCCCAAGATAGGTGTAACACTCCCGCAGAACGTCTGAGGCCGTCTGTGACCGTCTGAGGAAGCCTGGGACTAGTCGCAGGATGATCCCAGGGATACCCAGGCAGCAATGGTGATTTTTGTGTTTTGACATTTTAACCCAATTGTAACCTTATTTTTTAATATGACAGCCGCACCTGAACACTTGTACATAGTTTGGGTTACAAACTAGATAACACCAAGTCATTTGTAACATGAAAGTTGGGGCTTTTTCTGTTTCTCATCGGAATAATAGATCTGGTAACTACTGCATCAAATCAGGGTTCAAACCCAGCAGGAAGCATCACCAGCATCACCACCTCAACCACTGGTACCATTCACCAGATGAAAATTAAATTATTAGTGTTATTGCTTCAAAAAAAAACAATGAATGCATATCTGCTTGAACTGTATGCAAGAATATCTGTGAAATCTGAAGCCAACACAAAATATTTGGATTTTATTTTCAGTTGAAATAGTGGCCAATATTTCAATTTCAAGCTTTTGGATGGAAATGAAGTGACTTTAGTTCATTTAAAGGAAAATGTGACTGATTTTATATGGCTAATGCAACATAACCCACAAAACCTGAGAATTCTAGGTCATTTTAAAATGACCAAAGTTTTGTTTCTGCAACACTTTTAATTGTGAAGAATTTTGGGAAATTTAAAACAGCCGAAATCTTCAGCCAAATATCCATTTAAATTTTACATAAATGTGGAGACCTCCATGGGCCCCTTTTTCATATTATTTCTTTTTAATGTTAAAGCTTTAAAGATTTCTTTCTCTTTAAAACTTTAACTTTTTATTTATCTAGGGGCAATTAAACTAGCATTTCTATGGCCATATTGGATAGGGGAAATTATTTAAAGTTATGTATGTGGCCTTTGTTGAAAATATGTACTGTTATTTCTGTGTTTTGAGGGGTCAGTGTGAGTGTTGGACTTTGGGGGTTTTTTTTTGTTTTTTTTTTTGTAAGTATTTGTACTGAGCTTTGCATGTGTTTGGGGAGGGATGAGTATAGCAACACAGCTTAATAAAAGTTCTTGGAAGATTTGGGGGCCCTTAAAAGGGCCGAAAGCAGGCTGGGATATGGCTGGCTACTGAGGCGGCTGTTGCTGTTGCAGAGGTTGCTGGGAAGTTGAAGGTGTTGCTGGTGATGCAATGAAGACTTGTGGGGTGTTGACATCTGTAACTCCTGTGATGTCCGATAAACTTAAAAATCCAGACAGGTTGTGACGACTGCTCTCGTCCTGTCCAAATCCCACTTGTGATGGTGTGTAATACAGCAAGTTGCTGCTGGAAGCTGCAGCTTGTCTCGTGGGTCCCTGTGGTGGTAAAATCCCCATTGCCTGTGTATCTGAAGTTACGGTAGCTGTTCTTCTTGGCAGTGGTGCTGCTTGCCTTGGAGTCGGTGGTAGAGCTAGGGCTGGAGCTTTACTTGGAGTTGCAGGTTTCAAATTGCTGGCAGTGATGTTCTGCAGTGCGTTGAAGACCTGCCCCTTCAAAGTGTGGTACTGCTCTTCGCTCAACTTGCTCGCTTCAGATGCCACAAAGTAAAAAAATAGCATCAGAGATGCCCGTACCCCACAGCCTTGGGAAATATTTTCAACACCATGAGATATAGAAGTACTGTAACAGTACAAACTTCAGGATACTTTCAGAGCACTGTCAGTTATATAAAGGTCCAAACAATGTTTAAATGGAGAAATATTGTTTAAAAGAAAGATAATGCGTATAAAGATGAAGTATTAAAACAAGATAATTCAATGACAAGATGACAGCATTAATCAGTAAACAAAAATTCAACACTCTTTATATACATCTGCATTTCCGAATTATGGTTTAGATGGTTTGAATATTACCATGCATACAGAAGTGGTAATACATTTAATGAATGCTTATGTGTGGTGTTGGAGTAAAATCTGCGGCTCACTTGATGAAATTCTATCTCTTACAATGGGAAGTTATGAAAGTAAAATTCTTAATAAATTCTAATATGACTTTTGCTTAATCTGCATCAAAAGACAGACCCAAAGGTGCAACAACATTTTATAGGTCAAGGTCACTACAGCAAGGTCAAAGGTCAAATCAAGGTCAGACCATGACGTTGCACACCTACACCCCCTAAGCAATATCCCTACCAAGTATCAACTTCCTACACCTTACGGTTTCTGAGATATAGCCTGGACAACATTTTATAGGTCAAGGTCACTACGGCAAGGTCAAAGGTCAAATCAAGGTCACACCATGACGTTGCACACCTACACCCCCTAAGCAATATCCCTACCAAGTATCAACTTCCTACACCTTACGGTTTCTGAGATATAGCCTGGACAACATTTTATAGGTCAAGGTCACTACGGCAAGGTCAAAGGTCAAATCAAGGTCACACCATGACGTTGCACACCTACACCCCCTAACCAATGTCCCTACCAAATATCAACTTCCTAAGCCTGACCGTTTCCGAGATATAGCCCGGACAACATTTTACAGGTCAAGGTCACTACGGCAAGGTCAAAGGTCAAATCAAGGTCAGACTATGACGTTGCACAACTACACCCCCTAACCAATGTCCCTATTAAGTATCAACTTCCTACACCTTACAGTTTCCGAGATATAGCCCGGACAAGATTTTCAAACTCAAGGTCACTGCGGCAAGGTCAAAGGTCAAATCAAGGTCAGACCATGACGTTGCACAGCTACACCCCCTAACCAATATCCCTACCAAGTATCAACTTCCTACACCTTACAATTTCCGAGATATAGCCCGGACAAGATTTTCAAACTCAAGGTCACTGCGGCAAGGTCAAAGGTCAAATCAAGGTCAGACCATGACATTGCACAGCTACACCCCTAACCAATGTCCCTACCAAGTATCAACTTCCTACACCTTACGGTTTCTGAGATACAGCCCGGACAAATTATTTCCCGCCGCCCGCCCGACCATCCGGACACCATGGGTGAAAACAATACCCCAACAGCCATTAAGGGCTGTGGGGTAAAAAAGTGTTCTTTCATCCGCTGGCTTCTCAACAAACTTGGACACCATAGTCTTCATGGTATCAAAATGTTCCAATAACTTGTGGTCTGTAGATAACGGCCCCAAGTTAACAGGTGATCTGCCACTTGCGTCTAGTGATTCAACGTCCGTACTGGAGCAAGTACTGTCGTTGTGCACCCTGGAACTACTGGCTTCTAGCCCTGCTGTTATGTTTTCCCCTTTCCTGCGGATGTGGCCACGCATAAAGGACATGCGGTCATAAACCCACTTCTGTCTTGGTGTGAAATTGGCTGGAGTCTGACCAGACTTGTTCCTCGACACCTTGCCAAAAGTTGTCCTCTTGGATGTGTACCACCGTTTCACATCATTCGCATCTAGCTTCAGTTCTGTTGCAATCTCTACCCATAGAGCTTCCTTGTGATATTTGTCTGCATATCTCTCGTGCTCCTTGTTGTAAATATCTGGGTGGTTCTGCAAAAATTCAATGATGGCATCCTCCTCCTTATCTGTGAAGGCTGTCACTAGCCTACATCTCTTCGAAATAACAGGTAGTGGTGCATTCTGTGGGACTTGCTCCTCCTCTTCATCATCAACGGCTGCCTCAGTAGTAGGCAGTATCTCATCACTAGGTGGAGCTTGGAGTGGTGTAGGCTGTGCAACAGTACCAGTGGGTTCCTCCCCTGTAGCCTCTTCTCTCCTCTCCTCCTGTTGCTTGCTCTTCCTTTTCCTCTTATACATCTCGTAAAATAAAAAAAATGTAAAATGTGTCTATCTGTGAAACTTGCCCTAAGCTCAACTTATATATCAAAATAAAAACTGAAATCCCCTAAGTAAAATCCCTGTGACACAATCAACGTTCTCAGTAGCCAGCCAGTACCAGTTAAAGTGAAAGCAAGCTGGGGGTCTCCTTATATAGTCGCCGACCACGAGAAAAACTAGTGGGCATCCAACATGCGCAGACAAACCCGCCACACATTCTGTCACGCAATCTTGCCTTTGATCTCAGGCCGCCCCAGACAATCCCTGACGTTCCCAGGCTGTCTTCTCTTTGTCTGCGTTGGCCTGGGACAGTCGGCGACTGTCTTGATGTTTGCACGCACAGGAATCTTGTGTGAGCGTGAGAATTGTCGGCGACTGTTAGCCGGCTTTCCCAGGCGTCCTCAGACAATCTTTGATGTTCGCCGACAGTCTGCGAATAAGGGTCACGGATAAGAAAGCGTGGGAAAAATATACATGAGTTAGTCGGCCACTAGTCGCAGACTGCCTGGGACAGTATTTCCTTGGTCGGAGACTGGCAGTTCAAGAATGCATAAGACTGTCGCAGACTGACCAAAAGTCTGTCTGAGGCCATCTGGCACAGCCTGAGGCAGTCGCAGATTCAACAAGATTAAGGTTCAAGATTAAGGCAGTCGTCACCAGTCGCGAATAATATCAAACATCTTTTATATTGCTCACGACAGGTAACACTACAAGAGACGGTCTGCGACTTACCCAAGATTCACTCACGACTTGCAAATTTCCTTAATCGTGGGCCTTAATCGCTCGGTGGAACGGGGGCATAAGGAATCTGACTGTAAAAAATGAGAGGTCTTCTAAGTCATCCTGACCAAGGACAAAAAGTCAAAGCAGGAAGAACCTTCTGAAGAAAACTGGCTTTAGCCAGGAAAGTAAGATCATCTGACTTAAGGATGACTTAGGCCATCCCCAGAGAGTGAGAGAAAACCTTTAAATAAAGGAATCAAAATCACTCCCTCTCCTTCCCAAAGAAAGGGAGCAAGAAAGACTGTCTAATATGTGAAAAACTTGGCTCAGCAAGTAAACAGGGTTCAAGAGGAGCCTTGGTAAGAGCCTGCAGAACCAAGGTTTAAGTACCAAAAGGTAGGTGACGACTACCCTTACTGTGGACTTAAAGAAGCTCTAAAAGAGACTTCCAAGCTCCCTATAAGAACCCAACTCCAAGTAGTACCTGGAGAGAGCTGACCTGTATCCCTATTGTCTGAAAGATAATTCCTTAAAAGGAACAAACAGCAATAAATGGGACAGTTGAAGCATGGAAGAGTGGCCATGTTTCTCACAAGTTTTTGAAGTAGTTCCACATTGCTTCATAGACAGTTATGGAGGATAAAAATCCTCCAAGACCCCTCCTGTGAAAATTCTTCTTAAAGGAGACTTCAGCCAGAAAGCTTGAAGAAAGAAACTCCATAAAAATTAATAACAAAACTCTAGATGAGATTGTTATAGAAGAATAAGAGGAAGAGCCAATGGCTTTCTTAAAGGAGATCTTGAGGCCAAAAACTTGGCACTTGCCAAGGAAGGCTACAAGAAGATTGGTACAGCTCTGAAAGTTGATTAACTTCCTGGCCATAGAGGACAAAGAGCTGAAGGAGGGAAGGAGTAAAACAAGTACTCTGGACCAAAGCACTCCAGGGCATCTGTTGCCAGAGCCTAAGGATCTAGCACAGGAGGCACATGCAAGAGCAGCTTGTGATTGAATCACATGACAAAAAAGATCTAAATAAGATGAGAAGTCTGAGACTACCATCTGAAGATCCAAGAATTGAGGGGCCACCTTATATGAAAGGTGAGAAAAGACCTCCAGAGATGGTCTGTCAAGGATTCATGCCCCTGGAACATGAGAAGGTGGAAGAACACACTTGTTCTTGTAAAAATAATGGCAAAAGATGCCAAAATACACATGTCCCAAGAGTGGAAACTGTCTTGATATAAAGAAAGCCCAGACAACAGTGTTACCTGGACTATCTGAAGAATCCCTTAAAGAAAGGACAGATGAGGAACAAATGTCTTGAGAACAAGACATCTGAGTTGTTTGAGGCTGAAAGGATGATCCTTTGATGAAAGGATAATACAGGGACAAATGTCTGAGCAAAAAAGCCAGCTATGAGCTCTAGAACTGATGAACAGACTGGACTGCTACATCAAAAATAGACCTTAGGTGGTCCACAGAGCACAAAGAACTCCCAAACCCTGCAGTGAAACATCCATGAAAGTAGATGTAAAAACTAGGGAATTAAAGGGAGGTATGCAAAGACATAGTTCCCAGGATAGAACCATCTTGAATGAACCTTCATAGAAGGATCAAAGAATGGAAAATCCAGAGCACCTTTGAGAAGGAAAATCAAGTGTCCTGAGATGACACAGAAGAAGCGTCATGTGCAGGGACCTTGAAGAAGCGGCTTCCAAGTGGAAGCCCAGTTGGAGAGGTAAGAAACAGGTTAAGAACCTGACCCAGGAAGGAGACCTGTTAAAGAAACAGATGTAAATACTTCCTGCTAAGAACCACTCGAAGTTGAAAGTGAATTCTAATAGAGTTGATAAATGAGCCTCTGACAACTATTGGCTCTAATGAGCCAATTTGTAGTCCATGTGCACTGAGATGCCCAACCTCAAAACCAACTTTCCTTACTTTCTTGACTAAGGAAGTAAATCCTGAAAGGCTAGTGGCTAGACCAAAAGGCATTGCCACAAAGTGGTACACCCTATGCCCTTGTTCCACCAAAGGATTAAGCGCCGATCCTGTCGGCGACCCTTAATCGTGGACAGTCGGTGAAAAAAAAAAAATGGGCGGGAAAACTGGATCGGTTTCAAAGTCTGGGATTAAGCACAGATCGTCCTCAGGAAGCCTCAGGACGCCTCAGGCGGCCCCAGACAGTCCCTAACTGGTCTGGGACTAAGAACTGACTAAGCCATTTTTCTGGTCGGTTTGAAGCACGATCCTGTCGTAGACAAACCGACTGGGTCCCAGGACGCCTCAGGCCTCCTGGGACTAAGCCCTGACTAACCCATGATTAAGTCCCGACCCCACAAGGTGTCCTGAGGCGTCCCCAGACCGAGATAGCCGATTCTTGTTTTGCAATGGGACTAATAGGCCTGTTCCACCAAAAGATTAAGCCCCGATCCTGTCGGCGACCCTTAATCGTGGGTAGTCTTGGAAAAAATGGAAAAAAAATTGACCAATGGGGTGGAAGACAGAATCGGTATGAAGGTCTGGGATTAACTACAGATCGGCCTCAGGAGGCCCCAGACAGTCCCTAACTGGTCTGGGACTAAGAACAGACTAAGCCATTTTTCTGGTCGGTTTGAACCAGGATCCTGTCGTAGACAAACCGACTGGGTCCCAGGACGCCTCAGGCCTCCTGGGACTAAGAGCCGACTAACCCAGGATTAAGTCCCGACCCCACAAGGTGTCCTGAGGCGTCCCCAGGCGTCCCCAGACCGAGATAGCCGATTTTTGTTTTGCAATGGGACTAAGGGTCGCAGGAGGCCTGGGACTAAGAATAGAGGGTCTGGGACTAAGGGTCGGCGACTAAGGGTCGCAGGCTGCCTGGGACCACATAGGACTGTGTAAATTTGGTCTGAGGAGGCCTGAGGACGCCTGGGACTGGACATTTTGTTTATGGCGGGAAAAAATAATCGGTTGGGGTCGGGAGAAATATCAAACATGTTTGATTTCTCACACGGCCCCAACCGACCACAACCGACCCTTACAGAAGGTCTGGGACTAAGCAAATATTTCAAACCGACCCTCAAAAACCCTTAATCGGGAGCCTTAGTCGTGTGGTGGAACACCCACATTAGGGTCGCAGGAGGCCTGGGATTAAGGCACTAAGGGTCTGGGACTAAGGGTCCCAGGCGGCCTGGGACAACATAGGACTGTGTAAATTTGGTCTGAGGAGGCCTGGGACTGGACATTTTGTTTATGGCGGGAAAAAATAATCGGTTTGAGTCGGGAGAAATATCAAACATGTTTGATATTTCACACGGTCTCAACCGACCACAACCGACCCTTACAGGATGCCTGGGACTAAGCAAATTTTTGAAACCGACCCTCAAAAACCCTTAATCGGGAGCCTTAGTCGTGTGGTGGAACACCCACATTACGCAAAAGCAAAACTATGAGCAAGAGAGAACCAAAGGAGCCAAAGGAGAGAAAGGAGGCAAATTGAGGAAGAGAAGTGGTCCACTGGTCAATTGAGAAAATGATCAACTGATAAGTTGTATCCTGATAGTCTGGAAAACCAGGAAAAGATATAAATCTAATGGTGGTTTCCAGTATATTTTGTCAAGGATAATGCCCTGAAAAAATCAGGAAAGTGGAATCTGTTGACCTCCCACTGGCAAGTGGAGGGATCTGGAAGTAAGAGTGAAAATTTGAGTAAAACAACACTCTTATCTCCTGAAGGACACCATAATAGAGGTTAATAGCCCCTACCTCTGGAAGGCATTCCACTATCAGAATGTTGGAACCTGCAAAGGAACCACATCCGTAAAGCACTAAGTTAGAGAGAAAACTCCCTGGATGGGAGGAAGAAGGTCTTAATTGGTGTGCCTCAAGAGGCTAATGCAGATAGCTTAAAAGAGGCACCTTGGGTAAGGGCCACATGAAAAGCTTCTGCTTATACTGTTATATGTGAGAAGAAATGGTCTCCCAAGAGAGACACCACAAAAAACAGCACAAGACCAAAATAGGACCAATTTACCCTACCAAGTGACTAAGCACAAGTGAGGGAAATGGATGAAGAAATCTCTCAAAACAAAGTGCAAAGATGGCTGAAAAAGGGCCATAGATCAACCACCTAAAATGGAGCTAGAAGACCCATTGAAGAGATGTCCAAAGCATGGTGGATGAAGAAGACCACTGAGAAAGTATTGCCTTGTCAATCAACTTGAATAAGTGATCAACAAAACAGGACTGAAGGAAAAAATCCCACAGTACTAAGGACCCTAGGGTCCATCTCAGATCTCCCCTAATGGCAGAGGAACTCTACCTAGGGAAGAGAAGGTCTTAAGAACCCCACCAGGCTAGATCCCAGGTCCGGAAACCTGAGCAAGTCAACCCAAAAAACCCTCTGAAGAGGATTTGTACCTGGCCAAATTAAGTCTTAGAAGGAAAATTTGGGTAATTACCCAACCTATAAAACTTAGAATGAGAAGATCCCAAAAAGAGTGAGTGACAGAAATTAAGAATCTGGCCTCATGAAGGAACTTCTAAGCCTGGGAAAAGTGGTTGACTTAGAGAAAAATAAGACTGATCAAAAGGAAAGAGCAGTCAAATTATTCCCTAATTCTGTTGGTTTAGTTTAGTTTTATTTGGGGTTTAACGTCGCTTTCAACACTGTACAGGTCATATCACGACGGGTAGTTGGAAGGGCAGAGGAAACCAGTACATAGAGTTCGCTAGGGTTGTGTACTGTAAACTGCCGACCAACGGTAAGCAACTACCAGCTTTCCCACTTGAGCCCGTGCGGGGATCGAACCCCGGCCTCAGAGGTGGGAGGCAAGAGTGTTACCACGCTGCCACCGTGGCCCCCCCTAATTCTGTTGGACAGGAAGCTTGAAAATCTTCTGTGAAGAAGATTAAAGGATGAAGTCCTAAGCACCCATATAGTACAACAGACTGGCACGAAAAGTTGGAATGGGGTTCCTGAAGTCTGCCTCAAGGTTAACTGTAGACAGAGGAATCCCCAACATACCCAAAGGGAGATGTGCCCATTGATCGTCAGATCTAAAAAATGGTGAAAATGCAAAAGAAAGCTGTTGAGTAACAGAAGATTTCCACCAAATCCCAAACAAAAATTTTCTAGATTTAGAAAAAAAAAATGAATGGAGCTGTGTTTAGGAAGTAGCAAAATCAGTTGGATTCAACTGATAAACTCTTCTAAAAGGACCCTGAACATGAATGGTCTTAATAAGGTAATCCCAGCACCAAAAAGCAGCCTGATTAGGCTGAGCCCTAGGCACAAAAGAGGCCAAAGGACTAAAAAATGGACTGAGAAACCAAATGACCAAAATGATAAAATTGGAATGTAGGAAACCAGTAACAGTCAGATGGATCTCCAAAAGGTGGAAGACAAAGTCCTCCCCAGAAGCCGTAAACCCCCATCCTCCAGAATTGAAGGTGGGGAAAGGCTAAAAATGGAGACCCTGGGCTCAAAATTGAACCCCAAAACACTGAAACTAGGATCCGTAATCCAGAAATGTCAAATGAAAGGGCCTGTATAAGTAAAGAACCATGAATGGTAGGTAGTAAATACCGTAATGTTACGCTATAAATTGCAAATTTAATAAGTAAATTAAATTTTTATAAGTTAATACCCTATCCAATGGACAATTGCTAATCCGGTCGGCGCAGACCGGCCCGTCAAACGACAGAAAAAGTTGCCTTATATGAGCGCTTAATGCACCCACAAGCGGTCCGGTCCCAGTGTGTGTTCGCCAGGTGGCGTGTCGTACTTCCTTCCTGTCTAGACAGCGTGACGTCATAGCATCTTTTTCATTGTCTAAACCTATTAGGCCCCTAGTAAGCTTATAGCGGGGTCGGTTGGGAGGGTCTTGTGTGTCCATTGGATAGGGTATTAACTTATAAAAATTTAATTTACTTATTAAATTTGCAATTTTATTGCGTTAATACATCCTATCCAATGGACAATTGCTGAATAACTACCGCTTGGTTGGCGGGTAATTTACTAGGGACTAAGATATGAACCCATGCCCAGAGCTGATAACATTTTCCCTTTAAGCCTGGTTATCTCTTGAGCTCAAAGGTCTGTTATGGTCGATTATCATCATCCGGTTGACCGGGGGTCGGACCGTCAGAAACGACCTTGCCCCCCCCCCCCCCCCCCCCCCCCCCCCCCCCCTCCTCCTTTAAACAGACCTGCTCTGAGTGGAGGAAGAGAGGGATGAGTTCAGTCCCATAGAAACAAGTCTCCCGAGGAAAAAATGTTTTTTTTTTGTTTTTTTTTTATGGAGGCTATATACAAATGAACAACTATTTACATATATACAGATCTCCTCTAAGGTCTGAGCTGTTGGTGGATCTGCTGAGCAGCCACCACAGGGCCCAGGTGGTAGAGCTTTGAGTCAGCCCAAGCCACATCCTTCAAATAGAATTGTGTGAAGGTGTTATGGGATTTCCAGTGGCAGGCTGACAGAATTTGTTCTAAGGAGACTCCTGACTGGAAGGCCTTAGAAGCTGCAAAAGCCCTGACATCATGGGCCTTGACCTGATGTAGAGTGTGGGACTCTTGGTCAGAGAGCTCATAGCAAAGGATCACAGTCTGTTTGATCCATGAGGAGATAGTAGCAGGGGAGATGTCCTTGGCGAAACCTTTCTTAAAGGAGACAAAGACTAACTCCTTATCCTGTCTGAGGTCCGAGGTTTTATCCAGGTAGTAGCGTAACGCTCTGACTGGGCAGAGGGACCTGTCAGATTTAAGGGACCTGTCCAGAGTTGGGGCCAGGGCTGGGATAACCACTGGGGCCACACTCTCTGGACCCTCCTTGGCCAGCTGGTTCTTTGACAAAAAGCTGGGTGAAGGGTAGAGTGACACTTTGGACCAATCAGACTGGTGTCTGATGTTTTTGCTCTGCCATGTGTGAATCTCACTTCTACGTTTGCCAGAACCAAGTGCTAAGAGGAAGACTGTCTTGAAGGTCAAGTGTTTCAAGGAGGCCTCTTTGAGTGGTTCAAAGGGGGGCTTAGTCAGCTGGTGTAGAAACAGTGAGAGGTTCCAGGAGGGGATACCCCGCCGGCCCTTGGGTCTGTCTCTGTGGAAACTATCCAAGAGACGAGTGAGATTTTCATCTTTGCTGATATTCAGGGATGAACTTCCCAGTTTATCAGCAATGGCCGATCTGTAACCATCAATGGTGCTTGGCTGTAACTTCCTGTCTTGAAAAAGGTGCATAAGGAAGTCAGCGACGGACTTTACAGGGGGTGCCCTGAAGTCCACCTTATTAGAGCGACACCACTTTGTAAAAATGGTCCACTTTGCCTCATAGACTGATCTGGTCGATCCTCTTTGAGGAGCCTCAATTCTTGCTGCCACTGCCTCAGAGAAACCCTGCTCCTTGATTGCTGTGGCTCTAGGAGCCACGCATGGAGATTTAAGTTTGTCAGATTCCTGTGTGGAGTCTGATTGAAGGGTTGCGTCAAGAGATTGGGTAGGTTGGGTAGGCACAGTGGGATCTGGCTGGACATATACACTAGGTCCCAAAACCATGGCATGTTGGGCCACCCCGGGGCAATGAGGATAAGTCTCTTGCATGGGGTGTCCTGTAACTTCTCTACCACTTTGCCCAGGATGGCTATTGGTGGAAAGGCATATGCATCCAGATCCTCCCATGGCAGGCTGAGTGCGTCCACAGCTATGGCCAGAGGGTCTGGCATTGGGGACACAAACCGAGGTAGTTTGTTGTTGAAACTGGTGGCAAATAGGTCTATTTGAGGATAATGCCACTTGTGGCATATGGCCTCGAATACTTCCGGAAGGAGGGACCATTCTGTCTGGATGGTCTGGCCTAATCTGGATAGCTTGTCCGCTATTACATTTAACCGGCCTGGTATGTGTCGGGCCTTGAGAGTTACTTGCTTCCTGGTACACCAGGTTAGCATTCTCCAAAGTAGGAGACACAACGGGCCCGACCTCATGCCTCCCTCCTTGTTTATATACGACACCACTGTGGTGTTGTCGGTTGCCACCAAGACTATCTGGTCGGTACAAAGGTCCTGGAACTCTTTTAGAGCTAGAAAGACTGCTTTTAGCTCTAGATAGTTTATGTGCAACTTGCTTTCCGGTAGAGACCAGGTTCCTCTTGCAGTGTGCTCGTTTAAATGAGCGCCCCACCCTTCTTTTGATGCGTCTGTAAAGATCTGAACAGCATGCTTTATGGGGTGTAAGGGCTGGCCGGTGAGAACGTTGTGTTCTTTCAGCCACCACTGTAAGTGAGGATGCAGAGAGATGGGGATAGGTATCACTTTTTCTAGTGACTCCGGTATTCTCCAATTGTTTTTGAGATGCCACTGTATGGGTCTCATATGTAGCCGGCCTAGGTGAACTTGTTTCTCTGTGGCTGTTAGTAAACCTATCAAGGACATGAACTTCCGGACCGGACAGGCCGGTAGGGACAATATCTCTAGAATCTTGTCCTGTAGGCTTTGCCACCGGTCCGGTGTTGGCCGGACCCGGCCAGCTTTGAGCTCGAATTGGTAACCGACGAAATCGAAGATTTGCTTGGGTTCCAGTTCTGATTTCTCCAAGTTCACCAGCCAACCGAGCTTTCTGCACATTTTTACTAGGTCCTGGGTATGCTAGAGACAAACCTGGTGGGATGTGGCTCTTACCAACCAGTCGTCTAGGTACTGGTGGATCCTTATACCCTCGTGAGTGGCCATCAGGTTCACCTCCTTTGCTATAACAGTGAATTCCAAGGGAGCTGTGGACAGACCGAACGGCAGTGCTTTGAATTGGTAGGTCTGACCTTGGACATGGAATCTCAGGTATTTCCTGGAATGTTCCTGTATAGGGATATGGAAGTAAGCATCTTTGAAATCTATCGAAGTAACCCATTCCCCTGTTTGGAGAGAGGTTCTGATGGTTTCCGGTGTCTCCATTTTGAATTTCTCCACCTTGAGGAAAAGATTGAGTTTGCTTAAGTCCAGTATGGGTCTCCATTTGTTGTTTGGTTTTGGAACTAAGAATAGCCGGTTGAAGAAACCCAGGGATTTTTGGTTTTGTACCAGTTCTATAGCATTTTTGTCGGTAAGCTGATGCAATGCCTCTAACAGGTAGCTGTTCCTGTGAGGATTTACATAACAGCTCACGACGGTGGGAAATCTTGCTAGTTTTGGTCGGATTCGGAATGGTAGGGTGTAACCCTCTCTTAGGATTTGAACCACTCCTGGGCTGGCACCCAGAGCTTGCCAAACTTGCCAAAAGTTTTGAAGTCTTGCCCCTACAGGTGGATTTAGCACAACATTCATGGCATTTGGTACACTTTTCACACAAGACAATTGAGTGACACATGAAACACTTTGTACATATTTTAATTTGCAATCTGCTTGATAGTAACATTCTGTCCACCCGGGACTTAGGCCTTTCCTTTGTGGCAGCCCGGGTGCAGAAACTACAGATTTTACAACAAGAGGCTTTACAAAATGAGAGTCTATTGTCTGTGTCTGAGAAATTAGAGTCTTTCTGTGTAATTCTTCCCTGTTTCCGGTCAATCTGCTTTGAAACAAGGGATTTATACTGTAACTGTCATTTATAAGCAGATTGACCCTTGGCCTGACGCGAGGAAAACTTTGAGGCCTGGATACGGGCCTTCTTCTTGTACGACCGGCCCAAAGTCTTCCATGCTGGTTTACTTGACTTGGTTTCATATTCCTGCTTGTCCGGTCTCTTATAAGGGTGATATCTTGTGTCCCTACGACCAGCGGATCCTGAGTGAGAGCGTCCTTTATCCTCAAACTTGCAAATGTCCTCTTCCGCCTTCTTCAGTATACTGTCCGGAAATAAAGTGGGTAAGTCCATTGGAGCCTGGCGTAAAGAGGCTAGAGTGTCCTGCTTAATTCCCAGTTTCATGTGAGCCAGATAGGAATCTCGCCGGGTCAGGGTGAGATTGTACATGCTGACAAAGGCGAAGTCAGACAAGTGCTCCATAGTCTTGGCTAGACATTGTGTGATAGAGGATCCGAAGGTGATCAAATACTGAAGTTCGGCTGTTGCTCCACCGACCCTATCTGCCGACTTTCCCTTGCTCTGCTCTGTCTGTAGTATCTTTAACTGAGAGGTCATATTTTGCTGGACCTTATTTAAACATCTGTTCAGTCCGGCCGCCTGATTACAGACATAGGTAGCTTCTCTTGCACTTTTCTCCCATTTTCTTAGCGTGTCCTGAGAGATAGGACGCGAGAAAGGAGCTGGAGAGGTGAGACCGGAAGATTTCGCCACCCTGCTGTACATGCTATTCAACTTGGCCGACTCCAAGTGCCAAAAAGAGACTGATTCGGCTGGTTTATCCTGGCTGGGATGTAGGCCGTACCACTTCCCCTGTGATTTGGCTGGCTTGATAAAATGATCCCTCTGAAGACCTCCCGCTTCAGAGCCCCTGGATGGGTAACCACGTGTTAAAGTCAAATTCAACCTGTCCATCTTGCGGCAAAGCCAGTCATCCGTGGGGAGCTTCACACTGACCTTACCGGCCGGTTGCTGTTTGGGGGCTGCAAACGGGTTATCTTCTGAGCTTGACAAAGCAGAATCAATGTCTGGTATGTGCCCCCCCAGCCCATATAAGATCTAATGCCACGCATAGTCTCTCTATAGTTTTGCTCTTCGGATAAAGTCTGGTCTGCATCAGTGAGAGACAAGTCCTGTTCAATATCCGAGATTTCCCCTTCCTCAGAGTTGGCCAGTACCGGCGGCAAAGATTCGGAATCAGAATCAAAGTCCATCTCCGAATCAGAAGGTCGGTGAGTAAAACCTAAGCCAGACGTAGATGCTGCTGGTTTGTTAGTTGGGTCGGTTGGAGTCTGTTCTGTACTAGCCGGCCGGTCAGTAGAAGCAGGTGGAACAGAAGCCTGTTGAACTGAGGTCGGTCGGTCGGTGGCCTTGACCGGTGCGAAGAAAGGTTCTGTATTGTCCACTGCCCTAGCAGGTGGGGGTTTAACTGGAGTAATCTTCACCGGCTGGAATGAAGGTTCCGGCTGACTGAGAGTCTTGGAGAGGAACATAGCTTCTAAGCGGCTAAATCTCTCCGACCACTTAAGGTCCATGGCTTCAAGTTTGCTGTCAGTTGTAGCCTTCGAAGCTTTTGCTGGTGAAGAGTGATGTTTCTTGGTAGACTTTTCTTTTTCTGATTTCTTAGAAGAGGGTACAGGGGTCTTGGTGACAGTTCCAGAGTTCTTATCCATCTTCTTGGCTTTCCCACCCCCAGGGGTGGTACTCACCTCTTCTGAACTCTTATCCCCCGCGTCTGTGGCTAAGCCAATAACAGAGACCAAAGAGGGGTCCACTAAGGTGCTACTTGCCTCTTCTGTTTTCGAGTTTAAATCCCTCTTCTCTTTATTCTTTTGATACACTGGATTGGCCAGTTGTAGTTTCTGATCTTCCATGAGTGAATTACAATGAGAACATGGCTTGTCCTTGACACAGGGATCTTCACCCTTTTTCTGGTTGCGGCAGCGAGCACAAACAGAATGTGGATCAAAAGCTGCCATAATATGTCCGCACTGCCCTCTAGATTGTCCTGGGGAGGCCATGATACTCACGAAACAAGGTAATAATAAAATAAAGTTCTTAAAATGCAGAGTGCCACCAAAAGATAAAACTTTAAACCATTCTTCTAAAATCCTTGAACACACACACGAGCCAAACGAAAAAGATGCTATGACATCACGCTGTCTAGACAGGAAGGAAGTACGACACGCCACCTGGCGAACACACACTGGGACGGCTTGTGGGTGCATTAAGCGCTCATATAAGGCGACTTTTTCTGTCGTTTGGCGGGCCGGACTGCGCCGACCGGATTAGCAATTGTCCATTGGATAGGATGTATTAACGCAATAAAAATATGCGTTAACAATGAAATATATTACACATTATGCTCTGACATGATAATATTAAAAGAATTATGTAGAAGGAATGCATAAACAAACCTGGAAATGCTGTAATCACCATGAAAATGAATATTTTCTGACAACCGATCGGTTGACCTCCATTTTGGATGTGACATCATCGTCACGTGACCTGGTGAATGATTAGTAAAAAGCTCAATAAATAGGGTCAAATTACGCGGTGAAACGAATTTCGTCAAAAGAATGAAGGAAACCAATAATGGTGAATTATAATGCCTGTAGAAGTGCATCAATGAATTAATTCACCGCGGAAATGAATATTTCCAAAGGAAATCCAACATTCTGACACCACGTGACCAGATGAGCGATAATACCAAATCAGTAACTACGTGAAAAACAATGCACAGTCAAGGTGACAATACGGTCAAAATACGTGGGAAAAAACAAAGAATTTCGTTGAAAGAATGAAAGAAAACCGTAAATTAAAATTGTAATGCCTGTAGAAGTGCATAAAACGAAATAATTTACTGAGGAAATGAATATATCCAAAGGAAATCCGACATTCTAACCCACATTACCAGATGAGCGATAATTCGAGTTTTGGAAAAACACGTAAAATATATGCCCAAAGTGCACAATAAATTCACCAGAAATCGAAGTAAAAGGTGAATAAAATGGAGGAAGAGTGAATAAAACAGCAAAGAACTACTTACTGAGCATAAAAACGTGTAAATGCAGGTCTTTTTGAGAGGTAGCAAAACGCCTGTTGGTAGTTTAACCGCCACAAAAAGAATGAACTATTTCTGTATTACTGCGCATGGCACAGTGAATTAGGTCACCAGGGGTCAAAGGTAGCAAGTATATAGGTTTAAAGAGGGTCTCCCCTCATATATTTAAATTCTATGTACGGTGTATGTGGCGGTCACCGAACGCCAAGCCACACTAACCCCAAGTGTTTCATATGGTAGAGCATATTTACATTTTTATGAAATAAAATGACAGCATTTATCAGTAAACCAAAAATGGCCGAATTATGGTTTGGATGTTTTGAATATTACCCATGCATACAGAAGTGGCAATACATTCAATGAATGCTTATGTGTGGTGTTGGAGAAAAGCCTGTGGCTCACTTGATGAAATTCCATCTGTTACAATGGGAACTTGCAAAAGGAAATTCTTAATGAATTCTAATATGACTTTAACAGTGCTTAATCTGCATCAACAGACAGACCCAAAGGTGCAACAAGATTTTAAAGGTCAATACAGCAAGATCAAAGGTCAATCAGTGTTACACCATGACGTGGCTCACCTAAAACCCTCAACCAATGTCCCTACCAAGTAAAAACTTCCTACACCTTACAGTCTCGGAGATATAACCTGGACAAGATTTTATAGGTCAAGGTCGCTACAGCAAGGTCAAATCAAGGTCACATAACGTAGCACACCTACACCCCCTAACCAATGTCCCTAACAAGTATCAACTTCCTACACCTCTTACGGTTTCCAAGATATAGCCCAGACCAGGTATTATAGGTCAAGTTCACTACGGCAAGTACAAAGGTCAAATCAAGGTCACACCATGACGTTGCACCTCTACTACCCACAACCAATGTCCTCACCAAGTATCAGCTTCCTACACCTTACAGTTTCCGAAATATAGCCCAGGCAAGATTTTATAGGTCAAGGCCACTACAGCAAGGGTCAAAGGTCAAATCAAGGTCACACTATGACATTGCACATCTACACTCCCTAACCAATGTCCCTACCAAGTATCAACTTCCTACACCTTACAGTTGCTGAGATATAGCCCGGACAAGGTTTTATAGGTCAAGGTCACTACAGCAAGGTCAAAGGTCAAATCAAGGTCAGAACCATGATGTTGCACACCTACAACTCCTAACCAATGTTTCTACCAACTATCAACTTCCTACACCTTACGGTTTCCGAGATATAGCCCGGACAAGATTTTATAGGTCAAGGTCACTACAGCAAGGTCAAAGGTCAAATCAAGGTCACACCATGCCGATGCACACCTACACCCCCTAACCAATGTCCCTACCAAATATCAACTTCCTACACCTTACAGTTGCTGAGATATAGCCCGGACAAGGTTTTATAGGTCAAGGTCACTACAGCAAGGTCAAAGGTCAAATCAAGGTCAGACCATGACGTTACACACCTACACCCCCTAATCAATGTCCCTACCAAGTATCAACTTCCTACACCTTACAGTTGCTGAGATATAGCTCGGACAAGGTTTTATAGGTCAAAGTCACTACGGCAAGGTCAAATCAAGGTCACACCTACACCCCCCAACCAATGTCCCTGCCAAGTATGAACTTCCTACACCTTACGGTTTCTGAGATACAGCGTGGACAAACTATTTCCCTTAGTGGCTGTGGGGTAAAAAGTGTCAAAATATAGGATCATAATTGATTCTTTCTTCTACATTTATAAATTTTGTTTAAAGTGGGAAACTATAATAAAACTTGTTTTGCCAGAAAAGAATGCCTGTCCAAATTTATTTTCCAAGTTACAACGTTTATATATACATACCATTGTATATCTAAGTCAGGTTTTAAATTCCGCTCAAAAAACACTTTAACATTTCGCCTTTTTCTTTGAGAAGCAGATATTGAAGACTCAGTAGTTCAAATTCACCATGTTAATTTAGACTTCTTTTTTTAAGTAGTCTTTGAGAGTCCAGAATTAACTCTCCTGTCCTCCCACATTCAAACTGATATAAAAATATTGTAAAATAGCCTAGACATACTTCAAAGATATTTGACTTCTTGATATAATACTTAAGAAGACAATTTGTGAGAAGAACTACAGCAGACATAGGTTTATACTGAGAAGCTAATCTACCACCAAACACCTGAGCACTGAACAATATACAAAAGACTGACATTTTCAAAACCTCTTGAAAATGATTATCACAAGATCTTACAATACACCTAATGCAGATTACATAACAATTAAGTTGGCTCTTTGCTTAAAGCACCTCAATACAAAAAGTCATTTGTGACATAATTGGATTGGGTTTACAGACCTATGAGTGGGTGAGTAGGTAATGTTCTGTAAGAAATTAGTAAAATGACAAATGTCAAGCAAGACCTCAGACCTGTTGGCGTGTAAGCAGGGTGTAAAATTAGATGTTAATAAACAAAAATATACGAGGTAAAGCGATTACAAAATAAGACATTTACAGTGATTTAAAAATAGTTATTACTTCATCAATTGTTGCTGATTTAGTACGGTATGAAAAATGCAAATGCAAGTAATGGCAAATTCTAATTCTAATTGGACTTTTATAGCGCTTAATCTCTGTCATAAAGACAGACTCTAAGGCACATAACACAAAAAACATTGTTCAATATTCATAAACCAGAGACATTGCAGGGGTCAGCACCGCGGAGAAAGCAGGAGATTGGAAATTTAGGGTGGATATGCTTTTCCAAAGAGGTATGACTTCAGCTTTGACCTGAAGGAGGCAAGTGAGTTTGCAGAACGGACCTCGTCAGGAAGGTCATTCCAAATCATAGGTGCGTCATACGCAAAACTGAGTCCAAAATGCTTTCGAGACTTGAAAACTGAAGCAAAGTGGGGAACCTCAAGAAACATGCCATCAGATTGACTTCTACGAGTGTTATATGCACTATGTCTGGGTATGAGAAAGGGTTCAAAAGTATTTGGGGTTACCACTGTGTAGGAACTTATAAACAAGCACGGCAGTCTTAAAGATAGAACGGTACTTAATCGACAACCAATGTAGTGCTTTTCTAACTGGAGTGATGTGTGAATACTTGGTGGTGTTGGCAACAATTCTGGCAAGACTGTTCTGAACACATTGAAGTTTGCGCACATCCAGAGCTGAGAGACCTCTGAACAGAGAGTTACAGTAATCAAGACGACTTCCGACCAGAGCATTGGCAGCCATGAGGGCAGCTTCATGTGTCAGATGTCCTCAGAGTCGCTTAAGATCACGGACACTAGCAAAACAAGCCTTGCAGACTTTCATAACATGGCAAGAGAATGAGAAATCTGAATCAAACCAGACACCAAGGTTCCTAACTGCATCTACTGGTGATATAAGATTACCGAGTATATCGACTGGGAAGAAGTGATTAAGTTTTTCACGCTGAGACTTAGAGCCAAACACAATGAATTCAGTCTTATCAGGATTTAGCTCAAGCTTATTTGTAGAGAGCCATCTCTTAATGTCTTCAAGGCAGCGTGACAGTTTATCAAGAGCCAAGGCAGCATTTTTATGTGTGAGATGCACATACAATTGTGTGTCTTCAGCATAGAACTGGAAACTAATACCAGGATGATTCTGTATGACTTTACTCAGCGGAGTGGTATAGAGTGAAAAAAGGATTGGCCCCAGAACAGAACCTTGAGGCACACCATACAATAACTTTTTGGCATCAGATAAAATTGAAAATTTTAATTACTTAAATGTAGCTTTTATAAGCTACAAGCTTACCATGTGGGACTGAATGCTTTACTGGTTGCCGCGAGGCACAGACGACCAACGCTCGAGAAAAACAAGCATGCAGTTGGTTCGGCCTCATAGGTTGTCGTGACGTCATCACTTCCTGTGTATCAGCCTCCTTTTCGTTGAGATTAAACCCATGTCCCCTCAGCTGTAATACAGCGGGGAGGTAGGGTGGGACTCTTCTCAGTCCCACATGGTAAGCTTGTAGCTTATAAAAGCTACATTTAAGTAATTAAAATTTTCAATTTTATTGCGCTACAATAGCTTACCATGTGGGACTGAATGCTGAATTCAACCGCCCGGTGGCGGGATTACAGCTGAGACTGGAAGGTCTGAATGTTGTTTTTCTCGAATTGAGAGTAATAAAAAATAGTTTCGAAAAATTTCCAGTCTGAGTCCCATTTACAGAGTCCCAATCCTGAAGGTCGGACTTGTAAAGAGCCAAAAACCTGATGAGAATATACAGTGTTGTACACTGTAGGGTGTTTGGAAGGAGGATTGTGTACCCGGAGTACACAGATAGGAAGAACCCCTAAGGGCTATGACGTCAGAAATGAGGTCAAGGTTCGAGAATTGTTATTGCAACCTTATTTATAAGACAACCTTATGGTCCCAAGAATTTAAAGTTAATGTAAATTTAATATGAGAGACCTTACCTGTAACACCCTGATGAGGTAGCTTATACCTAGACCTGGGGAGACTCCTGAAGGCTTAGCTGTAGCGGACGTGCCCCCCCCCCCTTTTCTTCCCGAAGGAGACATCACTGAGGAGAAGGGTCTAGGACCTGTTGAGCCGCTACTACTGGTCCCAGATACATGTTGTTGTCGTTGTCCGACCAAGTAAGGTCTTTTAGATAAAAATTGGTAAACGTGTTGTGAGCTTTCCAGTGACACGCTTGCATGATCTGGTCCACCGATACCCCACCGTAAAAAGCCTTAGAGGCTGCGAAGGCCCTAATGTCATGCGCTTTAACTTGGACTAAGTCCAAGGCTTGCTGGTCTGCTTGCTTATAACAAAGTAGAATGGTTTGTTTCAACCATGAAGAGAGAGTAGCGGGTCTGATATCTGAGGTATGTCCTTTCTTGAAGGAGATGAAAAGAAGAGACCGGGACCCTCTCAGGTCCTTGGTTCGGTCCAGATAGTACCTCAGAGCCCGTACAGGACACAAGGTCCTGTCTTCTTTGAATTGTCTATCTACAATGGTAGTCAAGGCAGGAATAGTCACCGGAGACACACTTTGAGAACCTTCTCTTGCTAGCTGGTTTTTGGCTATAAAATCTGATGAAGGGAACAAGGCTACCTTTTCCCATTGGCCTAGATTAGATACTTTGTTTGCGACCCAGGCGTGGATTTCACTGCGGCGCTTGCCGGAGGCCAGAGCTAGCAAGAAAGCAGTCTTGAGAGTGAGATGTTTGAGGTCTGTGTCTTTCATAGGCTCAAAGGGCGCTTTTGTGAGCTCATTGAGGACAACAGATAGGTTCCACTGAGGAAGGTTTCTGGAACTCTTGGGGCGATCCCTGTGAAAACTGGAGAGCAACCTGTGAAGGTCCTCATTATGGGCAATATGCTGGGCCGTAGGGCCCAGAGTGTCAACAATAGCTGTCCTGTAACCATCAATGGTAGAGGGGCGCCTGTTTAGGTCTTGGTACAGATACATAAAGAAATCTGAGATTTGCTTCACAGATGGTGAGGAGAAATCCACCGAATTATCTCTGCACCATTTTTCAAATAGGGCCCACTTTGATTTGTAGATGTTCCTTGTTGAAGACCGCTGAGGTGCAGCAATTCTCTCTGCCACTTCCACAGAGAAGCCTTGTTCTTGGAGTTGTCCACTCCTAGAGACCAGGCGTGGAGGTTGAGGTGCTGCGGGGAGCTGTGGAACACGAAGTTGTGGGACTGCTTGAGGAGTGTTGTCGACACCGGGAGTTGCAGAGGGATCTCTGTTGAGAGCTGCACTAGGTCCCAAAACCAGGGCATCCCTGGCCAGCCTGGGGCTATTAGAATGATCAGGCAGGTGCACTGCCTGATTTTTTGGATCACCCTGTGAAGGAGAGCCATTGGAGGGTAAGCATAAGCAGTGAGACCCGTCCAGTCTATGTTTAGAGCATCTATGTCCCAGGCCTGGGGGTCTGGGATAGGAGACACGTACAGAGGGAGCTTGTGGTTCAGATGAGTGGCAAAAAGGTCCACGTGGGGAGTGAACCACTTTAGGCAGATCTGTTTGAACACCTGTGGATGAAGTGACCATTCGGTCGACTGGACCTGGTTCGACCTGGAAAGTAGGTCGGCCATCACATTCAGGCACCCTGGAATGTGCCTGGCTTTCAAGGTTATGTGATAGTGGTGGCACCAGGTCATGAGTTTCCACAGGAGTGCGCACATCTCCGCCGAGTGTGTTCCCCCTTGTTTGTTTATGTAGGCTACCACAGTTGAGTTGTCCGTGGCAACTAGCACTGTTTGGTCCTGACACTGGTCTTTGAAGTGTCTGAGAGCCAGAGAGACAGCTTTTAATTCTAGGACGTTTATGTGAAGTCCTTTTTCCTGGGGAGACCACAGACCCTTGGTGGAACTTTGATCTAAGTGAGCGCCCCAACCTACGTTTGAGGCGTCGGTAAAGAGTTGGATACTGTGGTCTTTGGGATGAAGGTCTGCGCCTCTCATCACATTTGTAGGATTCTGCCACCAGTCCAGATGAGCAGAAATGACTTCTGTCCAGGGAAGGAGGCTGTCCAGCGACTGAGGAAATTTCCAGTGCTCTTTCAGGTGAAACTGAAACAGTCTCATGTGAAGGCGTCCCTCCGGGACCATCTTCTCCGTTGAGGCTAGCAACCCAATTAGAGACATCAAACATCTTGCAGTCAAAACATGTTTCGACTTGAGTCGTAGGATCAAATCCTGAAGTTTGAGCCATCTCTCTTGAGTGGGTTTTACAAGGGCTGAATCTAGGTGGTATTCGTAGCCCACGAACGAGAACACCTGAGTTGGTTTCAGTTCTGATTTCTCTTGGTTTATGATCCATCCCAAGGACTGGGTGAGATCTACCACTGCCCGAGTGTTCACTAATGCTTCCTCCTGGGACTGAGACCTGATCAGCCAGTCGTCCAGGTATTGGTGAAGTCTGAGTCCTCTGCTGAGGGCCATGAGTTTCACTTCTTTTACGACCATGGTGAATACCTGGGGGGCTGTGGCTAGTCCGAATGGGAGCGAGGTGAACTGGAACACCTGTGACCTGTGGCAAAATCTTAGGTACTTCCTTGAGTTTGGATGGATGGGGATGTGGAGGTAAGCGTCCGACAGATCTATTGACGATACCCATTCCCCTGGAATCAGAGAAGTCCTGATGGACTCTGGCGTTTCCATTTTGAACTTTTCTACGTGTAGAAAAGTGTTGAGCCTGCTTAGGTCTATTACTGGCCTCCACCTTTGGTGAGGCTTGGGTACAAGAAACAGGCGACTGTAAAACCCGAGAGATTTTACATTTTCCACCCTTTCGATAGCGTTCTTTAACAGGAGAGACTGGATGCAATCGGCCAAGGCTTGGTCTTTTTGAGGGGCCTTGTACTCTGACACAATCAGAGGAAATCTTATCAAGTTTGGCCTTGAGAGGAATGGCAGAACGTAGCCATTGGTGATGATATTTAACACGTTGGCTGAGCAATTGTTTGCGTGCCAGTCTCTCCTGAAAGAACGGAGGCGACCTCCTACTGGTGGATTGATTGAGGCTTGATAGGAGTCATTGGGAAGAGGGGTTTCCACGCCCTTTTCCTCTGTTGTGGGGTCGAAAACGACCCCTGGAGCCTCTGAAGTTTGGTTTTCCTCTAGAAGAGGGAAACGAATAGTTGCTGCTTTGGGAGGAATTGCCCCCAAAGGGGCGTTTCCTGTAGGAGCCTCTTCTCTTATTGTGGTGGGAACCACGAAAGGGCTTATTTTGGTAGGGTCCGAAACCCTGAGTATCTTTTGAGGTGCCTTTTTTGAGAAGGAAGTCCTCGCCTTCCTTCACTGACTGGGAGTTGAACAGGGAACGAGTCCAGAGAGAGGAATTCCTGGGCTCTTGACGTCTGGTTTCCCCTAATTGTGGCTGCAGATGGGACATTTCGGCTTCGCGTCTAAGCAAGCCGGAAGTTGCCATTGTGTAAAGTTCCCTTTGTAAAATATGGGCAAGGGATTTGCTCAGGCAGGTTATGGCCTTATGTTGAATAGTGAGGGTCTTCTCCCAGAGATCAAAGTAGTCATAGGCCTCATCATAACCACGTTTTACTGCTTTTTCAGGGTCGGCACCTTTCCTGACCTGGGACTTGACCTTCTTGAAGGTCTCTTTCAGTCCATAACGACACCTCCTCATGGTGGAGTTGCAGGAGGAGGATGTCTTGGCAAAAGTGGTCGTGAAATTCAACGTGGTTTAAATTGTACCTTGCCTGTTGTTCTAAGTCCTTGAGGACAGAGAGTGGGACCTTGCCTAAAGGGGCCCCCGAAGGTTTAGGAGATATACAGATCTTAGCAAAGTCTGCATTTAATTCTTGGAGTTTCTCCGAAAAACAAGGTTGTCCAACCTTGTACCACTTAGAAGTGGAAGGGGGGGGGCTTTGGGTATTTGCCCTCTGCCAGGTTTGCAGCCATAAGGTCATTGTTGAATTTCTCAAAGGCATCTCTTATACCAGAGTTGAGGGGCAACATAGCTGATGGACCCGTAGGTCTCAGCTCTTGGACGGCCACCTCGTCATCGATACCTATGATAGCAGTAGCAGGTCTGGGGACTGAGTCCCTCGGATCAGGTAATTTGAGGATACGTCGAAAAGTATCTACCTCCTCCGCATATTGATTTGGGATGTCAGCCAAAGCCACATCCCTATAGTAGGGCGGATCAAGGTCAATTTGAGGATGTTCCTGATCATCAGAGGCCATTCTCTGGGGCTTGGGAGACCTGTGTCTACGTCTAGGGGACTGATCCTCCCCTGACGATGAGGGCAAATATGTGGACCTTGACTTATGTTTAGACTTGTCAGAGTGCTTTTTAGGTCTAGGATATGAGGGGCGATCATGATCGGAATCAGATCCCGAACCTGAGATTGGAGCATGGCTAACCTTGTGAGAGGACGTCTTGGGACGAACAGACTGTGTATGTTCGGAAGAGCTAGGACGAACGTCCGAACCTTGCTCGGCCTGAAGGCGAGGAGGAAGAGAAGGGCCATATTCAATATCCATGGGTTCAGAAGCACTGACAGAGGTCTGAGGTTCGGTGCGAACAGCCGAAGAGGCGAGCTTATCAGCCAGCCCTTGTTGAGATTTTAGGAAATCGTCACGCATAGATTTAAGGGCATCATAGATGTTGGCTTGAAAAGCACCCAATTTCTGATCAAATTTGTGGTCCAGAGCCTTCTCTACAGAAGAATGGACTTTATGATGTAAGGCTGTACTGGGCGTGGGAGGAACAGTACGCCCTGGTGTAGTAAGAGGCAAAGGATCGAAAGATAAGGGTCTGGGACGTGGAGGTGAAGTAAACAAATGATCGGCCGCAGCCTCAAGCTCGGCTTGCGATCCAGAAAACGATTCAAAAGAATCGCCAAGAACCTCGTCCCGATCTTTGTCCGAAGCCTGTGAAGTGGGATGTTTTTTCTTGTATCGTCTTCTATTAGCAATTTTAGTGGACTGTTCGTCTGTGAAAGACGCACAGATTTGACAAGTACCAGCTTTTGTAACACACAGATCATCGCCCTTCCCTGCATCTCTGCAGGAGGGGCAATAGCCATGACTGTCAAACGGCTGACAGAAATGATTGCATTTGCTGGATCTGGGTTTATCTTTAGAAGACTGGTGGGCGGTAGCCATGTTTTAATGCAATAAAATATGAAATACTCCGAACCGTAGATTCGAGCAGTACTAGTGTAGTGGCGAGCACACAACACGTGAATTAAGAAGACGTTAAAAAACTGACAAAATACAGCACCGGAAGTGCTGAAAATTGGGTATAAGATTCTATACTGCTAAATAAGGGAAAAGCCGAATTATGGACGAATGACAAACAATATATCCAGAGATATAATAGAAAACAGCTTTGAAAACTTAGCAGAGCATCCAATATGGCGGCGACCAACGAAAAGGAGGCTGATACACAGGAAGTGATGACGTCACGACAACCTATGAGGCCGAACCAACTGCATGCTTGTTTTTCTCGAGCGTTGGTCGTCTGTGCCTCGCGGCAACCAGTAAAGCATTCAGTCCCACATGGTAAGCTATTGTAGCGCAATAAAATTGACCCTATCTTAATGCACTGTACATGGTCTGAGAGATAAGACTTGAACCAGTCGAGGACAACCCCGCTGACACCAAACCAGGAGCTGAGAGAATCAAGAAGCGTATCATGATCAATAGTATCAAACGCTGCTGATTGATCCAAGAGAACGACAGCAGTAGCCTCACCTTTAGCAAAAGCCAGATGAACATCATTCTTAATTGAAAGCAATGCAGATTCAGTTGAGTGACCTAGTTTATAGGCAGACTGCCTGACATTCTCTAGTCCATTCACACTAACATGGTCATTCAACTGAGAAGCAACAACACGTTCAACAAGTTTCGATATGAAGCCCAGCCCTGAAACAGGCCTGTAGTTTTTTAAGTCATTTTGGTGGTAGTGAAGACTTTTAATCAATGGGGTTACAATAGCCTTCTTAAACTCATCAGGTACAACACCTTCGACAATGAGCAGTTAACAAGCCTGGTAATAGAGGGCAGTAAAATATCTATACATTCCTTAACAAGAAATGTGGGCCATGGATCTAATAAACAAGATTTAGAGGGTGACTTCATGATAATTTTTCTAATTTCCTCCTGAGAAACTTAGGCACATAGGGTGGAGGAGGAAGGAAGAATGAGTCACTAGAGGAAAATGAGTTTCTGATTTTAGGTATTTTGTCACTGAAGAAAGTGACAAACCTGTCAGCAAGGCCTTTCTTAGATTCATGTGAAGGGAGTACTGCTTCAGGACCAGAGTGTAGTGCAGAACGTAAGGCCCGCCATAGCTTCTTGGAGTCGTTAGCATTTTCTCTGACCAGGTTTCTGAAGTAACTTGCCTTATCTTTGTTGACCAGTGAATTGCACCAAGCAATCTGTTTTCGAAGTCTAGATCGATTGTAGGCAGATTTACCTTTACGCCAGATTCGTTCCAGTTGTCGTCTAATGTTTTTTGCCAGTCGGTAGGAATCAGATAGCCAACCAGTAGCTTGTTTAGTAGAAGTTCGAGTAACCAATGGTGCATGCTTATCAAGCAATCTGCTCAAGTCACCTAAATATTGTTCACACAGAACACTGACTGTATCACCAGGGCGTCTTACTAATGAGCAATTTCCCAAATCCTTACACAAACTGTCCAAGTCAATTTTATGATACCTCCTGTAGGTGACCACTTTTTCCTTATTTGAAGGATTAACTGAATCAAGCTGAGCAAGGACAAAAGCATGATCGGAGATAAATTCAGCAACTCGTACATTGGAAAAGCTACTGGCATCAGTAGGAGTGAGAACAAGGTCTAGAATATGACCATTAAGATGGGTAGCCATATGAACATTTTGTGTAATATTGCATGATTCTAAACAGTTCTGGAATTTAATGCTATCATTTGAAGAAGTATCCACATGAATATTAAAATCACCACAAATTAGGAACGAGGGAGAAACTGAGGATAAGTATTCTAAAAGATTGAGAAATTGGTCCAGGAAACTGTCAGAGCATGAGCCAGGTGGACGATAAACACAAGTTAACACAAGCGGTTGAGCCACGGACCCAATTGCAATGCTAATATTTTCAAAGGAACTGAATGTAGGAGTATCCACTGATCTAAACTGTATAGCTTTGTTGATAAAAAATCCAACACCACCACCCCGGCCATGAATACGGGGTTTGTGGCGGAATTTGAAACCTGTTGGGGTGATGGAATGTAGAAGACTGTCCGTATCCTCCAGGCGAATATGTGTTTCAGTGACAGCAAGAATGTCGACAGAATTGCAAATTTAATAAGTAAATTCAATTTTTATAAGATAATACCCTATCCAATGGACAATTGCTTTACCAGTCGACGCGACCGGTCCCGCCAAACGTCAGAAAGAGACATCCTGTATAGAATACCGGCAGGACCGGCCAGGAGAGTGCATTCGCCAGGTGGCACATCGTACTTCCTTTTCCTGTCTAGACATTGTGACGTCATAGCATCTTTTTCGTGTCTAGTCCTAGCAAGACCCCTAGTAAGCTGATAGCGGGGCCGGTTGGGTGGGCCTTGCTTGTCCATTGGATAGGGTATTAACTTATAAAAATTTAATTTACTTATTAAATTTGCAATTTTATTGCGTTAATACATCCTATCCAATGGACAATTGCTGAATAACTACCGCTTGGTAGGCGGGTAAGCAGCTAGGGACTCAAGTGAACTCATAACAAAAACAAAGTTGTACGTGCCCATTTGACCTAGGGTCAGAGAACCCCGAGAGGTCAAGGTCGGCTACCAACTAACCGGTTAACCGGGAGTCTACCGACGTCGCCCCCCCTTTTTTCTTTCCTTGCCAGGGTTGGTCTGAGAAGGGAAAGAGAGAGAGAGAGAGAGGGGCTGAGTTCAGTCCCAGAAGAAATAAACTTCCCAAGGGAAGCAAGTCACAGTTGTTGTTTTTTTTTGGTTTTTTTTAAAAAACATATGTACATTCCAATATATTTACACTATGTATATATATAGCATATTTACAATTTGTACATATATACATATATATATATACAACGTGTCCTCACCTCTGGGCCTGGTGGTGCACCTGTTGGGCAGCCACTACAGGTCCCAGGTGGAAAAGCTCCGAGTCAGCCCAGGCAACATCCTTCAGATAAAACTGAGTGAAGGTGTTGTGAGACTTCCAGTGGCAGGCTGACAGTATCTGCTCTAAGGAGATCCCTGATTGGAAGGCCTTAGACGCAGCAAAGGCCCTAACATCATGGGCTTTAACCTGATGCAAGGAGAGGCCCTCCTGGTCAGAGAGCTCATAGCACAGAATCACAGTCTGTTTGATCCATGAGGAGATGGTGGCAGGTGAGATGTCTTTGTCAAAACCCTTCTTGAAGGAGACAAAGACCAACTCCTTATTCTGCCTAACATCTGAAGTCCTGTCCAAGTAGTAGCGCAGGGCTCTAACTGGACATAGGGACCTGTCACCTTTGAGTGACCTATCCAGAGATGGTGCCAGGGCTGGAATGACCACTGGTGCCACACGGTCTGGACCCTCCTTAGCCAGCTGATTCTTGGATAGGAAGCTGGGTGAGGGGTACAAGGACACCTTAGACCAGTCTGACTGGTGTCTGATGTTCTTATGCAACCAAGCATGGATCTCACTCCTGCGTTTACCAGAACCTAAGGCCAGCAAGAAAACAGTCTTGAAAGTCAGATGTTTCAAGGAGGCCTCTATAAGGGGTTCAAAGGGAGCCTTTGTCAGCTGGTGAAGCACCAGGGAAAGGTTCCAGGAGGGGATGCCCCTCCTGCCCTTGGGTCTGTCTCTATGGAAACTGTCCAGGAGACGGGTGAGATTCTCATCCTTGCTGACATAAATGGTAGAATTGCCCAGTTTGTCAGCAATGGCTGATCTGTAGCCATCAATAGTGCCTGGCTGCAACTTCTTGTCCTGAAACAAGTGCAGGAGGAAGTCAGCTATGGCTTTCAGAGGTGGTGCCCTGAAGTCCACCTGATTACTGAGGCACCACTTTGTAAAAATGGTCCACTTTGCCTCATAGACAGATCTGGTTGATCCTCCTTGAGGAGCCCCAATTCGTGCTGCCACTGCCTCAGAGAAGCCCTGCTCCTTATCGCTGAGGCTCTAGGAGCCAGGCATGTAGGTTCAGATTTGACAGGTTCCTGTGGAGGACCTGGTTGAATGGCTGAGACACTAAGTTTGGTATGTTGGGCAGACACAGTGGGATTTGACTGGACATTGCCACTAGATCCCAGAACCAGGGCATGTTGGGCCACCCTGGGGCAATCAGAATTATTCTGCTGCACGGGTAGTCCTGCAACTTCTCCACCACTTTGCCCAAGATGGCTGCTGGTGGAAAGGCGTATGGGTCCAGGTTCTCCCAGGAGAGGCTGAGTGCATCCACTGCCTGTGCCTGGGGGTCTGGGACCGGTGACACAAACTGTGGAAGTTTGTTGTTGAATCTGGTAGCAAACAGGTCCACTTGGGGCTGGTGCCACCAGGAGCATATAGCTTGGAACACTTTTGGATGAAGTGACCACTCTGTTTGAATGATCTGGCCAAGTCTGGATAGCTTGTCTGCTATCACGTTCAGCCGGCCGGGGATGTGACGTGCCCTGAGAGTTACCTGCTGTCTGGTACACCAGGACAGGATTCTCCACAGTAGGGCACACAGAGAGCCCGACTTCATCCCCCCCTCTTTGTTGATATAGGCAACCACTGTTGTGTTGTCTGTAGCTATCAGTACTGTCTTGTTGCAGCAGAGGGTTTGAAACTCTTTTAGGTCTAAGTGGTTTATGTGCAATTTGCTTTCTGGAAGGGACCAAGTTCCCCTTGCAGTGTGCTCGTCTAATTGACCTAGTAGCACATTGCTTTTCTCCAGCCACCACCTTAGATGGGGGTGGAGGGAGTTGGGGACCGGGATCACCTTTTCTAGTGACTCTGGGACCCTCCAGTTGTTTTTCAAGTGCCACTGTATGGGCCTCATGTGCAGTCGCCCTAGGTGGACTTGTTTTTCTGTTGCTGTGAGTAGACCTATGAGGGACATGAACCGGGCAAACCGGATCCGACAGTATTGATCTGATCTTGTCTGTCAAGGTCTGCCAACGTTCTGCTGTTGGTCTGACCTTGCCCTCTTCCAGGTCGAACGGGTAACCTACGAAGTTGAAAACCTGTTTGGGAGCCACTTCTGACTTTTCCTTGTTTACCATCCACCCTAGTTCCTGACAAAGGGTCACTAAGGTTTGTGTATGCTGGAGACAAGTGTCGTGGGTAGAGGCTCTCACCAGCCAGTCGTCTAGGTACTGGTGGGTCCTTATACCTCTCTGAAGTGCCATGAGTTTGACCTCTTTGGCCACCACTGTGAACTCCATGGGAGCTGTGGATAGACCAAAGGTAGGGCTTTGAACTGATAGGACCGACCCTGGAGATGAAAACGCATGTACTTCCTGGACTGACTGTGAATTGGTATATGGAAGTATGCGTCTTTGAAATCTATGGATGTGACCCATTCTCCTGCCTGTAGGAAGGTTCTTATTGTCTCTGGGGTCTCCATCTTGAACGACTCTGTGTTTAGGAAGGTGTTCAAGTTGCTCAGATCCAGGACCGGTCTCCACCGGTTGTTGGGTTTGGGTACCAAAAATAGCCGGTTGTAAAAACCCAGTGAGTTTTGATTTTGTACCGGTTCTACCGCATTCTTGTCTATCAGCTGACACAGTGCCTCTAAAACGAAGGACTGTTTCGCTGGATTGTGGTAGTTGCTTATTACAGTAGGTGACCTTGTCAAGTTGGGTCTGAACCGGAAGGGGAGCGTGTAGCCCTCCCTCAGTGTGGTGACTACTTTTAGACTCGAACCCAGAGCTTCCCATTTCTCCCAAAACTGGTGTAACCTTGCCCCTACAGGAGGATCTATAACAGCATGTGGGGCATTGGTGACAAGATTTACAGAACTCAAATGACCTACACAAGAAACATTTTTCACATATTTTATTTCTGTGTACATTTGACAAAAAGTGGGATTTATGCCTTTCCTTTGTGGCAACCCGGTGACAATATGAGCATTTGCAACATGAGAGTCTACATTCAAATTTAAAGTCACTTTGCTGTTCCCGGCTACCACTGGTGCTGGGTTCAAGTCTCCCTGACCGGTAACATGTACAGAGTTCTTCTGACCGGTCACAGAATTTACACAGTGATTGTCATTTATGAGACTTGAAACCCTTAGCCGCCTTCTGGGAGAATGTCGAGGCTTTGCCACGACCCTTCCTGGCTTGTTGCTTGTCTTTAATCTGCTTCCAAGCCGGGAGGTTCGATTTCCTGTCGTGATGGCCAGTCGACTTGTCACTTGCAGCATAAGGGTGGAAGCGATTCTGAGGTCGGTGTGACGTACCAGACGAATGCCTCTCCTCACTCTTACCGATTTCCTCTTCAGCCTTGGAAATAAGCTGGTCCGGGAACAGTACGTTGAGATATACCGGAGACGTTCTTAAGGCGTTCACAGTATCTTGCTTCACCCCAGCATGTAGGTAGTCCAAATAACTACCTCTGCGAGCCAGAGTGAAGTTAGCCATGTTAATAAAAACACCCTCAGATAAGTCCTGCATCGTTCTGGCCAAGGCTTGTGAGATTGACCGGTTGAAAGTGGTATTCCAGTTCATTCACAGCTTGTTTCATCTTCTCTGATGACTTGCCCTTGCTGTCCAGACGTAGGGTTTTAAGCTGAGTGGCCATAGAGTCTTGAACCCTAGTCAAACACCTTGATAAACCAGCAGCCTGGTTGCACATTATTGTCTGTTCCCTTGCTGCTCTCTCCCAACGCCTGAGAAGATCTTGACTGAAGGCCTGGGAGGGTGGGGCAGTAGGTAGATTTCTTCGTGCAACCCTGCTGAAGGAATGGTTGAGTTTGGCTGGGTCTGGTGACCAGGTGCGTACTGTTGAACTCTCACTGGTTTTCTCAGCATGCATCCCGTACCATCTGGAAGGTCTGGGAGGTTTAACAAACTGATCCCTGAGGAGGCCCGTATTGTCGGTGTTCCTGGTGGGATACCCTTCTGTGATTGTGAGGTTGAGAGTAGACATCTTCCTGCACAACCAGTCGTCCACAGGGAGTTTCACAGAGACTTTACCGGTAGGCTGTACACGTGCACCGGCAAAGGGGTTGTCATCTGCAGCAGAGGACACAGTTTCAAACTCAGGAATCTTGTGCCAGTTCATGAAACTTCTCACACCTCTCATAGTTTCTCTATAATTTGCCTCCTCAGTAGGTTCCTGGTCAGTCTCATACCTGGTGACATCCCTGTCTGGTGACCGGTCCCGGTGGATCTCATCATCCAGGGAACCGGTAACACTGAGCTGGTCAGCTTCACTGTCAGATGCTGCACTCATATCTACTTCACCGGTGGGCTGACCATCAGGGACTGAACCGGGGGCCTGAACAGGCTGGGTTGCTGTCGCGGCACCGGGAGCCTCAAGAGGCTGGGTGGCTGTCTGCATCTCCCCTACTGCTTCCCCGGTGGCCTGATCAAGGCAGGGACCGGAATTCACTGCAGTTTGACTGCTGGTGGTGGCACCAGGGTAAAAAAATGCCTTCTGGCTGGTAGTTACATCGGAAGCTGGTTTCACAACCGGTTCAACCGGTACTGTGAAAGTCTTGGCCAACAGCATCGCCTCCAGCCGGGAGAACCTCTCTGCCCATTTATCATCTAGCTATTTCAGATCATCAGCTGAAGGTCTGCTACTGGAAGATTTCTTCTTGCTGGCAGAGGGCTTGGGAGACTCACTACGTTTCGTCTTCTTGGCAGTAGTAGGGGTTGACTGAGGCTGTGAAGCCTTGACCTTCTCTACCTTACCCAGCACACTCACGTGTGCAGGGTCCACGAGAGTGGGAGCAGAGGAGGACACAGTCGCCTTCTTGTCTCTTCGCTCTCTGTAGGTGGGTGTTGATAACTGCTGAATCTGATCAGGAGTAAACCCCTTACAGACATCACATTCCTTCTTGAGGACGCAAGGGTCGTCACCCACCCCCTTATCGCGACAACGTGCACACTTGGAGTGGGAGTCAAACCCAGCCATAGCGTGACCGCAGGAACCTCGTCTTTGTCCTGGAGAAGACACAGTCGTAGAAAATACTGTAGAACTTCTTAAAAGTTGAAATAAAATGGATGTATTCGGTGTAGAACAAAAAATTCGCTTGTCGTGAAAACACGTCTTCACTCTTCACTCTCCGGTATTCTATACAGGACGTCTTTTTCTAACGTTTGACGGGACCGGTCGCGCCGACCGGTAAAGCAATTGTCCATTGGATGGGATGTATTAATGCAATAAAATGTGCTGATACAGTATCATTGATGCACGGTCCCTTGTTTCTTATAGACCGACAATTTACTGCCCCAAAAGAGATTGGTCCAGGATTAAGCGAGATATCACCGCAAAGCAACAGTAGGGTCGCAAGACCATGACGCTTAGCCACACATGGGAAATGATGTGTATTACATGCATAAGAACCAAAGTAGGTAAACTTGTGAAGAACACTATTTGTCCTTGATCAAAGGGTACGTTCTGAGCAAAAGTACTAGTGTTGTACTCAGAATGTATTCATTAGTACAGCCTATTTTTGAATGTACTCCAGTACAAGTATATTTACTCATGAGTACCATCAGTACATCATGAGTACAAGAAAAATGTACTCCAATTAGTGCAGTAACGATGCGACGCAACTTGGTCATAGTCGTTTGTGAGTGTTGAAATTACGACGTGTCGGTTCATACATTATAAAGGTCGATTTTTCATCAAAACTTTTAAAATACACCAAAATATTACTTACCTAATAAAATCTTATGATAATTACTGTTTTTAAAGAAAACAATCACAAATTTTAAGTTGTAACAGCTTTCAAGTGGAAACAAACAATGGCTGCTTCCCTCAATTTTTTAACCGCAAATATAGGGTCAAATATCAAATAACAAAAATTTGTTTTTTATTTAAAACCGGCTAATTAATAAAAAATATTTCTTCTGACGTTCTCGAAAAACACTAGTACGACTTTAGTCAGTTCACCGTCGTCTATTAGTTCCGGTGTGTCGACTCTAGTATTTCTTGGCAACTTAAGCACTAACTCCAATACATGAGTGCTCTGGCCCGAAACCTGGTGGGTACACATGTACTTCATACACTTTATATAATTTTTTATTGATATTTCTTTGCTATAATGACAAGAAATTTGCAGGCTTGCTCTATAAATGAAACTACATACAAATTTTTGGTTTTTATCCAGCCCAGTGGGCTGATAATAGTCTCTTTTAATGGATACTACTCTATTAATGTGCTTAAAATAAATAAAACCAAGTACATACAGTAATTACAAACACAGGGCATATTTGAGTAGAATGCTGCAAGTGATTTACCTGTAGCAGCTGCTACTTGGTCCCAGTGAGTGTGCAGTTTATTATCAACAACATACGCCATCATGCCATCTACATATGTAGATTTCATTTTCTGCAGCTGAATTATGATAACAGTAACACTATGTTAGCAGATAAGACACTTTTATCACTAAGTATTTCGAAAATGTTTGTTGATATTTTGAGAAGAATTCAAATTGTTGACACACAATAATAATACCAATAGTAATATTGAACTTCTACAACATATGATAAAAAAATGCTCCAAGTACCCACACCCTGACCACAGACCCAAATTTGAGTAACCGCAAGATTTAGTATTTACCATTAGAAGTCTTATGTTACTGAGGGATTTTAGAAATATTAGCCAGTTCTTGACTCAGGATGCAGCTCTGTTGGTTGCCAATGCTTTTGTTAGTAGTCAGTTGGACTACTGTAAGTCACTTTTCAGAAGTCTTTCCAAATTCAAACTTCATAGATTACAGTCTATCCAAAAGAGTGCAACTAAAATTGTTAAAAATTCAAGTAAATATGCTTGGATAACTCCGGTACTCAAGAAACTCCACTGACTCCCTTTTCAGTTTCGCTCTGAGTTCAAACTGGCTACCCTGGTGTACAAATTCATTCATACGGGTTTCCCTAAACATTTTGCTGCATATCTATCCACATATCACACCACTTACAATATTAGACATAGTCAAAGTATGGCCAATTTCCTTAATGTACCGAAATTTCAACCTACAATTCACAAGTCCACAAAGCAGTTTGGCTTCAGTTTTGCCTTTGATGCTCCCACTGTTTGGAATTCACTTCCTGAAGACATTCGTGCATCACCCACTATTGCCACTTCTTTGAAACAAGCTCAAAACCTATCTCTACGCAAAGGCATATCCTCCTTAGCTCATTTTCTCTTATGGCTTCTCTGTGGTGCTGAACTATTTCTGTCCCTGGATTTTGAATTTGCACATTGCTATTGTCTTGTCGTGCCTTAGAGTCCACTGCTCAGTGGAGATTAAGCGCTATAAAAGTCAAATTAGAATTATGTAAACAAATGGTAGCAAAACTTTTGAAGAAAAATGTTATCCTCTCTATTTAACCAGGTATTATAGAATATGGAGTAAATTATACGTTTTGAAACCAAAACCAGAAATACAAAAATGCATCATATTTTACACAAATTTGAAAAATTTTGTTGTAATTTTAATTTTTATTAGATAAATACTTACCATTTCCTGACCATTGCTATATGTTGGTGCCATCCAACTCACTGGCCAACGTTGAGAAACGTTTTAAGATACCTTAAGAGGCCAGTGAGTGAGTGTGAACTAGCATGTCCCCCTAGTGGTCATGTGACCACGCTAGTAAACAACCTTCATTATTTTTGTTGCAGAAAATACTCCCCTAGTACTGAATCTGCGGGGAGGCTGGGGGGGACTATCCTGGTCAGGAAATGGTAAGTATTTATCTAATAAAAATTAAAATTACAACAAAATTTTTCAATTTTATTGCGAAAAATACACTTACCATTTCCTGACCATTGCTGAATGCAGCCTTCATGGAAGGAGGGCAGTACTAGAATTTAAAGACCCAGTACACCACTCTGCACAGCTATCATACACAGCACAATCCTATAGGCATTCAGATCCAAACTCACCTCCCAAATGAGGCAGTGGAACTGTTGAGCACTACAAAACAACACAGCCTTGTTGTTGTTGTTGTTGCTGTTGTAGGAAGGAAGTAATCATTACAGAGACTCACTACCTAGCCTACAACTAAAACCTTATGAGAAGTTTACATTGAAATTTACATGCATACAACAACATATAAACTTCCAACAGTCACCACATACCATACAGACCCCTAAATCATAGTATGTAGTTGAAGTTCTCCCAAATTGAAAGCTATTGCCACAGTTGAATGCTGTATCTAGACAAACATCCAACACCCACACAGGTGACACAAATATTGGAAGTGTCATCAGCATATTGTGTAATTCCAAGTCTGAATGAAGTCAACAATTCTGCCTAATAAAAATACAGATAGTATGACAGACATACAGATGCAAACGCATACTAAAGTATCAATATAAGTATCACACATATACTTATAAGATAACAAACTGTAGGACACAATATCAAAGTCTGACCACAAGCAAACCAAACAGGTGAGACTGAAAATTGGTAAAAAAGTTATGGTTTCCAGTAACATGCATCTAAAAATACATATACAGAAACACTATCCTAAACCCTAAGGATTCTTGCTTTGACTCGCTGCTGTTAGAGTCAGAAATTGACTTCTCCTCAGTCAAAATGATAGTCTGCCTACAGCAAGATAAGATATTAGACCTGAAAATATCTGCTGTAAAGCCTTCCTAACTAGGCACAGACAAAACATAATAATTCCTCGTTGAATCCTTTGTCCCAAGTAAAAGTATTTCAAAACCTCACAAGACAAAGAGATCTATCTTGAGTAAAACTGCTGTCCCAGTGATTCAGAGCTGGCATATCGACCGGCTTAACTGAAGTAGGCCCATCCGAAGCCAAGTGATTCTTGGCTAATAAATGGCCAGAGCCATTTGTGAGCAATACTCCTTTTAAGTAAGGGAAGACAATGCTAACAAAATTAACCTTCTTCCTTTGCCTGAAGCCAAAGTCAAAAGAAAGATCGTTGTGAAAGTTAATAACCTCCAAGAAATCTTCCTCAAAAGGCTCAAAAGGCTGTCTGGTGAGACCAAACAAGAAAGCTTAACCTATTGGCTACTGGATTGTCTCTATAGAAACATGTCAACAATCTATACAACTGAAGAGTTCTGGAGACTTCTTACCCTTCAAGTAAAGCAATCTACAATTGTTATTCTGTAACCAGCAATAGTAGATAGCTTTAGATTCTTTTCCTTAAAGAAATAGTTAAGGAAATTTGCTACATGTAGAAAAGTATTATCTGAGATGTTCACCACAAAGAAGCCTCAGATGGAGGTTTGTGGATAGATCTACCAGGCCCCACAACCAAGAACATCCACCATGACCATCATGATTCAATCATGATGAACCTGCACCTGAAGGTGGTCATCTTCTAAATCACCTGAAGAATCCTTGGCTATCCTGGTGCAATCATGATGATTCTGCACCTGTAGGTGATCATCTTAAATCACCTGAGGAATGCGAGCCACTGGAACAAACAAAAAGCTGTCCAGATCCTCCCAAGAAACGAGTAATGCATCTGTTCCCCAAGACCCACAGTCTAAGGCAAGGAAACACATACACTGGAAACTTAAGATTCAGGTTGTTGGATACCAATGGCATAATGATTGAACTCACCTACAAGGAAACCTTTGTGGAACAGATCCACCAGATCCCAAAAAATAAGACATCCCTAGCCACTCTGATGCAATCAAGATGATTCTGCACCAAAATCTTGAAGTAGCCCCTCTTAATAACTACAAAAAGAATTTCTTGCCTTTCCTGAGATCTTTTTCTTATCAAGATAACCTCTCAAGGCTCTCACTGGACAAAGAAACCTATCTTGCACCAAAGCATGATCTAAAGAAGGTTCCAAAACAGGAATGACTACAGGTTGAAAAACCAAAGGAGCCTTAGAAGCCAAATGATTCACCTGCATCACCTGAAGAATCAAGGTCACAGGACCAAACAAACTGTCCAGTCCATCCCAAGAAAAGTTGAAAAAGACAAGCTTGTGGTTCAAACTAGTTGCAAAACAAATCCATCATTGGTGATTGTAATCAAAGACAGATTTGATTGAACACCTGAATCAGAATAGAAGATTCAAAAGTCATCCAAAACACATTCAATTTGAATCACCTTGACTCTCATGAACAAAGAATTTGTTAGAACATTTGTATACCCTGGGAAGTGATATGCCTGAATCTGAACCCATCGCATTCGTCCAAGGAATGATTCTTCAGATAAGGAAACACATTCCTGAAAGTGGGTACCTCCCTACCTGTTCAGATAGGAAACCACTGAAGAACTGTCTGTGGAAATCAACAGATTTAGAATCCGAATCAGACTTCCAAATGATTCTAAAGGTAGTAGCACTGTTAATGTGGAGTCTTGACCCCTCATGATACAACAGACCACTGGCTGTTTGATGCCATAATTGTGCATCCCAACCCTAAAAGAAAGCATCTAATAACAGAAGGAGATTGTGCTCCTTCTGATGAAGTAATGGGAGCTCCTGCAAATTTGAAAAGTCGGTCCACCACTGAAGATGATCCCTGAGAACCTGAGAACAGAAAAACTGGGATATCACAAGATCTCTGGAACTCTAGAAGATAGCCTTGACCAAAATGACCCAATGGCCTTGTCTTATCCTATGAAGCCATGCCACCAACCAGAAAAATGGCTTCCTAGAAACCATTAACTGGAGAATCTGCAATTCAAAATAAAAACCCTGAGACTGGGACTTAACTTGATATAATAAATCATGATCCAACCCTGGCTTTAGACATGTACCAAATGTATATAAAGTGGTGACACCGAATGCCTTCTACTACAGCCATCATGTTCACTATCATTTGATACCAGCAGAGCCGAAAATAAACCATTTCAAAGAGCCAGGCAATGAAATGGTCTATATACTGGTAAAACATGATGCGTTCTTATAGATCCCACAGTTTCACCATGTACTGACATAGCGAAGAGACAATGAACTGGTGTGATCTGTCATCAACACTGAAGTGAAGATAAAAATTCGCGTGAATCCGGCTACGAAAGAATGCCACTGTAAGGAAAGGTACAAATACCTCCATTCACTTACTAGAAACAAAAGCAAATATTCCAATATTGCGAAATTAAGGTACATGTAAAGGCCTGTTTAACTGACCTCAACTATTGGTGGTAGCCATCTCTTCCCAGCTTATGACAACCGATAAACTGTAAAATTGCAGCGATATCCCCATCTTACTGGTGTTATCGCCCTTTTGTCGATCATTTCATAAACAGCTCCTATCAAACTGTTGTCTCTCGCCCTTTTTTTTTTTTTTTTTTTTAACTTCAAAACCCATGTCCACAAATGTTTTCTGCATATGGATCAGAACTACTTCCTGCTACTGTCGCTTCCGTGAAAAAAATGGATGAAAAAAGTCCTGTTACTGTCTGAACAAGTAAGAAATTGTATATCTGCGAAACTGGACATACATTCCTCCTAAACAATTACTCCATTAAAAACATTACTAACTTATATTACTTCTAATTCCCCCATGTCTATCTGAGGAACAGAGTAAGAGGAAGAATTGTCATAAAAGGGACAAAAGTATATGTTGTAGTGCCTTTTATGACGTTTCTAGTCATATGTCAGATTTGGCCCTTCCTAACATAAGAATCCCCATAACATGAGATTACAAAATGAAGTTTTTCGGGGCATCTGACATGTGTCCACCAAGAAAAAACTTCATTAACAGTGAAAAATGCACTCCTTATCCCACTAAAATATTTAAAGAGATATGTTAGAGCACTGAAAGATCTGAAACACTCCTGGTGAGCAAAAATTCAGGATCTTTGAGGACTGTAATTGCAAATATTCTGGTGACAAACCAAGAAATTGCTGATATTCTATGAGAAGTAGCTAATCCTTATAGATCCTTGAAGAAATCCTGCCAGAGGTCCTGCTAGACCACTTCCAATAATTCTTATCCAAGATTTGACATGCTCTCTAGCTGCTGCAGAGAACCAGAGAACATGTACTCTTGAATAATAAATTGACAATGGCTACTAGTTATATGTACCGGTGCCGGTTTCCAGCAGAAAAACCGGTAAAAAAGTATAGACTGAAAAGGCAATTGCTGAGATGAATCACAACTCCGGTCATCTGTCAAACCGATTCCAGACCTTTGAGGAGGTATGGAAACTCGATTGTGTTCGGATGACGTCATTCAGGTATTTTCCTCCGTGAAAAGTTCCGACTGAAGTCCATCGGAAGAAATAAATGGAGAAACAGATCAAATCTGCATTCGGAACTTGTCCAAGAGCATGTCTGACCCCAAAGGGGATTCCATCCAGTCACCCCTTCGGCAGAGAATGACGTGGTGAGATATTTGCTACCAAACTCCCGGCTAAATGAACCCGACGAGTGAACAGGTTTATAACAATCGAATTGTCTTTCATGGCGACTTCCTTGGTTGCCTAGCAACCTGTAAACTGTCCCTGCCGGAGCTAGTAAGACTGCCGACAGTTTCAGTGTATATTGTTGTAAATCTTCAATCTAGTGGACAAAAAATATAAAAATAAAAGAACTTGGCTCATCTTCATGAAACACAAGCCTTTTGAAGGAAAAATTGAATTCTGAATAGAGGAATCCTCTTCATCCAACAACGAAACATCAATGCCGCCATCTTACAAATAGTGGCGCTCAATCCACCATAAAATGGCCACAAAAGCACTTTCCCTCTGTGCTTTTTTAATTTCGTCCTGAGAAGACATTGTCAACACAGATGTCTTACCACAGAACTCAAAAAGCCACAAAAAACCATCAAACTTAATAAAAATCCCAATAGAAAAAAATACGTCCACACTCTGGGATGGCCAACAAAAATAATGAAGGTTGTTTACTAGCGTGGTCACATGACCACTAGGGGGACATGCTAGTTCACACTCACTCACTGGCCTCTTAAGGTATCTTAAAACGTTTCTCAACGTTGGCCAGTGAGTTGGATGGCACCAACATATAGCAATGGTCAGGAAATGGTAAGTGTATTTTTCGCAATAAAATTGCAAATTTAATAAGTAAATTAAATTTTTATAAGTTAATACCCTATCCAATGGACAATTGCTAATCCGGTCGGCGCAGACCGGCCCGCCAAACGCCAGAAAAAGACGTCCTGTGTTACCACTGGCTGGCCGGTCCGTAGTACTGTGCACTCCCCAGATGGCGCCTCATACTTCCTTCCTGTCTAGACAACCTGACGTCATAGCATCTTTTTCGTTGTCTAAACCTCTTAGACCCCTAGTAAGCTGATAGCGGGGTCGGTGGGAGGGTCTTGTGTGTCCATTGGATAGGGTATTAACTTATAAAAATTTAATTTACTTATTAAATTTGCAATTTTTTTGCGTTAATACATCCTATCCAATGGACAATTGCTGAATAACTACCGCTTGGTCGGCGGGTAAGTTACTAGGGACTTATGTGAACTCACAAGTAATAGCAAATTTTAACCTACGGTCTAGGCTGACTTCGTCAGGAGACCTATAGGTCCAGGCCTGGGTTGACTTTAAGGTCAGGAAACCCTGCAAGGCCATGGTCGGTTGCCAGCAGCCGGTTACCCGGGGCTATACCGCCGTCGCCCCCCCCCCCCCCCCCCCCCTTTTTGCAGACCTGCTCTGAGGTAGGGGAAGAGAGGGATGAGTTCAATCCCAGAATGCAAATAAACCTCCCGAAGGAAGCACGCCACACTTAATTCTTATGTACATGAAGAAATGTTATATATACATATACAAATCTCCTCAATCTAAGGGCCACTTGTGGATCTGCTGAGCAGCCACTACCGAGCCCAATTGGTAAAGCTCTGAATCAGCCCAAGCCCCACCCTTCATATAGAACTGTGTGAAGGTATTGTGACTTCAGTGGCAGTGATTGGATCTAAGGAGACTCCCGACTGGAAGACCTTAGAAGCAGCAAAGGCCCTGACATCATGGGCTTTAACCTGATGTTAAATGTGGGCCTCCTGGTCAGAGAGCTCATAACATAGGATCACAGTCTGCTTGATCCAAGAGGAGATTGTGGCAGGTGAGATGTCTTTGTTGAAACCTTTCTTAAAGGAGACAAAAACCACCTCCTTATTCTGCCTGATGTCTGAGGTCCTGTCCAAATAGTAGCACAATGCTCTGACCGGACAGAGGGACCTGTCAGACTTGAGGGATCTATCCAGAGTCGGGGCCAGGGCTGTTATAACCCCAGGGGCCACACTGGACACTCTATGGGCAGCTGATTCTAGGATAGAAAGCTGGGTGATGGATACAGGGACACCTTTGACCAATCGGATTGGTGTTCAATATATCAGTTTTGCCAGGCATGAATCTCACTTTTGCACTTACTCGACCCAAGGGCCAAGAGGAATACCGTCTTGAAGGTCAAATGCATCAAGGAGGCCTCCTTGATTGGATCAAATGGAGTCTTAGCTGGTGCACGGCCAGTGAGAAGTTCCAGGAGGGTATGCCACTCCTGCCTTTGGGTCTGTCTCTGAGGAAACTATCCAGGAGACGAGCGAGATTTTCTTCCTTACTGATGTTGAAGGGTGAATTTCCCAGTTTATCAACAACGGGTGACCTATAACCATCAATGGTGCTGGGCTGTTTGCCAAGCATGTATCTCACTTCTACGCTTGCCCGAACCCAGGGCCAAGAGGAAAACTGCCTTGAAGGTCAAATGCTTCCAGGAGGCCTTTAACTGGTTCAAAATGAACCTTGTCAGCTGGTGCAAAAACCAGGGAGAGGTTCCAGGAGGGGGTTCCCCTCCGGCCTTTGGGTCTGTCTCAGTGGAAGCTATCCAGGAGACGAGTGAGATTTTCATCTTTACTAACATTGATGGGCAAATTTTCCAGACTATCAGCAATGGCTGACCTGTAACCATCAATGGTACTGGGCTGCAACTTCCTGTCCTGAAACAGGTACCTAAGGAAGTCAGCAACTGACTTTACAGGTGGTGCCCAAAGTCCACCTGATAAATGATACATCACTTGGTAAAAATGACCCATTTGCCTCATAGACTGATCTGACTGACCCCCCTTTGAGGAGCCTCAATTCTTGCTGCCACTGCCTCAGACAAGTCCTGCTCCTCGATTGCTGAGGCTCTAGGAGCCCTGTATGGAGATTAAGATTTGTCAGATTTCTGTGAGGGATCTGATCGAATGGCTGTGAACAGGCTGGGCAGATTGGGCAGGCTCAGCGGGATGTGGCTGGACATGGCCACTAGATCCCAAAACCAAGGCATGTTGGGCCACCCCGGAGCAATCAGAATGATTCTCTTACATGGGGAGTCTTGCAACTTCTCTACCACTTTGCCCAATATGGCTGATGGTGAGAAGGTGTATGCTTTTAGATCCTACCATGTCCGACTGAGCACATCCACTGCTGTGGCCAGGAGATCCGGTAACGGTGACACAAAACAGAGGCGACTTGTTGTTGAACTTCGTGGTAAATAAGTCTATTTTGGGCCGGTGCCACCTACTGCATAGAGTGGAAGACCTCTGGAAGGAGAAACCACTGTTTGGATGGTCTGGCCTAGCCTGGACAGCCTGTCTGCTACCACATTAGGCTGGCCTGGAATGTGTTGTGCTTTAGAGTCACTTGTTTCCTTGTACACCAGGTCAAGATTGTCCATAGTAGGGCACAAAGTGGGCCCGACCTCATTCCTCCTTCCTTTGTGTATGACACTACTGTGGTGTTGTCAGTTGCTACAAGTACTATCTTGTTTGAGCAAAGGTCTTAGAACTCTTTAAAGTCAGAAAAACTGCTTAAAGTTCTAGATACTTTATATATAACTTGCTTCCCGGAGGTGACCAGGTTGCTCTTGCAAAGTGCTCATCTAAGTGAGCGCCCCACCCTTCTATTGATGCGTCTGTAAATATTTGCAGAGCATGTTTTATTGGGTGTAATGGTTGGCCTGTAAGTGCATCGTCTTCCTTCAGCCACCATTGTAAATGGGGGTGCAGGGATCTGGGGACTTGGATAACCTTTTCCAGTGATTCTGGTACCCTCCAGTTGTTTTTGAGATGCCACTGTATGGGTCTCATATGAAGTCTGCCTAGATTAACATGCTTTTCTGTAGATGTTAGTAACCTATCAAGGACATGAATTCCCGGACCGGGCAAGCCGGTAGGGATAGCAGTTTTAACAGTCTCTTGAAGGTGCTGTCACCAGTCCAGAGTCAGTCGGAACCGATCAGACCTGAAGTCGAACTGGTAGCCTACAAAATCGAAGTCTTGTTTGGGCTCCAGCTCTGATTTCTCTAAGTTCATCAGCCAACCCAGTTGCTGACACATTATTTACTAGTTCCTGTGTATGTTGGAGACAAGCCTGGTGGGATCTGGCTCTCACCAACCAGTCGTCTAGGTACTGGTGGCTTCTTAAATCCTTGTGTATGGCCATCAATTTCACCTGCTTTGGTATCACGGTGAACTCCAAAGGTGCTGTGGACAAACTGAATGGCAGGGCCTTGAACTGGTATGCCCGACCTTGGATGTGAAATCTCAGGCATTTCCTGGATTGTTCTTGTATAGGTATATGGACATAGGTATCCCTCCTTCAACAGTTGTACTACAAAAAGGGCTTAGTCTGGAACCTATAGGCAGACTGTGTGCCACATTTGGGACATTTGGTATTCTGACAAACATTTTCTGTCCCTCCGGACACTGGTCCGGTCTGGTGACAATGATCCAGGTTAACAGTCTCTCTGTTCTTATTGTGGTCCGGTGGGGCTAACACAACTTTTCACATTAATAGACTCTTCGCCCCGGGCCAGCAGCCTGCAAGGTGCAGCATTTACAGAGCAATTGTCATTTGTGAGATGTCTGACCCCTGGCCGGACATGATGACAAAATTTATTATCTCTCCATCATGTCCAGCACCGATAAGAGGTTGTTGAGAGGTGTGATAAGGGATGGTTGCCTGGCAGTAGCTTGGGACACTGTCATATCCCTGTCATATCACCAAGACCATTGACCGGTCTAAGAATTCTCTGTAACCAAATAAACCTGAGGCAACTCTGTCCGGTACCCGGACTCCATACTCGGTACTTTACTGTAACTAGTAATTCTCTGTAACAAAAAACTAGCAGGCTGGGGTCATCAATGAATTTTGACAGCTACTGGTCTATAATTAGCCAGCTTTTTTTTTTTTTTATATATGTAACCAGTTGGGTTGAAGTACTGTACAGTAAGGACTGTGTAGCCAACACCCTGTTAGTAGACTTTGTAACCAGTAGGTGTAGCAAGTGTACAAGTGTAAGCAAGTGTACAAGACTGTGTAGCCAGTACCAGTCGGTACACTCTGTAACCAGTTGTTGAAGCAAGTGTACAAGGCTGTGTAGCCAGTACCAGCCTGGCACACTCTGTAACCAGTTGTTGAAGCATTGTTACAACTATCTTGTGTGTTGAATTCAGCTTGCTGTAGGTTTCCTCCATTAATTAAAGTATTTCTTTAATCGCACGTCTTATTTGTAGATTTGACAGTTGCTGGGAAAGCCCTTGTGAACTATTTTTAGAAACACTTGGTGTTCGGTGTGTCACGTGACCAGCTTGCTGGTCGGAAGGCACGCGATTGGCTGATTGGAGCTCGTCAGTTGTGGCGTTCTTTTGTGATACTTAAACATGCAAATGCGCAGTATTCTGCTCATCCACAAACCCCACTACCGACAACGAAGCCGGGTCTGCAAGGCAGGGACTGGAATCACAGAAGACGTGAGTTTTGAAGAACGCACTTCCGACCTTCCTGGTCGGTGAAAACACATGACCTGCTTCGTGAATGTTCGGAAGGACACGCAATTGGCTGACTGGGGATGACGTCAGTATTCGCGTTCTTTGTGTGATGCTTTACCGGCAACTTTACAGTCCACAAAATCCCACTACCGACAACTAGGCCGGGTCTGCAAAACAGGGACTGTAGTCACAGTAGACGTGAGTTCTGAAGAACACACTTCCGACCTTCCTGGTCGGTGAAAACACGTGACCTGCTTCGTGATTGGTCGGAAGGACACGCGATTGGCTGACTGGATATGACGTCAGAGGTCGCGTTCTTTTGAGCTGGCCGGTCGGCTGATGCTTTAAAAGCAGAGAAGCCTGGACCAGTGCGCTCTGAAGATGAAAGTCCTGGTCGATGCCGGTCTGAAGTCGGTTGCTCAGCCGGCTGTGCACTCAAACCACAGTGTTGATTCTAGGAATTTCAAAAAGTGGGGGCGATCCCCCACCACTAAAAATTCTGGGGGACAACTTTATGATAAAGTTTATACTAATGAAAAATACTTTTTCAGTTTATTTAGACATTTTTAACAGTGGACTTTATTAATTAGTGATCAAGGCCACTTGGCTACCCAACAAGTAGTGGTTATCTACCATTGAGCACCCACCTTTTAGCTAATACTTTCAAATTAAATAAATAAATAATATTTTAAATTCTATTAACAGGCTTTGATTACAATGTAACTGTACCAGAATACTAATTGATAGATATGGTACAATTAGCAGTTGTACATCTGATAATATTTGCTTTAAAGCTATGTATTTTGACAAATTACATCGATTATCGGTCATTTTATGCTACTGCACAGTCATTTAGTTTACATACAGAAGCATCGGTCCTTGACCTCTATCATATTGAAGAAATATAAGGTGTTAATCATTCACTGGTAGGCTGGCGTTCACTGGTAGAATGCCATTATATACAGTTATGTACAAAAGATGTCACGTGATTTGTCTTGCCAAATAAAAATAAACTTCAAGCCTAGTGATAGAATTCCAAAAAATATATATATATTGAAAATGGTTATTTTCATCAAAGTGACTCCTGTCACGGCATTGTGGTTTTAAGTTTTTGTCTAAAAAAGTCTAAATTCAGTCATTGTATACCATCAATTTGTATGAATATGTTGGAAAACCCCACAGAATAATGTGACCCCATGAATATTAATGAGTAGTCCACAAATTCTTCTAGTAAAATATTGTTAAAAAATCCCATGAAATTGTCAATATTTTCTACGAATCTGAGCTGAGCTCTGTGGTCCATCTAGTATTTTATCTTAAACCAGAAAATATTGTTAAGAAACCTCATTAATATTAATGAGTTGTCCGAGAATTTTGATCTTCAAGTAAAATATTTTCTAGACATACATTGTTGGGAAACCCCACAGATACGTAGGGTCAGCACTGGCTTGCCTCTCCTGTTGTGGTAACAATCCTGTTTACTGTCAGTTTCGTTTTTCTTGCCGCCAGTTATCATATAACCATCCACTTTAAGCTTAATTTCATGTTTTTAGGTATAATATGACTAAATACTGTCTGTAGCACATAATATTTGAGTTCTTTTACGTAAACGATCACAAAACATCGTCAACATGCTTTATTCGAAGAACGTTGCGACGGAAAAATCAAAACCTCGACAAACTCTCGATCCGTGCAATGTTTCGATTTTCTAGATCTCTCGTCTTTTCGCTTCATACATTTCCCGCATCGCCTTGTGTACTACGCGTTCTCATATAATTTGGTCAACGCAGACTCCAAGAAAATCCGCGTTTGTAGGCGAATTTATGCGCGATCCCGCGGAAAACGCACCCTAGAAGCAACTCTGAACCAGTGTCCTGGCCATCCACTGCCCTTATTACCGACACAAGTGCCGGGTCCACAAGGGAGGGACTGAGAGTGATTAAAGATGAAGTTCCTTCTATGTAAATACTAGGTGAGGTCGGCTGAACATGAGCTTGCCGGTCGACTAATGCTTTACAGCAAAGATGTCTGGACCAGTGCGCTCTGAAGAAATCTGAAGAATTCATCTCTTGCTTCTGATGAAAAAACACTAAATACTCGAGCTAGGCTGGTGTGACTGATGCTTTACAGCAGAGAAGTCGGTACCAGTGCGCTCTGAAGAATGCACCTCTTGGGGAATTCCTTCTATTTGCAGTGTTCAAAACTACGTAGATTGAAGTTGTCCGTGATTTCTATTCGTAGTACTAGAAAAGACGTTTCTATGGTGATTGAACTGGAAAGTTACAGAAGGTACATTCAACAAAAGACACGGATAAAAATACCTGTAAGTAGTATATCCATTATTTCCCTAATATTGTCGATCTGCCCCTAACAACACCATGGTTGAATGGGAGGAAACTAGAAAAATGGCTGCCTTCATATTTCTCGTCGATTACTGCCCTATCATCAACACTAAATTGAGTCAGCTAGGGAGCGTTTCCAGCAGATTTCTTAAGGTATATCCGTGCTTGATATGAAGATAACATTTCTACACTAAAATATTCCCAAATAAGGTTGAAAATCCGTCATAATGCACACTTTTTCCTTTAAAAACTCTGGAGATGTTGAAAACACGTTAGCACAGCACACGCACCAAACGAAAAAGATGCTATGACGTCAGGTTGTCTAGACAGGAAGGAAGTACGAGGCGCCATCTGGGGAGTGCACAGTACTACGGACCGGCCAGCCGGTGGAAACACAGGACGTCTTTTTCTGGTGTTTGGCGGGCCGGTCTGCGCCGACCGGATTAGCAATTGTCCATTGGATAGGATGTATTAACGCAATAAAAGTTTCACTTCGTGGGTGATAATACAATACACTCTGAGCACTTGAGTAGTTAAAATGGACTCGAGTCCCAGCAATGACCGACTTGTCTATCAAGGCTTGGGTAACTCTTTACAGCCCTAGTATCCAGAATGTGATTGAGATTTTTCCCACATAAAAACTCCAGAAAGATTTGTCCATTGGGTTTGTAGTGCAGACAAACTAATGGACAGACAAACCAAAGCACCCAAAAACATAACCTTTTAGTTGAGCTTACAAGGGTCATAAAGCAAAAAAGATATTTTGTAAGAAGAGAATTTAGAAGAGCAGCAAGGTGTTGCAAACACTGAATAAATTAATTCAACTATACATATATACATAATTATTTTCAAATTTCTTTCCTGTTTACAACAACTATACCTATTACACCATTTTGAAGCATTATGGAGGGTTATCCTACAGTTTATGTGAATATGTTTTACCTGTCTATATTCCAAGACAACTTTAGGCAGAGGATGGACATCTGCAAGCTGACTTAACACAGCCTCAGATGTGGACTGATTGCCCAGTTGTTTTGTCCTGCTTTTACTTGTCTTAGGCAAATGAATGTCCAAATGCAGCACTTCAAACAACATCTGTAAAGATAGGACATTAAACCAGGATTATCTAAACATGTGGGAAGGGTAACAGTTTATCTGTTATAATACAAGGCTTGTGTAGCAGAAGTTGTTATATTCTAACTGTGCTAATCCTTGTTCCTATTTTTATTTGTATCCTGAACAGTTAAATTTGAAGTGGAAACTTACAAGAGTTCATTATACCACAAGCATTCTGGTGTAAGGGGGGATAGCCCATGAAAAGCTGTTTCTCCAAAAGTCATACAGTACCCATATAGAATCCCATATAGAATACAAAATACAGAGGACATGGTGAAAGTCTTAAGTTGATCTACAAATGACCAGAAGAATGCTTCTACTTAACCAGAAATTCCAGATAACAGGGTACAGTAAGGAATCAAAAATTCACCTGAAAACTAAATTTCCCAAATATAAAAATCTTACTATATATATAAAAAAGATGTTTGGTCTTAAAGTTGGTATTTTTCAGTTCAAAAAGCCTTAATTTACTATAAATTCAACAAATCTCACCTCAATTTATTTATTTCATTAGTGTTTCACATGGCGAGTTTCAGATATGTGGCGAATTTTACATTTCTTACTGTAATGTTCAATACAAAAGACCTGCATGTAGGGCCCTGATATTTACTTTATAATTTGAAGAAAATCCTTTTAAACTTTAAGGAACTCTACTTGCTGGGTAGCATGCATAAGATACACATCTACGTAATGCTAAGTCCAAAGTCACAGTACAGTTCAATATTTCTGTTATTTTATTATTTAACACAACTGTTTGTATCACTTGATAGCAAACATGGCTAAACTCAATTCCTACTCCTCCACACATCACCGCATGGTGATCACAGCCACATGAGTTTCTGAGTCTCAATTGGCAAAATTTACTCAATTTTACAACAGTGAAAGTAAAATTAACCTTGACTACTCAACTACAGATTCATACATCAAAATGCTAATATTTCAATTGTATAAACAACCCACTTTCACAGTTACTTTACATATTTGTTAGCAGTTTCACTAGGGACAGGTTAACCTTAACTGCTCTTTCAGTCAACATACCACTGAATTGCACATTGCCCACGTACCTGTCTGAGCTGTGGGTGACTGTTGATGTTGAAAGGTTGTCCAGCCAATGTGTGGGCTTCCTTCTCCAGCTGGGAAAGTCTTTTCTTCAGCAGGTTACATGTTTTGGTCATCTCATTTGTGTTAACCTAACAAGGAAATTGGTTTGAAAAGCACACTAAGGTTATAAGCTATGTCAGCAAATGGACTCTACCATGACCATTTATCAATGTCCCTGAGATTTTTTTAAACTGCCACTGGGGTTAGGAACCAATAACAGAGGACCGCCATTTTGAGTGGTCATCTAAGCCACCATATATCTGCCTGTACCTGGGTTCAAACACATGTGCCTATCTGTTAAACGAAATTAAACAGGTTTGAATGTATACTTATTGAAAAAAGAAACACAAGTTTTATTCAGTATAAATTACAATATATCTTGCATTTCTTTTTTGGCTCAGTGTATTTAAAATACTGATTGAAAGATCAACATTCAGTAGGCAAGCTTAAAAACATGAGAGTAAAGATTCACCCTGGGTGCCATGATAATTGCCAAGGTTTGCCAATTTCAGGCTGCTTTTTTAATACAGTTCTCTTTTTATGTTACAATTAAGTTTTATCAAAATGCAAAAATATAAAATAGCTATCTTCAGATAAGGAAAACAAATATCTTGACCATTTAAAAGACCTTACATTAATTATTTCAGGTAAAATAAAATAGTAAAAGATTTATTGATTAGAATTTCATGAAAATTATTTTTGAACAATGTTTTAGTGAAAATGAATAACATTTACCAAACACACCAGAAACACATACTCTGTATTTGTCCATAATAAACAGAATTCCTACTTCTTTTTTCGGCGTATAATACAACAAAACATTTCATGTACACACTACAATTGAACAGTAGTTTCTAGATATCTAATATGACATCACAGATTAGTCGTGTGATGTCACAATGCTGTAAAATGTGAGGAACTCCATGTATATCATACAACCTGTAGGCAGTTCAGAAAACTGTCATAAACCTCATACTCACAGCCACAAAACATCAAAAATACTGTTATTTTTACTGTGTCAGTGTGTGATCTAGCTCCCAGTTGAGAAGGGGTTTAAGTGGTATTTCAAACCTAATATTGAGAAATTATTAATCAAAGGAAATTTGTCCCCATATTTATTCTTAATAGGAGCTGAAGTACTTTCTTTATTAATAAAAATTAATCCAGGTATTGTTGGTTTCGTTCTGAATAACAAGGAATTTAAAGTGACACAGTTTGCGGATGACACCACACTTATTCTGGATGGCACCAAAAACTCTCTGCAGTCAGCCTTAAACACAATTGAAACATTTGGGAATTTCTCGGGGTTAAAAATGAATAAAGAAAAAACAAAGGTTATATGGATAGGTAGGAAGAAGTACTCAAAAGAAAAACTCAATGTATCAGAAATGTTAGACTGGGGTAAGTGCGAATTTACCTTATTAGGAATTGAATTTTCTGTAAACTTGAGCAATATGCCAGAAATGAACTACAATAAAGCACTGATTGAAATCAGAAAAGATATTCTGAAATGGCAAAATAGAAATCTGACACCTTTTGGCAAAATAACTGTTATAAAAACACTATTGCTATCAAAATATATCCACCTTTTTACTTCTATTCCAACCCCTGAAGGCTGCATAAAACAAGTGAATGATGTGCTTTTTAAGTTTTTATGGAATAAAAAGCCTGATAAAGTAAAAAGAAAAACAGTTTGTTTGGATTACTTAGAAGGCGGTTTAAAAATGATTAATATTCATCAATTTGCTCAAGCCCTTAAACTCACTTGGGTAAGAAGAATTTTTTTCGATTCAACTTCACAGTGGCACATATTACTTGCAGAAACATATCAAAAACTTAATAATTTGTGGACAATGGGTGGAGAATGGAGCAAGATTATATTGAAAAGTGGAAAAAACCCTTTTTGGTCAGAAATATTTACAATTTGGCAAATGTTTTTTAGAAATCTTGAGGTCTCAAGTAATTTGGAAATTACACAAACATGCCTCTGGTACAATAGTCAACTATCGAAAGAATCCATATATTTTCCCAAATGGTACCAGCATCACATATACGTTGTGGGAGATATTATTGATACCGACGGAAAGGTGATGAAAGTCGAAGAGATAAAAAGTAAATACAACTTTAATCCAAATATTTTAGATTACTACAGAGTTAAAAAACTAGTGGAGAGATTTATCAATAAAAACAAAAAAGGGGGGAAATTTGAAACTTTTAGACCTACCTATCCATGTCACCTTAAATTTTTGGGAAAACCAACCAAAGGGTGTAAACAGTTTTACCAAATTTTGAAAGATAGCTGTACAAATACACCTTTATGCAAATTAAAATGGAACAAAGTTGTAAGTCCACTTGACAATCTGAATAATGTTTGGGTACAGATCTTCAAGGCTTGTTTCAAGTCAGTCACTGATAATACACTAGTTTGGTTCCAATACAAAATACTTTTTAACATTCTAGACACCAGAGGGTATTTGCATAAAGTCAAAATTATAGAAAATAACCAGTGCTATTTTTGTAAGCAGGACACCGAAAGTATTACTCATCTTTTTAGCAAATGTCCTGTTGTCGTGGATTTCTGGAAAAATGTCAGTAATTGGATCACCAGAAGACTACATCTACATATTCAATTTAGTGAAAGTATGAAAATACTTGGATACCATATTCAAGATGAAAACTTCTGGCCTATAAACTTTGTTCTTTTGCTATCTAGATGGTATATTTATCAGTGCTCCAGAAAGGAAACATACTTGAACATTTTCTTTTTCCAAACACAAATGAAAAAAAAATATTTGGAAGAGAAATATATTTGGGAAACAAAGCTATCTTTAGAGGCTTTCAAAAGTCGATGGTTGATTTGGGAAAAACTTTTTGAAGGCATTTAATAGTGACTTGGTGACATATTTTTTAAACATTTGTATGTAACTGTATGACAGAGAACCCTAACTGGGCGTACAAACGAGTGATGTCAGTCACTTTAGTGATGAAGTCATGTTTTGTTTGTGGTATAGACTGCGTAACCTGTAATGAATGATAGATTGTATCTGTTATGTTGTTAACACCTAGATATAGTTTTGATACTACTAGACATAGTCACTACATGCGTAATTTATAACTGTTCAACTCATGTCAAATATTATGTTACTACATGTACTCAAAAAAAATAAAAATATGAAAAAAAAACACACCAGAAACACATACTCTGTATTTGTCCATAATAAACAGAATTCCTACTTCTTTTTTCGGCGTATAATACAACAAAACATTTCATGTACACACTACAATTGAACAGTAGTTTCTAGATATCTAATATGACATCACAGATTAGTCGTGTGATGTCACAATGCTGTAAAATGTGAGGAACTCCATGTATATCATACAACCTGTAGGCAGTTCAGAAAACTGTCATAAACCTCATACTCACAGCCACAAAACATCAAAAATACTGTTATTTTTACTGTGTCAGTGTGTGATCTAGCTCCCAGTTGAGAAGGGGTTTAAGTGGTATTTCAAACCTAATATTGAGAAATTATTAATCAAAGGAAATAATAGCACATACCAGTACACTTCTCGTTTCCATGACAGCTAAAATAGGTAGCAGAGGTGTTTCAATATCTGTGAAGAGTTCCCATAATTCTTGCTCCTTGAGTCTGTTATAAGATTGTGACATTACTGGACCAAGAAGAGATAAGTCAGAGCACACGTCATCCTCCGAATCTGGAAAACTCTCCTGCCAAAAATGACACCAATTCTGAACTTTTAATATAAAGGAAGTCAAAAGTCTCACTCACCATGTGTTTATTAGATTTAGCAAAGAATGTTGCCTTAACACGCTCCTTTTGCTATAACATTTAATATATCTAAAGATCTAAAGAAAATATGTTAAAAACTACACAGACCCAAACTGACTATCGAAAGAAATCAACATTAGATATCCAAGACCTACAGTAGTACAATACAACATTTAAATACTGTATTCTTAAAAAAGTTTTAAAGCAAAAACTTTTAGATATCTAAAATATTGTAGAATTAACTATTTTCGAGTTTACGACATTACATGAGGAAATGAGTAGAACATAAAATTTGGCACAATGTAATAAATTAGTTATTTTTAGTTTTTATGATACTTTGTAATGTATACATTATCAAACAAGGTAACATATATATTGTACCTGTTGTAGTTCCTGACAAGGCATGAGCACCTGTTTGAAGGTAACTGGTGGGTTATCTGGGTTCAGTAGCCAGCCAGCCACCTTCACATCAAAGACTCGCCATACAGTACAAACTGACAGGGTAAACAACATGCTATCTTTACCATAAACCACAGAGAAAGACAAAAGAACACTCACAAGCAAAACTCCCCTAAAATATTTTTATTTAAAGTACAGGAGAGTCGAATCAAATTTACAAATGTGCAGACAACTTAAGACCTACCTTTTAGCCATTCTGATTTTCAAAAAGGATTCTATAGTGGTATCATAAGTTGTAGTGAATTGTGACATGTGTGCTCTTACTACGGAAACTACAAAAACTAGAAATAGGACGCATCTGTGGCCAGATGCTGGATGTATCCACCGACAAAGGCCAACTAACATAGTTTAGAAGATAAAAAGCATTTTTCGTTAATAAGCAAGCTGAAAGCACTTTTAAGTTTGGCTACCCTTATTTGACCCTGTAGCAGGGGCCCAAGGTGAAGTCTGACCACATCAAAAGATTCGCAGTCCATGATTTCCTATAAGTCGTTTTCACATTGCAAACCTCTAGGACCAATAATAAGCAGGAGGGGCCCAAGGTGAAATCTGACCACATGAAAAGATTTGCAGCCCATGACTTCCTCTAAGTTGTTTTCATATTAATGAGTTATTTGTGAAATACTGGCTATCTGCAATACTTGTAGAGATAATTCGCATTTACTCATTTTGAGTAGATGAATAATTAGCTACGGGTCTGAAACTTCACCAAGTGAAAGCTCTCTCAAAAGTAGGCGAATGAGTTATTTGAGAAAAATTGGCTATCTACAATACTTTTAGAGATAATTCGAATTTACTCATTTTCAGTAGGCGAGTAATTACCTACGGGTCTGGAACTTCACCATGTGAAAGCTCTCCCAAAAGTAGATGAATGAGTTATTTGATAAAAAATTGGATATCTGCAATACTTTTATAGATAATTAGCATTTACTCATTTTGGGTAGGTGAATAATTAGCTACAGGTCTGAAACTTCACCAAGTGAAAGGTCTCCCAAAAGTAGGTGAAGGAGTTATTTGACAAAAATTGGCTGTCTGGAATACTTTTAGAGATAATTTGCATTAACTCATTTTCAGTAGGTGAGTAATTACCTACAGGTCTGAAACTTCACCAAGTGAAAGCTCTCTCAAAAGTAGGTGAAGGAGTTATTTGACAAAAATTGGCTATCTGCAATACTTTTAGAGATAATTTGCATTTACTCATTTTCAGTAGGTGAGTAATTACCTACAGGTCTGAAACTTCACCAAGTGAAAGCTCTCCCAAAAGTAGGTGAAGGAGTTATTTGACAAAAATTCGCTATCTGCAATACTTTTAGAGATAATTTGCATTTACTCATTTTGAGTAGGTGAGTAATTACCTACGGGTCTGAAACTTCAGCATGTGAAAGCTCTCCCAAAAGTAGGTGAAGGAGTTATTTGACAAAAATTGGCTATCTGCAATACTTTTAGAGATAATTCGCATTTACTCATTTTCAGTAGGTGAGTAATTACCTACAGGTCTGGAACTTCAGCATGTGAAAGCTCTCCCAAAAGTAGGTGAATGAGTTATTCAAGAAAAATTTGCTATCTGCAATACTTTTAGAGAAAATGCAGAATTACTCATTTTTAGTAGGTAAGTAATTTAGCCACAGGCCTAATTTAGACATAAAGCCTACCAATAGAGTACTGTGGTGCACCCTGTAATATACTTTGCAAACTTGAGAAGGCTAGCTATAATATTTTTTTTTGTTAGAGCGGTAATGGTGAAATCTCTCTACACACTACGGCTATCCAGTGGATACAATGATTTACTCAACAGTGAGAACCTGAAAGTAGATATTGGTAAGCTATGCCATGACACAGAGGTCTGCAATTTCACTCTGATATAGCTGACCAAAAATTATGTGAATAACATATTTAAACAAAATACTGTAAATGTAATAGTTTTCACGTTATAACTGATTTACTCAACAGTGATAACGTCAAAGTAGCTATTACTCAGCTATGCAATGAGCTACATGTCTGAATTTTTTCTATGTTATAGCTGACCCAAAATTAGGTGAACAACATATTTAAGCAAAATACTGTAAATGCAATAGTTTTCAAGTTACAACTGATTTACTCAATAGTGACAACCTGAAAATAGCTATTGCTCAGCTATGCCATGAGCTATAAGTCTGTAATTTCACGACGTTATAGCTGACCCAAAAGTAGGCGAACAACATATTTTAACAAAATACTCCAAATGCACTATTTTTCAAGTTACAAGTCATTTACTCAACAGTCAGTACCTGAAAATAGCTATTGCTCAGTTGTGCCATGAGCTACAGGTCTGTAATTTCACTATGTTATAGCTGACCCAAAAGTAGCTGAATAACATATTTACACAAATTTCTGTAAATGCAATACTTTTCCAATTACAACTGATTTACTCAACAGTGTGAACTTCAAAGTAGCTATTACTCAGCTATGCAATGAGCCACAGGTCTGGAACTTCACTATGTTATAGCTGACTCCGAAATAGGTGAATAACATATTGAAACAAAATACTCTAAATGTAATACTTTTGAAGTTATAAGTAATTTACTCAACAGTGATAACCTAAAAGTAGCTATTACTCAGCTATGCCATGAGCTACATGTCTGAAATTTTACTATGTTATAGCTGACATAAAAGTAGCTGAATAACATATTTATACAAAATTCTGTAAATGCAATAGTTTTCAAGTTACAATTGATTTTACTCATGATGGAAGTTACTGAAAAGCCCAAAAGTAGCTATTACTCACTTAGCGATTGAGACAGACACCCAAGTTACTCACCATGTTGTAGCTATGAAAAAAGTATCTGAATAACATATTTTAACAAAATGCTCTAAATGCAACACTTTTCAAGTTATAAGTGATTTAGTGCATGATTTCATGACTTTTAATGCATTTTAGACATTTTTGTCTACCACAGGCCTAATTTAGACATAAAGCCTACCAAAAAGATAGGGTGGCGAGTCCTCTAGGATACCAAGCCACCTGCCAAATATGAAAGAAATCTGGAAAGAAATGTGGACTGTAGGTCGCTAACAAGCAATATTCCACATTTTAGACATTTTTGTCTACCACAGGCCTAATTTAGACATAAAGCCTACCAAAAAGATAGGGTGGCGAGTCCTCTACCATATCAAGTCACCTGCCAAATATGAAAGAAATCCGGAAAGAAATGTGGACTGTAGGTCGCTAACAAGAAATCTCTGCGGACGCGGACGAGGGCGCGGACGACGACGATGATGAATCCATAGTATCCCCGCTTCGCGTCGGGGATACAAATATTCTAAGAATATTTCAAGCTGCTTTCTTCCATATCAATAAAATATATGGCATGTATTCCTCACTAGCGCTCACAAACAAATATTAGCAAATTAAGGTCAGTTTCAATAACCCATCCATTAGACTTAACTTATTACAAATTCACATCCTAGGTCACTGATGAAAATGTTTACTGAAAATGGAGCAAAATAAAACATATTATCACATAACAACCTTTCTCTTCCATAAACTGCAGGCTGGTAATTAATGCTTTAATAATCTCTTGTCCTTCAAAACACAACTTTCTTGCTTTTGATTGCATAATATCTCCAATCATAATGCTGAAAAGACAAAACAGTAATACTAACAAATATATTTTTAAAAAAATACTGTAAATGGCCTTCAGATGCCAAAATTTGAAATTTTGTTTATCCTTTTGCAGGTTAAATTACAGTAAACTAAATGCAGACCCGAATCTTGTGAAACATTTGAAAATAGATTTCCTAACAGCCCCTAATTTTGTTAATATTTACATAAGTGCGATGTACGCATACCTTAATCCGCAATATCTACAGCTATATAATCCACGCAGTTTTGCAGCAGAACAATTTGTGATAGCCACTTCCACCCACCATCTCATAATAACAACGGTCACATTACGGAGTTTACGTTTTGTTGTCAGTACTATAATTGTTGTCACATTTTGAAGCAATAAACCTGCTAGATACAACTGACTAATTATTTCCTTTTAATACATGACATTTTGGTGACGAGGATTAACTGGATACCTGTGTATATGTTACATCTTGGATATTAAGTGACAGTCAAACAAAGAGACAGTGCACATGGTTGATCATCATGGCAGTTTATGGACATTTGAGTGAATTTAACACTCAGATGGAGTCTGGGACACATATTGTGAACAACTCGAGTTTTATTTGCAAGCCAATGGGATTACAGATGCTAAAACAAAGAGGGCTGTTTTCCTTAGTTCTTGCGAGGATTCTTGCTACCGCTTGTTAAGAAATTTCTTTGCTCCAAAGAAACCAAAAGAAAAAAAATTTGATGAGCTAATTGCGGCCTTAAAGGGACACTTTTCGCCCACTCCTTCTGTTACACTTGAATGATTCAAATTCAACACTACTGTCAAATCACAATCTCAGTCAATTTCTAGCTACGTAGCTCATTTGCGAAATCTGGCACAACACTGCGCTTTTGAAAATCAACTGGACAACAACATTTGTGATCACCTTGTATGCGGAGTCAATGATGAGTCCATACAGAAGAGACTTTTTTCTGAAAGAGACCTTACCCTTCCTAAAGCCCTAGACATCGCTCTGGCTATGGAAAAAGCAGAGCAGAACAGCACAGATGTTCGTCAGCTGTTGAGAGGGAACCAGGCAGTTAATTCTAATTCTAATTGGACTTTTATAGCGCTTAATCTCCCCAAACAAGAGGACTCTAAGGCGCAACAAAACAAAAAGCAGTCAACAAAATTCTGTGTCCAGGGACATAACAGGGGTCGAACACCACGGAGAACGCCAGGAGGATGATGCAGGCTAGGGTGGATATGCTTTGGTGTACAGGTAGGTTTTAAGCTGTTTTCTGAAGGAGGCCAGGGATGGAGAGGCACGAATCACATCAGGGAGAGTATTCCACACAGTAGGAGCATCAAACGCAAAACTATTACCAAACTGTTTGACAGATTTATGAACAGAGGGGCAGAACTTTGGAATAACTAGGAAATTACCACCACTTTCACTGCGCCTGGTACTATAAGAACTGCTGTAGGAAGAAAGATGTGGTGAAAAATACCTGGGAAAACCTGTGTGAAGATACTTATAAACAAGTGTGACTGTCTTGAACACAATGCGCTGTTCAACAGGAAGCCAATGCAGTTTCTTTAGCACAGGAGTTATGCTGGTGTATCGACTGGTGTTTGATACAATTCTAGCTGCACTATTTTGGATGCACTGTAATTTGCGTAGATTGAACTTGGACAGGCTCCTGAAAAGTGAGTTGCAGTAATCCAACCGACTACTAACAAGAGCGTTGGCTACAAGCACAGAAACATCATGAGTAAGAAACCGCCTGACATGTCTGAAGTCACGGAGTTTAACAAAACAACTTTTGCAGACATTCTGAACATGCTTGGACAAAGAGAAATCTGAATCAAGCCACACACCCAGATTTTTTACTGAATCTGCAGGGCAGAGTGAGTTGCCCAGGATATCAATTGGAAAACATGCTTTCAACTTATCCCTTTGTCTCTTCGAACCAAAGATGATAAACTCAGTCTTATCAGGATTCAGTTTGAGCTTACTAGTTGTCATCCACTCTTTAACATCATTTAGGCACTTATTTAGCTTTTCAAAGGCAGCAGATGCATTCTTCTGGGATAAATGTATATAAAGTTGGCTATCATCTGCATAGAAATGAAACTTTATTCCATTATGTTTACTGATAATGGAACTAAGGGGGGTAGTGTACAATGAGAACAACAAAGGACCCAGGACAGAACCTTGGGGAACACCAAATAGGAGTTTACAAACATCTGACAAAGTAGAACCAATTTTTACTGATTGGTAACGGTCCATTAGGTAGGATGTGAACCATTTCAGAACGGAGCCACTGACCCCAAACCAGTTTTGGAGGCAACCTAGAAGAGTAGAGTGATCAATGGTGTCGAAGGCAGCAGACAAGTCAAGCAATACCAAGGCCGTGGATTCACCTCTTGACAATGATAAGTGAACCTCATTTTTTATGTAGAGAAGAGCAGTCTCAGTTGAATGGCCCGCCTTATATGCCGACTGGTACGGGTTGTCTAAGTTATTGGCATTAATATGTTCTAACAGCTGCTTAGCAACCACACGTTCTACCAATTTAGATATAAAACTGAGACCTGATACAGGGCGATAATTCTTAAGGTCATTTGAGCGAAGATTTGGCTTTTTAATAGGTGGAGTGACCACAGCAGATTTGAAGGCATCAGGAACGCATCCCTCCATGAGTGAGCAGTTGACCAGCTTTGTAAGGGATGGTAGCAATATATCAATGCATTCCTTAATCAGGAATGTCGGCAGAGGGTCCAACAGGCATGATTTTGTTGGTGATGCTTTAATTATTTTATCAACAGCATCTTCAGAAACTTGCCTAAAGACAGTAATTTGGGGAGGATCTGAAGGAGGGTTAAAATCATATTCAGTGCCAGAAGAAGCAAAATTATCTCTAATCTTCTTGATTTTGTTGGTGAAGAAGGAGGCAAACTGGTCAGCCAATGACTTTTCGGACTCATGAGATGGAAGTGTGGCATCAGAAACCCTGTTCAGGGTCTTATGCAGCTCATGCCAAAGTTTTCGAGAGTCATGACTATTGTCTGAGATCAGTTTGCTATAGTAGTCTGATTTATCTTTATTTACAAGTGCATTGCACCGAGCAATCTGGCGACGAAGCCTACTCCTGTTAAGTGTACTTTTAGCCCTACGCCAAGTTCTCTCAAATTGGCGCCTAAGGGACTTTGCACGTCGATAATCATCAGACATCCAATCGGCGGACTCCTCTCACCACATGCCGCTGCACACAAACCTAACAGCACTCCTGACAGAGGTAGGAAGAAACCTTGTTATCACTGCCTTGGGCAACATTTAGAATCTGAGTGCAGGTTTCGTCAGGCTGAATGCTATAATTGTCACAAAAAGGGACATATCAGTAAAGCGTGCAAGTCAAAAAGTCAAGACATCTTGAAGACTTACACTGGACAACTGATCAAGACTAAAGGTGTCATTGTTGTTAAAGTAGTGCATAATCAACAAAAAAAAAAAGTTGAGCTTGCTAGTTGTTCCAGGTAAAGGCCCAGCCCTGCTTAGAAGGGACTGGCTCAGTGAACTAAAACTGAATTGGCAACAAATTCATGCTGTCAAGGCCGCAGACAGCTATAACGTATCTGAGCTTCTGGACAAATACAGTGACATTTTCCAAAGATGAATTGGGAACCTTGAAGGATGTGCAGGTGAAATTTGACATTAAGAACTCTTCCACTCGCAAATTTCACAAAGCCAGGCCTGTCCCATATTCCATTAGAGACATGGTATCACTTGAGATGGATAGACTTGAGAGTTTTGGGATAATTCAACCAGTCAAGCACAGCGAAATAGCCGCTCCTATTGTACCAGTCGTGAAGGGCGAAAATCTTAAGGTCAGAATTTGTGGAGATTTCCGTACCACAAAAAATTCTATCAGTACAACAGAGTCCTATCCAATTCCTAGGATTGAAGATCTTCATGCAATGCTTGTTGGAGGCAAGCAATTCACCAAGTTTGATTTGAGCAATGCTTACCTGAAAGTGTTGATCCACCCTGAACATAGATATCTCACCACAATAAACATGCACAAGGGACTTTATGAATTCACAAGACTAGCTTTTGGGATCAGTTCAGCTCCAGCAATTTTCCAACGAGTGATGGAAAATTTATTTAAAGGCATTCCAGGAGTTTGTTGCTACCAGGATGATATCCTTATTACGGGAAATACTACTGCTGAGCACCTGAAATCTCTGGAATCAGTTTTCAAAGTTATTGCCGAATCCGGACTTAGGATTAAACGTGACAAGTGCAAGTTCATGGAACCTAAAGTTCGCTATCTCGGACACAAAATCGACTGCAACGGACTGCATCCACTGGATGACAAAGTCAAAGCTATTGTTGAAGCTCCAGCTCCTAGAAATGTTACAGAGCTGAAGTCTTATTTGGGGCTATTGAATTATTATGGCAGATTTCTACCAAATCTATCCACCACCTTAGCACCTCTGCATTACCTGTTGAAGAAAGGTATTGTTTTCAGTTGGGGAAAGCAACAGACAAAAGCTTTTGAAGCATCAAAGCAGCTTTTAACATCTTCAAAAGTGCTCGCGCATTATGATCAAAAAAGGGAACTCATCTTGACATGTGACGCATCAGCCTATGGAGTAGGCGCAGTTTTAGCTCAAAAAGACTCTGAGGATAATGAACATCCTATTGCATTTGCTTCTCGCTCATTAGCACCTGCTGAAAAGAACTAGTCAGCTAGATAAAGAAGCCTTAGCTATCATCTTTGCAGTGAAGCGTTTCCACCAGTATATATTTGGGTGCACTTTTGTTATCATCACTGATCACAGACCACTTCTGGGATTGTTCGGACCAGACCGACCAATACCGCAGTTGGCATCAGCTCGCATTCAGAGATGGAGCTTAGCTCTGAGTGCATACAAGTATTCATTAGTGCACTGCCCTGGTTGTCAAATCAGCAACGCAGATGGACTGAGTAGGTTGCCATTGCCAGATGCACCTACTAATGTACCTGTTCCAGGAGACATTCTATTGTTGACCAGTCACCTTGCTGAAAATTCAACTGTCACAGTAGACAGCATTTGTAGAGAGACAATTAGAGATCCTATTCTGTCAAAGGTCATGCATTCTGTCCAGAATGGTTGGCAAGATCAAGAACACTCTATTGACATGAGAGAATACACAAAACACAAGGATGAACTTTCAGTAGAAATGGGTTGCATTCTGTGGGGTTCCAGAGTAATTGTTCCTTCCATGTTTCACAGACGCATCTTACAAGAGCTGCATGAGGGACACCCAGGCATGGTGAAAATGAAAAGTTTAGCATGCAGCTTTGTTTGGTGGCCCCACTTGGATAACGATATTGAACATGTGGTGAATGAATGTAGTGCATGGCAAACATGCAAGAAAAATCCTCACGAAGCTCCGCTGCATCCATGGGATTGGCCATCCAAGCCATGGGATAGGATTCACATAGACTATGCAGGACCTATCCTTGGGAAGATGATTTTAGTAATTGTTGACGCCCATTCCAAGTGGATTGAAACTCATGTCATTGCATCAGCCACTAGTTCTGCTACAATTGAGAGGCTAATGATGACATTTGCTTGTCATGGTTTGCCAAGGTCTATAGTGTCGGACAATGGGTCATGCTTCACGTCGGAAGAATTCAAGTTATTTGCAAGGACAAATGGAATACGGCACATTTACAGTTCACCATATCACCCAGCCTCCAATGGGCTCGCAGAGAGAGCAGTGCAGACAGTCAAAAATGGACTCAAGAAAATAACCGAAGGTAATCTAGAAATTCCCCTTTCCAAGTTCCTGGCTCGGTAACGCATTCTTCCACAAGGCACAACAGGTGTGTCTCCAGCAGAACTGTTGTTGAAGAGAAAAGTACGCACAAAACTTGATTTGCTACTACCCAGCACTTCAGCCACGGTAAACAAATCATTGGAAAATGAAAAGTTCCATAATGATCACAAGGCCAGAGAAAGAGAATTCGGTGTTGGTAACACTGTCTATGTTCAGAACTTTGGCAAAGGACCAGAACTGTTGGCAGGCATTATCACCGAAAGGCGCGGCCCAGTTTCATACAACATCACGTTACCAGATGGTCGTTGCTTGAGACGTCATGTTGATCACATCAGAAGCAGACAATGTGAACCTGTGGATAATGTTCCATTGTTACCAGTCGAAAAACCACCAGTAGACGTGTTCAAACCACTGGTTCCTCCAAAGGTACCACCAGATGAATCCAACATGGCACCAGCAGAAGCACCTCCTGAGGAATGTTCTGTCAGTGTTCCTCATAGGCACTCTACCAGGCAGATCAAACCACCACAGCGACTGGATCTGTAGTTGTGCGTGAATATAAGGGGCAGAATAATCCCCATGGACATTAGGTGTGGAGTCAAGGGTAGTCCACCCCTTGCACTCAAAATAGAACAGTATTCTAAGAATAGTATTAGTCTTAAGTATTACTTTAAATTGAATGCAATTTCTTGACTGAATACCAGCACTATGAACTCTAAAATAAACACTTGCTTCCAGTTATGAGACATTTCAGCTAGAAATAACAGTGAATTGTAATTCAGTGTACATTGTGGTCTCATGTCATTAAGGTTGACTGACCTGATCTTGAGATCATAAGTAGTAAATTGTTATTTGTAAATCTCAGGTATTCTCAGTTAATGTTGATTGTTAAAACTTAACGAGGGAGGAAATGCGATGTACGCATACCTTAATCCGCAATATCTACGGCTATATAATCCACGCAGTTTTGCAGCAGAACGATTTGTGATAGCCACTTCCGCCCACCATCTCATAATAACAACGGTCACATTACGGAGTACTATAATTGTTGTCACATTTTGAAGCAATAAACCTCCTAGATACAATTGACTAATTCTTTCCTTTTAATACATGACAATAAGGATTTATCTTTTTTCCATATACCAGTTGGTGCTGTGATGATCTTTGTAGAAGTTTGATAATTCACTCCTTGACTGCCCCGAAAACAAACTTTAGTACAAGTTACAAACGTCCGAAATTCAGACTCCACAAAACATTTAAATACTTGTATCACCAACATGGCACATAAGATGCTATTTTCACCCAACTACAAAAGTTACGTTTTATTGAGTATATGGTAATATCTTTCCAAAATATTTATGGATATTATTTTTTTTTTTTTTTTTTACTGTGTTTCAACACAGTGAAAATAATTTATTGTAGATTTATGTATTTTTACTAGTTTTGAAAGTGTTGGTTTGATGACTGAACCAGACAAAATTTTGCTAGCTTGTAGAGATACCAGAGATTGAACCCAAAATTCTAAATGATTTCACAGCATTTAGTTTAGTTTAAGTGTGTAGATCAACTAGAGATTACGTCTCAAACTCAGTGTATCCCCGGACAGGACATGGTTGAAGCGTGACATACAGAGTATTATGGCTGACACAAATATACCCCTGTGGGGAGGGGGCCCAAGTGTTTATGGGAGCAACTTGTACTAACACTAAGTAAACAAAATGTTTGCTTAATGAAAGATACAAATATAACTAGACATAGCGCATCGGAGAACCAATGCAAATTGTATCCACCAGAAAGAAAACTCACCAAAGCCAACCAGTACTTAACCTTGAAGGAGGAACCTAAGGTAAAATCTGACCACATCAAAAGATTCTTAGCCCATGATTTTTAATAAGTTGGTGTGACATTGCAAACCTCTAGCAACACAAATAAGTAAGTTATAAGCACTTTGACCTTGAAAGAGGGGCCAAAGCTCAAATCTGATCACATCAAAAGATTCCTTGTGCATGATTTCCTATAGGATGGTTTCACATTACAAACCTCTAGGACCAAGAAAAAGCAATTTATAAACACTTTAGATTTTGCTATCCTCGTTTGACCTCGACGGAAGGGCCAAAGGTCAAATCTGACCACATAAAAAGATTCCCAGTCCATGATTTCCTATAGCTTGGTTTCACATTGCAAACATCTAGGACCAATAATAAGCGAGATATAAGCACTTTTAAGTTTGACTTTCCTTGTTTGACCTTGAAGGAGGGGTCCAAAGTCATATATGACCACAGAAAAAGATTCCCGGCCCATGATTTTCTGTAAATCAGTTTACCATCCCAACCTGTATGACCAATAATAAGTGAGTTATGAGTACTTTTAACCCTTTCGCTACCATGTGTGTCGACTAGCAGTCGACATCAGTGTGTATTACAAGGGACCATGTCTGTCGACCAAGGGTCGACGGCAATAACATTTATTTCTTTTTTCCCTTCAGTGTACTGTTTAGTGCTGTCGCGACACTCGCTACTTCCGATACTATTGTTTGCTAGGTCTACTATGAGCGATAATCGGATGCGTTTTTTCAAATCCGATTGCAAAGATATTAGCATATTTATATAATAAAGATAGAATATCTTTTAAAAGTGAAGGGTCATTCAGCATTTTAAAATATATTTTCGGTCTTTTGACAACATAGTACGTACAAATCTAGTCACATGACCTCAAATGTAGTTTCGGAATTGCATCTTTATTTTTTTTTCACGCTTATTAAGTCAATTTAATTGATGTAAAGCTTTCAAATAATCTTTAAAAACACTGTAGTTGTATTTATTTTAGGCGTACATGATATTATAATGTTATTATGCAGCACTTTATAAAGTCGGAATTAGATAATTATTTTAATACACTGACGGTTTTCAAAGTGTTCCTTCGTTTGACAATGCATAAACAACCGAAATAAAAGGACAAATATGACCCTAAAATGATGTATTCGGGTGAGAAACAATATATTATTTTACATTTTAATTAAATAGTTTTGTTTTGAGGTGAGTTTAAAAAGTCGACATATGTCGATACTCGGTCGGCCAACGTGGGCAATATTCGATGTTCATTTGCACTAGCGAGTGACAGCACTAGTACTGTTATATGTTTTCTTTGGTGTATCAGTATTAAACCGATATTTTAAGTATTTTATATGAAAGTTATGCTATATTTTAAAAAAAAATTCACCATTTCACCTATTTTAACTGGTTTCTGTAGATATTGCCGTATTTACCGCATATTGTTTACTCGTGGTTATTTTTATTTGGGGAATTCCCACAAATTTTCCCATTCGACTTTCATCAATTCCTAATGAAATATGCTGAAAAATACCGCAAATAAAGTGTATAAGGTAGTGACTTACTATTTTACTTCATTGGCGTTTCTGACGTGATATGACGTCATATGGCTACAGTCCCTTGGAATAATGTTCCTTCAGTAGCGAAAGGGTTAAGTTTAGCTATCCTCGTTGACCTTGAAGGAGGAGTCCAAGGTCAAATCTGACCACGCCAAAAAATTCCCAGCACATTATTTCCTATAGGTTGGCTTACCATCCAAAACCTCTAGGATCAATAATAAGCAAGTTATAAGCATTTTAAGTTTGGCTATCCTCATTTGACCTTCAAGGAAGGGTCCAAGGTCAAATCTGACCACACCAGAAGATTCCCAGCCCATGATTTCCTGTAAGTTGGTTTACCATCCCAAACCTGTATGACCAATAATAAGTGAGTTATAAGCACTTTAAGTTTGGCTATTCTCGTTTGACCTTGAAGGAGGTATATGGCCTCACAGTCTAAGGTACCATTTTGAGTCATTTTAGCAGGCCCAAGGTGACCTTGAAAACAATAGCCATGGTCAACAAACTGGATGCTGGTACTCCATCATGTACTGAACCTCCAAAGCCATTTTCAATAGTTTCCATGCAATATAGTCAGCATAAGTGTGAAAATATCCCCAAAAAGGCCAAAAATGGCCTCAGTGACGTACTTTGGTGGTCTGTGGATGACCTTCAATGAAGAGCTTCAAGGTCAAATTTCGGCATGTTTACAGAGGACGTACATATGTATTATATATACGACCCATGGGATGATCTAACTTTCTGTATTTGAGCACTGGGCCAAAATGTGACCTATAAGAGGCCACCAGTGACCTTGAAATTGAGGGTCAAGGTCACAAAATAATAACGTTCGAGGCATTGCCCATATATACCCACATACCAAATTTGAAAGGTCTAACTAAAATATTTGTTAAGTTATCGCGTCCAAAAGGAAATCTCTGCGGCGGCAGCGTGACCGTACTGAATCCTAAGTATCCCCAACTTTTGTCTGGGGATACAATCAAAGTGCATTGGATTTGTATGTCACTTTATTTATATATTTTTTGACTTACATCTCTTGTCTCTATTACTTACACTGTAAGATGTTGGTTAATTTATGCATAAGTTATCAATTTTATTATCTCAATGTGCTTGAAGTTATATCTGGTATTATATCTTGACAATTTATAACACTTACTTGTGTTGAACTGCATAAAAAATAAAAATAAATATTTTAAGAACTGTCTTAATTAAATCATTTTTAACATTTACATTATCAACAAAACATCAATCAAAACAACGGTGAACTAAGTTTATGGCACTTGACTAATGTAATATACCAAGAAAAATCTTTCAGTTCTTTGTCTTCAGTTGTTAATGGGAAAGACACAAATTTCAATTTGTGGTCATTTTTGCTGGTTTCATCAGGATAAGCAATGATTATACTCACAGGCTATAAAAGAAACAGTGCTTTCAGTATGAATACAGAAATAGAAATATAATTTTAGGCACGACTGTTTTTACTGTTTTGCTTTATAAGTGGAGATAAACTTTTTACTTTTTATTTTTTAATATATGAATGTGCACAATAAACATTATTAACTTAAAGCCTCTCTTACATCCCAATGTACTTGGTTCTATATGTCCAGCCCGCAGCTACAACTAAATGGGCAACAACATTAAGATTTGGGAAAATCTGAAGAACAACTTCAGCTGAAGAAGTATACAGAACCCACAAGATGTTGTCAGATGTAAGAACTTTCATGTAGTTGAAGAAGTGGGAAAACTTAAATATTTTATTCATTCATGATGTGAGTTTTAAGCCCAAAGACCAATATATAAGAAATATATGGCCATGTTAGTATGATGACCCCACTTGACATTGAAGCAGGGATCAAAGATCAAATTTCACACTTGCAAAATATTCACAGGTCATGATTTCTTAAAAGTTGTTTTCATATTTTGAAGTCCTAAGACAAATTATAAGGGAGATATACGACCTTTTTAATATGCTTACCCAACTTGACCTTGAACCAGGAGTCAAAGTTCAAATTTGACACTTGCAAATAGTGGTGTAATGATTTGTCAACGATATGAACTCGAGTCCACGTTTGGTCACATTGGAAACGTCGGCGACGTAAAGAAAAACAAAACCATGGAAGATGTTTTGAGTGGACGATAATAGAAATACTACAATGTGAGATCGTTTTTATAAATTTTATGGATTTTTATTTTATAATAGAAATACTAGCTACAATGTGTAATTGTTTTTGATAAATTTTTTCTATGAACTTTTATTGTTTTATGAAGTACTTACAGGCAATAATCAGGAACATATGCAGTAGCGGTACTTCGTTTTTATGTTCTATGTATTTTTAAGTAATCATAACTTCCTTATTTCTTGCCCAATTTTTATAATTTTTTCAGCGTTATGTTCAGTTTAATTAGCTGCATTCTGTCATACTAAGGATATTTTATGTTATTTCAACACATTTGTCACTATTCAGAAGTTTACATGTTAATTATCATCTACGAAACTTAACTGAAAGTTGTGAAACTTCTTGACAATAAAGTGACCGAACTTACATCCATTTTATTCCAGAAAATAACTACTTTCTGATCTTAAATGAATTAAAAATAACATAGAACCAAAGTACAACATATATCATTAAAATTTCATGAAAAATTGATAGATTTCAAAGAAAATTAACTGGAAACCAAGACCAATATCTGTAAATCCGTCAGTGACGGTAGCCCAGACACTATATTTTTTATGGAAAGAATTTTGTAAAATTCCCTGCAAGACCCAAAAACCAATTCGGCTCGATTCATCCTCTCTGGACTTTTCTGATTCAGATTTTCCGATTCCCACCACTACTTGCACAAGATTTGAAGACCATGATTTCCTATTAGTTGTTTTCACTTTCGGAAGCCCTAGAACATGTAATAAAGATGTGAAACTCACAAACTTAAAGACCCAAAAATCTTAAAAGTGTTGCCATGGCAACAGTTATTGCCAGATACCCTCAAAACCTAATCAGCTGTAAATCCTCTTAGGGTAAACATATCCTGAAAATTTTGTGAAAACCTATGCATTTGTTTTGACTGTATAACATTCACAAGCTTTGTGCCCGATGCCAACGCCCCGGACAGCACAGGGAAAAACTATAACCCAAGCCTTTATGGGCTGGGGTTGAAAAATATGTGCAAGAGTGTTTGATAACAAACAAACCACAAATGTAAGACCAAAATAATACTGCCAAAAGAGAGCAAAATAAATAAAACAGCATTTTGCGGCATATCTGAAGAGTTTGTCTCATTAAAGCAACATACACTGCTTCTGTTTTTGAGACAAATTTTGGTAATTACTAGGGATGGGTTGGTATGGAATATGCATATATTAGATTACTAGTAGGTCAACAATGCCAATTGTTTCAGGGATTAAAAAAAAACAAGACCACTGCCGTGGTATGATCTCCCGCCGCACTACATCAAAAAGTAGGTCAACAACATATTTGACAAAACTCCTTTAAATTGAATAGTTTTGCTGTTATAAATTATTTAAATCAAAAAAGTCAAAGTAGCTATTACTGAGTTTGGCCATCGAATGGCCACATTCCAGAGTTAGAGCCACTGAATGTACATATTCCGCAGTTATGTACATGTAAGATATGTACTAAAAAGGTTTGGATATCTTCACTCCACCTCAAAGAAGGGGCCCAAGGTCTTACCCTTACCCTGTGCTTTTCCACAGATTGGTTTGAAGCTCTCCCAAAAGTAGGTGAATGAGTTATTTGAGAAAAATTGGCCATCTGCAATACTTCTAGAGATAATTCGCATATACTCATTTTCAGTAGGCGAGTAATTAGCTATGGGTCTGAAACTTCACTATGTGAAGGCCCTTGCAAAAGTAGGTGAATGAGTTATTTGAGAAAAAATTGGCTATCTGCAATACTTTTCAGAGATAATTCGCATTTACTCATTTTGAGTAGGTGAGTAATTAGCTATGGGTGTGAAACTTCACCAAGTGAAAGGTCTCCCAAAAGTAGGTGAATGAGTTATTTGAGAAAAATTGGCTATCTGCAATACTTTTAGAGATAATTCGCATTTACTCATTTTGAGTAGGTGAGTAATTAGCTATGGGTGTGAAACTTCACCATGTGAAAGCTCTTCCAAAAGTAGGTGAATGAGTTATTTGAGAAAAATTGGCTATCTGCAATACTTTTAAGAGATAATTCGCATTTACTCATTTTGAGTAGGTGAGTAATTATCTACGGGTCTGACACTTCACCATGTGAAAGCTCTCCCAAAAGTAGATGAATGACTTATTTGAGAAAAAAATGGCTATCTGCAATACTTTTCAGAGATAATTCGCATTTACTCATTTTGAGTAGGTGAGTAATTAGCTATGGGTGTGAAACTTCACCAAGTGAAAGCTCTCCCAAAAGTAGGTGAATGAGTTATTTGAGAAAAATTGGCTATCTGCAATACTTTTAGCGATAATTCGCATTTACTCATTTTCAGTAGCTGAGTAATTAGCTATGGGTCTGAAACTTCACCATGTGAAAGCTCTTCCAAAAGTAGGTGAACGAGTTATTTGAGAAAAATTGGCTATCTGCAATACTTTTAGCGATAATTCGCATTTACTCATTTTCAGTAGGTGAGTAATTATCTATGGGTCTGAAACTTCACCATGTGAAAGCTCTCCCAAAAGTAGATGAAGGAGTTATTTGAGAAAAATTGGCTATCTGCAATACTTTTACAGATAATTCGCATTTACTCATTTTGAGTAGGTGAGTAATTAGCTATGGGTCTGAAACTTCATTCAAGTGAAAGCTCTCCCAAAAGTAGGTGAATGAGTTATTTGAGAAAAATTGGCTATCTGCAATAGTTTCAATACTTCGCATTTACTCATTTTGAGTAGGTGAGTAATTAGCTATGGGTGTGAAACTTCACCAAGTGAAAGGTCTCCCAAAAGTAGGTGAATGAGTTATTTGAGAAAAATTGGCTATCTGCAATACTTTTAGAGATAATTTGCATTTACTCATTTTCAGTAGGTGAGTAATTAGCTACGAGTCTGAAACTTCACCATGTGAAAGCTCTCCCAAAAGTAGATGAATGACTTAAAAAGTAGATGAACAACTTCTTTGAGAGAAATTGTGTAGCTGCAATACTTTTGAAGATATAAGGCATTTACTCATTATGGTTATCATTAAAAATTGACAAAGTAGCTATTACGGTTTGCGAGATATTTGTCATTTTTCACATTTTCACCAAAAGTAGCAATAAAGTAGCCATTACTCACTTGTACATTGAGCAACAGTTGTGAAACTTAAATATGTTACAGTTCACAAAAAAGTAGATGAACAACTTATTTGAGAGAAATTGTGTAGCTGCAATACTTTTGAAGATATAAGGTGTTTACTCATTATGGTTATCAAAAATTGACAAAGTAGCTATTACTCACTTAGCTATGGAGATACACTTCCAAACTAGTGACCATGTTGTAGCTGTAGAGATAGTAGCTGAACAACATATTGGAACTAAATTGTGTAGCTGCAATACTTTTGAAGATATAAGCCATTTACTCATTATGGTTATCATCAAAGTAGCTATTACTCAGTTAGCTATGGAGTTACAGCTGTGAAAATTCACAATACAGTATATCCAAAAGATAGGTGAACAACATATTCGACAAAAATCCTCTATATTCAATAGTTTTTGAGTTATAAGTGACTTGCTCAATGGTCAAATGTTAAACTTAGTATAGCTATTACTCAGTTAGCTATGGTGCTACACCTTGCACACCTCACCATGATATAGTACATGAAGGAGTTGTTGAACAACATATTTCAGGCCAATATTGTAAGTAACAGTTACAAAGACAAAATCAATTTACTCATTTTGCTCATTGTTAATAACAGAAAATAGCTATTACTCACTTAGCTATGAAGATAGAACCCTAAAAATGGTACCATCTTGTAGGCATGGAGAAAGTAGCTGAACAATGTATTTTACAGAAACACTCTAAATGCAGTCGTTTTGGAGTTATGAGCACTTTACTCAAAGTAGCCACCATTGCTATTACTCACTTAGCTATGGTCCTAGGTGTGAAATAACAGCATCAAATGAAAGGACATAAGCAATAAGGTCATCAAAAACATTGAAAAGGCCAAGGAGAAACAACCAGTGTGATGTACAGCCCTTTATAAAAGCGTGACACACACTCAATAACACACGAACACACGCACTCACGCACACACGCACGGAATGTGTTTTATAATCTCCCGCCCGGCCGGCGGGAGATAAAAAAAAAATGTGTTTTAGCACACTCCAAAGCAAAAAGACCAATGTGAAACTAAAACATGACAGTTTGCCAGTTTCCTTTCAACGAAATCACAAATAAAGAACCGAATGCACAAAAAGATGGGTTAAAAGTAGGGCAAAACCCTACCGATTCCGAGACTTCACAATTTAGCACATCTCAATCAAACCTGGATATTTCCTGTCAACGAAATAAAATAAAAGTTCACAAATGCACAAAAATATGGGATAAAAGCATGTAATATCTTCACATTTCTGACCAATATTTTGCAACATTTAGATTACAAAGTGTTGCAATCAAAACATGGCAGTTCTGCTCAACGTATCGCTATAAAAGTCTCCTAATGGACGGAAATATGGGGATAAAAACTTATAATTCCCTCAGATTTTGGGTATGTTTCTAATATTTTAACTCTTTTTTTCCATTATATATGTTAGCAAGAAAAGTGACATTTTAAAATTTTGTCACAGATTTTCAGTAAATTGCTGTCAATACCGAAAAATCTGGCTTATCAACCCATCCCTAGATAAAAGTGTGGAATTTCTTCAGATTTTGTTTTGTTTCAAACATTTTAAGTTTTCTTTCAATAATATAAGTTGACAAGCAAGATGGCAATTGTAAAATATTGCAAATTTAATAAGTAAATTAAATTTTATAAGTTAATACTAGTGATCTCAACGGGTATCCGGATATCCGGGTACCCGAACCTTGAATATTTACCCGAATCTGAAATCACATACCCGAGTACCCGAATTTAAGCTTTATTACTGCTAATATCGCTCATGTTGTATGACCGAGTACAGACATATCTCGACTTCATTAATTCACCTAAAAATGAAACTATTCAATAAAAATAGCATCAGAGATGCCCGTACCCCACAGCCTTGGGAAATATTTTCAACACCATGAGATATAGAAGTACTGTACCAGTACAAACTTCAGGATACTTTCAGAGCACTGTCAGTTATATAAAGGTCCAAACAATGTTTAAATGGAGAAATAATGTTTAAAAGAAAGATAATGCGTATAAAGATGAAGTATTAAAACAAGATAATTCAATGACAAGATGACAGCATTAATCAGTAAACTAAAATTCAACACTCTTTATATACATCTGCATTTCCGAATTATGGTTTAGATGGTTTGAATATTACCATGCATACAGAAGTGGTAATACATTTAATGAATGCTTATGTGTGGTGTTGGAGTAAAATCTGCGGCTCACTTGATGAAATTCTATCTCTTACAATGGGAAGTTATGAAAGTAAAATTCTTAATAAATTCTAATATGACTTTTGCTTAATCTGCCTCAAAAGACAGACCCAAAGGTGCAACAAGATTTTAAAGGTCAAGGTCACTACGGCAAGGTAAAAGGTCAAATTAAGGTCACACCATGATAATACACACACCTATAGCCAATAACCAATGTCCCTACCAAGTATCAACTTCCTACACCTTACGGTTTCCGAGATATAGCCCGGACAACATTTTATAGGTCAAGGTCACTATGGCAAGGTCAAAGGTCAAATCAAGGTTACACCATGACGTTGCACACCTACACCCCCTAACCAATATCCCTACCAAGTATCAACTTCCTACACCTTACGGTTTCCGAGATAAAGCCCGGACAATATTTTATAGGTCAAGGTCACTACAGCAAGGTTAAAGGTCAAATCAAGGTCAGACCATGACGTTGCACACCTACACCCCCTAATCAATATCCCTACCAACTATCAACTTCCTACACCTTACGGTTTCTGAGATATAGCCCAGACAACATTTTATAGGTCAAGGTCACTACGGCAAGGTCAAAGGTCAAATCAAGGTCAGACCATGATGCTGCATACCTACACCCCCTAAGCAATATCCCTACCAAGTATCAACTTCCTACACCTTACGGTTTCTTAGATATAGCCTGGACAAGATTTTATAGGTCAAGGCCACTACGGCAAGGTCACAGGTCAAATCAAGGTCACACCATGACGTTGCACACCTACACCCCCAAACCAATATCCGTACCACATATCAACTTCCTACACCTTACGGTTTCTGAGATATAGCCCGGACAACATTTTATAGGTCAAGGTCACTACGCCAAGGTCAAAGATCAAATCAAGGTCACACCATGACGTCGCACACCTACACCCCCTAACCAATGTCCCGACCAAATATCAACTTCCCAAGCCTTACAGTTTCCGAGATATAGCCCGGACAAGATTTTATAGGTCAAGGTCACTACGGCAAGGTCAAAGGTCAAATCAAGGTCAGACCATGACGTTGCACACCTACACCCCCTAAGCAATATCCATACCAAGTATAAACTTCCTACACCTTACGGTTTCTGAGAGATAGCCTGGACAAGATTTTATAGGTCAAGGCCACTACGGCAAGGTCACAGGTCAAATCAAGGTCACACCATGACGTTGCACACCTACACCCCCTAACCAATATCCGTACCACGCATCAACTTCCTACACCTTACGGTTTCTGAGATATAGCCCGGACAACATTTTATAGGTCAAGGTCACTACGGCAAGGTCAAAGGTCAAATCAAGGTCACACCATGACGTTGCACACCTACACCCCCTAACCAATGTCCCTACCAAATATCAACTTCCCAAGCCTTACAGTTTCCGAGATATAGCCCGGACAAGATTTTATAGGTCAAGGTCACTACGGCAAGGTCAAAGGTCAAATCAAGGTCAGACCATGACGTTGCACACCTACACCCCCTAACCAATATCCCTACCAAGTATCAACTTCCTACACCTTACGGTTTCCGAGATATAGCCCGGACAACATTTTATAGGTCAAGGTCACTACGGCAAGGTCAAATCAAGGTCAGACCATGACGTTGCACAGCTACACCCCCTAACCAATGTCCCTACCAAGTATCAACTTCCTACACCTTACGGTTTCTGAGATACAGCCTGGACAAACTATTTCTCGCCGCCAGAGCCCGGACGCCCGCCCGCCCGACCATCCGGACACCATGGGTGAAAACAATACCCCAACAGCCATTAAGGGCTGTGGGGTAAAAATGGACAAGAATATTGTTTTCTCTTCTTCTTCACAATATACAGTATTTTATTTGTCTTTTATTTTGGTTGTTTATGCATATTGTCAAATGCCGAAACCCTTTGAAAATCGTCAGTATATTAACACAGTTGTCTATTTCCGAGTACACAAAACGTTTTATACTGGCTATATAGTGACATGCACACCTTAAATGAATAAAAGTTCAATGTTTTCACACAGTAGTTTATAATTTTGCGTCAATAAAAAATTGCAAATTTAATAAGTAAATTAAATTTTTATAAGTTAATACCCTATCCAATGGACAATAGCTTATCCGGTCGGCGCAGACCGGCCCGTCAAACGCCAGAAACAGACGTCCCGTGTTTCCACCGGCAGGTCGGTCCGCAGTACTAGTGCACTCGCCAGATGGCGTGTCGTACTCCCTTCCTGTCTAGACAGCATGACGTCATAGCATCTTTTTCGTTGTCTAAACCAATTAGACCCCTAGTAAGTTGAAAGCGGGGTCGGTGGGAGGGTCTTGCGTGTCCATTGGATAGGGTATTAACTTATAAAAATTTAATTTACTTATTAAATTTGCAATTTTATTGCGTTAATACATCCTATCCAATGGACAATAGCTGAATAACTACCGCTTGGATGGCGGGTAAGTTACTAGGGACTTAGGTGAACTCAGAATAATTAACAAACAAGAGGAGAGTGCCCGTGAACGGGCACTGTGTCAGCTGAATGAGTGTTTTTGATTTGTGAAGGTGATAATGAGAGGAAAGCATAATTATGAGGGAAAGTGCAGTAAAGAAATACAGTAAATGGTAATTGAACAGCATGTTCGAAAGAAATTCCGAAGCTGACAGAAGAAAAGGACAAAAAAGTTGTGCCCTGCAAATGGTATTATGAAGGAAAGTAACAAGGTAATTGTTTAAGTGTAAAAAGTAGGTTAAAACATAAATACTGCAAATACAATATCCTCGCTCGACCTTGAAGAAGGGGTCCAATATCAAATCCAACCACACAAAAACATTCCCAGCCAATGATTTCCTGTAGGTTGGTTTACCATCCCTAACATCTAGGACCAATAATAAGCGAGTTATAGACACTTTTAAGTTTCGTTATCCTTGTTTGACCTTGAAGCAGGGGTCCAAGGTCAAATCCGACAACACTAAAAGATTCCCAGCCCATGATTTCCTGTAGGTTGGTTACCATCCCAAACCTCTAGGACCAATAATAAGCGAGTTATAATCAATTTTAAGTTTGGCTATCTTCGTTTGACCTCAAAGGAGGGGTCCAAGGTCAAATCTGACCACACCAATAGATTTCCAGCCAATGATTTCCTATAGGTTGGTTTACCATCCCAAACTTTTAGGACCATTGATAAGCGAGTTATAAGCACTTTTAAGTTTGGCTTTCTTCATTTGACCTTGAAGGCAGGGTCCAAGGTCAAATCCGACCACACCAAAAGATTCCCAGCCAATGATTTTCTATAGGTTGGTTTCCATTCCAAACCTCTAGGACCAATAATAAGCGAGTTATAAGCACTTTTAAGTTTGGCTATCCTCATTTGACCTTGAAGGAGGGGGTCTAAGGTCAAATCAGACCACATCAACAGATTCCCAGCCCATGATTTCCCACAGGTTGGTTTACCAACCCAAACCTCTAGGACCAATAATAAGGGAGATATAAGCACTTTTCATGATTGACAAAGAAACGCCTGTGGTGGCCATCTTGTTTTTCAAAATGAGGCCAAAAATATTCCCAGTCAAGATTTTATAATGAGGAACATATCCTGCGAATTTGAGATCTCCACCTTTTATACCCTTTGCTCTAGGGGGCCAACAAAAGTCATTGTTTAAAGTCGAATAAACGTCCCTGGCGGCCATCTTGTTCTTCAAAATGAGGCCAAAAATATTCCCAGGCAACATTTCATGGTTATTAATATATCCTGCAAACTTAAGAAGGCTAGCTCTAATATATTTTTTTCGTTAGAGCGGTAATGGTGAAATCTCTCTACACACTGCGGCTATCCAGTGGATACAATGATTTACTCAACAGTGAGAACCTGAAAGTAGCTATTGCTCAGCTAAGCCATGACATAGAGGTCTGCAATTTCACTATGTTATAGCTGAAATTAGCAAAAATTATGTAAATAACATATTTAAACAAAATACTCTAAATGTAATAGTTTTCAAGTTACAACTGATTTACTCAACAGTGACAACCTCAAAGTAGCTATCACTCAGCTATGCAATGAGCTACACGTCTGAATTTTTACTATGTTATAGCTGACCAATAAATAGGCGAACAACATATTAAAGCAAATTACTGTAAATGCAATAGTTTTCAAGTTACAACTGATTTACTCAATAGTGAGAACCTGAAAATAGCTATTGCTCAGCTATGCAATGAGCTATAGGTCTGTAATTTCACTATGTTATAGCTGATCCAAAAGTAGGTGAACAACATATTTTAACAAAATACTCCAAATACAATATTTATCAAGTTACAGCTAATTTACTCAACAGTCAGTACCTGAAAATAGCTATTGCTCAGTTGTGCCATGAGCTACAGGTCTGTAATTTTACTATGTTATAGCCGACCCAAAAGTAGCTGAATAACATATTTACACAAATTTCACAAATTACACAAAGGTCTGGAACTTCACTATGTTATAGCTGACCCCAAAATACGTGAATAACATAATGAAACAAAATACTCTAAATGCAATAGTTTTCAAGTTATAAGTGATTTACTCAACAGTGATAACCTAAAAGTAGCTATTACTCAGCTATGCCATGATCTACAGGTTTGAAATTTAACTATGTTATAGCTGACCCAAAAGTAGCTGAATAACATATTTACATGAAATTCTCTAAATGCAATAGTTTTCCAATTACAACTGATTTACTCAACAGTGAGAACTTCAAAGTAGCTATTACTCAGCTATGCAAGGAGCCACAGGTCTGGAACTTCACTATGTTATAGCTGACCCCAAAATAGGTGAACAACATATGTAAACAAAATACTCTAAATGCAATAGTTTTCAAGTTATCAGTGATTTACTCAACAGTGATAACCTAAAAGTAGCTATTACTCAGCTATGCCATGAGCTACAGGTCTGAAATTTTACTATCTTATAGCTGACCCAAAAGTAGCTGAATAACATATTTATATGAAATTCTCTAAATGCAATAGTTTTCCAATTACAACTGATTTACTCAATAGTGAGAACTTCAAAGTAGCTATTACTCAGCTATGCAAGGAGCCACAGGTCTGGAACTTCACTATGTTATAGCTGACCCCAAAATACGTGAATAACATATTTAAACAAAATACTCTAAATGCAATAGTTTTCAAGTTATCAGTGATTTACTCAACAGTGATAACCTAAAAGTAGCTATTACTCAGCTATGCCATGAGCTACAGGTCTGAAATTTTAATATGTTATAGCTGACCCAAAAGTAGCTGAATAACATATTTACACAAATTTCTGTAAATGCAATAGTTTTCAAATTACAACGGATTTACTCAACAGTGAGAACTTCAAAGTAGCTGTTACTCAGCTATGCAATGAGCCACAGGTCTGGAACTTCACTATGTTATAGCTGACCCCAAAATACGTGAATAACATATTTAAACAAAATACTCTAAATGCAATAGTTTTCAAGTTATCAGTGATTTACTCAACAGTGATAACCTAAAAGTAGCTATTACTCAGCTATGCCATGAGCTACAGGTCTGAAATTTTACTATCTTATAGCTGACCCAAAAGTAGCTGAATAACATATTTATATGAAATTCTCTAAATGCAATAGTTTTCCAATTACAACTGATTTACTCAATAGTGAGAACTTCAAAGTAGCTATTACTCAGCTATGCAAGGAGCCACAGGTCTGGAACTTCACTATGTTATAGCTGACCCCAAAATACATGAATAACATATTTAAACAAAATACTCTAAATGCAATAGTTTTCAAGTTATAAGTGATTTACTCAACAGTGATAACCTAAAAGTAGCTATTACTCAGCTATGCCATGAGCTACAGGTCTGAAATTTTACTATGTTATAGCTGACCCAAAAGTAGCTGAATAACATATTTACACAAATTTCTGTAAATGCAATAGTTTTCAAATTACAACAGATTTACTCAACAGTGAGAACTTCAAAGTAGCTGTTACTCAGCTATGCAATGAGCCACAGGTCTGGAACTTCACTATGTTATAGCTGACCCTAAAATAGGTGAATAACATATTTAAACAAAATACTCTAAATGCAATAGTTTTCAAGTTATAAGTGATTTACTCAACAGTGATAACCTAAAAGTAGCTATTACTCAGCTATGCCATGAGCTACAGGTCTGAAATTTTACTATGTTATAGCTGACCCAAAAGTAGCTGAATAACATATTGATACAAAATTCTCTAAATGCAATAGTTTTCAAGTTATAAGTGATTTTACTCATGATGGAAGTTACTGAAAAGCCCAAAAGTAGCCATTACTCACTTAGCTATTGAGACAGACACCCAAGTTACTCACCATGTTGTAGCTATGAAAAAAGTAGCTGAATAACATATTTTAACAAAATGCTCTAAATGCAATACTTTTCAAGTTATAAGTGATTTAGTGCATGATTTCATGAATTTTAATGCATTAAAAATAATTAAAAAAATTTATTTAAAAAAAATTAAGACAGATCCAGGTCTCATACTCACACAAGAGAATCTACCTCTGGTCTAGTACATATATGCAAGATATGAGATATGCAAGATATGAGAGAAATCCCTTCAATAGTCACTGAGAAAATTGTGATAAAGTGTTGAAATTTTCACACTTTTGGTGGGGGTACCCCCCTTGTAATGTCTCTAGCAAACAGACGAACAGACAGATTTGCATGCCTTGAACAATTTTTCATCCTCGATAGATAAGGTACCGTTTAAAAAAAACAGCATGTCTCTAGGCCTTGTAGTTTTGGAGAAGAAGTTGTTCACGCGGACGCGGACGCCCACGCCGCAGAGTGACGACATAATGTCAGCTGACTGACAAGTCAGCTGACATAAAAACTCTTCAGGCCTGGGTCGACCTTGTGATCAGTAACCCTTAAGGTTATAGTCGGTCATCACAGGCCGGGTAACCGGTCCAAACCGACTTCCCGTCCCCCCCCTTTTTTCCACAGACCTGTTCTAAGGTAGGGGAAGAGAGGGCTGAGTTCAGTCCCTTGAAGGAGAATAAACCTCCCGAAGGAAGCACGTCTGATTTTTTTTTTTTTTTGATGCTTCTTAACTGTATATACACTATTTACATATTTACAAATCTCCTCTGGGTCCCGTTTATTGGTGGATCTGCTGGGCAGCCACTACCGGACCCAAATGGAACAGCTCTGAGTCAGTCCAGGTCACACCCTTCAGGTAAAATTGTGTGAAGGTATTATAAGATTTCCAGTGGCAGGCTGCTAAGATCTGATCTAAGGAAACTCCTGACTGGAAGGCCTTAGAGGCAGCAAAGGCCCTAACATCATGGGCTTTAACTTGGTGTAGGGTATGTGCCTGATGATCAGAGAGCTCATAGCATAGGATCACAGTTTGTTTGATCCATGAGGAGATAGTGGCAGGGGAGATATCTTTGTCGAAGCCTTTTTTGAAGGAGACAAAGACTAGCTCCTTGTGCTGCCTGAGGTCTGAAGTCCTGTCCAAATAGCAGCGCAAGGCTCTGACTGGACAAAGGGATCTGTCAGACTTGAGGGATTTATCTAGAGTAGGAGCCAGGGCTGGTATGACCACTGGGGCTACACTCCGTGGACCCTCTTTGGCCAGCTGATTCTTGGAAAGAAAGCTGGGAGATGGAAACAGGGACACCTTAGACCAGTCGGATTGGTGTCTGATGTTTTTGTGCTGCCATGCATGGATCTCACTCCTTTTGCCAGAGCCCAGGGCCAAAAGGAAGACAGTTTTGAAGGATAGATGCTTCAGAGATGCCTCCCTAAGAGGTTCGAAAGGGGGCTTTGTCAGCTGGTGTAGTACCACGGAGAGGTTCCAGGAGGGTATTCCCCTCCGCCCTTTGGGTCTATCTCTGTGGAAACTTTCCAAGAGGCGAGTGAGATTCTCATCTTTGCTGATATTGACTGTTGTATTACCTAGCTTATCAGCAATGGCAGACCTGTATCCATCAATGGTGCTGGGCTGTAACTTCTTGTCCTCAAAGAGGTACATTAGGAAGTCAGCCACCGACTTTACAGGTAGTGACCTGAGGTCCACCTGATTAGTGATGCACCACTTTGTAAAAATGGCCCACTTTGTCTCACAGACTGATCTGGTAGATCTCCTTTGAGGAGCCTCAATTCTTGCTGCCACTGTCTCAGAGAAGCCCTGTTCTTTGATTTTTGTGGCTCTAGGAGCCAGGCATGGAGATTTAGATTTGTCAGATTTCCAGTGGATATCTGGATAGTTTGTCTGCTATCACATTCAGATGGCCTGGGATGTGCCGGGCTTTTAGCATTATCTGGTGGTTGGTACACCAGGTCAAGATTCTCCATAGAAGGGCACAAAGTGGGCCTGACCTCATGCCACCCTCCTTGTTTATGTAGGCTACTACTGTTGTATTGTCCGTGGCCACCAGGACAATTCTGGCCGTACAGAGATGTTGGAACCCCTTTAGGGCTAGAAAGACTGCCTTTAACTCCAGAAAGTTTATGTGGAGTTTGCTTTCGGGTACCGACCAGGAACCTCTTGCGGTATGTTCGCCAAGGTGAGCACCCCACCCTTCTTTTGACGCGTCTGTAAAGATTTGCAGTGCGTGTTTTAATGGATGCAGTGGTTGACCTTGCAGTACATTGCTTTCGTCCAACCACCATTGCAAATGAGGGTGGAGGGATCTGGGTACCGAAATGATCTTTTCCAGTGCTTCCGGCGCTCACCAGTTGTTTTTGAGATGCCACTGTATGGGTCTCATATGAAGCCGGCCGAGGTAAACTTGCTTTTCTGTTGCTGTTAGCAGACCAATCAGGGACATGAACTGCCGGACCGGACAGGTCGGTAGAGACATGATCTCCGAGATTTTCTCTTGGAGAATCTGCCACCGGTCCGGTGTAGGCCGGACCCGGCCGGCCTTCAGATCGAACTGGTAACCTACGAAATTGAAGATTTGTTTGGGCTCCAGTTCTGATTTTTTCCAAGTTTACTATCCAACCTAACCTCTGGCATATCTGTACTAGTTCTTGTGTGTGTTGGAGACAGACTTGATAGGATCCGGCTCTCACCAACCAGTCGTCTAGGTACTGGTGGATCCTTATACCCTTGTGTATGGCCATCAGTTTGACCTCCTTTACTACTACAGTAAATTCCAGTGGTGCTGTCGAAAGCCCGAATGGTAGGGCTTTGAATTGGTAAGTTTGTCCTTGGACATGAAATCTCAGATATTTCCTGGACTGTTCCTGTATTGGGATGTGGAAGTATGCATCCTTGAAGTCTATGGAGGTGATCCACTCTCCCTGTTGGAGGGATGTCCTGATGGTTTCCGGGGTCTCCATCTTGAATTTCTCCGACTTGAGGAAGAAATTCAGGTTGCTCAGATCGAAGATCGGTCTCCACCGATTGTTTGGTTTGGGGACTAGGAACAACCTGTTGAAAAAGCTCAGAGATGACTGGTTTCTTACTAACTCGACTGCATTTTTGTCTATAAGCTGATGCAATGCCTCCAGCAGGTAGCTGTTCCTCTGGGGATTGCCATAGCAGCTTATGACGGTTGGAAATCTTACTAGTTTCGGTCGGGTCTGAAAGGGGAGGGTGTAGCCCTCTTTGAGGATTTGAACCACTTTTGGACCGGCACCTAGGTCCAGCCAAGTTTTCCAAAAGTTCTGAAGTCTGGCCCCTACAGCTAGATTGGGGGCAGCATTTGGTACATTTGTAACAGGATTGACACAAGACAATTGAGTGACACAAGAAACACTTTTCACAGATTTTAATTTGTATTCTTTGTAATGACATTTACTGGCCCAGGACTTAAATCTTTCTTTTGTGATTGCCCGGGCGCAGTAGTGACATGATGAACAACAGGAAGCTTTACATTTAAAGTGTCTATTGTCTGTGTAAGGGTGTTGCTCCGGGCCAGCAGTCGTGTGTGGAGCTTGGTTATACCGTAACAGTCATTTATACGACTGCTGGCCCTTGCCAGGTCAGGATTAGAATGAGGCAGAACGACCCTTTCCTTTCCTGTACTGTTTTTTCCCGACAGTCTTCCATGCAGGCTTGTCCGGTCGAGAGTCTCTGTTACTAGATTTATTCTTCGGACGTTCGTACGGGTGGTACCGACCCTTGCCATGACCAGAAGTAGATTGGCCCTTTGATTCTAACTGAGCTATGTCTTCCTCTGCTCGTTTGATGGTGGCATCTGGGAAAAGAGTGGACAGGTGAAGAGGAGCAGTTCTTAATGCTGTGAGGGTGTCCTGTTTAATCCCTGTTCTGAGGTGACTGAGATATGCATCACGACGGACAAGGGTAAGGTTTCCCATTGTGATGAAGACGAAGTCGGATAGGTGCTCCATCGACTTTGCTGCTGCTTGTGAGACGCTAGCGTTGAAATCTAGTAAATAATGAGTTCATCAACAGCAGGGGAGACCTTTGCCGACCCTTTTCCCTTATGTTCTGCTTTCAGCACCTTAAGTTGTTCCTTCATATTCTGCTGAACTTTTACAAGGCAGCGATTAAAGCTAGCAGTCTGGTTACATACAACAGAGGCCTCTCTGGCCGACCTTTCCCATCTGCGTAAAGTCTCTTGAGAGATTCTGCGGGAAGCTGGCAGGGTAGAACCAAGTCCTGTGTATCTAGCTATACGACTGTAGCTACTGTTTAGTTTAACTGCGTCGGTATGCCATGCTGAAACTTTTGAAGGGTCAGTCTTCTGGTCGGTGTGAAGCCCGTACCATTCTGATTGAGAACGTGGAGTTCGGAGGAAAACGTCCTTGGCCAGTCCTCCAGTCTCCGACCCCCTTGAGGGATAAACCTCAGCTAAGGTGAGGTTAAGCTTTCCAAGTTTTTTACAGAGCCACTCCTCTGTAGGCATTCTGACAGAAACCTTGCCGGGGGTAACAGTCTTAGGTCCGGCAAAGGGGTTGTCGTCGGATGTGGCAGCTGTGTTGTCGACCTCGGGGATATGGGACCAGCCCATATAAGAGCGGATACCCTGCATGGTGTCCCGGTAGTTTTGCTCCTCAGAGACCGGATGGTCCTGGTCGATAATAGAATGTTCCTCCGACCATTCACCCTCTTCAGCATATAAATCTAACGGAGGTCTGTCCGACATTTCACTGCCATCTTCTGAGGAGAGGCTTGAAAGGCTGTCCCGTCTGGTTGTGTAAGGCCGGGGAGCCGGAGTCTGCTGTATCAGATCGTATAGGCCGGTCGGTTGTTGGTGGTCGGTGAGTGTCATGTTGAGCCAGAGGTGTAGGGTCGGTACCAAGATTCCCAGCCGGGGTAGGTCGGTCGGTCTTGGTTTGACTGGCTGGCTGGTATGTAGTAGATGAGCCTTGTCCAGTAACCTTAGTTGAGGAAGCAGGTCGGCTGGTTTTAGTTTTACTGGCCGGCTGATGCTTACTAACAGAGGAGCCTGTACCAGGAAACTTGCTGGATGAAGACTGTTGGCTGGTCATTGCTTTACTGGTCGGCTGATGCTTTTCAGCAGAGAAGCCAGTTCCAGGAAGCACAGCAGATGATGAAGGTCGGATGAAAGGTTCAGATCCTTGTTCTATAGAAGATGGTGGAGAATGGGTCGGAGTGACTTTGACAGAAAACTGAGTTAGCAGAAAACTGAGGTTCAAAGCTTTTAGTTAGGATCAAGGCTTCAAGCCGGTTGAAACGCTCCGCCCATTTTGAGTCTAAATCTGCTATCTTGTCATCAGTAGAAGATGACGGCGGCTTTGAAACAGTAGCAACGTGAGATTTGTCTTTCTTGCCGACCTTCTTAGAATCCTTCTTAGCTTTCTTATCAGGCGGAGGGGCCTCTACAGAGTTGGAAGTAATAGATTTCTCAACAGGCCCGATAACGGACACACTAGCTGGATCAATAAGATTTTCATTGTCTTTAGAAGGAGTTGCTTCTAATTTCTTGGCCTCCCTTTTTTCCTTTTTGATCCTATACGAGGGAGTGGCTAATTGAAGACGTTGTTCTTCAGAGAAGGCATTACAGATTTTACAATCAGAAGTATTGGGATTTTTAACACAATCGTCCGTTCCCTTACCCTTCTCGCGACATCTTGCACAAAATGCATGTGAGTCAAAATTAGCCATAGCATGTCCACAACCGCCTCTGCGTTGGCCAGGAGAAGACATGATAGTCCTGGTATATGAAGAACACAATATATATCGAAGAAAAACAAAATGGTAGCAGTAAAAACTGAAATAAGCTTCTTGCAAAATTACTTGTGCACTAGTCACGCGCCAAACGAAAAAGATGCTATGACGTCATGCTGTCTAGACAGGAAGGGAGTACGACACGCCATCTGGCGAGTGCACTTGTACTGCGGACCGACCTGCCGGTGGAAACACAGGACGTCTTTTTCTGGCGTTTGGCGGGCCGGTCTGCGCCGACCGGATAAGCTATTGTCCATTGGATAGGATGTATTAACGCAATAAAAAATAAAGTTTTAATTCCGAAACTACATTCGAGCTACAGTGAATGCTTTCCTGTTAGGTCATGTGACTCCATTTTTATGAAAATAAACAACCGCGTTTTGAATGCAGAAATCGTTTTTTATTTTACATTTCTTCCATGCCCTACTGTTTTGAATGCAAAAAGGTGGCCGTCAAGAAATAAAGCAAATGTTTGGAATCAAAAATTTGTGTAAGTTTTAAGTTTGTAGATGTGAAGATTTTTATAGAATCGTCTGTTATCGCCCATCGATGCGAGTACCCGGGTACCCACCCGTTAAAATAACTACCTACCCGGTCCCACTAAATAGGGTATTTGAGAACACTAGTTAATACCCTATCCAATGGACAATTGCTTTACCGGTTGGCACAACCGGTCCCGCCAAACGCCAGAAAAAGATGTCCTGTATATAATACCAGCAGGACCGGTCAGGAGGGTGCATTCGCCAGGTGGCACATCGTACTTCCTCTTCCTGTCTAGACAGCGTGACGTCATAGCATCTTTTTCGTGCCTCGTTCTAGTAAGACCCCTAGTAAACTGATAGCGGGGCCGGTTTGATTTTCGTGTCTAGTTCTAGTAAGACCCCTAGTAAACTGATAGCGGGGCCGGTTGGGTGGACCTTGCCTGTCCATTGGATAGAGTATTAACTTATAAAAATTTAATTTACTTATTAAATTTGCAATTTTATTGTGTTAATGCATCGTATCCAATGGACAATTGTTGAATAACTACCGCTTGGAAGGCGGGTAAGCTGCTAGGGACATGTGTGAACTCATAAAAGAAACAAAACTGAAAAGGCCCATATTTGACCCAGGGTCAGATGACCCCAGAGGTCAAGGTAGGTTTAGACTGACCGGTTAACCGGAAGTCCAAGTGCGCCTCCCCCTTTCTTTCTCAGGAAGACCTGAGAATAGGTAGAGAGGGCTGAGTCCAGTCCCATAAGAAATAAACTTCCCAAGGGAAGCAAGTGACAGTTTTTTGTTTTTATTTTGTACATATTTACATTTAACATTATGTACATATCTACATATTTACAGTATGTACATATTTACACATATATACAAAAATCTCCTCACTTCAGGGTCTGGTGGTGTACCTGTTGAGCAGCCACCACAGGCCCTAGATGGAAAAGCTCAGAGTCAGCCCAAGCAACATCCTTCAAATAAAACTGGGTGAAGGTGTTATGAGATTTCCAGTGACAGGCTGACAAAATCTGCTCTAAGGAGATTTCTGATTGAAAGGCTTTAGAAGCAGCAAAGGCCCTAACATCATGGGCTTTAACCTGATGTGGGGTGAGGGACTCTTGGTCCGAGAGCTCATAGCATAGGATCACAGTCTGTTTGATCCATGAGGAGATAGTGGCAGGTAGATGTCTTTATCAAAACCTTTCTTGAAGAAGACAAAGACCAACTCCTTATTCTGCCTAAGATCTGAGGTCCTGTCCAGGTAGTAGCGCAGGGCTCTAACTGGACATAGTGACCAAAAAAAATGTCACTCTTGAGTGACTTATCCAGAGAAGGGGGAAGAACTGGAATGACTACTGCGGCCACACTATCTGGTCCCTCCTTCGCCAGCTGATTCTTGGACAGAAAGCTGGGTGAAGGGTACAAGGAGACCTTAGACTAGTCTGACTGGTGTCTGATGTTCCTATGTAACCAAGCATGGATCTCACTCCTGCGCTTACCAGAACCTAAAGCCAACAGGAAAACAGTCTTGAAAGTCAAGTGTTTCAAGGAGGCCTCTCTCATAGGTTCAAAGGGAGCCCTTGTAAGCTGGTGTAGCACCAGAGAAAGGTTCCAGGAGGGGATGCCCCTCCTGCCCTTGGGTCTGTCTCTATGGAAACTATCCAGGAGACGAGTGAGATTCTCATCTTTACTGACATTAATGGTGGAATTATCCTGTTTGTCAGCAATGGCAGACCTGTAGCCATCAATAGTGCCTGGTTGCAACTTCTTGTCCTGAAACAAATGCAGGAGGAAGTCAGCAATGGCTTTCAGAGGTGGTGCCCTGAAGTCCACCTGATTACTGAGGCACCACTTTGTAAAAATGGCCCACTTTGCCTCATAGACTGATCTAGTTGATCCTCTTTGAGGAGCCTCAATTCGTGCTGCCACTGCCTCAGAGAACCCTTGCTCCTTGATAGCCGAGGCTCTAGGAACCAGGCATGTAGGTTCAGATTTGCCAGGTTCCTGTGAAGGACCTGGATGAATGGCTGAGACACCAAGTTGGGAATGTTGGGCAGACACAGTGGAATCTGACTGGACAATGGACATTGTCACCAGATCCCAGAACCAGGGCATGTTGGGCCACCCCGGTGCAATCAGGATTAACCGGTTGCAAGGGGAGTCCTGTAACTGGTGGAAAGGCATGTGGGTCCAGACCTTCCGAGGAAAGGCTGAGTGCATCCACTGCCCAAGCCTGGGGATCTGGTACCGGTGACACAAACTGAGGTAGTTTGTTGTTGAACCTGGTGGCAAACAGGTCCACTTGAGGTTAGTGCCACCGGGAGCATATAGCCTGGAATACTTCTGGATGAAGCGACCACTCTGTTTGAATGGTCTGGCCAAGCCTGGATAGCTTGTCTGTTATCACGTTCAGCCGATGTGATGTGCCCTAAGGGTCACCTGATTTCTGGTGCACCAGGACAGGATTTTCCACAGTAGGGCACACAGACAGCCCGATTTCATCTCCCCCCCCCCCCCTCTTTGTTGATATAGGCAACCACTGTTGTGTTGTCTGTAGCTATTAATACTGTCTTGTTGCAACAGAGGGCTTGAAACTGTTTTAGAGCTAGAAAGACTGCTTTTAGCTCTAATGATTTATGTTCAGTTTGCTTTCTGAAAGGGACCAGGTGCCTCTTGCAGTGTGCTAGTCTAAGTGAGCGCCCCACCCTTCTTTTGATGCATCTGTAAAAATTTGCAGAGCATGTTTTAGAGGGTGTAATGGTTGACCTGTAAGCACACTGCTTTCCTCCAGCCACCACCTTAGGTGGGGGTGGAGCGACCTGGGGACCGGAATCACCTTGTCTAGTGATTCTGGAACCCTTCAGTTGTTTTTAAGTGCCACTGTATGGGCCTCATGTGAAGTCGCCCTAGGTGGACTTGCTTTTCTGTTGCTGTGAGAAGACCTATGAGGGACATGAATTGTCGGACCGGACACACCGGACCGGACAGAATTGACTGGATCTTGTATGTCAAGGCCTGCTAACGCTCTAGTGTGGGTCTGACCTTGCCCTCTTTCAGATAGAACTGGTAACCTACGAAGCTGAAAACCTGTTTTGGAACCAGTTCTGACTTTTCTCTGTTCACCAGCAGCCTAGGTCCTGATACAGAGTTACCAAAGTCTGTGTATGCTGGAGACAGGTATTGGGGGACGAAGCTCTCACCAACCAGTTGTCTAGGTACTGGTGGATTCTTATACCCCTTTGTAAAGCCATCAGTTTGACCTCTTTGGCCACCACTGTGAACTCCATGGGAGCTGTGGAGAGGCCAAAGGGTAGGGCCTTGAACTGGTAGGACCGACCTGGAGGTGAAAACGCATGTACTTCCTGGACTGACTGTGAATGGGTATATGGAAGTACGCGTCTTTGAAATCTATGGAAGTGACCCACTCCCCTGCCTGTAGGGAGGTTCTTATGGTTTCTAGGGTCTCCATCTTAAACGACCCTAAGGTGCTCAGGTCCAGGATGGGTCTCCACCTGTAAAACCCCACGGAGTTTTGGTTTTCTACCGGTTCTACTGTATTTTTGTTTACCAGCTGACACAGTGTCTCTAAAAGGTGGGCCTGTCTCACTGGGTTCTGGTAGTTGCTTATTACAGTTGGTGACCTGGATAAGTTTGGTCTGAACCGGAAGGGGAGGGTGTAACCCACTCTCAGTATGGCGACTACTTTTGGACTCGCACCCAAGGCTTCCCATTTCTCCCAACACTTGTGTAACCTTGCCCCTACAGGTGGAAGAGTGACAACAGGTGGGGCATTGGTGACAAGATTTACAGAACTCAAGTGACCTACACAGGAAACATTTTTCACATATTTTATTTCTGTGTACATTTGACAACAATTGGGATTTACGCCTTTCCTTTGTGGCAACCCGGTGACAATATGAGCATTTGCAACACAAAAGTCTACATTCAAAGTCACTTTCTTGTCCCCGGCTATAGTTGGTGGTGGGTTCAAGCCTGTTTGACCGGTAACACAAACAGAGTTCTTCTGACCGGTCACAGAATTTACACAGTGATTGTCATTTACGTGGCTTTGAACCCTTAGCCGGCTTCTGGGAGAATGTTGAGGCCTTGCCACGACCTTTCCTCAACTGTTGCTTGTCCCTGATCTGTATCCAGGCAGGGACATCAGACTTGCGGTCAGAGCTCGTAGATTTATCAGTAGGGTTGTAAGGGTGGAAACAACCTTGACGTCTGTGTGAGTGGCCAGACGAATGCCTCTCTTCGCTTCTACTGATCTCTTCCTCAGACTTGGCAATAAGCTGGTCCGGGAACTGTGAGTTAATATGGACTGGAGATGTTCTCAAAGCATTCAGTGTATCTTACTTCACACCAGCATGTAGGTATTCTAAATAACTGTCTCTGCGAGCCAGTGTGAATTTCGACATGTTGATAAACACCCCTTCTGATAAATCTGGCATCATCCTAGACTTGAGAGATTGACCTGTTGAAGGTCACAAGGTAATCAAGTTCATCAACAGATTTCTTCAGTTTTTCAGAAGACTTGGTGTCGAGATGCAAGGATTTCAGTTGGGTAGACATAACATCTTGAACCCTGGTCAAACACCTTGTTCTCTCCCAACGCCTGAGCATGTCCTGGCTAAGGCCCGGGAGGGTGGGGCAGAAGGGAAGCTTCGACGTGCAACTCTACTGAAGGAATGGTTGAGATTTGCCGGTTCGGGAGACCATGTGTACACTGTCTTACTGTCACTGTCTCCCCTTTCAGCATGCATTCCATACAATCTAGATGGCTTGGGTGGCTTGATCTTTGAGGAGACCTAAAGTATCAGTATTTCTTGCAGGATACCCCTCTGTGATGGAGGTTAAGCTTGTCCATCTTCCGGCATAACCAGTCATCAACCGGTAGTTTCACTGATACTTTACCGGTGGGTTGGACACGTCCACCGGCAAAAGGATTGTCATCAGAAGAGGACACAGTTTCAAACTCTGGTATCTTGTTCCAACCCATAAAGCTTCCGACACCTCGCATTGTCTCTCGTTAGCTGGCCTCCTCTGAAAGTTCCTGATCTGTAGCCTCTTCCCTGGGGAGGTCTCTGTCTGGGGACCCGTACCAGTAGTTCTCTTCAGACAAGGAACCGGTAACATTTTGCTGGTCACCCTCACTGTCAGATGCTGCACTCAGATCTCCCTCACCGGATGGCTATACATCAGGGACTGAACCAGGGGCCTGAACAGGCTGGGTTGCTGTCCCGGCACCGGGAGCCTCAAGTGGCTGGGTGGCCATCTCCATCTCATCTACTGCCTCACCGGTGGCCTGAACAAGGCTGGTACCGGCACTCCCTCTAGCCAGACTGCTGGTGCTAGCACCAGGGTCAAAAAATGGCTTCTGGCTGCTGGTGACTTCTGCTGGCTTCACAACTGGTTCCACCAGTACAGTGAAGGACTTGGCTAACAGCATAGCTTCCAGCAGGGAGAACCTCTCTGCCCACTAGTCCTCTAACTTCTGCAGATCTTCTGCTGAAGGTTTGCTGCTGGAACTGGACTTCTTCTTAGAGGTAGTCTTTGGTGATTCACTTTGTTTACTCTTCTTCGCAGCTGGAGTGGTCTCAGGCTTCACAGCCTTGCCTCCCTCCACTTTACCAAGCATACTCACGTGTGCAGGGTCCACTAGAGTGGGAGCAGGGGAGGACGTGACCACTTTCTTCTCTTTATTCTTGCTTTCCCTGTAGGTTGGGGTAGATAGCTGGATAACTTGCTCAGGGGTAAACCCTTTGCAAACAGCACAGTCTTTCTTCAGAAAGCAATCGTCCTCACCCACGCCCTTGTCATGACAACGTGCACATTTGAAATGGCCGTCGAAACTTGCCATAACATGGCCACATGTGCCTCGTTTTTGTCCTGGTGAAGACATATTCATAGATAACTTTGTAGAAACACTTGGAAGTAAAATTCAAATGAAAGAATTGACTGTAGAAGTAAAACTTCGTCTTCATTGAAAACACATCCACACTCTCCACGCGCCAAACAAAAAAGATGCTATGACATCACGCTGTCTAGACAGGAAGAGGAAGTACAATGCACCACCTGGCGAATGCACCCTCTTGACCGGACCTGTCGGTATTATATACACAACGTCTTTTTCTGGCATTTGGCGGGACTGGTCCATTGGATAGGATGTATTAACGCAATAAAATTGTAAAATGCTCTCAATACTGGAGATACCAGGGCTACTCATCCATATCTAGTAATTACATTTACATTTTATAAATTTATGAGAAAACAATGTATGATGCATGTAACGGTGTATTTACATAGTGCATTAACATATATGCCAAGTGACCAATTTTAAGTTTGACAACAGAAAAACGTACCACAGAGCCAAACTGGGTTTTCTTTTTCTAAAACAAAAGAAAAAAAAATAACTAGAGGATCGCTCGCAAAAAAAAAAAATAATGTTTTTGCATAGCAAAAACAAAGCGTCCCGAAAAGGATATAAAGGTGAGTGCTAAAGTATTAAAAAAATGCTTCGTTTCTAGCCTTATACTGTTGTGGCAACCAAAGTCAGCGCAGTCTGCTCTATCTAGCACGGTTTTCAAGATATAAGCATTTTTGTGTTTTGCAAAAAATTAAAAATGTCCGCTATATTTGGCGAGACAAAAATATTTTGAAAATTGGCATGGCTACTCTGCAGAGATACCCAGCAGGTCAAAAATTTTGTTAAGTTCGCTCCATATAAGCACGGTTTTCGAGATATAAGCATTTTTGTGTTTTGCAAAAACTTTGAAAATTCAAAATGGCCACCATTTTTGGAGAGACAAAAATGTTTGTCAAGATCACTGCCGCGGTGTATATCTCCCACCGAGCATTAAAGCAGAAGAAATAGCTTTTCTGAGATATTCACAATTTTTCATTTTCGTGTGCGAAAGCTCTTCCAAAAGTAGGTGAATGAGTTATTTGAGAAAAATTGGCTATCTGCAATACTATTAAGAGATAATTCACATTTACTCATTTTGAGTAGGTGAATAATTAGCTATGGGTCTGAAACTTCACCAAGTGAAAGCTCTCCCAAAAGTAGATGAATGAGTTATTTGAGAAAAATTGGCTATCCGCAATACTTTTAGAAATAATTCACATTTACTCATTTTGAGTAGGTGAGTAATTAGCTATGGGTCTGAAACTTCACCATGTGAAAGCTCTCCCAAAAGTACATGAATGAGTATTTGATAAAAATTGGGTATCCCCAATACTTTTACAGATAATTAGCATTTACTCATTTTGAGTAGGTGAATAAATAGCTATGGGTCTGAAACTTCACAGAGTGAAAGCTCTCCCAAAAGTAGGTGAATGAGTTATTTGAGAAAAATTGGCTATCTCCAATACTTTTAGAGATAATTCACATTTACTCATTTTGAGTAGGTGAATAATTAGCTATGGGTCTGAAACTTCACAAAGTGAAAGCTCTGCCAAAAGTAGGTGAATGAGTTATTTGAGAAAAATTGGCTATCTGCAATACTTTTAGAGATAATTCGCATTTACTCATTTTGAGTAGGTGAGTAATTAGCTATGGGTCTGAAACTTTACAGAGTGAAAGCTCTCCCAAAAGTAGGTGAATGAGTTATTTGAGAAAAATTGGCTATCTCCAATACTTTTAGAGATAATTCACATTTACTAATTTTGAGTAGGTGAATAATTAGCTATGGGTCTGAAACGTCACCAAGTGAAAGCTCTGCCAAAAGTAGGTGAATGAGTTATTTGAGAAAAATTGGCTATCTGCAATACTTTTAGAGATAATTCGCACTCATTTTGAGTAGGTGAGTAATTAGCTATGGGTCTGAAACTTCACAGAGTGAAAGCTCTCCCAAAAGTAGGTGAATGAGTTATTTGAGAAAAATTGGCTATCTGCAATACTTTTAGAGATAATTCGCATTTACTCATTTTGAGTAGGTGAGTAATTAGCTACGGGTCTGAAACTTCACCAAGTGAAAGCTCTCCCAAAAGTAGGTGAATGATTTATTTGAGAAAAATTGGCTATCTGCAATACTTTTAGAGATAATTCGCATTTACTCATTTTGAGTAGGTGAGTAATTAGCTATGGGTCTGAAACTTCACAGAGTGAAAGCTCTCCCAAAAGTAGGTGAATGAGTTATTTGAGAAAAATTAGCTATCTGCAATACTTTTAGAGATAATTCACATTACTCATTTTGAGTAGGTGAGTAATTAGCTATGGGTCTGAAACTTCACCAAGTGAAAGCTCTCCCAAAAGTAGGTGAATGAGTTATTTGAGAAAAATTGGCTATCTGCAATACTTTTAGAGATAATTCGCATTTACTCATTTTGAGTAGGTGAGTAATTAGCTATGGGTCTGAAACTTCACAGATTGAAAGCTCTCCCAAAAGTAGGTGAATGAGTTATTTGAGAAAAATTGGCTACCTGCAATACTTTTACAGATAATTCGCATTTACTCATTTTGAGTAGGTGAGTAATTAGCTATGGGTCTGAAACTTCACCGAGTGAAAGCTCTCCCAAAAGTAGGTGAATGATTTATTTGAGAAAAATTGGCTATCTGCAATACTTTTAGAGATAATTCGCATTTACTCATTTTGAGTAGGTGAGTAATTAGCTATGGGTCTGAAACTTCACCATGTGAAAGCTCTCCCAAAAGTAGGTGAATGAGTTATTCCAGAAAAATTGGCTATCTGCAATACTTTTAGAGATAATTCGCATTTACTCATTTTGAGTAGGTGAGTAATTAGCTATGGGTCTGAAACTTCACCGAGTGAAAGCTCTCCCAAAAGTAGGTGAATGATTTATTTGAGAAAAATTGGCTATCTGCAATACTTTTAGAGATAATTCGCATTTACTCATTTTGAGTAGGTGAGTAATTAGCTATGGGTCTGAAACTTCACAGAGTGAAAGCTCTCCCAAAAGTAGGTGAATGAGTTATTTGAGAAAAATTGGCTATCTGCAATACTTTTAGAGATAATTCGCATTTACTCATTTTGAGTAGGTGAGTAATCATCTACGGGTCTGAAACTTCACCAAGTGAAAGCTCTCCCAAAAGTACATGAATGAGTTATTTGATAAAAATTGGGTATCCGCAATAGTTTTTGAGATAATTAGCATTTACTCATTTTGAGTAGGTGAGTAATTAGCTACGGGTCTGAAACTTCACCAAGTGAAAGCTCTTCCAAAAGTAGGTGAATGAGTTATTTGAGAAAAATTGGCTATCTGCAATACTTTTAGAGGTAATTCGCATTTACTCATTTTGAGTAGGTGAGCAATTAGCTATGGGTCTGAAACTTCACCAAGTGAAAGCTCTTTGGGATAGCTGCTCTGCAGAGATACCCTGAAGATCAAAAATTTCGTCGAAATCGCTCTATGTAGCATGGTTTTCGAAATATTAGCATTTTTGTGTTTTGCAATTTTTGCGCAAAAATTCGAAAATTCAAAATGGCCGCCATTTTTGGCAAGACAAAATATTTTTGAAAATTGGCATGGCTACTCTGAAGAGATACCCTGTGGATCAAAAATTTCGTCGAAATCGCTCTATCTAGCACGGTTTTCGAGATATAAGCATTTTTATGTTTTGCAATTTTGCGAAAAATTCGAAAATTCAAAATGGCTGCCATTTTTTGCGAGAAAATTTTTTTTTTGAAAATTGGCATGGCTAATCTGCAGAGATACCCTGTGGGTCAAAAATTTTGTCGAAATCGCTCTATCTAGCAGGGTTTTCGAGATATAAGCATTTTTATGTTTTGCAATTTTTGCGAAAAATTCGAAAATTCAAAATGGCCGCCATTTTTGGCGAGACAAAAATTTTTTGAAAATTGGGAAAACTACTCCGCAGAGATACCCTGTGGGTCAAAAATTTCATCGAAATCGCTCTATCTAGCACGGTTTTTGAGATATAAGCATTTTTGTGTTTTCCTTATTTGGAAAATTCGTAATGATTAATTAATCATTAATTACTCGGCCATTTCTTAACCAATCAATGCCAAAATCTAATGATTTCCAGATTTTAATAGAATGAATGTATTTGCCAAGTTTCAGGTGAATTGATAAAATTCCTTTCAAGTTATCATCCGGACAAGCTTCCCCATCGAAAAAAGACATTTTTGGTCATGTGACCTCTCTGATTGGTTGAAATGTCACTGCAGCATATTCAAAAAAATTCCCCAAGGCTACTGCCTAAACCTGCCAAATTTGAAAAGAATCCGCCTAACGGTTAGAGAGTTATAAGGAAAACAAAATGCGGAGCCGGCACAGCCGGCGGAGCCTGAAGGTCTCCCATACACAAACAAGCGTCCCTTGTGGGACGCTTAATTATCAATGCCGCCTTCAAAATATTTTATTAAATTTGGTTAAGTACTTCTTTAGAAATACTGCAACAAAACTGGCATCCATGGAGCTCCGGAGATGAACAAAAGCTGTTAATAGGACTTTGTTAACTGGAAATGGAACAGCTGCCAAGTTAAGGATTCCTTGTTGACTAGAAATTGGACAGGTTCCAAGTTAATGATATTTATGTTATTATTGTAAACAAGACAAATTATTCGTAGAGTTTGGTACAACTCCTATGAAAAGAACTGTGTATGTAATACGACTTGTGTAAACCATCTTCACAGAATTTATTTTTTCCCACCGATCTTCAACTTTTGCATTATTGGGGAATCATCATGTTGCAGGATTTGTATTCATTCAGCACTTTATAAGATTGTTCAAGGTTATAGCTTTGGTGAATGACCTACCTCTACTTGCTTTATATCCTCTCTGAGTTGAGAAGTTCCATCTTGATACATCAAGGTCAAGGCCATCTCTTCTGTAAGACTGAGTCTTTGTTTCAGTTCATTTTTGTCAAGCTCAGACATGTTGGCCACATACTGTATATCATACCGCATCATACATCTGACTGATGCTTTGTGTGAACTGTGTGGCACAGACCAGTTTGCTTGTTCTTTACAGCTGGGGTTATTTTTCTTGAAAGGAGCAGCAAATGAGGTTTTGGAGTCCACAGATTTTACTGAAAGTTATTACCAATATAAATATTGCAAGTTTAAACATTTTACTCAAGGTACTTTTTGGAGTTTGGAGTTTTTTCCCCAAGATTGTATGTAAAGTATAAAAAATATACAAAAATGACTGAAAAGAAAAAATTAAAGACAGTAAGTCACGGCAAAAGGCTGTGTAGGTTCTATCTCTATATTCAATATCCTGAAATGAAACACACACAAGAATTTGGAGGAATAATTAGCTCCAACTAGAAATAGGACGCCCTGTTGATAGTAGATGCGAATAGAAACAGGATAGCATAGAAGAACACACATTATCATGTGTAATGTCCACCCCATGAACCTTGCCCAAATTGTACAGTAGTCTTACAAGACCCTGTTTCATTTGTAAAATATATCAATGATGCTTAAATATTTATTAGTGTAGATGTAAATTATTTCAGCTTCATGCCTTTTTGCATTGGTTGGGTTGAAAATTTTGACGAAATCACTCTATCTTGCACGGTTAAGAAGGTAGAAGCAAATTCCTGTTTTTCTATTTTTGGCAAAAATTTGAAAATTCAAAATGGCTGCCATTTTTGGGAAAAGGAAATTTTTTTGAAAATTGCCAAGAGTACATTTCTTAGATACCCTATGGGTCGAACATTTCAACGAAATAACTCTATTTTGCACGGTTAAGGCCAGTTTGTGTTTTTCCATTTTGGGCAAAAATTCGAAAATTCAAAATGGCCGCCATTTTGGGGGAGGGGAAAAGTCTTTGAAAATTGCAAAGAGTACACTCCTTAGATACCCTGTGGGTTGAAAATTTTGACGAAATCGCTCTATCTCACACAGTTAAGGAGATAGAAGCAAATTTGTGTTTTGCCATTTTTGGCAAAAATTCTAAAATTCAAAATGGCCGCCATTTTTGGGGAGGGGAAAACTTTTTAAAAATTAGCAAGAGTAGAATTCTCAGATACCCTGTGGGTCGAAAATTTTGCCGAAATCGCTCTATGTCGCACGGTTAAGGAGATAGAAGCAAATTTGTGTTTTGCCATTTTTGGCAAAAATTCGAAAATGAAAAATGGCCGCCATTTTTGGGGAGGGGAAAATTTTTTTTAAATTACCAAGAATACAATGCTGAGATACCCTGTGGGTCAAAAATTTTGACGAAATCGCTCTATCTCGCACGGTTAAGGAGATAAAAGCAAATTTTGTGTTTTGCATTTTTGGCAAAAATTCGAAAATTCAAAATGGCCGCCATTTTTGGGGAGGGGAAAATTTTTGGAAAATTGCAAAGATTGCATTCCTTAGATACCCTGTGGGTCGAAAATTTCGACGAAATCGCTCTATCTCGCACGGTTAAAGAGATAGAAGCAAATTTGTGTTTTGCCATTTTTGGCCAAAATTCGAAAATTCAAAATGGCCGCCATTTTTGGGGAGGGGAAAATTTTTTGAAAATTGCAAAGAGTACACTCGTTAGATACCCTGTGGGTTGAAAATTTCGACGAAATCGCTCTATCTCGCACAGTTAAGGAGATCGAAGGAAATTTGTGTTTTGCCATTTTTGGCCAAAATTCGAAAATTCAAAATGGCCGCCATTTTTGGGGAGGGGAAAATTTTTTGAAAATTGCAAAGAGTACACTCCTTAGATACCCTGTGGGTCAAAAATTTTGCCGAAATCGCTCTATCTCTTACGGTTTCTGAGATATTAGCAAATTACTCAAAAGTAGTACTGAAAATACACAATGAAGTACCTAAATGGCTATTACTCATGTACTGACAAAGCTATCAGTCCCAAATGCAATACCAAGCGAGCTATGGACATAACAATCTTGTATTCGAAATTGTAGTAAAATATCTTTAATTATTTTGGCTTAAATGCACGGAAACCAATGGGTACTGAAAATAGCTGTACTTAAGTATTACTCAGTAAGCAAAAGAGGTACAACAGCCAAAAGCAATCCCAAGCAAGCTACTGACCCAATAAGCCTGCATACCAAATTTGGTGACAATAGCTCTAATACTTTTCCTTTAAATGAGCAGAAACTGGACATGAGCGTGACGCCGGACATCGGACACCGGACAGCGCAAAAAGCAAAAATAATATATCCACCCCCCAGGGGGGTGGACATAATAAAAACTTTAAAACCTTTTTTAAAAGTACGTTTCAAAAGAAGTAGTTTCTCCTGGTTGTTGGTTATTTAACTTATTTCTACAAAGAAACCCAGGGAATATGTGTTTTCTCACTAAATTATGTACTTACCCTTCCTCTTCATTGGTTTGCTATTATTACTTTGCTTCATCAATGTCTTCAGAGTTTTCAGTCTTCCACTGATAGTGAACTGTTGCTGGGTTAGTTTTGGCAGTATTTTTCCTTTATTAGCTATATCAGGCTGTTGTTCTTGCAATACCCCTGCATTCCAATGTGCACCATTCTTTTGGTTATTCAGACTACTAACTGTTTTATGGTTCAAATCAGTACTTCTGCTGCAAATTATATGGTCATGGTTCTCTGAAGCAGCATCAAGAGAACAACTGGCTGATGCAGTTGCCATGGATACGTTTTCCCTGTCGAAAGAATCTCTGTTTCTGATGCTTTTGGAGGTTTCAATTTCATTAATATTTCCAGGTTCATTGTTTAAGGAAGTTTCTGTGTGTAGGCTTTTTATGGAAAGGTTCTTCTTTCCCTGTCTTAACCCATGGTTTGTATCTCTCAATAAAGAATCACAACCACTCCAACTCTGTAATTTTTAAGTCAGTATTTAATGCTACTTCAATGAATTCAATGCCCTAAATAACACAAATGTATACCGAGTGATAAGGGGGATACATTCAGATTGACTATATATCATAGCCATCATTCTCAAGTTTTATATCTACTGATTACTAGTAATGACTGTAAAATATTAATGACTGATTTTCATTTTTTTTTTTTTTTTTCGATTTAAACATGACATAATCCACAACAATTGGAGTTTAATTTTCTATTGTAGGTACCTTTTCTGATATTTTCATACTCTTCATGCTTGGATACTTCTGGCTCAGTATATTAAAACTTTCACTATCTGGTGACAAATCTAATGGAGGACTAGAAGAAACATTCATATCTAGTTGATATTTTGTACATCCTTGTAGTGAACAAGTCAGCTCATCTGTGAGTTGTGAAAAGAGGGGCTGACTTCCTAAGTCTAAAATAGAGACCACATTTAAAATCTCTGGTATAAATGTACTATTTAAAATGCTTCACTGGATTTTAAGTTTTGACACTATTCATACTATGCTACACAGCCAGCTGACAACCCTTTGTACAAAGATGTCCATGCAAGTCGTTAATACCCTGGTTAATTTATTTAATTGGGGTTTTACGTCACTTTCAACACTGTACATGTCATATCACAATGGGTAATTTTATGGGTAGAGGAAACCAGTACATAAGGTTGGTCAAGGTTCTGTACTGTAAACCATCAACCATCGCTAAGCAACTACCAATTTTCCCACATAGGGTCTGGGGTTTGAACCGCCAATCTCAGAGGTGGGAGGCGAGTGTGTTACCACTGCGCCACTGTGGTCCCCCTGGTTAACTGGTTAATGGCTCTTACATGCACTCATTACATTCTTTCAGTGTTTTGTAGATATATCTTGGGTGTGTATCACAAAGACCTCTCAAATCTCAGACAAGAAATAGTCTACAATTTGACATCTGACCTCAGCTGAGACAAAGTCTCAACTTTGAATTCAGAAACAGGATTTTGGCTTGGACTAAGCTGAGACTAGTCTCATGTCTTTATAAAAAAAAACAAAGAAAAAACAAGAGGGTCAGAAATGCCCCAAAAGGCGGGTTGCGCCGGCAGCAATAAGGTTAGGGACTACTGTAATAAAAATTTAGAAACGTAAAAGTTAAAGGACAGTCAAACGGACAAAAACGAACAAACAGAATTACACCAATTTCGAAAGCAACTTAGCTATGATGGTGATCTATCTCTCTGTCAAGTTTGAATTCGATTGGACAAAGTGTTTTAGAGTTAAGAGTGCAGAAATGGAAATGTTGACGGACAGACAAACAGACAAACCAACAGTCGGAATTACACCAATTTTGAAAGCAACTTAGTTATAATGGTGATCTATCTCCCTGTCAAGTTTGAATTCGATTGGACAAAGCGTTTTTCAGATGGAGTCCGGAAACGGAAATGTTGACGGATAGACATACGACCAAATAACGGACAAACGAAAACACGGAATTAAACCAATTTCGAAAGCAACCTAGCTATGATGGTGATCTATCTCTCTGTCAAGTTTGAATTTGATTGGACAAAGCGTTTTCAGGTTAGAGTCTAGAAATGGAAATGTTGACAAACGGACAAACAAACGGACAGAATTACACCAATTGCGAAAGCAACCTAGCTATGATGGTGATCTAACTCCCTGTCAAGTTTGAATTTGATTGGACAAAGCGTTTTCAAGTTAGACTCCGGAAACAGATATGCTGACAGACAGACGGACGTCGGACACATCAATAGGCAGGCTGGTTACATGTAACCCGCCTAAACATATGTAAACAAGCTTATAGCCTTATAGGTCCAACATTTTTTGAAGATTAAAAAGTATCTGTGGCATGATTCACACTAAAACCTTTAACAATTTAAAATAAACAAGAAAATTGGGATTATAGACCCCAAAAAGGCAGGATGTACAATCAGTGTCAAGGGTAGGGTCTGGCAAAAAATTGCAAGTTTATTACTTGTTTGTGAAAAAGAATCTGGTTCTACCACTTTATCAGGTTTGAAACAGAAGCCCGTTGAACTTAGTGTCCGGAAACAGAATGTCAAGATGGTGGCCATGTTGTTTTTCAAAAGTGGCATCAATTACGAAGCAACCTAGCCTTGGTGATGTCCTACCGCCCTGTTAAGTTTCAAATAGATTGACACAAGCGTCTTTGAGTTAGAGTCCAGGAAACAAAAATGTTGATGGATAGATGATAGACAATCTGGATATGGATGTGCAATCTGGCAACCTACCCCTGGCAACCTGGTGTCCTACCACCCAGTCAAATTTCAAATTGTTCAGTGGAAGTATCTCAGAATTTAATTCCAGACACCAAAATGTTGATTGACAAATGGACTGACGGATGTTGGAGACATCAATTTAATACGCAGGTTAGTTATACACCTGCTCAAAAATACATTAAAATTTCACAAATCATTTTTATTTGCATTTCACAAAATCTGCTTCTTTGTTGTTATGCAGTCAGCAAACACTATTAGAATAGTCTCTCCAGAGTAAGATGTTTTTGAAACCAAAATTTGGGCTATAAATCATAGCAAAAGTTTAGCCCAAACAAACATTCCTATGTAGTGTAAGTTATTTCTACTTTACTTCAAACTATAAAAATTAAAACGCAAGTACCTCAGTTAAGTTTTAAAAAATGCTTCAGACTTTTTTCAAAATATCTAAGACAGCAATATATCAGTCTTTGGTTTGAAATCAAATCTGAAACTAAATTTAGTCTGAACTGTTTTGTGAATAGCTAACTGGAGTGAGATCAAAATGGGTCTCAGACCTTAGACCAAAACTAACGTTTGGGACAAAGTTATGAACTAGAGGATCGCTTGCAGAAAAAAAGAATGTTTTTGCACAGCAAAAACAAAGCGTCCCGAAAAGGATATAACGGTGAGTGCTAAAGTATTAAGAAAATGCTCTGCTTCTAGCCTTATACTGTTGTGGCAACCAAAGTCTGCGTAGTCTGCTCTATCTAGCCCGGTTTTCGAGATATAAGCATTTTGTGTGCTTTGCATTTTTTTGCGAAAAATTAGAAAATTCAAAATGGCCGCCATTTTTGGTGAGACAAAAATATTTTGAAAATTGAGATGGCTACTCTGCAGAGATACCCTATGGGTCAAAAATTTTGTTGAAATTACTCTATCTAGCACAGTTTTGCGAGATATAAGCATTTCTATGTTTTGCAATTTTCCGAAAAATTCGAAAATTCAACATGGCCGCCATTTTGGGTGAGAGAAAACTTTTTTGAAAATTGGGATGCCAATTGTGCAGAGTTACCCTAGGGGTCAAAATTTTCGTCAAAATCGCTCTATCTAGCACGATTTTCGAGATATAAGCATTTTCGTGTTTTGCATTTTTTGCCAAAAATTCAAAATGGCCGCCATTTTTGGGGAGACAAATTCTTTTTGAAAATTGGGATGGTCATTCTGCAGAGATACCCAGCAGACATAGCCTACAGGTAAAAAATTTTGTCGAAATCACTCTATCTCGCACGGTTCTAGAGATATAAGCATTTTTGCATTTTCCTTATTTGGAAAATTCGTAATGATTAATTAATCATTAATTACTCGGCCATTTCTTAACCAATCAATGCCAAAATCTAATGATTTCCAGATTTTAATAGAATGAATGTATTTGCCAAGTTTCAGGTGAATTGATACAATCCCTTTCAAGTTATCATCCGGACAAGCTAACCCATCGAAAAAAAGACATTTTTGGTCATGTGACCTCCCTGATTGGTCGAAATGTCATTGCAGCATATTCAAAAAAATTCCCCAAGGCTACTGCATACACCTGCCAAATTTGAAAAGAATCCACCCAACGGTCACAGAGTTATAAGGAAAACGAAACGCGGAGCTGGCGGAGCCTGATTTTCTCCCATATCCAAACAAGCGTCCCTTGTGGGACGCTTAATTAAGAGAGACATATCATGTACAGGTATTTGTTCAGAGGCATAGAGGAGCTGATTGAAGTATATACTTCCGTAATTCCAGCAGACTATGACTAAATTCTGTATATTCCAGCAGTTTCCTGAAACAATGTTTGAACACAATTGCCTTGATGGTCACAAAGTTCAGTATTCTAAAGATTTAACCTTGAACAGAACCACAAGTGGAACCTAGAAAGCAGTTAAAATTTAATAGCATTATTGCAATAATTATTACATTTATCAATCTAGATCAGCTTAAACAAATGATAATATTTATTAAGATAAAAAATCTGCATACTTTCTTCCTGTGATAAAGTTGTGGTTCCTTCCTCCAAGAAGTGTCTTTTCTTAGTATTTGTCTCTGATAAAGTGTCATGCTCAGGTCTGTGGCCAGATAATACTGAAGATTCTGTAATTAATGATGTTTGCTGATCTATACTCATAGAGCCTTGCTGTTGGTTAACCGACACTGCGTCAATAACGCAAGATGACTTCTTGACATATCCACCAGGGTTTGGTAGAATTCTGACGGAAGAATCTTTTTCATGCCGAACTCTGTAATCTAACTTGTCATGTATATTGAGATTTCCTTCTGGCCATAAGTCACAATAATCATCAGGATTCGTGTCCTCCTTTTTGATATTTTGTAGGGTATTTGCTATCTGCGTCAGTAATTCTGAAAGATATATAATTGCATTTGGGAAATATTTACACAAGCTTATATATCAGTATATTTATGATTGAAATGTAATTCATTCTATTCTGTTCTACACTTTTATAGCGCTTAATCTGTTCAAAGACAAACTCTAAGATGCAACCAAGAAACCAATTCAATAATCATTTCTGGAGAGGCTGGGAATTTTTTATGCTAAGGTGGGAAAGCCTTTTTAAAGAAGAATGATTTTAGGTTTTTTTAAACAGGCACGAGTTGGGGTAGAACAAACATCATTAAGTAAATCATTCAGACTGCGGGAGCATCAAAAGCAAAGTGGTGGCTTTTTATTTTTTCCATAAACAAGAACTCCCGGATGCATAAAATTACCCAATATCCTGACAGTGAAGTGGGATTCTAATTTCTTGAGCTGAGCATACTTCATATTATGCATAAAAATAAAATGTCTACCTTGAAAACATAAATAGCAAACTTAAATTGCAATGTATAACCCTGCAAAAAAAATATTTTGGATTAATGTTTATAGTTATTGAGAAATTGTTATAAAATTAAGGGGATAAACCTTTATGGTGAAATAATACATCTTGTTTAAGTATCTTGCAGTAATTGTTTATACCAGTCAGGTAACTTTCCAACCTCACATCACAATGGGATAAAAGAAACAAGAACAGATAACTAATTAACAATCAGGCTGAATCAGCCATAAGCAAGTCATCTCTTGATTTTTTATCCAACTTATAATTTTTTTCTAATCTAAAAGATACAGATCAACCCTTCTGTTTGTGCTAAGCATAATGACCTCTTTAAAATAAAAATCATTTCATTTGAAATATTTATGTATAAAGCACAGTTTTTGATTGGCCAACTGTCTTTCATTTTGTAGTAGTTTTGTCCACATTGCTGTTTTTTAATCTTTTAGCCTGTCGCTGCCTAGCCATTAAAATAATGTCTTGGGCTGTTGGAAATTAATTTTTCACTGATTGTATTGACTGATGTGCATGAAAAGGAGCATCAGTGGCATGGGATTGTAGACTTACTGCATTCCTGTTTGGTCTCTGATATCTGAAGATTTAAACACACAGATTCCCAAGCTTGAAGGAAAGATATTACTATCTGGCACTGCTACGCATCAAGTTTAAAATCAATTTATTTTTTTAACATTCAAATCACTATTATTTTCCCATTTATTATTTATTTGCCTGTTTTTTCTCTCAAAATGTTAAATATCTCTTCTATTATAAGAATCTTCCAATATCACTATTCATACTCACTGTGCACTAAATAAACAGAAACTCACAGTGCTTGTACGCAATTCTCAATATCTTTGAAAGTGGATTCATGTACTGCCTTAGAAATTCTAACAGTTTTCGAAGTCTTCTTCCCAAAGATTTTTTGATGATGGTCCCACTCTGTTAAATAAAATATTTTTTTGTAAATTATTTTAACCGTCACCTTGTTCAGATTCATCAGACACTTCCTCTAATCCATGAAATGTACTCCCAGGCATTGGTGTCCCAAATTTTTGTTGGTATATGTCACTATAATAAGTCTTAGAATCTAAAAAAAAAAAAAAAAAATAGCACCAGAGATGCCCATAACCCTCAGCCTGGGCAAATAGTTTTTAACACAATGAGATATAGAAGAATTGAAACAGTACAAAGATCAGGATACTTTCTGAGCAGTGTCAGTTATATAAAAAAAAAAAAAAAAAAAAAAAACAGCCTTCAAGGGCTGTGGAATCAAAAAAAAAACAATATCAAAGAGCTAGTTACACAGTAGTTGCCCATTAGCATGCTGGTTAAGAATAAGATACAACATTATGTTCAGCCTGGAGAGTAGAATTAGCATTCTGCAATGATTACCTCCGCCAAGGAGGTTATGTTTTCGTGCGAGTTGCTTTGTGCGTTTGTTTGTTTGTGAACAAGATAACTCAAATAGTTATGGACAAATTTTCATGAAATTTTCAGGATATGTCTGAAAAGGTAAAAGGAAGAAATGATTAAATTTTGAGAGTGCTCCAGATCACTATCTGGATCTTCTGGATCCATGAAATGTAATCTTTAAAGACAGATAACTCAAAAAGTTATGGATGGATTTTGATGAAATTTTCAGGAAATGTCCTAAATGGGACAAGGAACAAGTGATTAGATTGTGGGAGTGATCTGGATCATTGTCTGGATCATCTGGATCCAGGTTTTTTTTAAAGGAAGTTATAACCAGATAATTTTAGGGTGGATTTTGATGATAGTCCAGGAATTGAGCTCCCTTGACGGAGGTCTGCGCTCTCCGAGTGCTCTTGTTTGTAAATTTTTTCTGTATATTGTATAAAGGAGCCTTCTGTTTAAATGTAGGTATAAATTAAGCATCTTTGTGTGTAATTTCAGGCAGCATTTATATGGATAAACAAGGCCACTGCCGCAGTGGTTATCTCCCGCCTTAGAATCCGTAACAATGGAGAACTAAAGGAGAAATAAGGCCTTTGTAGTAAGATAACGCCACTTGACATTGAAGAAGGCGTCAAAGGTAAAAGGGATAACGTAGTCAAAGATAAGGGAGAATTAAGGCCTTTTTTAATAGGATAATCTGATTTAACATTAAACATGTGACATGATGGCCATTTTGTTTTCAAAACTAGGCCAAATTTCTATCATGCTAACTTTTCTAGCCACATATCTTTTGTGCAAATTTGGCTGCAATATTTCAAGTTTTAGAGCATCTTAGGGATTTTGAAGTAACTGACTGAGATAATAAAGTATTTGTCTACCAAATATTTAAATATTTTGGGTTATACTGTTCATAGTTGTATTCAACATGCAGCCTCAATAAATATACATGTGTAGAACAGTGATAAATATGTAATTTATATTGCACATAACTTTGTGGGACTTGGGGGTTTTATCAACCACATTTCTGCCACTTGATACGATTATTAGTACACTGTAGTATTATTTTCACAAACTTTTAAGCTTTCAATACCTGTGACATTTTCTCTTTTCCTAGGTTTGTGTTTCCACCTTATGAGTTCTTGCCATACAGTTTCAGCTTTCTCTGACCATTTTTTTTCTACTCCAGTTGATTCAGGGGGTGCTGACATATTGTCCATGTATCACTGATACAAAATTAAAGAATGTGTTTAAATGATTAACAACAGCAAAGACTGAAGACTTTTTCTTCAACATTCAAATAGTTAATATACCACATGGGCTGTTGTTTGTCACAATACGAACTATGTCGAAATGTGGTTTGTTTAGATGTGGTTACCTGTGTTCTACTTTATTTGTATCTTAAGCTATGGCACAACAGAAATAACCAAACTAGAGATTTGCATAAAATGCTTTTTGTTGAATAAAACTTTATAAAGAATTAACTTTAGTTTTCTTTGAAAACAACTGTAATAAATTGAAAGACACAGAGGAGAGACTTTGATATATAAGCTATTTCAATCTTTCCAAAAGGCTGAGGTTCTATCACTATGCTCAATAGACCGCTTTTCGATATGACAACGTAAACGGACAATAATGGACATCATGTGACAGAACCCACAAAGTAGGAACCCTTGACCAGGGACAGGTTTCATGTTTGAGGGGAAAATGTGACAGAACCCAAAGTGATAAAATCACTACTACTGGCTTGGTTAGTATGTATTTCCCTTGTAGCTCACCTTGTAGAATATGGATCCTGTGAGTGAGAGATTGTGGAGAGCTGTGATATCAAAACTAAACAAAATTATCACACATAACAACAAAATTAAATCCCTAGAGTCTCTGGCTCAATGAGACTGTATATTCATTCTAAAATATTCTAAAACCATCATCCAACAAGCAATCAGTGCCCGTGAACGGGCTCTGTGTCAGCTGACTGTGTGTTTTGAGTTTCAGAGTAGAAGTGAAAGAAGTTTTTGAGTTACAACTGATTTACTCAACAGAGAGAATCTGAAAATAGTTTTGCTCAGCTGTGCAATGAGTTAAAGGGCTGCAATTTTACTGTGGTATAGCTGACTCAAAAGTAGGTTAATAACACATTTAAAGAAAATACTGTAAATGCAATAGTTATCAAGTTATAACTGATTTATTCAACAGTGAGAACCTCAAAGTAGCTATTACACACCTATGTAATGAGCTACAGATCTGAAATTTGACTATGTTATAGCTGACCCAAAAGTAGGTGAACAACATATTTAAACAAAATACTGTAAATGCAATAGTTTTCAAGTTACAACGGATTTACTCAAGAGTGAGAACCTGAAAATAGCTATTGTTCAGCTCTGTAATGAGCTACAGGTCTGCAATTTCACTATGGTATAGCTGACCCAAAAGTAAGTGAACAACATATTTAAACAAAATACTCTGAAGGCAATAGTTTTTAAGTTACAACTGACTTACTCAACAATGAGAACCTCAAAGTAGCTATTGCTCAGCTATGCCATGAGCTACAGGTCTGCAGTTTCACTATCTTACAGCTGACCCAAAAAGAGGTGAACAACATAAAATTATTTAAACAAAACACCTGAAATGCAATAGTTTTCGAGTTACAACTGATTAACTCAACAGTGAGAACCTGAAAATAGGTATTGCTCAACTATGACATGAGCTACGGGTCTGTAATTTCACTATGTCATAGCTGACCCAAAAGTAGGTGAACAACATATTTAAACAAAATACTCTAAATGCAATAGTTTTCAAGTTACAACTGATTTACTCAAAAGTGAGAACCTGAAAGTAGCTATTGCTCAGCTATGCCATGAGCTACAGGTCATCAATTTCACTATGGTATAGCTGACCCAAACCGAGGTGAACAACACATTTAAACAAAATACTGTAAATGCAATAGTTTTCGAGTTACAACTGATTTACTCAACAATGAGAACTTGAAAATAGGTATTGCTCAGCTATGCCATGAGCTACAGGTCTGTTATTTCACTATATTATAGCTGACCCAAAAGTAGGTGAATAACATATTTAAACAAAATACTGTAAATGGAAAAGTTTTCAAGTTACAACTGATTTACTCAACTGTGAGAACCTGAAAACAGCTATTGTTCAGATATGTAATGAGCTAGAGGTCTGCAATTTCACTGTTAAAGCTGACCAAAAATTAGGTGAATAACATATTTAAACAAAATACTCCAATTGCAATACTTTTCAAGTTACAGCTGATTTACTCAACAGTGATAACCTCACAGTAGCTATTACTCAGCTATGCAATGAGCTACAGGTCTGAAACTGAAATTTTACTATGTTATAGCTGACCCAAAAGGAGGTGAACAACATATTTAAACAAAATACTGTAAATGCAATAGTTTTCAAGTTACAAATGATTTAATCAACAGTGAGAACCTGAAAATAGCTATCACCATGAGCTATAGGGCTGTAATTTCACTGTGTTATAGCCAACCCAAAAGTAGGTGAACAACATATTTAAACACAAGCATTCTGACGCATGCATTTATCTCCCGCCATATAAATTAGATGTACTAAAGATAGTGGAATATAAATTTTCTTGTGAGATGGAGGCACATGTAGAAGTAACAACAACCAAGGGGCACTTTAATGTTGGCTTGCAATACTTTTAAAGATAAAAGGCCTTTAGCAGCTATTACTCTGCCATCCAAAGAGCTACAGTTCTGCAACTTTTCTATGTAGTATATCAACCCAAAGTAGGTGAAGGACATATTTAAAAGAAATTGCCTATCTGTAACATTTTTAGAGATAAAAGACATTTGCTTTTTTTATTAGCTATTACTCAGCTATCCAAAGAGCTATAGTTCTGCAACTTCACTATGTGGCAGATCACCCAAAAGTAGGTGAATGACTTATTTAGAAGAAATTGCCTATCTGTAATACTTTTAAAGATAAAGGGTATTGACTCATTTTAGTAGATATGACTGAGCTATGCAAAGAGCTATAGATCTGAAACTTCACTATGTGGTAGATCAGCCGAAAGTAGATTAAGTAATTTTTTTTAAAAAAAATTGCCTTTCTGTAATACTTTTAGAGATAAAAGACATTTGCTCATTTTAGTAGGTATTACTCAGCTATCCAAAGAGCTACAGTTCTGCAACCTCACTATGTGGTAGATCACCCAAAAGTAGGTGAATGACTTACTTAGAAGAAAATTGTCTATATCCAATACCTTTAAAGATAAAAGGTATTTACTCATTTTAGTAGCTGTTACTCAGCTATGCAAAGAGCTACAGTTGTGCAACTTCACTATGTGGTAGATCACCCAAAAGTAGGTGAACAACTTATTTAGAAGAAATTGCCTATCTGGAATACTATTACAGATAAAACACATTTACTCATTTTAGCAAGTATACAACTCAGCTATGCAAAGAGCTATAGATGTGCAATTTCACTATGTGGTAGATCACCCAAAAGGTGAATGAGTTATTCAGAAGAATTTGCCTTTTTGTAACACTTTTAGAGATAAGACATTTAATCGTTTTAGTAGCTATTACTCAGCTATGGAAAGAACTACAGTTCTGCAACTTCACTATGTGGCAGATCACCCAAAAGTAGGTGAATGACTTATTTAGAAGAAATTGCCTATCTGTAATACTTTTAAAGATAAAGAGTATTGACTCATTTTAGTAGCTATTACTCAGTTATGCAAAGAGCTACAGTTGTGCAACTTCACTATGTGGTAGATCACCCAAAAGTAGGTGAATGACTTATTTAGAAGAAATTGCATTATTACACAACTATCCAAAGAGCTACAGTTCTGCAACTTCACTATGTGGTAGATCACCCAAAAGTAGGTGATTGACTTATTTAGAAGAAATTGTCTATGTCCAATACTTTTAAAGATAAAAGGTATTTACTCGTTTTAGTAGCTATGAGTGTGCTATGCAAAAAGCTATACATCTGAAACTTCACTATGTGGTAGATCAGCCAAAAGTAGATGAATGACTTATTTAGAAGAAAGTGCCTACCTGAAAAAAGTTTAGAGATAAAAGACATTTGCTCATTTTAGTAGCTATTACTCAGCTATCCAAACAGCTACAGTTCTACAACTTCACTATGTGGTAGATCACCGAAAAGTAGGTGAATGACTTATTTAGAAGAAATTGCCTATCTGCAATACTTTTAGAGATAAAAGACATTTACTCATTTTAGTAGTTATGAGTGTGCTATACAAAAAGCTATAGATGTGAAAGTTCACTATGTGGTAGATTAGCCAAAAGTAGATGAGTGACTTATTTAGAAGAAATTGCCTACCTGTAATACTTTTAGAGATAAAAGACATTTACTCATTTTAGTAGCTATTACTCAGCTATCTACTCACTTAGCTATTGACCTAGATCTGCAAAAGCAACAAAAATATAAAGGACACAAGAAAGTAAGCTTATCAAAAACTAGATGAATAACAAATGAAAAGCTTTGCCTAACTTTAATATTTGTGAAGGTAATTGACATTTATTTCCCTCATAATTTTGTTACAAATAAGAAAATAGTGATTACTCATAGTGTAGGGATTGGTGCTCGATCTTTCAATATCGATCGATCATCCCACGGAACTGCCAATATCGACACATACTACCAGCATTTCAATATCGAAACCTCATAGAAGAAACACACAAAAATAAAATAAACAGAGAAATTTTACTGCTTAAATAAACATTTATTATATAAACGCCTTAAAAAGCACTTTTACAACCGATATAAACTGGTTTAAGTCTGGCGCCATCTTTGTTTACATTGTCAGTGACAACTTCTGGTTTCACGGAAGATAAACAAAGCTGACAGCTAGTACACAGGAAAGCATACAAAACCCTTTTTTAATGTGTGTTCTGTTCATTTTATTTTATATTGTAGAAATATATTTTTATTGCATAAATAGCATCTTTTGATAAATTCGTGAATTTATATGTGCACGTTTTCAAAGAACCTCAATTATCGCCAACCGCTTATGTTAACGGTCCCGATATTGAAATATCAATCGATCCACCACCCTAAATTTTCATTCGATATCGATCCTCAACATGGCTCTCGATCCCTATACTAACTAGAGGATCGCTCGCAAAAAAAAAAAGATAATGTTTTTGCATAGCAAAAACAAAGCGTCCCGAAAAGGATATAAAGGTGAGTGCTAAAGTATTAAGAAAATGCTTCGTTTGTAGCCTTATACTGTTCTGGCAACCAAAGTCAGCGCAGTCTGCTCTATCTAGCACAGTTTTCAAGATATAAGCATTTTTGTGTTTTGCAAAAAATTAAAAATGTCTGCTATATTTGGCGAGACAAAAATATTTTGAAAATTGGCATGGCTACTCTGCAGATACCCAGCAGGTCAAAAATTTTGTTGAGTTCGCTCCATATAGCACGGTTTTCGAGATATAAGCATTTTTGTGTTTTGCAAAAACTTTGAAAATTCAAAATGGCCACCATTTTTGGGGAGACAAAAATGTTTGTCAAGACCACTGCCGCGGTGTGTATCTCCCGCCGAGCATTAAAGGAGAAGAAATAGCTTTTCCGAGATATTCACAATTTTTCATTTTCATGTGTGAAAGCTCTCCCAAAAGTAGGTGAATGAGTTATTTGAGAAAAATTGGCTATCTGCAATACTATTAAGAGATAATTCACATTTACTCATTTTGAGTAGGTGAATAATTAGCTATGGGTCTGAAACTTCACCAAGTGAAAGCTCTCCCAAAAGTAGGTGAGTTATTTGAGAAAAATTGGTTATCTGCAATACTTTTAGAGATAATTCGCATTTACTCATTTTGAGTAGGTGAGTAATTAGCTATGGGTCTGAAACTTCACCATGTGAAAGCTCTCCCACAAGTAGATGAATGAGCATTTGATAAAAATTGGGTATCCACAATACTTTTACAGATAATTAGCATTTACTCATTTTGAGCAGGTGAATAAATAGCTATGGTTCTGAAACTTCACAGAGTGAAAGCTCTCCCAAAAGTAGGTGAATGAGTTATTTGAGAAAAATTGGCTATCTGCAATACTTTTAGAGATAATTCGCATTTACTCATTTTGAGTAGGTGAATAATTAGCTATGGGTCTGAAACTTCACCAAGTGAAAGCTCTCCCAAAAGTAGGTGAATGAGTTATTTGAGAAAAATTGGCTATCTGCAATACTTTTAGAGATAATAATTCGCATTTACTCATTTTGAGTAGGTGAGTAATTTAGCTATGGGTCTGAAACTTCACCAAGTGAAAGCTCTTTGGGATAGGTGCTCTGCAGAGATACCCTGAAGATCAAAAATTTCGTCAAAATCGCTCTATGTAGCACGGTTTTCGAAATATTAGCATTTTGTGTTTTGCAATTTTTGCGCAAAAATTCGAAAATTCAAGATGGCCGCCATTTTTGGCAAGACAAAATTTTTTGAAAATTGGCATGGCTACTCTGCAGAGATACCCTGTGGGTAAAAAATTTCGTCGAAATCGCTCTATCTAGCACGGTTTTCGAGATATAAGCATTTTTGTGTTTTGCAATTTTGCGGAAAATTCAAAATGGCCGCCATTTTTTGCGAGTCAAAGTCAAAGTTGGGGTTTAACGTCCCGTTCAACAGCCAGGGTCATATTGGGACAGGTCCTCAGCATTGCCACTTGTGGGACTCGAACCCACAGAGGTGACAGCCTATGATTAGATGCCAAACTTGCTAACCACTAGGCCACCGAGGACCTCTCCCATTTTTTGCGAGAAATTTTTTTTTTGAAAATTGGCATGGCTACTCTGCAGAGATACCCTGCGGGTCAAAAATTTCATTGAAATCGCTCTATGTAGCAGGGTTTTCAAGATATAAGCATTTTTATTTTTTGCAATTTTTGTGAAAAATTCGAAAATTCAAAATGGCCGCCATTTTTGGCGAGACAAATTTTTTTGAAAATAGGCATGGCTACTCAGCAGAGATACCCTGTGGGTCAAAAATTTCGTCGAAATCGCTCTATCTAGCACGGTTTTCGAGATATAAGCATTTTTATGGTTTGCAATTTTTGCGAAAAATTTGAAAATTCAAAATGGCCGCCATTTTTGGCGAGACAAAAATTTTTTCAAAACTGGGATAACTACTCCGCAGAGATACCCCGGGGGTCAAAAAATTTTGTCGAAATCGCTCTATTTAGCACGGTTTTCGAGATATAAGCATTTTTGTGTTTTGCAATTTTTGCGAAAAATTCGAAAATTCAAAATGGCCGCCATTTTTGGCAAGACAAAATTTTTTTGAAAATTGGGAAAACTACTCCGCAGATATGCCCTGCGGGTCAAAAATTTCATCGAAATCGCTATATCTAGCACGGTTTTCGAGATATAAGCATTTTTATGGTTTGCAATTTTTACGAAAAATTTGAAAATTCAAAATGGCTGCCATTTTTGGCGAGACAAAATTTTTTTCAAAATTGGGATAACTACTCCGCAGAAATACCCTGGGGGTCAAAAATTTTGTCGAAATCGCTCTATCTAGCACGGTTTTCAAGATATAAGCATTTTTGTGTTTTGCAATTTTTGCGAAAAATTCGAAAATTCAAAATGGCCGCCATTTTTGGCAAGACAAAAAGTTTTTGAAAATTGGGAAAACTACTCCGCATAGATACCCTGCGGGTCAAAAATTTCGTCGAAATCGCTCTATCTAGCACGGTTTTCGAGATATAAGCATTTTTGCATTTTCCTTATTTGGAAAATTTGTAATGATTAATTAATCATTAATTACTCGGCCATTTCTTAACCAATCAATGCCAAAATCTAATGATTTCCAGATTTTAATAGAATGAATGTATTTGCCAAGTTTCAGGTGAATTGATAAAATTCCTTTCAAGTTATCATCCGGACAAGCTTCCCCATCGAAAAAAGACATTTTTGGTCATGTGACCTCTCTGATTGGTTGAAATGTCACTGCAGCATATTCAAAAAAATTCCACAAGGCTACTGCCTAAACCTGCCAAATTTGAAAAGAATCCTCCTAACGGTTACAGAGTTATAAGGAAAACAAAATGCGGAGCCGGCGGAGCCTGAAGGTCTCCCATACACAAACAAGCGTCCCTTGTGGGACGCTCAATTACTCACTTATGACATGCAATGGAACCCCAAACGATATGCCAACTTATAGTTAAGGAAAAAGTAGCTGAACAAACTAGAAATAGGATGCCCTGTTGATAGTAGCTGCGACATATGAATAGAAAGAGGATAGCGTAGAAGAACACACATTATCATGTGTAATGTCCACCCCATGAACCTTTTGTCAAAATTGTACAGTTGTGTTACAAGACCCTGTTTCATTTGTAAAATATATCAATGATGCTTAAATATTTATTAGTGTACATGTAAATTATTTCAGCTTCATGCCTTTTTGCATTGGTTGGGTCGAAAATTTTGACAAAATCACTCCAGAGATGCCCGTACCCCACAGCCTAGGGAAATATTTTCAACACCATGAGATACAGAAGTACTGTATCAGTATAAACTTTAGGATACTTTCAGAGCACTGTCAGTTATATAAAGGTCCAAATAATGTTTAAAAGAAAGATCATGCATATAAAGATGAAGTATTAAAACAAGATAATTCAATAACAAGATGACAGCATTAATCAGCAAACTAAAATTCAACCCTCTTTATCTACATCTGCATGGCCAAATTATGGTTTAGATGGTTTGAATATTACCATGCATATAGAAGTGGTAATACATTTAATGAATGCTTATGTGTGGTGTTGGAGCAAAATCTGTGGCTCACTTGATGAAATTCTATCTATTACAATGGGAAGTTATGAAAGTAAAATTCTTAATAAATTCTAATATGACTTTAACAGTGCTTAATCTGCATCAAAAGAGAGACCCAAAGGTGCAACAAGATTTTATAGGTCAAGGTCACTAGGACAAGGTCAAAGGTCAAATTAAGGTGACACCATGATAATACACACCTACAGCCCCTAACCAATGTCCCTACCAAGTATCAACTTCCTCAACCCTACGGTTTCCAAGATATAGCCTGGACAAGATTTTATAGGTCAAGGTCACTACGCCAAGGTCAAAGGTCAAATCAAGGTCTGATCATGACGTTGCACAACTATATCCCCTAACCAATGTCCCTACCAAGTATCAACTTCCTACACCTTACGGTTTCCGAGATATAGTCCAGACAAGATTTTTAAACTCAAGGTCACTATGGCAAGGTCAAAGGTCAAATCCTGGTCAGACCATGACGTTGCACACCTACACACCCTAACCAATGTCCCTACCAAGTACCAACTTCCTACACCTTACGGTTTCAGAGATATAGCCCGGACAACATTTTATAGGTCAAGGTCACTATGGCAAGGTCAAAGGTCAAATCACGGTCAGACCATGACCTTGCACACCTACACCCCCTAACCAATATCCCTACCAAGTATCAACTTCCTACACCTTACGGTTTCTGAGATATAGCCCGGACAAGATTTTATAGGTCAAGGCCACTACGGCAAGGTCAAAGGTCAAATCAAGGTCACACCATGATACTGCACACCTACACCCCCTAGCAAATGTCCCTACCAAATATCAACTTCCTACACCTTACGGTTTCCGAGATATAGCCCGAACAAGATTTTATAGGTCAAGGACACTATGGCAAGGTCAAAGGTCAAATCAAGGTCACACCATGACGTTGCACACCTACACCCCCTAACCAATATCCCTACCAAGTATTAACTTCCTACACCTTACGGTTTCTGAAATATAGCCTGGACAAGATTTTATAGGTCAAGGTCACTACGGCAAGGTCAAAGGTCAAATCAAGGTCAGACCATGACGTTGCACAACTACACCCCCTAACCAATGTCCCTACCAAGTATCAACTTCCTACACCTTACGGTTTCCGAGATACAGCCCGGACAAGATTTTCAAACTCAAGGTCACTACGGCAAGGTCAAAGGTCAAATCAAGGTCAGACCATGACGTTGCACAACTACACCCCCTAACCAATGTCCCTACCAAGTATCAACTTCCTACACCTTACGGTTTCCGAGATACAGCCCGGACAAGATTTTCAAACTCAAGGTCACTACGGCAAGGTCAAAGATCAAATCAAGGTCAGACCATGACGTTGCACAACTACACCCCCTAACCAATGTCCCTACCAAGTATCAACTTCCTACACCTTACGGTTTCCAAGATACAGCCCGGACAAGATTTTCAAACTCAAGGTCACTACGGCAAGGTCAAAGGTCAAATCAAGGTCAGACCATGACGTTGCACACCTACACCCCCTAACCAATGTCCCTACCAAGTATCAACTTCCTACACCTTACGGTTTCTGAGATACAGCCCGGACAAACTATTTCCCGCCGCCCGCCCACCCGCCCGCCCGGACACCATGGGTGAAAACAATACCCCGACAGCCCTTAAGGGCTGTGGGGTAAAAATTGAAAAAGATAAAATAATCATTGTAGAGGTGCCACGTCCATATGCTCACAATCAGCTTTCAAATGCTCCAGGGTAATATTAATTAATATGTCTTAGGCTTAACCTTTTTTGTTTTACAAGTTTGGCCAAGTTAAGCCTACATGTATAAATTATAATTGTAGACATCTATATAAATTTTAAAAACTCAACAGATTTGCAATGGTAACAGAGTCACGGGGAAAAAAGAAAAATACATCCAGCCTACTTTTATAGAAGTATAGCAGTAATTTTATGATCTGCAATATTTTGACAGTTTATTTTTCATGTTGACAGTATTATTTCCCATGTAAAATCGTTTTTAGTCACATTTTCGCCAATACATCAGTTTTTGATGAAAAAAAAAGATGAATAAAAGCAAATATTTTTAATATTACAGTCAAATTTTGAAACAAAGTCAAAGAAAATATGAAACCTGGAGTGCCATATGTTTATAAATAGGCACAGGTGACAAATGGTTTCCTCCCATAAAGGCATTCTTTAACAATGTAGATGAATTCAGTCTTGTACAAAAAGAATAGTGTAGAATGATTTATCTAAAATTTACTTTAAAATAAAATTAATAGTTTTGAATAAAATAATGCATGAGCAAGATAATCCATTGAACAAGAAAATTATGAACATATTTTATTTAGCTGATTTTTTTATTTCTATTTATAAACACACAAAGGATTGCAGTTACTGTTTTCACTGGGTGCTATCCTCCTCCACACCTTCTTCAAAGCTTATTTATTTTCAGTAATCACTTTCAAAACAAGCATTCTGACGCATGCATTTATCTCCCGCCGTATAAATTAGATGTCCTAAAGATAGTGGAATATAAATTTTCCTGCGAGATGGAGGCACATGTAGAAGTGACAAGTTTAAATAAGAAATAGCCTATCTGTACTACTTTTAGAGATACAAGACATTTACTTATTTTAGTGGCTATTACTCTGCCATCTAAAGAGCTACAGTTCTGCAACTTCACTATGTGGTAGATCACCCAAAAGTAGGTGAATGACTTATTTAGAAGAAATTGCCCACCTGTAATACTTTTAGAGACTAGACCAAGGATGCATCTGTGGCCAGATGCAAAATGTATCCACCGGCAAAGGCAAAAGTAGCTATTACTCAGCTATGGCACGAGCTAGAGGTCTGAAATTTTAGTATGTTATAGCTGACCCAAAAGTAGGTGAATAACATATTTGCACAAAATTCTCTAAATGCAATAGTTTTCAAGTTACAAGTGATTTTACCCATGATGGAAGTTAGTGAAAAGCCCAAAAGTAGCTATTACTCACTTAGCTATTCAGATAGACACCCAAGTTACTCACCATGTTGTTGCTATGGAAAAAGTAGGTGAATGACATATTTTAACAAAATGCTCTAAATGTAATACTTTTCAAGTTATAAATGATTTAGTGTTGAGTAAGAACTTCAAAGTAGCTATTACTCCGCTATGCAATGAGCCACAGGTCTGGAATTTTACTATGTTATAGCTGCCTCAAAATAGGTGAATAACATACTGAAACTAAATAATGTAAATGCAAAAGTTTTCAAGTTATAAGTGATTTACCCAACAGTGATAACCTAAAAGTAGTTATTATTCAGCTATGCCATGAGCTACAGGTCTGAAATTTTACTATGTTATAGCTGACCCAAAAGTAGCTGCATAACATATTTGCACAAAGTGCTCTAAATGCAGTACTTTTCAAGTTATAATTGATTTAGTGCATGATTTAATTAATTTTAATGTATTAAAATTTATTTAAAAAATTCATAAAAAAACTTAAGCATGTGAAACTTCTCCAAAATGTAGGTGAATGAGTTATTTGAGAAATACTGGCTATCCGCAATACTTTTAGTGATAATAGGCATTTACTTATTTTGAGTAGGTGAGTAATTAGCTACAGGTCTGAAACTTCACCAAGTGAAAGCTGTCCCAAAAGTAGGTGAATGACTTATTTGAGAAAAATTGGCTATCTGCAATACTTTTAGAGATAATTAGCATTTACTCATTTTGAGTAGGTGAGTAATTACCTACGGGTCTGGAACTTCACCATGTGAAGGCTATCCGCAATACTTCTAGGGATAATTAGCATTTACTCATTTTGAGTAGGTGAATAATTAGCTACGGGTCTGAAACTTCACCAAGTGATGGCTCTCCCAATAGTAGATGAATGAGTTATTTGAGAAAAATTGCCTATCTGCAATACTTTTAGAGATAATTAGCATTTACTCATTTTGAGCAGGTGAGTAATTAGCTATGGGGCTGAAACTTCACCATGTGAAAGCTCTCCCAAAAGTAGGTGAATGAGTTATTTGAGAAAAATTGGCTATCTGCAATACTTTTAGAGATAATTAGCATTTACTCATTTTGAGCAGGTGAGTAATTAGCATTGGGTGTGAAACTTCACCAAGTGAAAGCTCTCCTAAAAGTAGGTGAATGAGTTATTTGACAAAAAATTGCAAATTTAATAAGTAAATTAAATTTTTATAAGTTAATACCCTATCCAATGGACAATTGCTAATCCGATCGGCGCAGACCGGCCCGCCAAACGCCAGAAAAAGACGTCCTGTGTTGCCACCGGCTGGCCGGTCCGTAGTACTGTGCACTCCCCAGATGGCGCCTCGTACTTCCTTCCTGTCTAGACAACCTGACGTCATAGCATCTTTTTCGTTGTCTAAACCTCTTAGACCCCTAGTAAGCTGATAGCGGGGTCGGTGGGAGGGTCTTGTGTGTCCATTGGATAGGGTATTAACTTATAAAAATTTAATTTACTTATTAAATTTGCAATTTTATTGCATTAATACATCCTATCCAATGGACAATTGCTGAATAACTACCGCTTGGTCGGCGGGTAAGTTACTAGGGACTTATGTGAACTCACAAGTAATAGCAAATTTTAACCTACGGTCCAGGCTGACTTTGTCAGGAGACCTATAGGCCCAGGCCTGGGTTGACCCTAAGGTCAGGAAACCCTGTAAGACCTTGGTCGGTTGCCAACAGCCGGTTATCCGGGGGCTATACCGACGTCGCCCCCCCCCCCCTTTTTAACAGACCTGCTCTGAGGTAGGGGAAGAGAGGGATGAGTTCAGTCCCAGAAAGCCAATAAACCTCCCGAAGGAAGCACATCACATTTTATACTATGTGCTTGTAGAACTGTTACATTATGTACATATATACAAATCTCCTCACTCTAAGGGCCACTTGTGGTTCTGCTGAGCAGCCCAACACCAAGCCCAATTGGTAAAGCTCTGAGTCAGCCCAAACCACACCCTTCAGAAAGCACTGTGTGAAGGTATTATGTGACTTCAGTGGCAGGCTGACAAAAATGGATCTAAGGAAACTCCCGACTGGAAGACCTTAGGAGCAGCAAAGGCCCTGACATCATGGGTTTTTAACCTGATGTAAGGTGTGGGCCTCCTGGTCAGAGAGCTCATAACATAGGATCACAGTCTGCTTGATCCAAGAGGAGATAGAGGCAGGTGAGGTGTCTTTGTCGAAACCTTTCCTAAAGGAGACAAAACCACCTCCTTATTCTGCCCGAGGTCTGAGGCCCTCTCCAAAGAGGAGCGCAGTGCTCTAACCTGAAAAAGGGACCTGTCAGACTTGAGGGACCTATCAAGAGTTGGGGCCAGGGCTGGTATAACCACTGGGGCCACACTGTCTGGACCCTTTTGGGCCAGCTGATTCTTGGAAAGAAGGCTGGGTGATGGATACACAGGGACACCTTTGATCAATCAGATTTGTGTCTAATAGTCCTGCTTTGCCAAGCATGAATCTCACTTCTGCACTTGCCCGACCAAGAGGCAAGAGGAAAACCGTCTTGAAGGAAACCGTCAAATGCTTCAAGGAGGATCCCTTGATTGGTTCAAAAGGAGCCTTAGTCAGCTGGTGCAAGACCAGTGAGAGGTTCCAGGAGATTCCCTCTTGGGTCTATCTCTATGGAGGCTACCCAGGAGACGAGCGAGATTTTGTCCTTGCTGATGGTGAAGGGTGAATTTCCCAGTTTATCAGCAATGACTGACCTGTAACCATCAATGATGCTGGGCTATAGCTTCCAGTCCTAAATAGGTACATAAGGAAGTCAGCAACTGACTTTACAGGGGGGTGCCCTGAAGTCCACCTGATTAGTGAGGCACCAATTTGTAAAATAAAAATGGCTCACTTGGCCTCAATTCTTGTGCCACTGCTTCAGAAAAAACCCTGCTCCTTGAATGGTGTGGATCTAGGAGCCATGCATGGAGATTTAGGTTTGTCAGATTTCTGTGAGGGATCTGATTGAAGGCTGTGTTAACAGGTTGGGAAAGAAAGTCAGTCTCAGTGGGATCTGACTCGACCTGGTCACTGGGTCCCAAAAACCAAGGCATGTTGAGCCATCCCGGAACAATCAGAATGATTCTGTTGCATGGGGAGTCCTACAACTTCTCCACCATTTGTCCAAGATGGTTGCTGGTGGGAAGGCATATGCATCCAGATCCTCCCATGGCAGACTTAGTGCATCCACTGCTGTGGTCAGGGAATCTGGTGCCGGAGATACAAAGGCAACTTGTTGTTGAGCCTGTGGCCCATAGGTCTATTTGAGGCCAATGCCTATATATTGTATATATTGCTTGGAAGACCTCCTGAAAGAGAGACCACTATTTAGATGGTCTGGCCTAGCCCAGATAGCTTGCTTGTCTGCTACCACACTCAGCAGGCCTGGAATGTGTCGGGCCTTGGAAGTCACTTGATTTCTGGTGCACCAGGTCAAGATTCTCCATAGTAGAGACCCAAGTGGGCCCGACCTCTTGCCTCCTTCCTTGTTTATGTATGACACCACTGTGGTGTTGTCTGTCTCTACAATTACTATTTTGTATATGCAGAGGTCTTGGAACTCTTTTTGTTTAAGACTGGAAAGACTGCCTTGAGTTCTAATAGATATACAACTTGCTTTCCTGAAGGGACCAGGTGCCTCTTGCAGTGCGTTCGTTTATGCAAGTGCCCCACCCTTCTTTTGATGCATCTGTAAAGATTGCAGAGCATGTTTCATTGGGTGTAATGGTTGGCCTGTAAGGACATTGTTCTCTTGCAGCCGCCATTGTAAATGTGGGTGCAAGAATCTCAATATTGGAATCACCTTTTCTAGTGACTCCGGTATCCTCCAGATGCCACTGTATGGGTCTCCTATGAAATCACCCTAGGTGAACTTGCGTTCCTGTGGCTGTTATTAAACCTATCAGAGACATGAACTGCTTGACCGGACAGGCCGGCAGTGACAGTATTTATAATATTTGTCCTGAAGGTTCTGCCAACAGTCCAGTGTAGGTCGGACTCAACCGGCCATGAGGTCAAACTGGTAACCTACAAGGTCGAAGGCCTGCTTGGCTCCAGTTCTGATTTCTAAATTCACCCGCCAACCTTATTCTTGGCATATTTTCACTAGATCTTGTGTATGCCGGAGATAAACCTGGTGGGATGTGGCTTCCACCAACCAGTCATCTAGGTACTGGTGGATTCTTATACCCTTGTGCATGGCCATCAGTTTCAACTCCTTTGCTACTACAGTGAGCTCCATGGGTGCAGTGGACACACTGAAAGACAGTGCTTTGAACTGGTATGTCCGACCCTGGACATGAAATCTCAATATTTCATGAAAAGTCCCTGCATTAGCATAGAAGTAGGAGTCCTTGAAACCTATTGAGGTAACCCACTGGTCCTGATGGTCTCTGAAAAGTTTGGTTTGCTCAGACCTATGTATAGGTCTCCAAGAATTGCGTGGTTCTGGAACCAAGAAAGGTTTCTGTGAGGATGCAAACAGCAGCTGATAATATGGGTAGCCTTGTCAAGCTTGGTCTTGACTAGAAAGGGAGTGTAGCCCTCCTTTAACACTTGTACTACCTAGGGTCTAGGCCCTAAAGCTTCGCAAGTTTCCAATATGTATTTAGTCTGGACCCTACAGGCAGATGTGTGCCACCTTGAGACATTTGACAGCCTGACCAACATTTCCTGTCCCTCCGGACACTGGTCCGGTCAGGTGACAATGATCCAAGTAAACAGTCTCGCTGTTCTTGCTGTGGTCCGGTCCGGTGAGGCTGAGACAACTTTTCACATTTAACAGACTCTTTGCCCACGGGTCAGCATACTACAAGGTACACAGTAACTGACACTCGTGAGATGGCTGACCCCGACCCCGTAATGAAAAACTTGTTGACTATCGGCCACCGTTTTTTTTTTTTTTGTTTTTTTTTTTGTAACCAAATTTACCTTGGGCAACTCTGCCCGGTACCAGGTCTCCATAACCTGTAATTTACTGTAAACAATAATTCTCTGTAATCGGCAAAAAACTGGCAGGCTGGGGTCACCAACGAATTTACACAGCCACTGGTCTATATTTAGCCAGCTTATGTAACCAGTTGGGTGAAGCACTGTACAGTAAGGACTGTGTAGGCAGTACCCTGTCGGTAGACTTGTAACCGGTAGGTTGAAGCCATATGTAGCCAATTGCTAAGGTGTACAAGGCTGTATAGCCGGTACTGGCCGGTACACTCTGTAACCAGTGTTGAAGCAAGAGTACAAGACTGTGTAGCAGGCACTGGTCAGTCCACTCTGTAACCAGTTATTAAAGCAAGTGTACAAGGCTGTGTAGCAAGTACTGGTCGGTACACTCTGTAACCAGTTGTCAAAGCAAGTGTACAAGGCTGTGTAGCCAGTACCAGCCGGTACACTCTGTAACCAGTTGTTGAGGCAAGTGTACAAGGCTGTGTAGCCAGTACACTCTGTAACCAGTTGTTGAAACAATTTAACAACTATCTTCTGTGTTGAATTCAGCTTGCACGTCTTATTTGTAGATTTGACAGTTGCTGGGAAAGCCCTTGTGAACTATTTTTAGCATCACTTGTTGTTCGGTGTGTCACGTGACCAGCTTGCTGGTCGGAAAGACACGTGATTGGCTGGTTGGAGCTCGTCAGTTGTCACGTTCTTTTGTGATACTTAAACATGCAAATGCGCAGTATTCTGTTAATCCACAAACCCCACTACCGACAACAAAGGTCGGTCCATGAGAGAGGGACTGGTATCACAGTAGACGTAAGTTGTTTAGAACGCAGTTCCGACCTTCCTGGTCGGTGAAAACACGTGACCAGCTTCGGTATTTGGTCGGAAAGACACGCGATTGGCTAACTGGAGATGACGTCACTATTCACGTTCTTTGTGTGATGCCTTACCGGCAACTTTACAGTCCACAAAACCCCACTACCGACAACAAGGTCGGGTCTGCAAAGCAGGGACTGGAATCACAGTAGACGTGAGTTCTGAAAGAACGCACTTCCGACCTTCCTGGTCGGTGAAAACACGTGACCTGCTTCGTGATTAGTCGGAAGGACACGCGATTGGCTGACTGGATATGACGTCAGAGGTCGCGTTCTTTTGAGCTAGCCGGCCGGCTGATGCTTTTAAAGCAGAGAAGCCTGGACCAGTGCGCTCTGTAGATGTGTAGATGAAATTCCTTCTTTCTTTCGTGATAAAACCAGTGAACTGGCCATCCACAACCCCCACTACCGACAACAAAGCCGGGTCTGCAAGGGAGGGACTGATATCACCTTCTGTTGTGAAGTTGGATGAACTGGAGCTTGCCGGTCGACTAATGCTTTACAAGCAAAGATGTCTGGACCAGTGCGCTCTGAAGAAATCTGAAGAATTCATCTCTTGCTTCTGATGAAAAAACACCAATACTCGAGCTAGGCTGGTGTGACTGATGCTATACAGCAGAGAAGTCTTTACCAGTGCACTCTGAAGAATGCACCTCTTATGATGGAAATTCCTTCTATTTACAGTGTTAAATAATACATAGAACGAAGTTTTCCGTGATTTCTATTGTAGTACTAGAGAAGACGTTTCTATGGTGATCGTAGCTGAAGGTACATTCAAAGCAAAAGAAACGGATAAAAATACCTTGTAAGTAGAATATCCATTATTTCCTTTACAAATTGTCGATCTGCCCCTAACAACACAATGGTTAAAGGGAGGAAACTAGCAATATGGCTGCCTCCATAATTCATATTTCTCGCTTACTGCCTTATCATCAACACTAAATTGAGTCAGCTAGGGAGCGTTTCCAGCAGATTTCTTGATGTATATCCGTGCTTGATATGTAGGAAACACTTTTACAATAAATTATTTGCAATTAAGGTATAAAATCCGTCATAATGCACACTTTTCCTTAAAATATCTGGAGATTGTTGAAAACACGTCTGCACAGTACACGCGCCAAACGAAAAAGATGCTATGACGTCAGGTTGTCTAGACAGGAAGGAAGTACGAGGCGCCATCTGGGGAGTGCACAGTACTACGGACCGGCCAGCCGGTGGCAACACAGGATGTCTTTTTCTGGCGTTTGGCGGGCCGGTCTGCGCCGACCGGATTAGCAATTGTCCATTGGATAGGATGTATTAACGCAATAAAATGGCTATCTGCAATCCTTTATGAGATAATTAGCATTTACTCATTTTGAGTAGGTGAGTAATTAGCTACAGGTCTGAAACTTCACCAAGTGAAAGCTCTCCCAAAAGTAGGTGAATGAGTTATATGAGCAAAATTGGCTATCCGCAATACTTTTAGAGATAATTAGCATTTACTCATTTTGAGTAGGTGAACAATTAGCTACGGGTCTGAAACTTCACCAAGTGAAAGCTCTCCCAATAGTAGGTGAATGAGTTATTTGAGAAAAATTGGCTATCTGCAATACTTTTAGAGATAATTAGCATTTACTCATTTTGAGTAGGTGAGTAATTAGCTATGGGTCTGAAATTTCACCATGTGAAAGCTCTCCCAAAAGTAGGTGAATGAGTTATCTGAGAAAATTGGCTATCTGCAATACTTTTAGAGATAATTCGTATTTACTCATTTTGAGTAGGCGAGTAATTAGCTACGGATCTGAAACTTGACCACGTGAAAGCTCTTCCAAAAGTATGTGAAGGAGTTATTTGAGAAAAATTGGCTACCTGCAATACTTTTAGAGATAATTAGCATTTACTCATTTTCAGCAGGTGAATAATTAGCTATGGGTCTGAAACTTTACCAAGTGAAAGCTCTCCCAAAAGTAGATGAACGAGTTATTTGAGAAAAGTTGTCTATCTGCAATAATTTTAGAGATAATTAGCATTTACTCATTTTGAGTAGGTGAGTAATTAGCTACGGATCTGAAACTTCACCATGTGAAAGCTCTTCCAAAAGTACCCGAAGGAGTTATTTGAGAAAAATTGGCTACCTGCAATACTTTTAGAGATAATTAGCATTTACTCATTTTCAGCAGGTGAATAATTAGCTACGGGTTTGAAACTTCACGAAGTGAAAGCTCTCTCAAAAGTAGGTGAATGAGTTATTTGAGAAAAATTGGCTATCTGCAATACTTTTAGAGATAATTAGCATTTACTCATTTTGAGTAGGTGAATAATTAGCTACAGGTCTGAAACTTCACCAAGTGAAAGCTCTCTCAAAAGTAGGTGAATGAGTTATTTGAGAAAAATTGGCTATCTGCAATACTTTTAGAGATGATTCGCATTTACTCATTTTGAGCAGGTGAGTAATTAGCTGCGGGTCTGAAACTTCACCAAGTGAAAGCTCTTCCAAAAGTAGGTGAATGAGTTATTTGAGAAAAATTGGCTATCTGCAATACTTTTACAGATAATTTGCATTTACTCATTTTGAGTAGGTGAATAATTAGCTACAGGTCTGAAACTTCACCAAGTGAAAGCTCTCTCAAAAGTAGGTGAATGAGTTATTTGAGAAAAATCGGCTATCTGCAATACTTTTAGAGATAATTCGCATTTACTCATTTTGAGTAGGTGAGTAATTAGCTACAGGTCTGAAACTTCACCAAGTGAAAGCTCTCTCAAAAGTAGGTGAATGAGTTATTTGAGAAAAATTGGCTATCTGCAATACTTTTAGAGATAATTCGCATTTACTCATTTTGAGTAGGTGAGTAATTAGCTACGGGTCTGAAACTTCACCAAGTGAAAGCTCTCCCAAAAGTAGGTGAATGAGTTATTTGAGAAAAATTGGCTATCTGCAATACTTTTAGAGATAATTAGCATTTACTCATTTTGAGTAATTAGCTACGGGTCTGAAACTTGACCATGTGAAAGCTCTTCCAAAAGTAGGTGAATGAGTTGAGAAAAATTGGCTATCTGCAATACTTTTAGAGATAATTCGCATTTACTCATTTTGAGTAGGTGAGTAATTAGCTAAGGGTCTGAAACTTCACCAAGTGAAAGCTCTCAATTAGCTACAAATGAGAAAATAGCTATTACTCACTTATGGCATGCAATAGAACCCCAAACTATGTACTATCTTATAGCTAAGGACAAAGTAGCTGAACAACATATTTTAGGCAAACACTCTAACTGCAATAGTTTTGGAGTTACAATGGCTTTACTCAACAGTCAGAATTTCAAAGTATCTATTACTCAGCTATCAAAGATTCAACAGGTCTGAAACTTTACTATGTGATAGCTTACCAAAAAGTAGATGGACAACATATTTGAAAAGATTTCCCTAACTTTAATACTTTTGAAGATATTTGACATTTACTTCTTTTGTTATTTAGCTACAAATGAGAAAATAGCTATTACTCACTTATGGCACGCAATAGAACCCCAAACTATGTACCATCTTGTAGCTAAGGACAAAGTAGCTGAACAACATATTTTAGGAAAACACTCTAACTGCAATAGTTTTGGAGATACAATGGCTTTACTCAACAGTCGGAATTTGAAAGTAACTATGACTCAGCTATCAAAGGTTCAACAGGTCTGAAACTTTACTATGTAATAGCTTACCAAAAAGTAGATGGACAACATATTTGAAAAGATTTCCCTAACTTTAATACTTTTGAAGATATTTGACATTTACTTCTTTTGTTATTTAGCTACAAATGAGAAAATAGCTATTACTCACTTATGGCATGCAATAGAACCCCAAACTATGTACCATCTTATAGCTAAGGACAAAGTAGCTGAACAACATATTTTAGGAAAACACTCTAACTGCAATAGTTTTGGAGTTACAATGGCTTTACTCAACCGTCGGAATTTGAAAGTAGCTATTACTCAGCTATCGAAGGTTCAACAGGTCTGAAACTTTACTATGTGATAGCTTACCAAAAAGTAGATGGACAACATATTTGAAAAGATTTCACTAACTTTGATACTTTTGAAGATATTTGACATTTACTTCTTTTGTTATTTAGCTACAAATGAGAAAATAGCTATTACTCACTTATGGCATGCAATAGAACCCCAAACTATGTACCATCTTATAGCTAAGGACAAAGTAGCTGAACAACATATTTTAGGAAAACACTGTAACTGCAATAGTTTTGGAGATACAATGGCTTTACTCAACAGTCGGAATTTGAAAGTAGCTATTACTCAGCTATCCATGGTGCAACAGGTCTGAAACTTAACTATGTGATAGCTTACCCAAAAGTAGATGAATAACATATTTGAAAAGATTTCTGTAACTCTAATACTTTTGAAGATATTTGGCATTTACTTCTTTTGTTATTTAGCTACAAATGAGAAAATAGCTATTACTCACTTATGGCATGCAATAGAACCCCAAACTATGTACCATCTTATAGCTAAGGACAAAGTAGCTGAACAACATATTTTAGGAAAACACTCTAACTGCAATAGTTTTGGAGATACAATGGCTTTACTCAACAGTCCGAATTTGAAAGTAGCTATTACTCAGCTATCCACGGTGCAACAGGTCTGAAACTTTATTATGTGATAGCTTACCCAAAAGTAGATGAATAACATATTTGAAAAGATTTCTGTAACTGTAATACTTTTGAAGATACTTGGCATTTACTTCTTTTGTTATTTAGCTACAAATGAGAAAATAGCTATTACTCACTTATGGCATGCAATAGAACCCCAAACTATGTACCATCTTATAGCTAAGGACAAAGTAGCTGAACAACATATTTTAGGAAAACACTCTAACTGCAATAGTTTTGGAGTTACAATGGCTTTACTCAACAGTCAGAATTTCAAAGTAGCTATTACTCAGCTATCCAAGGTGCAACAGGTCTGAAACTTTACTATGTGATAGCTTACCAAAAAGTAGATGAACAACATATTTGAAAAGATTTCTGTAACTCTAATACTTTTGAAGATATTTGATATTTACTCCTTTTGTTATTTAGCTACAAATGAGAAAATAGCTATTACTCACTTATGGCATGCAATGGGACCCCAAACTATGTACCATCTTATAGCTAAGGACAAAGTAGCTGAACAACATATTTGAAGAAAAAGTTGTAACTGCAATAGTTTTTGAGTTATGAGCCCTTTACTCCAAGTAGCTAAGATAGCTATTACTCAGTTATCTTTAGGCCTAAGTCCATAAAACCAAAAAAATTTTCGAGGGCCTGAAAATTCATTGGGACAATTTACAAAAAATCTGTAGCTGTAGTAGTGTTGGAGGAATCTGCGTGACTAACTAACGCACGCACACACGCACGCACGCACAGGCATCATTTTATAATATCCCTCCCGGGCTAAAGCCCGGCGGGAGATAATTAATCATGGCTAGGAAAGTGTGGGGGCGGATAGTCCCCAGTCACAATAATTTAACAAATGGCCTCTGAATGGCTAGACACTGCAGTGAATAACTGCTAAGGACCTTAATTTCTGGGTGTTTGGAAAATATACTTATATAAAAAAAAATTTCATATTTTGCTAGGGCAATGAAAATTTTTTTCAAGTAAAACTTATATTAAACAAGACCACTGCCGCGGTATGTATCTCCCGCCGAGTACCGCAGGGGAAGAAATACTACATTGAAATTTTTCCCCTTTGCATAGGACACTGTTGTACCATCCTGCAGGTCGAAAATTCGCTTGAAACCGCTGTATCTGTTATGCTTTTCGAGATATTGACACTTTTCCATTTTCAGCAAAAATCCAAGATGGCCGCCGAAAGTGGCGAAAAATGAAATTTTTCCCCTTTGGACAGGACACTCTTGTATCACCCTGCGGGTCAAAAAAATCGCTCGAAATCGCTCGATCTCTTACGGTTTTCGAGATATTGACACTTTTCCATTTTCCGCAAAAATGTAAGATGGCCGCCAAAAGTGGCGAAAATTGATATTTTACCCCTTTGCACAGGACATTCTTGTACTAGCGTGCAGGTCAAAAATTCGCTCGAAATTGCTCTATCTCTTATGGTTTTCGAGATATTCACACTTTTTCATTTTTTTCCGCTAAAATCCAAGAAGGCCGCCAAAAGTGGCGAAAATTGAAATCTTTCCCCTTTGCATAGGACACTTTTGTACTACCCTGAAGGTCTAAATGCAATAGTTTTCAAGTTACAAGTGATTTCACTCATGATGGAAGTTAGTGAAAAATCCAAAAGTAGCTATTACTCACTTATCTATTGAGATAGACACCCAAGTTACTCACCATGTTGTTGCTGTGGGAAAAAGTAGGTGAATAACATATTTTAACAAAATGCTCTAAATACAATACTTTTCAAGTTATAATCGATTTAGTGCAGGATTTCATTAATTTTAATGCATTAAAAACTAGAAAAAGGACGCATCTGTGGCCAGATGCTGGATGTATCCACCGACAAAGGCCAACTAACATAGTTTAGAAGATAAAAAGCATTTTTCGTTAATAAACAAGCTGAAAGCACTTTTAAGTTTGGCTACCCTTATTTGACCCTGTACCAGGGGCCCAAGGTGAAGTCTGACCACATCAAAAGATTCGCAGCCCATGATTTCCTATAAGTCGTTTTCACATTGCAAACCTCTAGGACCAATAATAAGCAGGAGGGGCCCAAGGTCAAATCTGACCACATGAAAAGATTTGCAGCCCATGACTTCCTATAAGTTGTTTTCATATTAATGAGTTATTTGAGAAATACTGGCTATCTGCAATACTTGTAGAGATAATTCGCATTTACTCATTTTGAGTAGGTGAATAATTAGCTACGGGTCTGAAACTTCACCAAATGAAAGCTCTCTCAAAAGTAGGTGAATGAGTTATTTGAGAAAAATTGGCTACCTACAATACTTTTAGAGATAATTCGAATTTACTCATTTTCAGTAGGTGAGTAATTACATACGGGTGTGGAACTTCACCATGTGAAAGCTGTCCCAAAAGTAGGTGAATGAGTCATTTGAGAAAAATTGGCTATCTGCAATACTTTTAGAGATAATTCGCATTTACTCATTTTGAGTAGGTGAATAATTAGCTACAGGTCTGAAACTTCACCAAGTGAAAGGTCTCCCAAAAGTAGGTGAAGGAGTTATTTGACAAAAATTGGCTATCTGGAATACTTTTAGAGATAATTTGCATTTACTCATTTTGAGTAGGTGAATAATTAGCTATGGGTCTGAAACTTCACCATGTGAAAGCTCTCCCAAAAGTAGATGAATGAGTTATTTGATAAAAATTGGATATCTGCAATACTTTTAGAGATAATTAGCATTTACTCATTTTGAGTAGGTGAATAATTAGCTACAGGTCTGAAACTTTAGCAAGTGAAAGCTCTCCCAAAAGTAGGTGAAGGAGTTATTTGACAAAAATTGGCTATCTGGAATACTTTTAGAGATAATTTGCATTTACTCATTTTCAGTAGGTGAGTAATTACCTACGGGTCTGAAACTTCACCAAGTGAAAGCTCTCCCAAAAGTAGGTGAATGAGTTATTTGAGAAAAATTGGCTATCTGCAATACTTTTAGAGATAATTCGCATTTACTCATTTTGAGTAGGTGAGTAATTAGCTACAGGTCTGGAACTTCAGCATGTGAAAGCTCTCCCGAAAGTAGGTGAATGAGTTATTTAAGAAAAATTTGCTATCTGCAATACTTTTAGAGAAAATGCAGAATTACTCATTTTTAGTAGGCAAGTAATTTAGCCACAGGCCTAATTTAGACATAAAGCCTACCAATAGAATACTGTGGTGCACCCTCTAATATACCTTGCAAACTTGAGAAGGCTAGCTATAATATTTTTTTCGTTAGAGCGGTAATGGTGAAATATCTCTACACACTGCGGCTATCCAGTGGATACAATGATTTACTCAACTTTGAGAACCTGAAAGTAGATATTGGTAAGCTATGCCATGACATAGAGGTCTGCAATTTCACTCTGTTATAGCTGACCAAAAATTATGTGAATAACATATTTAAACAAAATACTGTAAATGTAATAGTTTTCACGTTATAACTGATTTACTCAACAGTGATAACCTCAAAGTAGCTATTACTCAGCTATGCAATGAGCTACATGTCTGAATTTTTTTCTATGTTATAGCTGACCCAAAATTAGGTGAACAACATATTTAAGCAAAATACTGTAAATGCAATAGTTTTCAAGTTACAACTGATTTACTCAATAGTGAGAACCTGAAAATAGCTATTGCTCAGCTATGCCAAGAGCTATAAGTCTGTAATTTCACGACGTTATAGCTGACCCAAAAGTAGGTGAACAACATATTTTAACAAAATACTCCAAATGCAATATTTTTCAAGTTACAAGTCATTTACTCAACAGTCAGTACCTGAAAATAGCTATTGCTCAGTTGTGCCATGAGCTACAGGTCTGTAATTTCACTATGTTATAGCTGACCCAAAAGTAGCTGAATAACATATTTACACAAATTTCTGTAAATGCAATAGTTTTCCAATTACAACTGATTTACTCAACAGTGTGAACTTCAAAGTAGCTATTACTCAGCTATGCAATGAGCCACAGGTCTGGAACTTCACTATGTTATAGCTGACTCCGAAATAGGTGAATAACATATTGAAACAAAATACTCTAAATGTAATACTTTTGAAGTTATAAGCAATTTACTCAACAGTGATAACCTAAAAGTAGCTATTACTCAGCTATGCCATGAGCTACAGGTCTGAAATTTTACTATGTTATAGCTGACCCAAAAATAGCTGAATAACATATTGAAACAAAATACTCTAAATGCAATAGTTTTCAAGTTACAAGTGATTTTACTCACGATGGAAGTTACTGAAAAGCCCAAAAGTAGCTATTACTCACTTAGCTATTGAGACAGACACCCAAGTTACTCACCATGTTGTAGCTATGAAAAAAGTATCTGAATAACATATTTTAACAAAATGCTCTAAATGCAACACTTTTCAAGTTACAAGCGATTTAGTGCATGATTTCATGAATTTTAATGCATTTTAGACATTTTTATCTACCAGAGGCCTAATTTAGACATAAAGCCTACCAAAAAGATAGGGTGGCGAGTCCTCTAGCATACCAAGCCACCTGCCAAATATGAAAGAAATCTGGAAAGAAATGTGGACTGTAGGTCGCTAACAAGCAATATTCCACATTTTAGACATTTTTGTCTACCACAGGCCTAATTTAGACATAAAGCCTACCAAAAAGATAGGGTGGCGAGTCCTCTACCATATCAAGCCACCTGCCAAATATGAAAGAAATCCGGAAAGAAATGTGGACTGTAGGTCGCTAACAAGAAATCTCTGCGGACGCGGACGAGGGCGCGGACGCCGACGATGATGAATCCATAGTATCCCCGCTTCGCGTCGGGGATACAATTATTTTAATAATTCATAAAAAAAACTTTAGCATGTGAAATATCTCCAAAATGTAGGTGAATGAGTTATTTGAGAAATACTGGCTATCTGCAATACTTTTTGTGATAATAGGCAATTACTCATTTTGAGTAGGTGAGTAATTAGATATGGATCTGAAAATTCACTAATTGAAAGTTCTCCCAAAATATAGGTGAAGTGAGTTATTTGAAAAATACTGGCTATCTGCAATACTTTTAGAGATAATTCGCATTTACTCATTTTGAGTAGGTGAGTAATTACCTACAGGTTTGGAACTTCACCATGTGAAAGCTCTTCCAAAAGTAGATGAATGAGTTATTTGATAAAAATTGGGTACCCACAATACTTTTAGAGATAATTAGCATTTACTCATTTTGAGTAGGTGAGTAATTACCTACGAGTCTGAAACTTCACCATGTGAAAGCTCTTTCAAAAGTAGATGAATGAGTTATTTGAGAAAAATTGGCTATCTGCAATACTTTTAGAGATAATTAGCATTTACTCATTTTGAGTAGGTGAGTAATTAGCTATGGGTCTGAAACTTCACCATGTGAAAGCTCTTCCAAAAGTAAATGAATGAGTTATTTGAGAAAAATTGGCTATCTGCAATACTTTTCGAGATATTTAGCATTTACTCATTTTGAGTAAGTGAGAAATTAGCTATAGGTCTGACATTTCACCAAGTGAAAGCTCTCGCAAAAGTAGGTGAATGAGTTATTTGAGAAAAATTGGCTATCTTCTATACTTTTAGAGATAATTCGCATTTACTCATTTTGAGTAGATGAGAAATTAGCTAGGGGTCTGAAACCTCACTAAGTGAAAGCTCTTCCAAAAGTATATGAATGAGTTATTTGAGAAAAATTGGCTATCTGCAATACTTTTAGACATAATTAGCATTTACTCATTTTGAGTAGGCGAGTAAGTAGCTATGGGTCTGAAACTTCACAATGTGAAAGCTCTTCCAAAAGTAGGTGAATGAGTTATTTGAGAAAAATTGTCTATCTGCAATACTTTTAGAGAAAATTCGCATTTACTCATTTTGAGTAGGTGAGTAATTAGCTATGGGTCTGAAACTTCACCATGTGAAAGCTCTTCCAAAAGTAGATGAATGAGTTATTTGAGAAAAATTGGCTATCTGCAATATATACTTTTAGAGATAATTAGCATTTACTCATTTTGAGTAGGTGAGTAATTAGCTACGGGTCTGAAACTTCACCAAGTGAAAGCTCTCCCAAAAGTAGGTGAATCAGTTATTTGAGAAAAATTGGCTATCTGCAATACTTTTAGAGAGAATTCGCATTTACTCATTTTGAGTAGGTGAGTAATTAGCTATGGGTCTGAAACTTCACCATGTGAAAGCTCTTCCAAAAGTAGTTGAATGAGTTATTTGAGAAAAATTGGCTATCTGCAATACTTTTAGAGATAATTCGCATTTACTCATTTTGAGTAGGCGAGTAATTAGCTATGGGTCTGAAACTTCACGGAGTGAAAGCTGTCCCAAAAGTAGGTGAATGAGTTATTTGAGAAAAATTGGCTATCTGCAATACTTTTAGAGATAATTAGCATTTACTCATTTTGAGTAGGTGAGTAATTAGCTATGGGTCTGAAACTTCACGGAGTGAAAGCTCTCCCAAAAGTAGGTGAATGAGTTATTTGAGAAAAATTGGCTATCTGCAATACTTTTAGAGATAATTCGCATTTACTCATTTTGAGTAGGCGAGTAATTAGCTATGGGTCTGAAACTTCACCATGTGAAAGCTCTTCCAAAAGTAAATGAATGAGTTATTTGAGAAGAAATGGCTATCTGCAATACTTTTAGAGATATTTAACATTTACTCATTTTGAGTAGGTGAGAAATTAGCTACAGGTCTCACACTTCACCAAGTGAAAGCTCTCCCAAAAGTAGATGAATGAGTTATTTGAGAAGAATTGGCTATCTGCCACTGTGGCCTAGCGGGTAACACACTTGTCTAGGAACTCAGAGGACGTGGGTTCAATCCCAGGTACAGGCAGATACATAGTGGCTCGGATGACCACTTAAAATGGCGGTCCTCTGTCATTGGGTCCTATCCCCAGTGGTAGGTTAAAGAACCTCAAGGACGTTGATAAATGGTCATCCTTGAGCCTCTATCTTCCAGTTAGGGGAATGTGAGTGACTTGTGAGTTGGGGCTGTACCTGTACAGTTGGATTGGTTAAATAGCGCTTTGAGTCCTGTAGTATATGGAGATATTGCGCTGAGTATAAATACATACATAAACATAAACATATCTGCAATACTTTTAGAGATAATTCGCATTTACTCATTTTGAGTAGGTGAGTAATTAGCTACGGGTCTGAAACTTCACCAAGTGAAAGCTCTTCCAAAAGTAGGTGAATGAGTTATTTGAGAAAAATTGGCTATCTGCAATACTTTTAGAGAGAATTCGCATTTACTCATTTTGAGTAGGTGAGTAATTAGCTATGGGTCTGAAACTTCACCATGTGAAAGCTCTTCCAAAAGTAGATGAATGAGTTATTTGAGAAAAATTGGCTATCTGCAATACTTTTAGAGATAATTAGCATTTACTCATTTTGAGTAGGTGAGTAATTAGCTACGGGTCTGAAACTTCACCAAGTGAAAGCTCTCCCAAAAGTAGGTGAATGAGTTATTTGAGAAAAACTGGCTATCTGCAATACTTTTAGAGAGCATTCGCATTTACTCATTTTGAGTAGGTGAGTAATTAGCTATGGGTCTGAAACTTCACCATGTGAAAGCTCTTCCAAAAGTAGATGAATGAGTTATTTGAGAAAAATTGGCTATCTGCAATACTTTTAGAGATAATTCGCATTTACTCATTTTGAGTAGGCGGGTAATTAGCTATGGGTCTGAAACTTCACCATGTGAAAGCTCTTCCAAAAGTAAATGAATGAGTTATTTGAGAAAAATTGGCTATCTGCAATACTTTTCGAGATATTTAGCATTTACTCATTTTGAGTAGGTGAGAAATTAGCTACAGGTCTGACATTTCACCAAGTGAAAGCTCTCGCAAAAGTAGGTGAATGAGTTATTTGAGAAAAATTGGCTATCTTCTATACTTTTAGAGATATTTCGCATTTACTCATTTTGAGTAGGTGAGAAATTAGCTAGGGGTCTGAAACCTCACTAAGTGAAAGCTCTTCCAAAAGTATATGAAGGAGTTATTTGAGAAAAATTGGCTATCTGCAATACTTTTAGACATAATTAGCATTTACTCATTTTGAGTAGGTGAGTAAGTAGCTATGGGTCTGAAACTTCACAATGTGAAAGCTCTTCCAAAAGTAGGTGAATGAGTTATTTGAGAAAAATTGGCTATCTGCAATACTTTTAGAGAAAATTCGCATTTACTCATTTTGAGTAGGTGAGTAATTAGCTATGGGTCTGAAACTTCACCATGTGAAAGCTCTTCCAAAAGTAGATGAATGAGTTATTTGAGAAAAATTGGCTATCTGCAATACTTTTAGAGATAATTAGCATTTACTCATTTTGAGTAGGTGAGTAATTAGCTACGGGTCTGAAACTTCACCAAGTGAAAGCTCTCCCAAAAGTAGGTGAATGAGTTATTTGAGAAAAATTGGCTATCTGCAATACTTTTAGAGAGAATTCGCATTTACTCATTTTGAGTAGGTGAGTAATTAGCTATGGGTCTGAAACTTCACAATGTGAAAGCTCTTCCAAAAGTAAATGAATGAGTTATTTGAGAAAAATTGGCTATCTGCAATACTTTTCGAGATATTTAGCATTTACTCATTTTGAGTAGGTGAGAAATTAGCTACAGGTCTGACACTTCACCAAGTGAAAGCTCTCGCAAAAGTAGGTGAATGAGTTATTTGAGAAAAATTGGCTATCTTCTATACTTTTAGAGATAATTCGCATTTACTCATTTTGAGTAGGTGAGAAATTAGCTAGGGGTCTGAAACCTCACTAAGTGAAAGCTCTTCCAAAAGTATATGAAGGAGTTATTTGAGAAAAATTGGCTATCTGCAATACTTTTAGACATAATTAGCATTTACTCATTTTGAGTAGGTGAGTAAGTAGCTATGGGTCTGAAACTTCACAATGTGAAAGCTCTTCCAAAAGTAGGTGAATGAGTTATTTGAGAAAAATTGGCTATCTGCAATACTTTTAGAGAAAATTCGCATTTACTCATTTTGAGTAGGTGAGTAATTAGCTATGGGTCTGAAACTTCACCATGTGAAAGCTCTTCCAAAAGTAGATGAATGAGTTATTTGAGAAAAATTGGCTATCTGCAATACTTTTAGAGATAATTAGCATTTACTCATTTTGAGTAGGTGAGTAATTAGCTACGGGTCTGAAACTTCACCAAGTGAAAGCTCTCCCAAAAGTAGGTGAATGAGTTATTTGAGAAAAATTGGCTATCTGCAATACTTTTACAGAGAATTCGCATTTACTCATTTTGAGTAGGTGAGTAATTAGCTATGGGTCTGAAACTTCACAATGTGAAAGCTCTTCCAAAAGTAAATGAATGAGTTATTTGAGAAAAATTGGCTATCTGCAATACTTTTCGAGATATTTAGCATTTACTCATTTTGAGTAGGTGAGAAATTAGCTACAGGTCTGACACTTCACCAAGTGAAAGCTCTCGCAAAAGTAGGTGAATGAGTTATTTGAGAAAAATTGGCTATCTTCTATACTTTTAGAGATAATTCGCATTTACTCATTTTGAGTAGGTGAGTAATTAGCTACGGGTCTGAAACTTCACCAAGTGAAAGCTCTCCCAAAAGTAGGTGAATGAGTTATTTGAGAAAAATTGGCTATCTGCAATACTTTTAGAGAGAATTCGCATTTACTCATTTTGAGTAGGTGAGTAATTAGCTATGGGTCTGAAACTTCACCATGTGAAAGCTCTTCCAAAAGTATATGAATGAGTTATTTGAGAAAAATTGGCTATCTGCAATACTTTTTGACATAATTAGCATTTACTCATTTTGAGTAGGTGAGTAACTAGCTACGCATCTGAAACTTAACCAAGTGAAAGCTCTCCCAAAAGTAGGTGAATGAGTTATTTGGGGAAAAATGGCTACCTGCAATACTTTTAGAGATAATTTGCATTTACTCATTTTGAGGAGGTGAGTAAGTAGGCCAAAGTTCACCAAACCATTTTCCCCTTAGCATAGGATACTCTAGTACTACCCTGTGGGTCAAAAATTTGCTCGAAATTGCTCTATATCTTACAGTTTGAGAGATATTTCTGATTTTTCACATTTTCACTAAAAGTAGCAATAAAGTAGCCATTACTCACTTGTACATTGAGCAACAGTTGTGAAACTTAAATATGTTACAGTTCACAAAAAAGTACATGAACAACATATTTGAGAGAAATTGTGTAGCTGCAATACTTTTGAAGATATAAGCCATTTACTCATTATGGTTATCATTAAAAATTGAAAAAGTAGCTATTACTCACTTAGCTATGGAGATACACTTCCAAATTACTGACCATGTTGTAGCTGTGGAGAAAGTAGCTGAACATCATATTGGAACAAAATTGTGTAGCTGCAATACTTTTGAAGATATAAGCCATTTACTCATTGACAGTTATAAGTCATATAATTATATTAGGTAAAAGCGCTATTACTCACTCAAAACTCAAAAGTAGGCCAAAGTTCACCAAACTTTTTCCCCCTTAGCAATAGGATACTCTAGTACTACCCTGTGGGTCAAAAATTTGCTCGAAATTGCTCTATATCTTACAGTTTGAGAGATATTTCTGATTTTTCACATTTTCACTAAAAGTAGCAATAAAGTAGCCATTACTCACTTGTACATTGAGCAACAGTTGTGAAACTTAAATATGTTACAGTTCACAAAAAAGTACATGAACAACATATTTGAGAGAAATTGTGTAGCTGCAATACTTTTGAAGATATAAGCCATTTACTCATTATGGTTATCATTAAAAATTGAAAAAATAGCTATTACTCACTTAGCTATGGAGATACACTTCCAAATTACTGACCATGTTGTAGCTGTTGAGAAAGTAGCTGAACATCATATTGGAACAAAATTGTGTAGCTGCAATACTTATGAAGATATAAGCCATTTACTCATTGACAGTTATAAGTCATATAATTATATTAGGTAAAAGCGCTATTACTCACTCAAAAGTAGGCCAAAGTTCACCAAACTTTTCCCCCCTTAGCAATAGGATACTCTAGTACTACCCTGTGGGTCAAAAATTTGCTCGAAATTGCTCTATATCTTACAGTTTGAGAGATATTTCTGATTTTTCACATTTTCACTAAAAGTAGCAATAAAGTAGCCATTACTCACTTGTACATTGAGCAACAGTTGTGAAACTTAAATATGTTACAGTTCACAAAAAAAGTACATGAACAACATATTTGAGAGAAATTGTGTAGCTGCAATACTTTTTAAGATATAAGCAATTTACTCATTATGGTTATCATTAAAAATTGAAAAAGTAGCTATTACTCACTTAGCTATAGAGATACACTTCCAAACTACTGGCCATGTTGTAGCAGTGGAGAAAGTAGCTGAACAACATATTGGAACAAAATTGTGTAGCTGCAATACTTTTGAAGATATAAGCCATTTACTCATTATGGTTATCATTAAAAACTGAAAAAGTAGCGATTACTCACTTAGCTACGGAGATACACTTCCAAACTACTGACCATGTTGTAGCAGAGGAGAAAGTAGCCGAACAACATATTGGAACAAAATTGTGTAGCTGCAATACTTTTGAAGATATAAGCCATTTACTCATTATGGTTATCATTAAAAATTGAAAAAGTAGCTATTACTCACTTAGCTATGGAGATACACTTGCAAACTACTGACCATGTTGTAGCTGTGGAGAAAGTAGCTGAACAACATATTGGAACAAAATTGTGTAGCAGCAATACTTATGAAGATATAAGCCATTTACTCATTATGGTTATAATTAAAAATTGACAAAGTAGCTATTACTCACTTAGCTATGGAGATACACTTCCAACCTACTAACCATGTTGTAGCTGTGGAGAAAGTAGCTGAACAACATATTAGAACAAAATACTGTAAATGCAATAGTTTCAGAGTTATAAGCCATATAATTATATTAGCTAAAATAGCTATTACTCACTCAAAAGTAGGCCAAAGTTCACCAAACCCCAAAAATATTGAAGAGCAAAAAAATTCATTAGGACTTGCGATTTACCAAAAATGTGTAACTGTAGTAGTTTCAGAGAAAACTGCGTGACACACGCACGCACGCACGTACACACACACATGGTGCAAATTATGATCTCCCTCCGGCGAGCCGGGCGGGAGATAAAAATAATTTGCCGTTAAAATGATAAAAAATATCACATTTTATAAAATTGGTTTCATGCTAATCTTTGCAAAACATAGCATGTCAACAGGTGCTCATATTTCCAAAATATTCTAAAACTTACCTCATATTTTTGGAAAAGGATTTAACAGTGGCTCTACTAATTTTTACCCCACAGGTCTTAAGGCCTGTCAGGATATTGTTTCCCCCCATGGTTTCCAGATGGGCGGGCGGGCAGCGGGAAAGAGTTTTTTCGGGCTGTATCTAAGAAACTGTAAGGTATAGAAAGTTGACACTTGGTAGGGACATTGGTTGGGGTTGTAGGTGTGCAACATCATGGTGTCATCTTGATTTAACCTTTGACCTTGTTGTACTGATCATGAGTTTTAAAGTCTTGTCCAGGCTCTTGAATTCTGTAAGGTGTAGCATGTTGACACTTGATAGGGACATAGGTTAGGGGGTGTAGGTGTGCATCATGAGGTGACCTTTAACTTTGACTCTGCCAAAGTGTGTTCACTTGCCATATTTGAGACATCTTTCTCTCAACCAAAGATATATGGATTGCTGCAACTGATTATTATATGCATTATTATATAATTATGCTGTTTCCATCAACAGCTATTCTCCAATTAATAAATTTTACAGCTTCATACTTTTTAGTTTACTGATTAATGCTGTCATCTTGCTATTGAATTGTCTTGTTTTTATACTTTACATACATTTTCTTTCTCTTATTTTCTTAGACATTATTTTCTCTACTTAAACAATATTTGCACCGTTATATAGCTGACAGTACTGCTCTTTGTACTGTTTCACTACTTCTAATATCATTGTGTTGAAAAATATTTCGCCAGGCTGTGGGGTATGGTCATCTTTGATGCTATTTTTCTCTATTAAAATCCAAACACAAAAAAGAAAATAAATTATAATTTTTTTAGTGGTTTTATAACAGGTTACATTCCTCTGATGTACACATCATATTATGTAATATCTTATCATATCCACAACTAATTTCCTTAAACTAAGAGGAAAAAATAAAATGTCATCAGAAATTGTATAGATGTCATATTTTTACTTCCATTATGAAGGCTTAATGTAAGTCATTTTATTGCAAGAAAAAGGTTTTCAATGTATATATAATTTCTATTGTTTTCAAAACTTTTAAAATTTTCTTTTTCAAAACCCTACCAATTTATTAAACTAATAGGTGTCAGAAACTATAGAAATGTCACTTTTAGTGTTATAACTAATTTAAATAAGCAGTCAAAACTTGAGGCATGAAACAAATTATTCATACCTAGAAACCCCCATTTTCGCCCATTTAAAACTCTCAAAACAGTACTATAAGACATCTTTTCCTGGTAAAAAATTACGATTTTGTAGATCAAGATGCATATTTTTTATAAAAATTAAATACAATGTGTGTTATTATCAAAATATTTATTATTCTCATGTTTTATCATGTAAAAATCACTTCCTGGTTAAGATCTACGTAGGTTTGTTTATACACATACATTTTCCACGAAAGGAACTCCAATAAGGCTAATGCTGCATTCAGAAGAGGTGGTGAGCCCGTGCACACGACCTGTGAGTACCAGTGGAAAGTTTTGACCGTTCTTGACAATCCACCGCCTGTGTGTTTATGTGTGGATGTAAACAAACACAAATCACAAAGAGAAAGAAATAAAAGAAATCGCAATGTTTCGCTATCCACCATGCAAAACATATATATTTCATTTGTTATACATTTTCTGAGGTTATTTATCAAAATCCCAAGTACTGAAACACTTCATTTATCATGTTTTTATAATGAAAGCATGAGTATTCTGCATCTTTGTTGTCATTAGAGGTGAAGGTCAAAGTTTGGAAAATCTCTGGAGGCACCCAACTCACGAGTGGTATATACCACCTGTGAGACCGTTCATGACCAATTTACAGGCTGTGAAGTCGTGTTTACGGCCGGTAAGAACGCTGCATTATTGGTCACGAGCTGCTGCGGTCACCACAGTCGTCCATCGACTACGAGAGAAATGTAGACTTCCAGCGGCTCTCTCGAACAAGTATAAGACACAAATAACAAAAAATCAATTAAATTCCGTAACTGTAAGTGTAGGGAATGTTTTAGTAGGGCAAGGTCTGAAATATACAATAAATTAATGAAGGTATGCTTGACAAACAACCACACTTTAAAATATTTTGTTAAATTCGAATTATATAATTTTTAAAAAGTCTGTATGAATACCAGTTCAATGTGTGCTCAACATGCTACGAATACCTGCACTATGTGTGATTTACAGGCTTGTTTTAGAGTATGAAATGCATATTTTGTGAACATGCTAGACTTTCTGGAGGAAAAAAACACTTAATTCATAATATTAAAAAGTAATAATAATAATTAAAATTAATAATTAATGCTAACTTAACAAAAAGTGACTGTTTCATTAGCTTTGCTGTTTTTTTCTTTCTTTTGTAGTTTTTTCTTTTTTTTTCTTTTTTTTTTTTTTTGAGGGGTGGGGGTGGTAGGTTATAGCAAGCATTTTTTGGAAGTGTGGAGATTTCTGCCATCTCGATCTCTTGGCCCATCAGATTCGCCAACTAAAAATTCTGGGTCAACAGTTATTTTTGCCATTTATCATTTATTTTCGTAATATTTTTGGCTTTGAAGTGATAGCTGTGGTTTTAAATCCTGTTCAGTTTCCAATAACACATAGCAAAGAGTAGTACTAGGTGGGACCCACCTAGTACTACTGCAAAGCAATACCTTGAAATCCTAGGTATGTAATTCATGAAAGGTCTTATCCAAATCTTAGACTTAAGTTAGCTATATGTCCACATAAAAGTTAAATGTAAGACTTGGCTAAGACTTTACTGTGAATACAGAGACTGATCCTTGATGACAGTTGGGATGCAGATTAAATATATAGCAATATAATTAAGGTAATATTTAACTTATAAAATACTTGAAGTAAATTTTTAAAAGTGTAATTTTTTTTTTAAAATGTTAAAAAATTGCAGAAAAAAAATCAGACTGTGTTCTAGCATTAAGCTATGATGTCTTGTTTACGTCACTGGATATCAAACCCAGGCCTCTCAGACTGAGATAACCATTAAATTGTGTTCATAATCTGCAAAAAAAAAAATTAAAATTGTAAATTTTTATCACAAGATCTGGTTGTAACTGAAAAATGCACACCAATTTAGGCTTTCAAATATGAGACCATTACTGAACTAATTATGTATTTTTCATGGCCAGTAATTAGTTTCTGGTGAAAATTAGCAGTTTTAATAGCCTAATATACTTTTGCTTGAGCAATCTGTAGCATAAAGTGAGATTTTTTTACTTATTGGACAGGTATTCAAATGGAATGAGTACCTCATTTTGAGGTATTCGGGAACACATTGAACAAGTATTCACACTCTTCTACATTTCCCTCTTATATCGCCGCTCGTCCCGTTATCGACCACTTCCTATTATCGATCGGGAACAAATATCACCTTTCTTAGGTCACATGACTGCGTTTCGAATTTGCCGATCGGAGAATTGAATGTAAATAATTTCTGAAATAATATCTCACAAAACTTTCAAAAAGATGAGGTCAAAGCAGGTATGAAATTTTTAAAGTTAAAAAGTGTATGTGATAATTGCTCAAGACACTAATGTCCGTTTTTCTCAATTTATAAATCTTTAATTTTGAAGTATTTTATAAATGTTTCTGTCACTAAGTTCATTTCTCTACTGTAAAATTCTGTTTATTTTTGATCCAAACCAATAAATAGGTCTAAATTGTTCAGAATAATGTGTACTAAACCTGAGAGAGTGATATGGTCCTTATGGGTCCTCTCCCAGAAAAGTTAAAAATTGTTTCTCAAATATTTCTTTTACTTCATTTTAAAAGAAGGTTTTGTGGCATATTACTGCAGAAAAATCCTGACCATGTTGTCAAAAAGTGTACCCTTTATGATGCCGATCATCTGATCTTTGCATAATTGTAACTTGTGCTTGAGGAAGGTTACTCAAGTAGAGGTGCAGCCAAGTTTTTGAGACTTTTTCTCTTTACTGTGAATAAAAAGGTAGTGATGCATCAGCCCTCCAAACATAAGATATTCCAGATCCTAATTATTACAATTTTGTGTATGCTGATACAATAAATTTTATACTTTTATCAATTTCTGTTATCAATAGTACTTTTTATTAACCTTACAACCTTAAGTCTGCTATTTCTAGCTTTAGATGCAACCTTTAGTCATGTGATCGATAATTGGAAGTGAGGCTTCCTGTATAGCAAGTGTGACATACCTAAGAAAAACAATCATTTCTGTGCAAAATATCGTATCAAAACAGGATATATATCCTTGCGTTGCCGGTTTTCGACGCTCATACGCATTTTAATTAATTTTCGTTTCTTTCATCAGTCCTTGCAATATTTTAAACTTAAAATTCAAAAATATATTTTTTGCTTGACAAGTACAAATATGATAGGAAAAATATTTTAAGTTATTTTACTTTATTTTATTTGATTCAGTTCATGTGTGTTTGTTGTTGTTATTTTAGAAATGGTTGTCTGTTATCGACGGTAAAATAAAATCAATATTAAAGGTCTGTAAAATATATTACAAACTTTTATTTTTTTCCCTTTGTCCTCTTTAATCGATAATTTAATAAATAAACTGAATAACTGTTGTAATTCTATGATAAAAATAGCAAATAACATTCCTTTTTGAAGGTGTGCACATAAAATTATTTTCGTAGAGAATTACATCATTAATTTTTAAAGTTGTTTCTGAAAGCTGTTTCTTCCATTTTGTGTCGAAATAAATCACGTGGTTTTTATGTTAATGACCACAGGCATGGTTAATTTATTTTATAACCTCAAAAAATCAAATTATTTTATGGTATATTTTTCTTTTATTGGCTGCTGAACTAACGCATGCTGTCCGTGACAATAGATTACATAAAATTCAATTTAGTAAAATAAGTAGTGTTTTTTATTGCAAAATAAATAACAAAAATCTATTTGCCTTTTACAAAATATCTAATAACTGTATTTTATTAGGATAAAATTTGCATATTTAATGGCAATTCATGAGTGTTGCCAATGACAATCATATTTTATTTTGCTTTAAAAATGATATATTACTTCACTTTAAAAATCGTGATTTTAATGCATCATGCATAAATTAACTTTATGTTAAGAAATTCAAAAGAATATTTGCACTTAAAGCCATGCCTTATATTTTAAATAAAGGATGATATTGTTATTTTATTTGATTTTTACTGAGATGAAAAGCACGTGCACAGACCTATTATGTATTAATGCGCAGCCGTCGATAATGGACGACCGTCGATAATAGACGACACAACGATACATGCCAATACATAGATAACATAATATGACAATAATCAACTGGATATTTGCAAAGGTATGTTATTTCATATTATTTATCAGCAGTTTTTCCACTTATGTGGTTGATAATTGGACGTGCGAGGATAAGATTAAAGGCCGTTATAAAGTTAATTTTGTTTGCCACATAAGAAGCCCTTATAAATACACTAACAGAGCAGAAAATATCTTCAAAAGTTGAGGTATTTTGTTTTCTATAACCAAATAACTGAAATTTCATCTAATTCTTTTATACTCGTTCGAGAGAGTCACAGGAAGTTTTCATCGGTTTGGGGGCGTTTGACGACTGTGGGTCACGTCCTCCAGTTTGTATGGTTTTGACCGGGTGTTTTTCGTTCAATAAGTAGAACTGATTTCAAATGTAACAACTCTTTTATACTTCAATCATATTCAACCTGCTTATATGTACTGTAGAACTTTTAACAAAAAGAGAAGTTTGTTGACACGACCACATCTCACAGCGCGAAATGATGGGTGTTCATAATATACCGAATATAACAGAATGAAATATACCGAAAATCTATGAGTGTAATTTAAAGTTCCACGACAAATCAATATTTATAATGTTGATGGTCATTTCGGTATCGCTTTGGCCTTTTTACTCCTGGTGGAGTGAAATGCCAAACTTTCTCCACTCCTGTGCTTAGCCAGTTTTTTTGCTTCGTTCCATGAGGTTTTCATTTGTCCCAGATCTCTTTCAAAAGTTTGAAAAGCATCTAGTTTGTCATTCCATTTTAATTGCTGTCCAGGTTTCTGCTCCACATAGAAGGACTGATTGATTTTACATTGATATTATCAATTTTTAGTTTGGTTGTGCAATAGTTATTTGATATTCCCATTTTTTTGATAAGTTGCTGAAAGATGTGCATACTTTGTGTGTGACCTTGTTTAAATGTCATATTTTCAGTATTTTATGCAATTAGAACACTGCTTAAGGAGGTAAAATTTGAGGTCTTTGCTATTTTTTTATTCAATTTCTATGCCTGACATAGGATCCTTCATAATATTCCTTTGTTCTGTTTTTTTTTCCTGTGATGCTTTGCAGCCCAAATGTCTTTGTAAATATTCACAAGTACATTTATTTTGTGTTAGTATTAGTGTAGTACTAGTGTAGTTTTAAAATAGCGTTAACTAATCACACATGGTAGTGAAATGCATCTAGTGCAGTTTACAGTGCTACTTGATCTCTGCCATTGGCTATCAGTTGCAAATAGAGAGCCATATGTGTAAGCCTCTCCTATCAGTACATTGTCTGTAGACTATTAAAACTCCAATAGAGTATCTTCATTGCAACACACACTAATTGGTAATGCATGTTATCAGACCAATCTACTATGGATGTTGGAGCAACAAGGGGCCCAGAGATGCTATGTGTAGGCTGGCAGGTTGTTGACATGCAGTAGCCCTCCTCCACCTTGTCCCAGTTATGGGTTTAATACCTAGCCAGATGAGGGTCATAAGCCATAGATAGCAACTTATCTATGAGAGACTCTCTATGAAATCAAAAGTGTGCCGATACGACATGTTAGTTTATATGAAGCAGCTTATCTTGGGGATGGAGACATTCATAGAAAGTCCAAGAACTCCATGCACTAAAACCTGACATTGTTACAGAAACCATGGTTGTCTATGCACATAACTGAAAACATATGCCTCCTATCTGGGCCATATTTTACACAAGGTTTGGTCTAACCACAATTCAGTCTTCCTAAAAGATGGTTGTACTGCTTACTTCTTATTGTAAACACTGCTGTGTGCCATCCAGTGTCTTGTTGGCTGGGACAAAAATCCTTTATAGCATATTGTACCCCTTACTTCAAAATTTTCACTAACAATTAAATATTCTCACCACTTACACTATAAATGGCCTATTTTGCTCAATGATCAAAAACACTGGTCTTGGTTGGTACTTGGATGGGGATCATCTCAGTTCCAGGCCTGGTATCAGTGGATATATAGTGACTTGGATAATTACTTAAAAGGCGGCCTCATAACTGAAACATGGTGCTAGATATATTAATCAGTCAATATAAACTTTTTTCTTGCTGTGTAAAAGAGTGCAGTATGTAATTAATACCTTTTGCTTTATTAAGTTTTTAGAAAATCTGTTATTTACATGAACAAGAGAACTAACATTGTTCTAGGTGCAAACATCTAATTCTAACAAATTAAAACCTTCTTTTTGCAAGTTTTCTCATTGGATGAATTGTAATTCTGTGTAAATGTGAACCAAAATATTGCACTTTCAGTTTCCAAGTCAGACATTGGATGTGTTGATATTTGCACATGTATATTGGCCTATAGTTTATTAACTTCAAAACATATTCTTCACTATTAAAGTCTTGAAAGGGTGAATGATAATGATAGTTTCTCTTTATCTACATTCCTTTATCTCAAATTATAAAACAAAAGAAACAAGCTCAAAGATTATAGGCTTTCCAATTCCAATTTGAAAGTAATTGAAGTGATTGGGTATTAAGATTTCCATGTGTTCAATTTGAATAGGTCTTAATCAAAATTATATTTGAGCAATTTCATTGTAATATTTTAAGGAAAAGGACATTCTGTATTGATAAAACATGTTCAAAATTACTAGACTGTTTCCAAGCTACACTTCATTTCAACAATTATTGAAAGAGTGGTAGCATCTCAGATTTAGAGAAACTTTGAGGAGGCTTGTCTTTTGACTGACTTTCTAGTTGTCTACAGAAAACACCACTTAAGTGAAAGTGTCCCTTTAACATACAAAACAGATTTCAACATGGCTGAAGACTGTGTAATTGATTTTCTCTGTTTGATATTTTTTTCTGCTTTTGATACCAGTGAACCCACTATATTCTGCTGGGCAGGTTATATAAATACTAAGACATTAGTGATCTAGCACTTGAAATGGTTTTAATCAAACCCTGACAGTCAGAACATATAGTCAAGATAGGTAACCCTTTCTTTTACCCATAGGAGTTAAAACTTGGGGTCACCCAGGTTTCTGTTTTGGGCCTGATACACTTTTACACCAACTAATGTATTTCTATTACTCAGTCATATATAATAGCCTCAAATACCACTTTTACACCAATTTTACTTAAGACTATTACCAACTTATTTTTTCATTCATTGCAAACTCTTACTGCTTCAATGACATTCAACATTTCATGCAATCAAACAAAACTAAATCCTGATGAAATGGAGCTATTTTGATTGGTTCAAAAATCAATGGTAAACAAGTGCCCCCTCTATTTCCAACTGATATATGCAGGGAATCTCAAAGTCACAAAGTCAACTCTATTCGATAAATACATCTTCTATGTATTCATAAACACAGGTCTTAGTTACAATTAATGTAGACAATAAAATACACAACCCTCTAATAGATTTAAAGTGTTGCTAGTACATTAAACACAACTTTTATAACAAATTTATTTACATGTATTTAATTACAAATATAATAATCAACAGTGTATTACATATAAAAAGTTGAAATGACAGGAAAACTTTTTCTTTTAAAAAAAAAATTCTATAAATTTTCAAATCTGCAAGAATCATCTTCGATCTCTTAAACCTAACAAAGTAAACCAATTATTTCTTTTAGTTCCCTATGCCTTGATACTTCAACTTGTAATGGAAAAAAATCATATATTTAGCAGTACAAGAAATTACCTCTGGAATCTACTTCATTTTAGTAATTGTCTGCACTCATAATATCTTGTTTAAATTTAATATAATTATAATATAAAGTTTTTGCTTGAATCCTGCATTGTTGAACCTAATTGTATATATTAACTTAAGTAAATCTACATATATATTCCCAGGTTAAAGATTTTGACTTCAAAGATATAATTAATTTCTTTGTATTATAATTGTGTTCAACAATTTTTCTTGTCAAACATTCTTAATTCATTGCATTCATTGCTTGATTTCAATTTCCCCAGGATAAATTAGTGCAGTTGTATGGGGATTTGACTGGATTCACAGAGCATATATATTTAAATTACTTTAATGTACAGTTTTATTCTAAATTCCAAGGCCACAACAACAACAGTTAATAATAAAAAAAGTATTTGTTACCTTGTAAATGACATGTAGACGTGAACACTGATCTTCCAACTTCTGATTAAACAGCTAGCATCATATTGGGACAGGTCCTCAGCATTTTCACTAATGTGAATCAATCCCTTTATACAATACACTGCCTTTGAAAGGTCTATAAAAGCAGCGAAGACACTCTTATTTACTTTCTTTTCACATTTTATAAGAGATGATGGTACAATCTGCTCTATTCAGCTACTAAAATATTATGGTCCTGTAGATGTGCTGAAAGCCTAATGGTAAATTGCTTGAGTATACTTCAGCAATGCAGAAAACCAGCCTGACACCTTGGTAATTCAGTGGTTGATAAGGCAATATTTTCAGAATATATTGGAATGTTGTGTAATTATTTGCCAAAGGCTAGCAAAAATATAGTTATTTAAGCAAAAATTGTACAGTAAAAACAATAGATTATATATTTAAGATTTTTATTACTTCATTTTGTATTAGGTCTATTCCAGGTTCTTTAGGTTTTTTTTAGTTTTTACTGCCTAACTTCAATAACAGAAAGAGGTGAGTTTAATGCTTCATTTGACTCTGAGTATTGTTAATAAGCTTCTTTTCTAAATTAATTTTTCACCACCTATGAAAATTATGTAATATTCATCCACAGATTTAAGAGGAGGATTATATATCATTATTTAAAATTGTCATTCTAAACTCAAAAACTTCAGTAGCATTATTACATTATTAATTTTTGCAAAGTATATTACTCGGTCTGTTTGCTTGTTTGTTTCTTTGAAGTATATTTAATTTACTCAATATGTTTGCTTGTAAGTTTGTTTGTTTACAGCATAACCCTAAAATGACTGCACAGATTGTAATTTTCGGGGAGCATCACAACATACAAGTAAGAACTGATTCAAATTTGGCCTTGATCGGGTTAATATCCTTGATTCTGTAGCCAATCATGCACAAAAAATTTTCAAAGTCAGTACTTGTTTACAAAATTACATTTCTTTTTCAACTTTGAAAGGTATATTCATTTTTTTTGGTACCCTCATTTTCTGAAATTGCTCATACATCTTTTCTATAAGTGATAATTATTTCTAATTGCACTATTATTATTAAAAATTCTTTCTCACTTAAGTTTAATAAACTTTTTATCAGTACCAAGACAAATTACATAATGTTTAATATTTATATGAGTTATAAAGTTTCTGAAATTTTCCTTAAACTGAGCCATAGGCTTCCCTACAAATGTTAATTGTTTATCCCAATATGGTTTAGAATATTTATATTTCTTCTTCAATGTCTTACTGATATCCCTCAATTTTAAATAATTATCCATTTCATTGATTTAATTTTTCTTTTAATTTTAAACTCAACAATATTTTGATACACACTTTTACACCTTTAATAATATTCAAGAATCACAACAAGAACTCATTTTTTTCTGAAACAAATTGTTTATTAATTGTGCTAATATGTTAAGAAATTTCTTAAAAAACATATGCCAATAGCTGATTCTAATGTGCAGAGGCCCTTTATTCCTTTTTATATATTACCTTTTTGGAAAAATAACAAGGGAGTAGGAGCTTTTTATAAATTACTTTTGAAAAAAGAAAAAAATAATCATAATATGAAACAAAAAATGGCAATTTGAGCTGGATCTGAGTATTGATGACAAAATGTGGATGTCAATATTTAATCTATGTTTTAACAGTTTAGATAACAACAGCTTGCAGTGGTTTCAGTTAAAACTCATTTATAGAATATTCCCTACAAAGGAATATTTAAAGAAAATTAATATTGTGAACACTGCAGAATGTAGTTATTGTCAAGAAAGTGAAACTATTTTGCATATGTTTGTTGCGTGCAATAGAATTGTAGAATTTTGGAAGGAAATAAAAGAATTCATACATCAAATCATTGGTTTTCAGATTAAATTTTCAGTTTTTGATATACTGTTTGGCTATCAGAATAGGGACCAAAACAAAATCCCTTTAAATTTGATACTACTTGTAACAAAAAAATATATTTTAGACACAAACTCTACAAATGGCATTCTTAACTTAAATGTATTGAAATATAGATATTACCAAACATATACTGATGAAAAATACCTTGCTGTTCTGTCAGGTAAACAAAATGATTTTAATAGAGTTTGGGATAAATGGGGTACAGCCCTGGAAGAAATGACAAGTAATTGATATATCAGTTAATCATTATAATAGCCACACATCCCAATGGTCAGGTCTTGATGTTTATTTGTCTATTTTTTTTCTTCATTTTGTTTCCTAATTATGTTTGGAGGAGAATTTTTGCTTTTATGTAAAAGAATTATGTAACACGTAATATGCAGAAATAAAAAGATATAAAAAAAATTGTGCTAATATGTTCAATGAAAGTACCCTACTCCATTACAATCTTCAGCTAGAAAATATTTGAATTCAAATACATTAGAGATATAAGATGTCTGTAAAATAAAGTGGCCTTAACCTATTTGTGGAACATAGTAAACCAATATATGTTTCTTGTGAACATATATATTGATTCTGTATCTACAATTTCATCATCAGAAATATCAATCAAGGTTAATAAGAACAATTGTAATATATAATATTTTATCAAATTACAACCCTCCAGAGGCCTTATTGAATAGAATAGAATAGAAACATTTATATAGCGCAAAATTGATGCAACATCCTCTAATGTGCTTGAGGCTGAAAAGGGAAAGTTGAGGGACATGTCGGGTGAAAATTAAAAATTAGTGAGCGCTTGGGGGGTAAAGGGTATGCAAGTCTAAACAAGTAGGTTTTTAACTGGCTTCAAAACAATGTTATTGTGTTCTGTTATCGGACCGATTGTGGAAGTCTGTTCCATTAAGAGGGAGAAGCCATTGCAAAACCTTGCCTACCAATGGCCTTCTTGACACAAACTGAAGAAAGAGAAAGCTGATTTCCATGAGTGAGGTAACTGCTTTTGATTAAGGATGATAAATATGTGGGTTAGGAGAATTTAATAGCCTTGAATGTAATAAGATTATATTTGAACAAGATACAGTATGAAATGGGGAGCCAATTGTCGTAGTGAATTTGACACTGCAGTCTCCACGCTGAGGAATTTACGGATACGTCTGAAATGTTTGTGATGATAGCAGCAGGCATGACAAACCTTGGTTATATGACTGGTAAGAGTATTTCCAGAATACTTATGTGGACATACACCTCATTCTTTTCTGTAATTTAGAAAAACATTAATAGCCATTTACATCAATAGGGGCATCTCTAGATAAATAAGTTTCAGTTAAACAGACTATAACAGCTTTTATAATTATGATTAAGTTTACAAAAACTTCACAAGTCAATTCTGTTATAATTAATTTTTTTCGAATGGTTGGTATTTCTCCTAACTGTGGGGATAAAAAAAACTGTGCGACTACTTGACTTTGTTGACTATGAGGTGAACCTCGTAGATTCTCGCGGATTTTTATAACAGGAATTCGCGATCGCGAATTACTTGGTGTAGACGGTAAACTCACCATATTATCGCTCACGATAGAAGACGTTTTTAGGAAGTTGTAAAGCCATTTTACAATAAAATATAGCAGAATATTCGGTTTAAGATGTTAGAAACAAATATATTTGTCATTTTATTTTATTCTCGAGAGATTCACGTTATGCAGCGAGATTTTGAAATACTTGCTCTCGTTGTTTATGGTGAACACCGGCGGAGTGTGACGTCACACTTTTCTGTGTAATACGGAGTTTTTCGGTGTACTCCGGTGCTTTCGCAAAGCATTATGGGATACATGGAACGTCTATATAAGGACGTCGGATCCGGAGATTTACGGAGTCAGTTTGGTTGCTTGACAACCGTGACAGAGGAACAAACTGCTGGTTTGAACCGTGACAAACCTAATTGTTTGTACTGAATTGGTTCCAGTTCATTGAATTTAAACTGAACAGGCATTGGAAGTATATCTTGAGGCAGAAAGGTGATTATTTATACTTTAATATTTACAAGTTGATTTTCGGCAACTGTTATTGATTTTGAAGTGGCCTTCACCTCATTATTCCTTATTTGGTAAAGCTACTACTAGATTGTTGACTTTTGTAACTGGGAAGCAGTTCATTTGTATTGATGATTTAGGATTAGATGTTAATTTTATTATTGGTCTGAACACTTATTTGGGCTGTTTGGCTTTTGATATTTTAACTGAAAGATTAGAATTCATGCTTATATATTAATTTCAGTGGGGATAATATTTTTGTTGAAATGTGTAGGATTATATAAATAATCCATAGTCTAGATACTAGCTACATTAAATTTTATTGTGTGCGAAACACTGAAATTGATTTATATTGTGCAACTGCTGGTTAAACCAATTTTTATATTGGTTTTAGTGAACCGGTGCATTTTATTATAAAATATAGTTTAACCAATTTTAATATTGGTGTGTGTGTAATTTATTAAATAAATTACATTGTTGATTTTAACTCATATTTTTCTATTGCAACTGAATATTTAACTGATATAGGAGTCCTTTTGATACCAAGCCTCATTGTCAGTGGCTCTTATTTTGAAGCCTTTGAGCCTGGTTCACATTTTGAATTTCTGAACACAATGCGAGACTTATACATTTTGAACTGGCCATACAAATCTGACCCAGCGACCTGACTGAAAGGTCGCCGCAGATTTAATTGGTGCCGTGACCAGGATAGGCATTTTGATTTAATATTGAGATTTAATTTTAAGAATATGTTTAGTTTGTTGTTCAATATGAGTAAGGCACATAGCCGTAGTTGGATTCAAACCGTACAGGACTGGCTTCCCAGTTGGCCAAAACGGAAAACTGATCCAAATCAAACGGTATCGGATGGTGAGGTCCATTTCAATAAAATCCCATTGCGGCACCAAAGGCCCACTTCGGCCTTAACTGCTCCACCCACATATCGGGATACAAAAGGGAACAAAAACCATTGTAACAATGCTGTTGGCCTAGACAGTGATGAAGAGTTTTATGATTCACATGATGAAATTGAGGGCGTCTATCAGTCAACCCCAGTTGTGGAAAATAAGCTACAGAGGGTGATTAGAACTGCACAAAAAGACCCAAAAGCAATTCATGACACATGTGAACATGGAGCTCATCAAACACTGAGACCACAGGCCAGGCCATGGGTTCCTCGGAAACAGAATCATAGTACCGAACCCATGCAAAAGAAAAATGTCAAGGGTGACTGGTACAGTTATGGTGATTGTCCCAAATCAGTGTCAGTACAATTGTATCCAGACAGGGGTCAAAATAGACACCCGGCAGGTGAATACAATCAACATTACCGATTCCCTTGTGTCGGAAACCAGTATCAAGAGTATTCAGATACTCGAGACCCTGATAAGTTTAATGGGCTGACCGTAGAATGGAGTGACTATCTCATTCATTTTGAAACAGTTGCAAACTGGAATGGGTGGAATGATTTTGAAAAGGCATCTCAATTGATCATGAGCTTGCAAGGTGAAGCCCAGAGGGTTTTTAGTGATATTTCCCCCTACATAAACACTCAAGATTATGGTGCTTTAATCACTGAGCTGGAAAATAGGTTCAATCCAGCCGAAAGGGAGGCCACCTTTAAAATTGAGTTTAGAAACAGAACCAAAAAGGACAATGAGACCCCAATGCAATATGGGTATGCATTGCGAAGGCTGGCTTCTAAGGCTTTTCCAATCATTAGTTTGAAGGCACAGGAACAATGGGTTCTTGACCAATTCGTAAATGGGCTTGGAAATTCTGAGATTCGGAAACATGTGCAATTTGCACATCCTAGAAATTTACATGAGGCCATTTCTTTGGCCACAGAATATGAATGTTTTGAAATGAGCTCAAGTAGGAGAAATACAAAGCCAGTGAATGGTAGAGTTTGTATTGTAGAGGACAAACAGGAGGACAAAGTTTTGAAGGATATCTTGTCCAATCTAAAGAAAAACAATTATCAGATAGATAAGCTAGCTGATGAGTTGAAAACCATCAAAAGCTCAAAACAATCTGATTATCAAAACAAGAAAACATCAAACAAAGGTCACAATTTGAAAGATGTTGAATGTTATCGGTGTCATGAAAAAGGTCACTATTCTAGATATTGTCCAAAGAATCCAACCGCCAGTGGAACATTCAGTGGTGGTTCAGCCCCAAACAAAAAGTTAAACTAGGAAATGCTGGGACTGGGCCCACATTCTCAGCAGAAAATTTTGAAGGGCCACTTGAAGGTGTCGTTGAAACTATCAGTTCATCATGTTGGTATGTAGAAGAAAGCGTGATGGGGGTCAAAACTGAGTTTCTAGTTGACACTGGATCAACATATACCATTGTAGATAGTTTGTTTTATGACAGTATTCCTGAATCAAAACAACCACCGTTAGAAAAGGTCAATTTGATTTTGAAAAATGCAAATGGTGAAGTCATGAATGTACTTGGTCAAACTTGTATGGAACTTGAAGTCCAAGGTCAATGTTTGAATGTACCAGTGAAGGTGGTATCACTGGGTGATAAAAGTACAATTTTGGGTCTAGATTTCATGGAAGAACAAGAGTGCATTTTTAATGTTGCAAAGGGCACCATGAAATCTAATGGTCATATCATAACCATGCACAAAAAGGGTAGCACCAGATGTGCTCATATACAAGCTAGGGAAACAATTTTTGTGCCAGCAAAACACGAAATGATCATAAATGGAACTGTGAAGTCAAACCATTGGGTTTCAAACTTTAACATAGGTTTGATTGAGCCCAAGAATAGGCTGACTGACAATACAGGACTGTTAGTTGCAAAATCTTTAGTGAGGGTTGAACATAATACTGTACCCATCAGAGTAGCTAATTTTGGACTTGATCCAATCAAAGTTAACAAGGGCAGTACAGTGGCATTGCTTGAACCTGTGAAAGAGATTTGCAGATTTGAACCTGAACCTCAACCATTTGACAAAATCATTGGTAGTATGAGTAAAATTGAAGATGGTTGTTTACCTGAATTACCTGAGTATCTGAAACCATTGACTGAACAATCGACAGAAACATTATCAGGAACTGAGTTGACCAAATTGACCCAGTTATTGTACATATTTAAGAGTCCTGATGGGCAACTTGGGTGAACCAACTTAGTCAAACACCGAATTGACACAGGTAATGCTGTACCGATAAAACAGCCTCCTCGTCGATTACCGGTATCTCAAATTGAAGTGGTCGATAAAGAACTTGATAAAATGGAAGCTGAAAGTATCATAGAAGCAAGTGATAGTCCCTGGTCTTCACCTTTGGTCATTGTGACCAAGAAGAATGGTGATCTTAGGGTATGTGTGGACTATCGCGCTGTTAATGACGTTATGAGAAAATCAGCTGTACCTTTACCTAAAATCCAGGAATGCTTGGATTCTTTATCTGGATCTAAATATTTTTGTACAATGGACCTTGCCCAAGGGTATTATCAAGTTGCAATGCACCCAGATGACAAATGTAAGACTGCATTCACCTCAAGAAGAGGATTAAGACAGTTTACAGTCATGCCTTTTGGGTTGACCAATGCACCAGGCACTTTTATGCATTTGATGCAATTAGTGTTAAGTGGTCTTCAATGGACCAAAGCGGTACTATACCTTGATGATATAATCACATTTGGAACGACTTTTGAAGAAACTTTGGAAAATCTTGAACTTGTATTCCAAAGATTACGAAAGGCAGGGTTAGTTTTGAAACCATCAAAATGCAAATTCTTTCAAAAGTCAGTGGAATTTTTAGGTCATGTAGTATCTCAAGAGGGGATCTCTTGTGATCCTAACAAACTTGAGGCAATCAAAAGCTGGCCTCAGCCACAAAAGGTCAAGGATATCCGTAGTTTTCTGGGGCTAGCATCATATTATCGGAAGTACATCAGATCATTTGCTACAATAGCAGCTCCTTTGAATGCTTTGACCAAGAAAAATGTCAAATTTGTTTGGGATGATAAGTGTGAACTGGCCTTTAAAGAACTGAAAGACAAACTAAGCCATGATCCAATAGTATTAGCATATCCAAACAAAGAAGGTACTTTTGTGCTGGACACAGATGCTAGTTTATATGGAGTGGGCGGGGTTTTGTCACAAATTCAGGAAGATGGTCAAGAAAAGGTCATTTCATATGCAAGTAAAACTCTTAGTAAAACTCAGCAGAATTACTGTACAACTATGAGAGAGCTGTTAGCTTCAGTTGTATTTATCAAGCACTTTCATCATTACTTGTGGGGAAGGAAATTTATCTTGAGGACTGACCATGCGTCTTTGAAGTGGTTAGTAAACTTTAGGGAACCAGAGGGAATGTTAGCCAGATGGTTATCAGTACTGAGTTCCTATGATTTTGAAACACAACATCGTAAGGGTGCATTACACTCTAATGCTGATGGTCTATCTAGGCAGCCACCAAGAAAGTGTAAGAGAGGTGACTGTGAAGACTGTGCATTGTCGGGCGATAACTGTGTTTGTGTCATAACTAGAGGGCAAACAGAGAAACTGAAGGGTCAAGATCAAATTGGTGTGAAATCCAATGTGTCAACTAGCCTTGAGAATAGTTGTGATGTCCCTGTCGGTAATGCTCCTAGATATGAAAAAGATAAAAATGTTCCTTCAACTAGTAGTGGTCAGACTTTTGGAAATGATCCCACTAGCATTGTGACTAGTGATAACTGTGATGAAATTTCAGAGGGGTTGAGCAAAAGGTCAAAATGCAAGATAAAGAGTAACTGGACAGATAGTTGGTCAGATAAACAGCTGAGAGAAGCTCAGATGAATGACTCAAACATAAAACAGGTCTTAAAGTTCAAACAGGAGAATAAAAATCCTCCTGAAAGGTCAATTTTAAGGTCAGAATGTCCAGAGGTCAGAACGCTTTGTGCCCAGTGGCCAATGTTAGAAATACATGACAAAATGCTGTATAGGAAATGGGTTCCAGATGAATCTCCAGAGAATCTCCTATATTACAGTTTGTAGTACCTAGCAAAATGAGAGATGAAATTTTGTTACATCTTCATAATCACAAAACTTCAGGTCACTTAGGTGTACGGAAAACGTTGGGCAAACTAAAACAAAGATTTTATTGGCCTGGATATAAGCGAGACATCTCTAGCTGGTGCAAAATATGTCGGACATGTAACAGCCATAAGAGGGGTCACATGCCGAAAAGAGCTCCAATGAAGCAGGACTTTGTGTCTGCATCTATGGAGAAAATTGCCTGCGACATAATGGGTCCTTTACCTGAAACAGAAAAGAAAAACAGTTACATATTAGTTGTGCCAGACTATTACACAAAATATGTAGAGGCCTGACTTTCTGAAAAGTCTGATTGGGATAATCACCTTCCTTATGTCATGATGGCTTATCGGGCCACTGTGCAGGAGAGTACCCGGTGTATTCCAAATCTGTTAATGTTTGGACGGGAAATAAAACTGCCTGTCGACATAATGTATGGTGTGGTGAATGGAAATAGTGTCCCAACTTGTCCCATAGAGTATGTCCAATGGATAAGATATTCTATTACTAATGCCTTTGAAAAGGTTAGAGAAGCTGTTAAAGCAAGTTCAGTCAGGCAAAAACGATCTTATGATCGTAATACTGAATATCGTAGTTTTAAAAGAGGTGACTGGGTATGGGTGTTACCATATGCCTAGTGATAAACAGAAGTTTGGACAGGGCTGGAAAGGTCCTTATTTAGTAGTCGAGAAAATAGGGGATTTAAATTATAGGGTACAAGAAAATGAAGGGTCACGAGTGGTTACATTGCATGTAGACCATATTAAATTGTTTGACCATGATACTCCAGAAAGTTGGTTGGTTTCTGCGACCAAAGATATTGGGGTACAAACTGAGAGTGGTTAACTTAGTTAGGTATAGCTAGAAGTATAGGTATATACTGTACATAGCTAATCTTATATGGTTAGGAGTACATTTTTTTAAAAAATTTGTTTATATTTAGATGGCTACATCAGAGGTCAATATTTATGACGAGCTAATGAAAGCTATGGATGAAGTAGAGTGGTCCGACAGTGAGTTGGAAGAAGGAGAATTAGTGGACTTGATTAAATTTCCAGGAGAGATGGAGGGGAAGTAGAACAAACAGCCTTTGAGTTGCCGAGTAAATCAGTGTAAGGGCAAAAGCTTCTCAAAGATGTATGCCCTGAAGAGGCACTGGAAGGAGGTACATGAGAAGTCTGTTCAACTTATGGAATGCACTCAGTGCACAAAGATCTTCAGAAGGAACTCGGACTTGAAGAGGCATTTTGTTTCAAAACATGGGTCCATTTCCCAGAAAATGTGCAAGGTGGTCAGCAGACCAAACAAGTTCTTTGTTGACCCTCAGGGTGTTGAACCTCCTCGAGGGTTCCTAACCCAAAGGGATCCTCAAAGAGTGGTGCAAGTCACACCTCTACAAGCCACCCAAGCTGCATCCAGCCAGCTGGCCAGAGTGCCAGATAAGGCTACAGTCGCCCCAGCCATGACTGTCGACAGAAGTGCACCATCAACAGAGGTCATACCAAACCAGGAACCAGAGAAGAGCTCAGATTCCATTTCAGAAGGTCTGTTAACATCTCGGGATTTATTGGTAAAGAAGGTGTTGGAGGCAAAGGAAAAACAAAGATATTGGGCAGGAATAGAGACTGAAGCTAAAGAGGCCATCAGGAGAAAGAGAGAGCGAGGGTGTCTCAACTTGAAAGACAGTTAAAAGAAGAGCGAGAGTTAAGAATGCAAGCTCAACAGAAAGTGTGCCACCTCCAGCAACTTGAAACACAGCTAAAAGAGGAACGAGAGCTCAGAAAGCAAGCTGAGCAGAAAGTGCTCCACCTCCAGGAGAAGTCATCGATTCCTGAGAGGATGGACTTTCTGGACTTTTGTTGCCTAGCTGAAATCTAAATTTTAATAACCAGATGAACTTTTATGATTTAATTGACAGTACCATTTTTTTAGTTAAATTTTTAGTCAGAATACATGCTGAACAATAAGTTATTGTGGTATTAATGTGTCAGCTTTGTTATTAAGCACTGCAAGTATTCACATTTTTGCAAGTATATCAATATAATATGTTATTATTATTGGTTGTTATATTTACACATGTTATACCACTTTTCTGGTATTTGTTCATTAAATGGACATCTCTAGTCTGATGTTAATATAAAGCGTTCTTACCAGTATGAACATAATTCTTACTGCCAGTTATAGTTTTTAATTTATTGCGTATGTAGCCTTGTAAATAGAGAGTTTGATTTACAATGTTGCATTTTGAGTAGATGGAGGTAATTTGGTAACTTCTGAAATAGTATCTCTTTCTATCCCATGTAATATGTTTGTGGGGTTTATAATAGGTTCAGGAGTTTAAGTGTTATGAGGGCCTAACGATAGAAGATGTTTTTAGGAAGTTGTAAAGCCATTTTACAATAAAATATTGCAGAATATTGGGTTTAAGATGTTAGAAACAAATATATTTGTCATTTTATTTTATTCTCGCGAGATTCACGTTATGCAGCGAGATTTTGAAATACTTGCTCTCGTTGTTTATGGTGAACATCGGCGGAGTGTGACGTCACACTTTTCTGTGTAATACGGAGTTTTTCAGTGTACTCCGGTGCTTTCGCAAAGCATTGCGGGATACGTGGAACGTCTATATAAGGACATCGGATCCGGAGATTTACGGAGTCAGTTTGGTTGCTTGACAACCGTGACAGAGGAACTAACTGCTGGTTTGAACCATGACAAACCTAATTGTTTGTACTGAATTGGTTCCAGTTCATTAAATTTAAACTGAACAGGCATTGGAAGTATATCTTGAGGCAGAAAGGTGATTATTTACACTTTAATATTTACAGGTTGATTTTCGGCAACTGTTATTGATTTTGAAGTGGCCTTCACCTCATTATTCCTTATTTGGTAAAGCTACTACTAGATTGTTGACTTTTGTAACTGGGAAGTAGTTCATTTGTATTGATGATTTAGGATTAGATGTTAATTTTATTATTGGTCTGAACACTTATTTGGGCTGTTTGGCTTTTGATATTTTAACTGAAAGATTAGAATTCATGCTTATATATTAATTTCAGTGGGGATAATATTTTTGTTGAAATGTGTAGGATTATATAAATAATCCATAGTCTAGATACTAGCTACATTAAATTTTATTGTGTGCGAAACACTGAAATTGATTTATATTGTGCAACTGCTGGTTAAACCAATTTTTATATTGGTCTTAGTGAACCGGTGCATTTTATTATAAAATATATTTTAACCAATTTTAATATTGGTGTGTGTGTAATTTATTAAATAATTACATTGTTGATTTTAACTCATATTTTTCTATTGCAACTGAATATTTAACTGATATAGGAGTCCTTTTGATACCAAGCCTCATTGTCAGTGGCTCTTATTTTGAAGCCTTTGAGCCTGGTTCACATTTTGAATTTCTGAACACAACGCGAGACTTATACATTTTGAACTGGCCATACAAATCTGACCCAGCGACCTGACTGAAAGGTCGCCACAACTACAACACTGCTGATTTGTCACATATAATGGATTAAGAACTGGAAACTACTGTGCATACTGTGATTTATCCACAGCTTGAAAAATTTCCTGCCAATGAAGCACAATACCATACAAAAACAAAAGATATATAAGAGACTTATAGAGGATTCGCCTCCTCCTAAAATTTAATGCATCAGTTCTTTTGGAAACAGCTACGGCGATTAAGTTGATTCATGCAATTTTTGTGATTCTCTTTTTCCTCACACAAAGATTGTGAGTTTAGATAACTGCATTATGTTTGAAAGTGACTCTGTAAGGTAGCCACTCGATCCTTATGTTAATTTAGCACACTGAGTGTCTCCATGTGGGGAGAATATTGTGTGTTTACACATCACCCCACAACTTAAAATTTACTATCAGCTCCCAGTAAAATGCAGAGTACAGTTCAAAATGGGATGAAAATATTAAAATTGTAAAGCATCGCCAATCAGTATGCCTAGTTATATCAGACACAGGGCTAAAAAATTGAGGTTTCCTCAAGCCTCTTTCAATTACAAAGTTCATGAATCCCACAAATAGTTTTCTAAGCCCTTCATCCATTATGTACCAACTTTTTAAAAATTCTCTCCTTTCCATATAAGAATGAGTTCCTGAATAATATCATTCTAGGAACTCATCTCTTTAACTCAAGCTTTCCTATTTGGTATATGACCTTCATTCTAATCAAAAATCATTGATTACTGACCTAGAATTCCCTTGATTATTCTTTTTGTCAATTCTTTTAGAATTAAGACATTAGACATAAATATATTGAAACTGCAGTGAAAGCATACCATAAAACAATACAATAATTTCTCATGCAAACAACAGGTACATGAGTAACTGCATAAGTAACACAAATAAACTTTTTTGTATGCAGGTTAATCTTACTAATTAAAGCATAGTTTTGCCATACATTACAGGGAAGCTATAAATGATATGGAGGTCCAACAAATTTCCAGGTGAGTGAACAAAGTACTCCCTTCTGCATGAGATGGAAATATTCTTGGTGATGATGGTACACGAAGAAGGACCTTGCACCAGGTCTATAGCTTTTCACATAAAATACAACAGACTGATTCAGACTATTTCAAGTAAGTCATGTCACAAATTAAGTGATCAGAAAAAGGAGAACTAATTGACTAATTATCTTAAGGAGCTTACAGAGATGTTTGTTGGTGTGACATCATTACCATACAATTTATATTAAAATATTTCCCCTTCCATGAAACATTCACTCTATGTTGTTGATAAGATCGTAGAAGAATTTAAAAGACAATTACCCAGCCAGCACTACATATGAGACCAACAAGGGTCCCAAATGGGTTCTTATATGGGGCCTTTGTGGGCGCCCTATATGGGCCCCAGTCAGTTTTTGCAAACGGTTTTCTGATGGGACCAATATGGTTTATCAATAAGGGTCATATATGGGCCCCATATGGGGCCTTTATTGTGAAATAAATGGGTCCCACATGGGCCCAACTTGTAATTTGAACATGGGGCCCAGATGGTTTTTGCAAATGGTTTGGTGATGGGACCAGTATGGGCTCTGTATATGGGTTATATGTGGGTCTGACAAGGGCACTATATGGTAAACTGTAAAACACATGATGAAATCCTCAGTTAACTGATATAATTAAGCACATGCATTACCCGGTATTTCATTAATAAAGATTTTTTTTCATTATGAATCCCCACCAAAAATATCATAGTTTATTATTTTAGCCTTATTTACACAATTTTTACAAATTTCATAGATTTCTCACATATATTTATAATCTTTAAATTGTACTGTAATTTGTATCCTAGTGACGAAAGGCTACCCTGTTTCACACCATGGGGTGTTTTCCCATTTTCCTAGCACTGCCTCAAAATACTATCTCTGTGAAAAGATAAACATATCTGTACTGCATGATATAGGGGGTTGGACCTATTAATGACCCCTTGAGTTAAACTAAGAGAAACTAAAATTTTACAGAATTTCCACAACTGTAGACTTAGGATTTCTGTACTCTTATATATGAAAAAGGTGTTTGTGGTACATTAAGGTGATATAAACCAGTAGATTATTAATTAGTGAGATATACAACAAATTTAATTTAATACATTTTTTACAAAAACTTGACAATACATTTACAGAGCTATAAAATGGCTATTGTATGTGATAATAATGAGGGTCCCTTGTGAGAATATTATACCCATTTTTGACCTTCACAGGTCCAACCAATATGCGTGTACACTTTTATTTAAAAAGCTTTTGTGGCGAGTTGTTTTTCTCAAATAGGACCTTTTTTATTTTTGGATTTGTTTCATTCAAAATCAGATGAGAAGTTAATAAAGAACACTTGTTATATATATTTACATTTTTCCTCTGGGATTTATATATGGGACCTATCTGGGACCCTTGTACCAGTGAATCATCCATAAAAGTCCATTCTGGGGCCCATATTAAACATTGTGATAATAAATGTTTTGTTTACCACTCTTTACGAAGTTCAAATCAACATGATGCTAAATGAATCTATTATTAAATCTGTTTTATTTTCCTCATTTTGTACTATTTAGGGAACATTAAGTATTTTTATATAAATGGGACCAATATGGGCCCCCTTTGGGCATTCTGTGCCCATATATATCCTTTATAGGACCCATATTGCTATTTGCCCGCTATAGCCCACATAGGCCCCATATGATCATGCTTGCTGGGTAGTAATGTATTTATTTATTTATTCAAGTTCATGAACAAACTATGATGCAACAAAAGATGCACCAAGGGAAAACTACAATTAAAACATATAGAGCAAACTACAAGGTCCATCGAAATATGTCAAACATGGAACATTTTTAGAGAGGGTCTTACTGCACAAGGAAACAGTTACAGTTAAAGAAGTTTATATAATGAACAATTAATATGTTCACAAATGTGTTCCTGAAATCATGTCAGTGTTTCATAAACATGGTCGCATTAGGCCATGCATTTTAAAAAAAATTCTGTGATTAAATAATAATAATAATAGAAGCATTTATGTAGCACAAAATTAATGAATGTCCTCCAATGTGCCAGAAACCCAAAAGGGACAGTCGTTAAACATAGCAAAGTCATAACCTAGCAAGCGCCCGTCAAGGGAGGGTGACTATGGTGGTGGGTAAGCTAGTCAAAACAGGTAAGTCTTTTTTTGTATTTTTTTTATTTTTCTGAAGCATATATACATACAGGCAGATACCTTAACAATCACAAGCCATATTTTTCCATTCAATTTTCCAAAAAAAGAATATTGCAAATCAAAAGAAACAGTTTTCTAAATGGCAAAAAAAATAAATAAATAAATTTTATTAAAACCAGTAAACACTGCAAAAACTAAGTGTTGTCTTTTGTGAAGACTTTCTTGAAATGTTTTAGATGCCTATTCCTGTAAACAAATTTTGCCACACAGCCCACCTTTTGGAAAACTCTCTGTTTTGATACTTTACCTCATTTCAACACTTTTGTTCTATAAAAATTTTCTTCATTTCTTTTTGTAAATAATAAATATGTATTTTAAAGTCATTCCTTGAACACCAATAAAGATATTTCTTTGTAACCAGGAGGATTAAATTTAAAGGCCAAAAATTTTTATCATTGGTTAAATAGCCCAAAATTTTCATGCTATCTGTAATGTTAAAATTTATTGCTAGTTTATTTTGGATCCATATTTTAATATTCTCCCATAATACATTTGCCTTTTCACATTTACTGAACAAGTGATCAATACTCTCTACTGATGTTTTACAAAGACCGCATTCATTATTCTCTGCTATTTTAACCTTCTTTAAATAATCCTTCGTACAGTAAGTCTTAAGTTGGCTTCTAAAACTAGAAATGGTCTGTTGTGATCTGACATTAATGCAGGTGTTCCACTGGAACCAACAGGCCAGTAACTATGCATTTTTGGAGAGTCGAGACCAATGTTTACATGGTCGGTTAGGGTCGTATGTAAGTTCCCATCCTGTTGGAGAGAATCGGTGAAATATCAAATGTTTGATATTTCTTCGACTGTTACCGACTCTTGTATCCGACCCGAATTTCAACCCACTAGCAACAGGCCTGTCGGTTAACTTAACTGCCTGTCGGTTACACTTCCCGGCTTGTCAGTTAATGAAACAGGCCTGTCTGTAACAAGTATCTGGCTTGTCCCAAATATGGACTTCCAGAATGTATGTGATGACTCACCGACCGTGCGGGAAGTGTTACAGTAGTCAGTAACTTTAGTCGGCCTGTCTGTAAGTGTTTCTGACAGGCCTGTAAACTTTCAAGGCTGGTCGGTAACTTTAACTGACTGGGTCCTAGAGTCAGGAAAAGTTGTAGGCCTTAAAGTGAATCAGACAAGCCGTAAACAACAACCGACAGGCCTGTAACACTAACAGACAAGCTGGAAACTGTAACTGACAGGCCGGCAATATTTTTGTGTCTTATGGCCTGTCTGTTTCAATATCTGTGGGTATAAAAAGGCGAGTTGGCAGACAATCTGTGTATATTTGAGCTTTGACTTGTCGAGAGACAACTGGTGTGCAGCTTTTCTTTAAGGTTTTTATTTTTTGTAAAATTAGCTTAAGTTTTGAGCTAGGCTGGACTGGTTGAAAGTGAAATCTGTTCTATGAGGTTTCCCTTTTATTTTTAAGTTTTTTTTTTAAACAAGCTGTACAATTGATTGACTGATCAGCATGCCAAGGGGCAGAAGGAGAAAGATTGAAGTACCAACTGACACCACAGTTTGAGTTAGGAGATACAGCTGAGGATATAGACAGAAGGAGGGGGGAGAGAGAGGAGAGGGATGAGAGAGAGGAGAGAACAAGAGGAGAGGGACAGCGAGAGGATGGAGAGAGAGAGGAGGGAGGAGAGTCAGGAAAGGGGAGAGAAGGGAACACGAACTGACACGGATACTGATGTAGAATCAATTCAATCCAGACATAAGAAGGGCCAGATGAAGTCCATTTTCCTGATCCAGTCTTAGATCAGTTTCAGCAGATGAGGTCAATGATTTCCACATTTCTGGGAGCACATCAGGACCCCACTCCAAATCCAAGAAAGTTGTTCTGCAACTATCTCCACTCTGAGATTGAACACCTTGAAGAAAGAGACTTTTTAACCTTCAGGAATGAGACAGTGAAGCTTCTCAGTGAAATATAGTACAAGGCCGAAGAATGCAAGAGACAGGTCACCAAAAGTCAAGAGGTCACCACATACCAACTTCCAGAAGCATCACAGGCAACAGTAGGATGTGAATACATACTCACCATACTGGAAACTCAACCAGTCTCCATTCCAGTTGTGCAGCCTACACAGACAGCCACAGGAGAGCCTGTTACAGTGACTGCCAAAGTACAACAACCACCAAGGCCTTCATCAGCGTCAGCACAGCCAATTTTTTACGTAGTTGTGGATGACCAACAGCCTGACACTTCCAGACAGATGATTTTCAACCCACTTTCAGTTGCAGCTTCACAACCGGAGGAAAGTCACCACAACACTTCTGGATTATCCAGTCTCTTTGCAGTGATTCATAGTGTGCTTCAGTATCAGCAGATGGACACACCACAGCCATTTTCACCCTCTTAACTTCAACCAGCACCATCACCAGTGCCATCTTCCACTCATCATGAACAGTCATGACCTTCCAGCCAGTCCAGCCAGCAGAGTCAGCCCAAATCCATGGATTAGCCCGCACAAGTCGCACCAACAGACCCTTTTAAGGGCCACCCGAATCTTCCAAAAACAATTAATAAGCTGAATGTCTATGCCCAAAAACAAAAAAAGCACACCGTCCAACACTTACACTTCCCCACAGTACACAAAGAAAATTGTGTGAATGAAGGAGTGAATGTTAAACACATATTAATAAACCACCACCACAAAACAGCGAAAAAAAATTAACAAAAAAAAATCCCCTTAATAAAAAATAATCCGCTAAGAATTTAAAGTAAACTCCCCCCCACAAAACTGAATTAAAAAAAACACTTCCCCCATCCCCCAAACAAAGATCCAGACTGAAATCCACGTTCCTCCCTCCCAAAACCCAACTTGAAATAGAATGCCACATCCACACAAGTAAAATTTCTTCGATGTTTGGAGGGACTTACAGACAAACAGACGTGAGGCCTAACAAAATATTCAAACATATGAGTGGCAATGGAGTGACTAACAGACTGACAAACTGAATAAAAAATATATTAAACTGGGACTGCGAACCTGTATAATTTTGTCTTGCAAATTCCACTGAATATTTCCCTCAAATTTGTTTCTCTTTTAGGTAATTATTTGAAAAATGTTTTTTTATACTCTTTTGTAAGTTATTTATTCTGAGAATAAAGCAAGGTCATGTTGGGGTGGGATGTCAAGTTTGTAAATTGAGGACCTGGGTTTTAAGCTGTAAGTGATCAAATTTATTTTTTGTGAACTGAGTTTGGGAGGATTTGTGTTTGTGATGGGGAATATTGGGGTTGAAATTGAATTTACATGAAATAGTTAGAAAATTGGGGTTATTTTTGAGGCAACACTTTGGTAAATAAGAGTTCTTGGATTATTTGGGTAGTCCTGAAAAGGACTGATAGATGACAGCATGTTCTCCCCTCAGTCTTCTTCCCTCAGTCTTCTTAAACTCTGTCCTCCTGTCCTGTCAGGGCCCCTGTGTGATTGAAATAGTCTTTTAGTAGGTCTCGTTGATGTTTGGCCTCCCTTAATGGGTTTCTTAAGTTCTAATGATGTCTCTGTTCCACCCTAGTCCCCCTGTGGTGGTTGTGTGTCATCATCTGGAGTGGGTGTCTGTCCATCCCCCTGATGGATTCTCAGCATGTTATGTAGTACCACACATGTTAACACAATGTCTCTCACAACTTTTGGCCTCTGCTCCATGGTGGTCAACAGCACCCTGAATCGCTTAACAAGTATACCAAATGAGTTCTCGACCACCCTCCTCTCTCTGGATATCCTGTGGTTGGCTATTCTCTCTTCTCTGGTCAAGATATGAAATGGGAAGCCAGTGGACTTTTTCTAGGTAAGGTTGATATTACTCATTTTGTCCAATTTGAAAACAAAACAGCAGAGTGCATTTTGAAATTCGCAAATTCCCTAAGTTGATAATAACAGGCATTATAATTTTTCCTACAAGACTGTCAAAGGTGTCTTCTGAGTCAAAAGTAACACCTAGCTTTTTTAAATACTTCCTCTGCTGGTGTTATAGAGCTTTGAATGAATTTAAAATGAAATTTTGGTATAAGGGACTCTCTGTTATGTTTATCGCTGATGATAATATTGCATATTGCATCCAAAGACTTATGCAGGATCCTTTGGAAACTGTTCCACAATGACTCAGTTTCCCTTCCTTTTCAGCCATGATTCTTAAAATGACTGCTTCTGGCCTGTTCAAGGAAGAAATTATAACAATTTACAGGTGCATGATACCTACTTTGATTCCTGGCTGAGTTTTCGAACTGATTTGCTCTCTCTTACTTCCCCCTTGTAACGTTTCACAGCAAGGATGTCAACATTCATGAAGCCAGTGTCGGGGTGCTTTGGTATGTCCTTCTTCTTCACTACTCAGTAAAGCATGCTTATCAAGAAGGTTGTGCAAAGTGGTTAAGTATTGATGACCGAAAAGACTAGCTGTTTTATGAAGACAACTGATAGGATGTGAATGTAAAATGTCTTCCCTAAACTCCTTGACATTAAGCTTATGAATTTTACGAATTCTGACACATCTAAATTTACAAGAATCCTTAACAGTTACTTTCACAGAAAAACTTGCTGTGAAATGGTCAGATAGGCCATCTGCAACTTGTGACCAAACTTCTGGGACGATTACATATTTCTTTGCAATTAAACGGATGTTTTGTTTTCAGTTAAAGGCACAGGCGGGCGATAAATTAATATATTGGAGGTAATGAGTCAAGCTGCAGGGTGCTATAAGCCTATTCGTAGTTCCGTGCTTCCGGTGTAAACAAACGAGAGAAGGCACATAAACAAAAAGCACATGCTGTTGAAATATGAAGAAACCGTGGCATTTTAGATAGATAGATAGATAGATCTATAAGTTTCTTTCATTTCTGTACTAGTACAGTACCTACAGTACAGTTACACTACAACAATGTACATTATAATACCAAGAACTTTGACTACAGTATGAACAGAAACTAACGAAATGGAAACAGCTGAAGCCAAGCTTATCGAGGCTGTTCCCTAAGGACTCATCCGGAATACATAATATTGCTACAGCATTAGAAATTATAATAGGATGTATGGTTCATATTGAAGATTATATATTTATACAAGATAATGTCAATTACCCATTGATAAACAATAAATTAAGAATACTCAATATATTAGTACTTGTCTAAATATGTTGATTTAAGTACTTTTTTAAACTTGACTAACAGGTTACATTCTTTCAGATCATCATCAAGAGCATTCCATAACTTGACACCTAAAATTGATAAACACATGGATTTTACCCTGCTTTTTGAATACTGCACTATAAAGTTATTCTGTTTTCTTGTTACATGTCTGTTACTTTCTTGTTTTTCAAGCTTTACTTGAGAAGGTATATCTAATTTTCCACATAGTCAATTATTTTAAGTGTTCTCTGTTAATGTAATGCAGGTGATGTTGTCCTGGCAGATAATAATAATAATAATATTTATTTCCATTCTGTATAGGTATACATGCATACATTTAATAAATATTTTACACTGAAATCATAAACCATAAATTTCAGTATACAACTCAGAATTTATGTGAAAAGGTTGATAGCTGAAGTTAAAAACTTATAAATGCTATAACACCCACTTGCTAAACCATTATGAAATTAGCTTACTCATAGTTTTAGCATTAAAACAGAATTTAAATTTAAATATTCATATATACATACATGGATATTTCAATATGAAGTGACAAAATAGAATATACACGAATACCTATGGACCTAATATAAATGACTTTTTAACAACTGGATAGAATAGACATCAGAAAGAGACATCAGTTAAAGGTGTACTCCCCAATTTTTTTCAACTCTTTTTTATTCACTAAATATGTTCTTTATAACATTCTTTATGAAACTTATATATTTTAAGAACCCATACATTGTTTTAATTAGTAAATAAATTAAGATAAAGTACATGTGCAAATGTTTGTATACAAAGGTTTGTTTTGAAACCACCTGTCACATGACCACAGAAAAATTTTGAGCAGACCAATCAGAGTAGAACACTCCCTGGCTTTCAACCACAGTGGTTTTTCACCATTATGCTCCTTTTTTATTGCTGGAATAAAGCTGTGTTTCCTTAATGCTGATCACTGTCGACTGATGGTGATCCCTGTGATTCCATATACAAGATATATGATATGTGTATGTAAATAAAACCATATTTTTTGTAACTCGCTATTTACTACCTCAACCATGGAGGTTATGTTTTGGTGTGCACTTGTTTGTCTGTGTGTCTGTCAATTACTGGAGAAGTGATGAATATTTTTATGATTTTTTTGGGTGGGTAGGGCATTGTCAAAAATTTATTTATTTATTTGGGGTTTTACGTCGCTTTCAACACTGTACAGGTCATATCACGACGGGTAGTTGGAAGGGCAGAGGAAACCAGTACAAACAGTTCGCTAGGGTTGTGTACTGTAAACTGCCGACCAACGGCAAGCAACTACCAGCTTTCCCACTTAAGGCAAGGCATTGTCAAAAAAGAAGTTATCAAAGGTTTTGAAAGATCAGGGTCATATTCTGGACCCCCAAAACTCCTGAATATTTAGAAATGCACCCTATTGGAGGTCAATGCCCTCGGATTGATTTCTGGAGTTGAGTTTGTTTTTTTTCTTCATAATATCTTAGAGATATTAGTAATTCTTTCATCATTCTTCACAGTACTACGCATCAAGCATGCCTATATATAGTGAAATATATATAGGTAGATATGACAACTATTGCTTTGGTTTACTGCCCAACTGCTCTGATAGCTGAATTTCACTATACAGAGAGAAAAGAGGAATAAGGTTAGCAACTACCCATTAACATTAACCATGATTGAGTGCACAGAAACATTTAGAGTAAAATCAGATATAGGGATAAAAATGAACAGTCGTTGATCACTGATGTGGAAGTACCCACTAAGACAATGAGGTTTGTGACATCCAACTGAGTTACTTATAAACCAACACATGCTTCCAGCTCATCCTGTTAAATGCATCTCACCTTATATAAATTTGTAAGTCTAAACTTAATGCTTATATAACTTGAAGAACCATTTTTAACAACTTACTTATTAGAATTTATAGAATAAATTAATAAGAATTTATACATATACTCGTTTCGTTGAACATTTTTATTGAAAGATTCAAAATAAGGAAAAGAATTTTAAAAAGTTAAGTGTCAAAATTTCAAAGGGCATATTCAAGTATATCTAGATAGTTCACTGCAAGGTCATGTCTATCAGTGTCAGGATTTTTCTTGCAAATAGAAACATTACTGTACCTTGTGAAAATTTAACACTCAATTAAATTTTGAATTATTTACAATCTTTGCAATTAATTTTATTTTTGTGGTAACAAACCATATCACAAAATAACAACAAAAAGTTATGACCATACACTTCTTAGAAAAGAAATATATTGTCTGCTTCTAAAAATTCCATTTTTTTTGTACATTTCCCCCATTTACTGTAACCCAAAGTGTTTTATAACCAGTTTCCTACTTTCTGAAGTGACTTTGCCTTTATAGGTTTCAGTGTTGAATAAGGAAGTTATGGTTAACCTATTTATCTTATATATTCCTTCTAGTTAATTAGAAAAAGAAAAATAACAAAATCTTACAATAAGCAGATTAAATTCAGTTACGTAACTTCTACTTAAATCCATGAAGTAATCTGTGTCAATTTTAAATGTAGACAGACTAAGTGTTCCTGAATCCATTCATCTATATGGATTTAAGTTTAGGGTGTACACTTTCCCCAATCTTTTTATCCATCCTTGTGTTCCCTTTATAAAAACACTGACTTCATCTGATGTGTGGATGAGATCAGCTTTTCCAGAATTCCCCACTGTATATTACCTTATCTTTGTTATCATAACAAACCAGACGGGCCGCTCTGCTGAAGTTTAAAGTGCTGTTTCTTTGTTAATAAGCTGAAGTTTTTCATTTGGATTGATTTTATGGGGGTTTTATGATTATCTCTATGAAATGGAAAGATAAAAATAGCACCTTCAAAATTGGGGAGTACACCTTTAAAACAACTGCTACTTTCATTATGTATTCAGAAAATGCTGTTTCATCAATTTCTTAAATTTACTTAAGGAGCTACATTGACTTATATTTTTATCAAGACTGTTCCATAATCTGACACCTAAAATTGACGGACAGTTTGCCTTGATACAAGTTCTGGCAAAATTTACATTGAATTTATTGAATTGTCTGGTTGTATAGACATCAGCCACATTTCTAGTAAATAAACTCTGCAATTTGTGTGGTAAAGAGCCATTATTTGCTTTATACATGAAGGTACCAAGTTTAAATTCTAATAAATCAACAAACTTCAGGATTTTAAGTTCTTTGAACACAAGAGATGTAGAACTATAATAAGGTAGCCCACATATTGTTCTAACAGCACTCTTTTGGATTTTTGTGACAGGTGATAAAGCTGCCTTACTGCAGTAACCCTAGATTTCTGAGCAATAGAATAAATGTGGTTGAATTAGCACATGGTATAATTATATCCCCAGACGAAAGTCGGGGATATATTGGATTCAGGTCCGTCGCGCCGCCGCCGCCGCCGTAGAAATTTCCTTGTGGACGCGATAACTCAAAAACAAATTAATATTTTTTTTTCAAACTTGGTACACATGTTAAGGGTGCCCAAAGGAAGATCCCTATTTTAAGGTGACCTTAAACTCCCAGTAAAAAAGAACTTATGGCCACCTTAAGGTCAGAAATTGCACTTTTGGCCACTTAGAGCCCTGTAGGTCACAAACTATGATGCTCAGCTGGCTGAAATTTTACCTGACAACACATTAATATGTTCTTAGTACATGTGCCGAAAATCATGACTTTAAGTTGAGGAGAAAATTGTGTTTGAGGCCCATAAATACCCCCACTTAGGGATTTTTTGCTATACTTTACACATATTTTGCCCTATAATTTGGAAGTGATAATTCTGATGAGTCTCAAACTGCGCTAGGTATAACTTTGATATGTAATCCTTGTCTGTAGAAAATTTTAGGGCTGTAGGTTTACCCAAAGGGGTCGACTTAAGGTCTCAAAAGTGCCCACAGAGACCCAATTTATGCACTTTTTGCCACTTTCAAGCACTGTAGCTTTCAAAGTATGTCTCTCATCTAAGTTAAATATCATCTGGGAATATATCTATGTGTTTTCTTATATGTGCCCCAACATTTAGGCCTTTAATAGACAGTTAACCTGTGTATCAGGACCATAAACACCCACCCGAGTGACCCTTATAAGACATTTTTCACATCTTTTTCCCTGTAACTTGGAAATGGTAAGTCTGAGAAGTTTCAAACTGTATTAGATATATATTCTGTGTGTAATCTTAGTATGTAACAGATTTTAAGTCTGAAGCTTTAATTTTGAAGGTCAAATTGAGGTCTCTAAAAGGCTCCCAAAGACCCAATATTTGGACTTTTTGCTACTTTTAAGCCCTGTGACTGTCAAACTATGTGACTGATAGAGCTCAAATCCTATCTGAGAAGATATTAGTATGTTATTTTTATATGTGCCAAAAATTAAGGCTTTAAGAAGACATTTAACCTGTGTATGAGGACCATAAATCCCCACCCGAGTGACCATTTTTAGACATTTTTCACATATTTTTCCCTGTAACTTGGAAATGGTAAGTCTAAGAAGTTTCAAACTGTATTAGATGCATATTCTATGTGTAATCTTAGTATGTGACAAATTTTAAGTCTGAAGCTTTAATTTGAAGGCCACATTTAGGTCTCTAGAAGGCCCCATAAAGACCCAGTATTTGGACTTTTTGCCAATTTTAAGGCCTGTGACTGTTAAACTATGTGACTGATAGAGCTGAAATCTCATCTGGGAATACATTATTATGTTCTTTTTACATGTGCCAAAAATCAAGGCTTCAAGTGGACATTTAACCTGTGTATGAGTCTGGTAAAATGGTAAGTCTGAGAAGTTTCAAACTTTATTAGATACATATTCTATGTGTAATCTTAGTATGTAACAAATTTTAAGTCTGAAGCTTTAATTTGAAAGCCACATCGAGATCTCTAAAAGGCCCACAATGACCCAATATTTGGACTTTTTACCACCTTTAAGCCCTGTAACTGTTAAACTATGTGATTGATGGAGCTGAAATCCCATCTGGGAATGCATTATTATGTCCTTTTTACATATGCCGAAAATCAAGGTTTTTAGTAGACATTTAACCTGTGTATGAGGGCCATAGACACTCGCCCAAGTGCCTTTTTTGACATTTTTTCCGTATTTTGCCCTGTTATTTGGAAATGCTTAGTGTGACAAGTCTTAAACTGTATTATATATGATTTTTGTTTGTTATGTATGTCCCCCCAAAAAGTTTCAGATCTGTAGTTTAATTGCTAAGGTCTCTTTAACAATTGTAAAATGCCCACAGAAACCCAATTTATGGATATTATGCCACTTTAAAGCCCAGTAACTGTCAAACTATGTGGGTTATAGAGCTGAAATCTTTGAATTTTTAAAAGGAAATGCCTGTCTATTTAAATTTTGAATATTAATAATGTTATGGCTATCTTAGTCTTTTAAGAACTTATTTTTGTGTGTTATACCTCTGCTTGCTGAGTTTTTCACTTTTTAAAATGAAACTGGTGAAACATATTGAAATAGACAAAATGGACACTTTAAGTGAGCTTTAAGTCCCAATATTAATGAAATTATATCCTTATGTAGTAAAACTAGGGGATTTTTAACCCTCAACTAGCCCAGTTTTATTCAACTTGCCTCAGTTAATTTTGGCACAGCTCCTACAGTTATGAACTCATTTCAGTTGATAATCACATACTTAAAATTCTCAATTCTTTTTGTATTTGAGTACCCCTTTTATATAGATTGTTTGTTTACCATTTATGCTCAACCCACATCCCCCACCCGGATTCCCCCCACCCACCTCTGGGACCTCCAGCTATATTGAGTGACACTAAATAAACAAAGGTATTTAATGATATCGGATGAGAAACAAAGAACTCAATGGGGTTGCAGATCTTGTGTAATAGTGAGAGAGGTGTGGAGAAGGGGAGAGGGGTGGGGGTGGGAGGTGGTGGGCTTCATTACATATAACACAAAGGGGAGTCAGAACTGAGATTGTGTCACATATTTAGGTTGCATATATATGGACCACATATATAGGTATAGAGGAAATGAATAACTGAAAACAATTTGCAAATTCTAAAAATAATATAATAAAATAATAATATAAATAATTTTTTTTAAAATAATATAGAAACAGATATGCGCTTTTGGGATTATGAATTTTAGAATGGACATTGAATCATCAATCATTTAAATACTTTGAAGGAAGATTGAAAAATATGATGAGTTGAGTTAAAAATAATATTTTATTTGTCAACAAATATAGAAACAGATATGCTCTTTTGGGATTATTATTTTAGAATGGACATTCAATCATCAATCATTTAAATACTTTGAAAATAGGTTTAGAGTTATCATTGCAGGAAGATTGAAAATATAATTTGAGTTATATATTCGGCGTCTGGGGATACACCATCTTCCTTGGGGAGATATAAACAGAGTAGATTGATGTGCTGAAGTTCATATAATAATGGGTAATTATGTTTTAAAAAATTCCCGATCAAAACCTGTGGCGTGAGTGATGACCTGTCTGGGGATATGTTGGCGCCGAGTTGGCCCAATCTAGTTTCAAGTATGCCTCAGAAGACAATTTACTTCTAGTTTTAGTCATAATTGCTAAATTTTTACAAATTTTCTTGTGTACAGCTGATACTTGTGCTTTCCACTTTAAGTCACTGTCAATTAATACTCCAAGAAATTTGGTTACATAGACTCTATCTAGCTTAATATCATTTATACTTATTTCCAAATTTTCTGAAACGCTCCGTTTACTAAATATCATGAAGCTGGTCTTAGCAATATTCAGGGATAACTTATTCACAGCAAACCAATCACTAAGTTTATTTAATTCAGTGGAAACAGTTCTACACAGACTATCCAAATCTTTACCTGAAGAAAAAATGTTTGTATCATCTGCAAATAGAATAAAATTCAGTACACTGGAAATGTTACAAATATCATTTATGTACAGAATAAACAATTTGGGACCCAGGATAGAGCCCTGAGGTACTCCACATAGCACTTGTTTCACATCAGAATTTACTCCATCAAAACTGACATATCATCCATAAAATTCTAATTTCCTTATTAAATTTGTATGATCAATAGTATCAAAAGCTTTTTTTAAGTCGATAAATACCCCAACTGTAAACAATTTATTGTCAATATTAGAACTTAACTCTTCAACAAGATCTATTAATACAAGTGAGGTTGACATATTATTTCTAAACCCATACTGGGAGATCGTGGTTTTACCATAATGTCAGAATTATTAATGCGTGGAGCAAAATTGGAAATACCACCCCCGGGATCTGGTTATGAACAGCAAATTGCTTCAGATGTGGCAAAGACCAAAAAAATTGCGAATGCGCGGATCCATGTGGAGAGAGCAATTGGACGTTTGAAATGGTTTGCCATTTTACAACATACTGTTTCCATAGTGGTGGTGGACCAATTCACGCCCGTGTACCTATTCACGCCCACCCTCAATTTTCTTAAAGATTTATAATTTTTCATAGAAAAGATGTTTATCACATCATAGATAATTATCCAATTGATCATATACGTTGCATGGTAATTTATTGTGTAACTGTGATTGGTTTGGAGAAATTAAGGGGTGGGCGTGAATAGGTATACAGGTGTGAACTGGTCCACCTCCACTAACCCTTGTCCCACTTCTTGATGACATTATTACTGTGTGTGCTGCCTGTATAGGTGTTCTTATGTTAGATTGCTGGGATATTTTGGGGATATCAGTAACACATCAATAGCCATGAATAGTCATTTATTGTATCACGAGAGAGCCCTCCTCACTTCCTGTTGGTACCTTCTAAAATATACCTTACGTACGTAAGTACGTTGCATATGATTGCTTACGTTACACTGCCCTTTGCAACTTGCTGCCTCCACTTGTTGGAAAGTAAACATCAAATTAGCAGTCACAGTGTGCACAATGTTTTAAGGCTTGAAATTACAATTATGTACATGTATTTCATTTAATAATTTACATTATATTTTGACAAATATGCACTGCCAAAACAAAAATTTCTATTTCTTGTCAATATCATAATTTACCATAGATATAACTTCAGTTATGTAACACAAGATTAACTATCAGCAATTGATTCAAAAGAACAAATATCATATAAATTAATACAATTAGGCATTAAACTGTTATTTTTATTTGCCACTATAACACAGGAGTTATAAATTATTGAAATTACAAGCCTTAAGACATGGCCATATAAGCACTAAATATAGAATGCCATATTAGCTCTTTCCACATGTACGTGCTCAAGGCAATTTTTTTGTTTTTGATTTTTTGCTTCAGTTTAAGAGCCAAACTATATTTCAACGTGAAATCTGATTAAATATCTAGTTAACATTATATATGTAAAACCATTGTTAATGTATGAAGCTGTGTATTGTGGATAATGTACACAAGAAAGAAACCAGTTTTTAATGAAATATTTAAGGATTTACAGATTACACATCTTCTACAATACTTTTGCAGGCTTTGTTTATATACTGTAGCAATATCATATGTGTTTCCATTGACCAGTTTCAATTAGCAGTATTTTTAAGTTAACTACAGTATTTTACATCTAGCTATTTCCTATATCAGTAACTGTGCACGGAAGATTTGGATATTTTATAACTAACAGTTATATAGTGTGACATTCCATTTATGTCACCCAACAATTTGCATTAACATAAAACCGGTACAATTCTTAAATGACTTTAATAATATATGTTCAAGATAGCTATATACAGTAATAAAATATGTTCAAGATAGCTATATACAGAATTTATCGTAAAGGGACTTCACAGAATTTGAGTCCAATTTCACCCATAAAAGTTTAACTTCGCTCATGAAAAAGTGACTTTTCAAGCATGGCCTCCAGAGCACTTTGTACAGTACCACTCATTTGAACTGGCACCAGTAAAGTCAACACAACCCCAGTGAAACCATTTGTAACAATTGTCACATCCTACTCTGTTATCAACTTCTTCTATGTCATCTGTATCTTTATATGGTGTTTGACAAACTTCGCAAAGATACACAGGTTTACTGACTTTTTGCTTTTTCTCCCTTTTAGCCTTTCCTTTTCCAGCAAAGGATATGTTAAATTTCTGCTTGCGAATTCCTGAAGTGCTCGACAATTCTCCCACTGGTCTTTCTGATGAGCCACTGCATGCAGGTTGTGACAGCACATTGGGGTCATCTTCCAAATTGTTAATCTGTTGGGCAGCATTTGTGCTAGCTGTCAAGCTAGACATAACATATTTATAAAACACCAGTTCAGAAGCTTCTCGTAGTTCCAATATCAACTTGTTTACAGATTCAGTTGAAATTCTTTGAAGAAAATGACCTTTGGATGTGTAAACAAAAAAATCACACCATTTCAAACCAGTGAGTGACAGGGGCATTGAAATTTGAGTCATATACTGATGATTTTCCTTCAGTGACAAAGTACCGTGGGATCTGGTAAGGTATGGTTGTAGAGTCCGTCTTGGATCTTTATGTGCGATACTAAGTGGACATTTAATCTCGAGAGCTCCACTACCACAGCACTCGCATGTAACAATTCCATCCGGACTTGAACCCATGAATATTAATGTTTTGTCAACAAACATCCCACACTTTTTCACATTTACTTTTTTATGCCCTTTCTCTCTCATTACAAATTCATAATTCTGTCGAGCCACAGGTTCAACTGTTCTTCCATACTTCAGAGCTGGCAAATTAGGATCTGGGCTCTCCTTACCTAAAATGCTGTGAATAAGATTTTCAGTATTTCCCACTTCAGTTTTATTTTTCAGCTTCCTAGCTTTTGATAATACTCTGTGTGCTACAGAACTTGTAATTCGCCCTATGCGATGATCCTTCCAAAGACAACTCTCATTGCTCACGGGTATTTTCTTCAAGTAATATCACGTCTGCTTCAGTGTACTTGGGAAGTGGATCTTTGACATGTACAAGCTGCTTGACAATCTGTGGAATAGTTGGTGGTATCATGGATGTTGTGGTAACCTCTATTTCTTCTGTAACATTTATGATATCATGAGGTTCGTAAGATGGCTTTGCACTGGGCACTGCATACTGGAACACAGATGATTCCCTGCAAGACACATACAGTGAACCCATCAGAGATTCCAAAGACGACACATGCACATCTTTCTTGGGCATGAAAAGCTGATGCACTGAAGGATTAATGATCTTTTGCTTATCATGTTTTCTGTAATGTGGTTTCCTCCATGCCATATCTCTGATGCGTTTTGACTGAAGAACAGTCTTCATTTTTGCAGGCTGGGTCCATGTTGCTGGCAGTGATGTGCAGGGTCTGTTTGTTAAGCCACTTTGCCAAGCAAAGTCCAGCTTAAATAAAACAGCAGCAATATGGTTACATCCTGCTCCAAGGCTGAAATAATGATAAATAATAAATAAGTACCCTATAATCCCAATTGTCATTATTTATATGTGAGAAACTTCTTAAAAGTAACCAGTTAAATAGAACATACAACCGTACCACTGTAAATTAACTTTTAATATGTGTCAAACTTCTGAGGTGTAATATAAATTTAATTATCCAGTTTATTTATTTTTTTTTTACAATTTAAAGTAATTATTTTAATGTCCTTTATCACTATAGTTTTCTTTTGGTCACAGGCTTATTTACCTGGTGAAAATAATGACTTTATTTTATTGTTTTGTTGGATTTGGATGGTATAATTACAGATGGGGCTATAATTTCAGATTATCCAATAAATCATTAAGATACATACCCTGCAAAACAAGAGCAGTATGCACTGATAATTTTGCCAGATTTCTTGTGAATGCAGATCCACACTTTGTGCATCTCGTGTGATACCTTCATAGATGGACAACACTCGGACTTTACAAAGCAGTAAGGGGAGTCAGCATGTATTTTGTGGTAGTAAACTTCTCTTAGCCTCTTGGAGTCGAAGTAAGAATAGGCCTTTCCTTCTTTGTAATCTGTAAGCAGTCTGGTACGCAGATCTCTCTCCCCTTTCTGGACTAGATACTCAGCCAGATCACCATACATCGTTGGTGGCCACTCGGACATTCCCTGAGACTCACCAATCCATACAGTGGACAGGTCACTGAATGGATCTGGTAGTGTTTGGTCAGAAATTGTAAGTAATGAACAATACCTCTCTGCCCTATTCCTTTCTTTCTCTGTAGCTGACAGACAAATTGGGATCTTGAAAAACTGAGCTCCATAAGCCAACGCAAGAAGTTCTTCTTTCCTTCCCCTTGTTGGTATGCCTCGATCTCTGAGGAACTCTTGTGGTCTATCGACTTTCCAGAGTTGAAACTCTTCAAAACTGGCAGCCATTTCTACCTAAATTCTGAAAAAAGACCATTTTGTATATTTATTACATTCTTCTTCACTGATATTACTGTCAGACAAGTTTATTGATAAAAACCTTATCAAATGCAATTAAAAAGGAAATGCTTCAATATTTTGATACAGAATTACTCTTACTTACGGATAATATACCGAAATAATAGAAATAAAGATGAAAGAAAAGGAAGATAAAGAAAGCATGACCTTCTTCAAGTGAATTAATTTTAAAAAGTACAATGAAGCCAGTAAAACAGATGTTGTAACATGAAATCAAGGAAAACAAGAATAACATAACCAACAAACTGACTGCTTTATCACTAAGCTATGATGTCCCGAAACCACATCACTGGGAATCAAACCCAGGTCTTCTAGTATGTCAAATTATGGTATTCTATGTTTACTTATTGTAACTTTTAAATTACAGAAAATTGCATAACTTAATTCAATTGTACAATAAGTATGTGTACATACAGGTTATCATTACTTAAAATATTATAATTAACATTATAAATTTCAATTATCCACCATTTTTGGAAATCTATAATTTAGAATGAAACTCCCTAAAGAGAAACAAGGGGGTGCTAGTTACTTGTTTAATATCTTGTAAACTCTGTAAGCAACAGATATGTTATATACATTATTGGAATGATATTTTACAGACATTTTACAGAGCTAATTGTGGATAATTGTGTACAGTAGAGAAGGGTTATTCTACGCACTGTATAACCTATAGTTTAAAAAAAATTATTGCTTTTGCGGCCACATTTATTTCTGAATGTGTAACTGTACCTGACTTTGACCTTGGGAGTTCTGGGCCTGAACTTGAGGAACTGTTATAACTGATGGATACTATGGTTTATGGATACTTGTGGCCGCAAACATACTGTCAATAAAGTGTATTTAAATTAACTAGCTTGTTGGCTTGTTATATATTTCACTGTTTTAAGATAAAATTCTCAAAAGGTACATACAAAACTTTTGTGCAAATACTAAAACTATAACACAAAATGTGTCCTACAAGATATTGGTATATTAAAAGTATTATGGGCCTATGGGCTTAAAATACAAATAAACTTGATTGTTTGTTTATGCTACATACATAACTTTGTGAGGGTATGTAACAACTTAGGGATGGACTATAAAGTGCTTTAAATAGAACTTTGCATGACCTCCAGGTCTTGGGTTTGAATCTGGGGACATTGCTGGCATAGTTGTTTTTGTGATTCTCTATCCAAAGAAATTTTGGGTTGGTTTACAAAAAGCCTCAAATTGACCTTTGTATGACCTCTGGGTCTTGGGTTTGAACTCAGATCTTTGCTGTCCTTGTGATTATTGGGGTTTCATATTTAAAGGAATTTTACAATTTATCAGACATTAACCCAGTAAACATTACAAACATTTTTTAACGTTTATAAACCTAACTATGAACGGTTTATTTAAGGTTTAAAATGATAGGTTTCTAAACGTTTGCCTATAAATGTTTATCAGCGTTTAAGCATAAACATTTATAGACGCTATTACATAAACATTTATAAACGTTTGTACACCATTTAAAAGTATCCTGCATGATTCAAGGGAGAATGTAAACCAACGCCATTTTATGAAAAATAACCCTGTTTACATCAAATTAACCTTGTAAAGTGCAGTCTATGATATTCTATATTTTTATATCTCCACTTATAATTTAATGATGGCTTCAAACAAGAGTGATATGGCAAGATATAATGACAGAAAAATTTCTCCAGTTTCTCTTCAAAATGGCTGTGCTGACATCATCATCCAAAATAAAAATGAGTTTAAGATATTCTTCACTTTTTGTAAAAGGTTTAAAAATGTTTTTAAACATTTACATACCAAACTAATATTGCTGAAACATTTATGAAACCATAATATTGAATAATTGTCAATATTTAGGTTTATATTTGGTTTTAAAAACGTTTATAGGTTTACTAAATGTTTACAATGATTACTGGGAAGCTACATAGTAACTGAGAAAAAAACAGGAAGTGGGTGATAATATGATTACTAGCATTATATTACACAGTTTAGGGGTTGATTCTTTTCATAAGATAATGTTTTGTGTATACCAGGTCATTTATGGCCTTCGCACATCATAAAACACACCTTCTTCTGTCTAGAGTTGTTCAGTGCTCTTGCAACAAATAAAATCTTTAATCAACGATTTGAGGTTTGTTTATGTGCTCTGCCATTTGAACTTCCGATGTTTACGCATGCACACTCGGAACTACGAATAGGCTTATGCTGTAATATGTATTTACTGAAAGACCATACTAAAATGATACTCTGTACGAATGTTGACCGATTATACATGTTTGCTATAGCATATAACTATATACAACTGAGATGAACAAAAATGTATGGTTAACCTTAGACCGAGTTTCTGTCCCGTCGCCAATATTGCTATTGATATACTGATGGACACAATGGTGAGGGACAGAGCGCACATGTACTTGTTTTCTGTGTAAACCTTGAACTGTGGGGAATTATTGCATTCACTTTAAAAAGTTATTGTTATGTCTATTATAGCTGTATCCAGTTTCCAATACATATGTTGTTAAATTAAACTGCTTTTAGAAGCCAGGAATTTCTTTTGTAGAGAACTATGTAATGTTGAAGGTTTGTTTACATTTTGAAAATAGGTTGAAATATATACATGCCAGTTTGATTGGCATGAAATAAAAGTGAACGGCACATGTACATACCTTAAAAAAACCAAATAACACTTTATTCTTGTGGTAATATGTGTACAAATATGCCGTTCACAATTTACACAGAAAACAGGTACATGTGAACTCTGTCCCTCGCCATTGCGTACCATCAGAAATATCAACAGCAATATGCGACGGGACAGAAACTCGGTCTAGGTTAACCTATACGCACTGTGACTACTCTACTGTAGAGTGGTGCACTATACAACATTATACCCCAATTTACTAAAAATCTTACGAAATGCAGTAAGCGTACCCTTATTTATATATACCAATGTATATTTATCACACAAACAGACTTACTTATTTTGTGTCATTGTGTAACATCAATGCCGTCTACTGCCTTGCTACCAATTATCGCCGGGTACCAATTATCACCACCAGAAAATAAAACGTTCATATTTCAGTAATGGACACATAGTTTGAAAGCATTTTGTTGTGTATTTGCTCCATTCACTTTGGAAATAGGTTTACCTTATTTGCTAGACTTGGGATGCTACTTTTGGTGAAGTAGCTATCTCTTTGAATTCTGTCTGGCGATAATTGGTACCCGGCGATAACTGGTAGCAAGGCAGTAACATTAGTGTATATCGTCCTGTATCCTAAAAGTTTTATTTTGTTCACCCAGCTCTGAGGTATTGCTTATCATCATGGAAAATACAGAAGCTCTAAGAGAGAAGGGTGAGTCTTGTAAAGGAGCAGCAAAAAGAATGCCTGATAGGCTTCTCCAGGTCAGTTGTGAAAATTTGTACTGTATGTGTACTATAGATTTCTAAACAGAATAATTTATTACTATATTGTGACACACACAGCATTGTGACAACCTGTGTATTCGCAATGTAACACTAAATGCGCACACTGTTGTTAATATTTTGATTTTATATTCTAGTAACAGCCCAGATAGCATTCCGACGTTGAGCCATTTTACTCTAGAGTAAAATCATATTTTTATTGAAGTGACCTGGCCCTGTCATGGCATAATGGTTTCAATATTTGTGTAAAGTTACGGCATTGTATTTGCATTAATTTGTATACACACAAACTCCTCACTTCAAGGATTCATCACTTCAAGGAATAATTAAGTACTTCAATTTGTTTTGAAGTTTCCTTACATCTAATAATGCATTAATGAGCAAAATGATCTTTCTCAATATTATATGTATATAAATTTATTTTATGATACCATCTGCAGCCATGTTGCGATTTGCTCATGAATATTCATGAGTTTGTGTCTTCCCATTTCTCGTCCATCTTTGTGTCCCAGCAAATGTTTGCATGCAATAAGAAAATATGAGGTCACAGAATTCCATGGGGTCTTCTAGGAATAGTCTATTAATAGAAACTACTGTTTTGTGATTTTTATTTACTCATCCCTGTGTCTTCCATCACATTTCCGTCTGCTCATATATATTCATATCTACCAAATATTATTAATAAGCATTTTTTGAAGTTTCATTATAGTTATTTTTAACTAATAATTTCTTTCATTGACTGCTTTTGCTAGTGAATATCCATTTGGTATATCAATGCAAGCTTTAGACTTTAATCTCTGACAAAGAAATATCAGGTGGAGTTTATTGGCAGGTGGGCATTTACCAGTTGAATACCAGTACAGTGGAACCTTGAACTTCAAGTATCATTAAGCGTCCCGCATTGCGGGACGCTTGTTTGTGTATGGGAAACCTTCAGGCTCCGGCGGCTCCGCATTTTGTTTTCCTTATAACTCTGTAACCGTTAGGCGGATTCTTTTCAAATTTGGCAGGTTTAGGCAGTAGCCTTGGGGAATTTTTTTGAATATGCTGCAGTGACATTTCAACCAATCAGAGAGGTCACATGACCAAAAATGCCTTTTTTCGATGGGGAAGCTTGTCCGGATGATAACTTGAAAGGAATTTTATCAATTCACCTGAAACTTGGCAAATACATTCATTCTATTAAAATCTGGAAATCATTAGATTTTGGCATTGATTGGTCAAGAAATGGCCGAGTAATTAATGATTAATTAATCACTACGAATTTTCCAAATAAGGAAAACACAAAAATACTTATATCTCGAAAACCGTGCTAGATAGAGCGATTTCGACGAAATTTTTGACCCACAGGGTATCTCTGCGGAGTAGTTTTCCCAATTTTCAAAAAATTTTTGTCTCGCCCAAAATGGCGGCCATTTTGAATTTTCGAATTTTTCGCAAAAATTCCCAAACACAAAAATGCTTATATCTCGAAAACCGTGCTAGATAGAGCGATTTCGACGAAATTTTTGACCCGCATGATAACTATGCGGAGTAGTTTTCCCAACTTTCAAAAAATTTTTGTCTCGCCAAAAATGGCGGCCATTTTGAATTTTCGAAATTTTCGCAAAAATTTCAAAACTCAAAAATGCTTATATCTCGAAAACCCTGCTAGATAGAGCGATTTCGACGAAATTTTTGACCTACAGGGTATGTCTGCAGAGTAGCCATGCCAATTTTCAAAAAAATTTTGTCTCGCCAAAAATGGCGGCCATTTTGAATTTTCGAAATTTTCGCAAAAATTTCAAAACACAAAAATGCTTATATCTCGAAAACCCTGCTAGATAGAGCGATTTCGACGAAATTTTTGACCTACAGGGTATGTCTGCAGAGTAGCCATGCCAATTTTCAAAAAAATTTTGTCTCGCCAAAAATGGCGGCCATTTTGAATTTTCGAATTTTTCGCAAAAATTGCAAGACCTAAAAATGCTTATATCTCGAAAACCCTGCTAGATAGAGCGATTTCGACAAAATATTTGATCCGCAGGGTATCTCTGCAGAGTAGCAATGCCAATTTTCAAAAAAAAAATTTCTCGCAAAAAATGGCGGCCATTTTGAATTTTCGAATTTTTCGCAAAATTGCAAAACATAAAAATGCTTATATCTCGAAAACCGTGCTAGATAGAGCGATTTTGACGAAGTTTTTGACCCACAGGGTATCTCTGCAGAGTAGCCATGCCAATTTTCAAAAAAATTTTCTCTTGCCAAAAATGGCGGCCATTTTGAATTTTCAAATTTTTGCGCAAAAATTGCAAAACACAAAAATGCTAATATTTCGAAAACCGTGCTACATAGAGCGATTTCGACGAAATTTTTGATCTTCAGGGTATCTCTGCAGAGCACCTATCCCAAAGAGCTTTCACTTGGTGAAGTTTCAGACCCATAGCTAATTGCTCACCTACTCAAAATGAGTAAATGCGAATTACCTCTAAAAGTATTGCAGATAGCCAATTTTTCTCAAATAACTCATTCACCTACTTTTGGAAGAGCTTTCACTTGGTGAAGTTTCAGACCCGTAGCTAATTACTCACCTACTCAAAATGAGTAAATGCTAATTATCTCAAAAACTATTGTGGATACCCAATTTTTATCAAATAACTCATTCATGTACTTTTGGGAGAGCTTTCACATGGTGAAGTTTCAGACCCGTAGATGATTACTCACCTACTCAAAATGAGTAAATGCGAATTATCTCTTAAAAGTATTGCAGATAGCCAATTTCTCCCAAATAACTCATTCACCTACTTTTGGAAGAGCTTTCACATGGTGAAGTTTCAGACCCATAGCTAATTACTCACCTACTCAAAATGAGTAAATGCGAATTATCTGTAAAAGTATTGCAGATAGCCAATTTTTCTCAAATAACTCATTCACCTACTTTTGGGAGAGCTTTCACATGGTGAAGTTTCAGACCCATAGCTAATTATTTACCTACTCAAAATGAGTAAATGCTAATTATCTCTAAAAGTATTGAAGATAGCCAATTTTTCTCAAATAACTCATTCACCTACTTTTGGGAGAGCTTTCACTTGGTGAAGTTTCAGACCCATAGCTAATTACTCACCTACTCAAAATGAGTAAATGCGAATTATCTCTAAAAATATTGCAGATAGCCAATTTTTCTCAAATAACTCATTCACCTACTTTTGGCAGAGCTTTCACTTGGTGAAGTTTCAGACCCATAGCTAATTATTCACCTACTCAAAATGAGTAAATGTGAATTATCTCTAAAAGTATTGCAGATAGCCAATTTTTCTCAAATAACTCACCTACTTTTGGGAGAGCTTTCACTCTGTGAAGTTTCAGACCCATAGCTATTTATTCACCTACTCAAAATGAGTAAATGCTAATTATCTGTAAAAGTATTGCGGATACCCAATTTTTATCAAATACTCATTCATCTGCTTGTGGGAGAGCTTTCACATGGTGAAGTTTCAGACCCATAGCTAATTACTCACCTACTCAAAATGAGTAAATGCGAATTATCTCTTAATAGTATTGCAGATAGCCAATTTTTCTCAAATAACTCATTCACCTACTTTTGGAAGAGCTTTCACACACGAAAATGAAAAATTGTGAATATCTCGGAAAAGCTATTTCTTCTGCTTTAATGCTTGGCGGGAGATACACACCGCGGCAGTGGTCTTGACAAAAATTTTTGTCTCCCCAAAAATGGTGGCCATTTTGAATTTTCAAAGTTTTTGCAAAACACAAAAATGCTTATATCTCGAAAACCGTGCTATATGGAGTGAACTCAACAAAATTTTTGACCTGCTGGGTATCTCTGCAGAGTAGCCATGCCAATTTTCAAAATATTTTTGTCTCGCCAAATATAGCGCACATTTTTAATTTTTTTATTTTTTGCAAAACACAAAAATGCTTATATCTTGAAAACCGTGCTAGATAGAGCAGACTGCGCTGACTTTGGTTGCCACAACAGTATAAGGCTAGAACCGAAGCATTTTCTTAATACTTTAGCACTCACCTTTATATCCTTTTCGGGACGCTTTGTTTTTGCTATGCAAAAACATTATCTTTTTTTTTTTGCGAGCGATCCTCTAGTTAATTTTTCTTAACATCAGCCATGTTATCTGTATAGTCGTGGTCTCATTTTTACTTTTTCTGACCAAATCCCCTTTTGTTTTCTGGTATACAATATATCAAAACTTTGTGAACTTATCATAGTTGACTTATGTTATTATTATTATTATATATAATTGAATTTGAATTGAATTATTATTATTATTATATGTAATTTAATTTCTATCAAGTTCTATGAATGTAATCTACACTGCAACAATATCTTGAAATTACTGGTTGACCATTGATAAGAGACTGTTATTTTGTGACTAGAAATCTCAAAGTGTACTTTTTACTAATTAAGTATTAAGTACTACTTTAAATATCTGTATAGAGATTTGAAGATCTAAAGAGGCGCAGACAAGAGATTTGCAAAAGATCCACTGAAAAACGAGTGAAGAAACTTCAGGAAAACATTCTGCGAAAAGGTTAGTTGTCCATAGTGAAAAAGGTTTGTTTTAGTCAAACAGTGCAGTATGTCAAAAAATAGCACTTAAATTGACAGCAAATTTTACAAAAAATATAATAATGTAAATGTTTGTATTATTGCAGTTCACAGCAATTTTGTAAAAAAATAAATTGTTTTAAAAGATCATATATGTTTACACTGTGGCTAATTTGTTGTTATTTTTACTTTGTGCATTTTTAAAAATATTAAAGTTGCAGTTCATTGTTACAGTTAACTTTAATTGATCACTTGATCACATACCTGACACAAGTCAGGACAGTACTATCTATATCCAATTAAATCCCCGTAGCTAGTCTACTCCCAGCCCCAACCATAACATAACCATAACCAAAAACATAACATTATATATTTTAATTAGAATCAATTAATTGAATCTGATCTTTGTTGGAAACATCCAACATTTCCTTTAGTTTTTATCAAAACTATTAAAAACCTGTTGTTGTTTTAACTGGTAAACATTCAGACAGACAAGCCTTGGTTAAAACATAAATACTCAACTTATGATTGATGCAGTAAAATATTAAATAAAAGTAATTGTGCTCTGTACAGTTGAATCTGAGTTCACAAAGGAAGAAGACCTTGACCTTTTAAGAGAGCATGATGTTGTTCTCCCAGGCACTAGTATGGGAAAACAGAATGACGAATCAGGTGGAAAAAGGAGTGTCAAACTTAAACAAAATGAGAGGTTGGAATTTTGATCAAATTTTAATAAAATTTATGTAGTAGTGCTGAAAAGATATTCAGCTATCTCAAGCTCTCGTATTAGTCTAAGACTCTAAGTTCAGTTGATGATCACCAAAATTTACCTTTTACAGAATATAATCTGAATATTTCTTTATTGCATTCATACTATTACTTTCTTTTTATTTCTTGTTGGTTAGAATTGATTAGATGTGATAATTATATTGACTGTTACAAGTAAGGCTGTTATTATTAGTGATTTTTGTAGATCGAGGATCACCTGTTAGATGTGAGTTGAACTCAAGTTGAACTCGTGTAAATGACACAAATATGAATAAAATAACAATATCAAGGGATCCGCCATTAATGTGTTTAGTACCATTTTATTGCAAGGAAATATATTTTGTTGCTGGTTAAATTGTGCAGATATATATGAGCACTTTTTTATGGAACAGCCATGTAAATAAGGGAAATAAAAAAAACCCGACCATTGTTCATTGATTTTTATGTCAGCTGACTTGTCAGTCAGCTGGCATTATGTCGTCACTCTGCGGCGTGGGCGTACGCGTACGCGTACGCGTCCGCGTGAACAACTTCTCCTCCAAAACTACAAGGCCTAGAGACGTGCTGTTTTTTTTAAAAGATACCTTATCTATCGAGGATGAAAAATTGTTCAAGGCATGCAAATGTGTCTGTTCGTCTGTTTGCTAGAGACATTACAAGGGGGGTACCCCCACCAAAAGTGTGAAAATTTCAACTTTTTATCACAATTTTCTCAGTGACTATTGCAGGGATTTCTCTCATATCTTGCATATATGTACTAGGCCAGAGGTAGATTCTCTTGTGTGAGTATGAGACCTGGATCTCTCTTACTTTTTTTTTAATAAATTTTTTTAATAATTTTTAATGCATTAACATTCATGAAATCATGCACAAAATCATTTATAACTTGAAAACTGTTGCATCTAGAGCATTTTGTTAAAATATGTTATTCAGCTACTTTTTTCATAGCTACAATATGGTGAGTAAGTTGGGTGCCTGTCTCAATAGCTAAGTGAGTAATAGCTACTTTTGGGCTTTTCAGTAACTTCCATCATGAGTAGAATCACTTGTAACTTAAAAACTATTGCATTTAGAGAATTTCGTATAAATATGTTATTCAGCTACTTTTGGGTCAGCTATAACATAGTAAAATTTTAGACCTGTAGCTCATGGCATAGCTGAGTAATAGCTGCTTTTACGTTATCACTGTTGAGTAAATTGCTTATAACTTCAAAACTATTGCATTTAGAGAATTTCGTATAAATATGTTATTCAGCTACTTTTGGGTCAGCTATAACATAGTAAAATTTCAGACCTGTAGCTCATGGCATAGCTGAGTAATAGCTACTTTTAGGTTATCACTGTTGAGTAAATTGCTTATAACTTGGAAACTATTGCATTTACAGTATTTTGCTTAAATATGTTATTCACCTACTTTTGGGTCAGCTATAACATAGTAAAATTTCAGACCTGTAGCTCATAGCATAGCTGAGTAATAGCTACTTTTAGGTCATCACTATTGAGTAAATCAGTTGTAACTTGAAAACTATTGCATTTACAGTATTTTGCTTAAATATGTTATTCACCTACTTTTGGGTCAGCTATAACATAGTAAAATTTCAGACCTGTAGCTCATAGCATAGCTGAGTAATAGCTACTTTTAGGTCATCACTATTGAGTAAATCAGTTGTAACTTGAAAACTATTGCATTTACAGTATTTTGCTTAAATATGTTGTTCACCTACTTTTGGGTCAGCTATAACATAGTAAAATTTCAGACCTGTAGCTCATGGCATAGCTGAGTAATAGCTACTTTTAGGTTATCACTGTTGAGTAAATCAGTTGTAATTGGAAAACTATTGCATTTAGAGAATTTAGTATAAATATGTTATTCAGCTACTTTTGGGTCAACTATAACATAGTAAAATTTCAGACCTGTAGCTCATGCCATAGCTGAGTAATAGCTACTTTTAGGTCATCACTATTGAGTAAATCAGTTGTAACTTGAAAACTATTGCATTTACAGTATTTTGCTTAAATATGTTGTTCACCTACTTTTAGGTCAGCTATAACATAGTAAAATTTCAGACCTGTAGCTCATGGCATAGCTGAGTAATAGCTACTTTCAGGTTATCACTGTTGAGTAAATCGCTTATAACTTGGAAACTATTGCATTTAGAGTATTTTGTTTCAATATGTTATTCACCTATTTTGGGATCAGCTATAACATAGTGAAGTTTCAGATCTGTGGCTCATTGCATAGCTGAGTAATAGCTACTTTGAAGTTCTCACTATTGAGTAAATCAGTTGTAATTGGAAAACTATTGCATTTAGAGAATTTCGTATAAATATGTTATTCAGCTACTTTTGGGTCAGCTATAACATAGTGAAATTACACACCTGTAGCTCATGGCATAGCTGAGTAATAGCTACTTTTAGGTCATCACTATTGAGTAAATCAGTTGTAACTTGAAAACTATTGCATTTACAGTATTTTGCTTAAATATGTTGTTCACCTACTTTTGGGTCAGCTATAACATAGTAAAATTTCAGACCTGTAGCTCATGGCATAGCTGAGTAATAGCTACTTTTAGGTCATCATTATTGAGTAAATCAGTTGTAACTTGAAAACTATTGCATTTACAGTATTTTGCTTTAATATGTTGTTCACCTACTTTTGGGTCAGCTATAACATAGTGAAATTTCAGACCTGTAGCTCATTGCATAGCTGAGTAATAACTACTTTGAGGTTCTCACTATTGAGTAAATCAGTTGTAATTGGAAAACTATTGCATTTAGAGAATTTAGTATAAATATGTTATTCAGCTACTTTTGGGTCAACTATAACATAGTAAAATTTCAGACCTGTAGCTCATGGCATAGCTGAGTAATAGCTACTTTTAGGTCATCACTATTGAGTAAATCAGTTGTAACTTGAAAACTATTGCATTTACAGTATTTTGCTTAAATATGTTGTTCACCTACTTTTGGGTCAGCTATAACATAGTAAAATTTCAGACCTGTAGCTCATGGCATAGCTGAGTAATAGCTACTTTTAGGTCATCACTATTGAGTAAATCAGTTGTAATTTGAAAACTATTGCATTTACAGTATTTTGCTTAAATATGTTGTTCACCTACTTTTGGGTCAGCTATAACATAGTAAAATTTCAGACCTGTAGCTCATGGCATAGCTGAGTAATAGCTACTTTTAGGTCATCACTATTGAGTAAATCAGTTGTAACTTGAAAACTATTGCATTTACAGTATTTTGCTTAAATATGTTGTTCACCTACTTTTGGGTCAGCTATAACATAGTAAAATTTCAGACCTGTAGCTCATGGCATAGCTGAGTAATAGCTACTTTTAGGTTATCACTGTTGAGTAAATCGCTTATAACTTGGAAATTATTGCATTTAGAGTATTTTGTTTCAATATGTTATTCACCTATTTTGGGGTCAGCTATAACATAGTGAAGTTCCAGACCCGTGACTCATTGCATAGCTGAGTAATAGCTACTTTTAGGTTATCACTGTTGAGTAAATCGCTTATAACTTGGAAACTATTGCATTTAGAGTATTTTGTTTCAATATGTTATTCACCTATTTTGGGTCAGCTATAACATAGTAAAATTTCAGACCTGTAGCTCATGGCATAGCTGAGTAATAGCTATTTTTAGGTTATCACTGTTGAGTAAATCACTTATAACTTGAAAACTATTGCATTTAGAGTATTTTGTTTCAATATGTTATTCACCTATTTTGGGGTCAGCTAATAACATAGTGAAGTTCCAGACCTGTGGCTCATTGCATAGCTGAGTAATAGCTACTTTGAAGTTCTCACTGTTGAGTAAATCAGTTGTAATTGGAAAACTATTGCCTTTACAGAAATTTGTGCAAATATGTTATTCAGCTACTTTTGGGTCAGCTATAACATAGTGAAATTACAGACCTGTAGCTCATGGCACAACTGAGCAATAGCTGTTCTCAGGCACTGACTGTTGAGTAAATCAGCTATAACTTGAAAAATATTGCATTTGGAGTATTTTGTTAAAATATATTGTTCACCTACTTTTGGGTTAGCTATAACATAGTGAAATTACAGACCTATAGCTCATGGCATAGTGGAGCAATAGCTATTTTCTGGTTCTCACTATTGAGTAAATCAGTTGTAACTTGAAAACTATTGCATTTACAGTATTTTGCTTAAATATGTTGTTCAGCTACTTTTAGGTCAGCTATAACAGAGCAAAAATTCAGACATGTAGCTCATTGCATAGCTGAGTAATAGTTACTTTGAGGTTCTCACTCTTGAGTAAATCAGTTGTAACTTGAAAATTATTACATTTAGAGTATTTTGTTAAATATGTTATTCACAGACGTTTTGGTCAGCTATAACATAGTGAAATTGCAGACCTCTATGTCATGGGATAGCTGAGCAATAGCTTCTTTCAGGTTCTCACTGTTGAGTAAATCATTGTATCCAACCTGTAGGAAATCATGGGCTGGGAATCTGTTAATATGGTCCGATTTGACCTTGGAACCCTCCTTCAAGGTCAAATGAGGATAGCCAAAAATAAAAGTGCTTATAACTCGCTTATTATTGGTCCCAGAGGTTGGAATGAAAACCAACCTATAGAAAATCATGAGCTGGGAATTTTTTGGTGTGGTCGGATTTCACCTTAGACCCCTCCTTCAAGGTCAAATGAGGATAGCCAAACTTAAAAGTGCTTGAAATAACTTGAAAAATATTGCATTTGGAGTAATTTGTTAAAATATATTGTTCACCTACTTTTGGGTTAGCTATAACATAGTGAAATTACAGACCTATAGCTCATGGCATAGCGGAGCAATAGCTATTTTCTGGTTCTCACTATTGAGTAAATCAGTTGTAACTTGAAAACTATTGCATTTACAGTATTTTGCTTAAATATGTTGTTCAGCTACTTTTAGGTCAGCTATAACAGAGCAAAAATTCAGACATGTAGCTCATTGCATAGCTGAGTAATAGTTACTTTGAGGTTCTCACTCTTGAGTAAATCAGTTGTAACTTGAAAATTATTACATTTAGAGTATTTTGTTAAATATGTTATTCACAGACGTTTTGGTCAGCTATAACATAGTGAAATTGCAGACCTCTATGTCATGGGATAGCTGAGCAATAGCTTCTTTCAGGTTCTCACTGTTGAGTAAATCATTGTATCCAACCTGTAGGAAATCATGGGCTGGGAATCTGTTAATATGGTCCGATTTGACCTTGGAACCCTCCTTCAAGGTCAAATGAGGATAGCCAAACATAAAAGTGCTTATAACTCTCTTATTATTGGTCCCAGAGGTTGGAATGAAAACCAACCTATAGAAAATCATGAGCTGGGAATTTTTTGGTGTGGTCGGATTTCACCTTGGACCCCTCCTTCAAGGTCAAATGAGGATAGCCAAACTTAAAAGTGCTTATAACTCACTTATTATTGGTCCTAGAGGTTTCGAATGGAAAACCAACCTATAGAAAATCATGGGCTGGGAATCTTTTGGTGTGGTCGGATTTGACCTGGGACCCCTCCTTCAAGGGCAGTTGAGGATAGCCAAACTTACAATTGCTTAGAACTCGCTTATTATTGGTCCTACAAGTTTGGGATGGTAAACAAGCTACAGGAAATCATGGGCTGGGAATTTTTTTGTGTGGTCGGATTTGACCTTGGACCCCCTCCTTCCAGGTCAAACGAAGATAGCCAAACTTAAAGTGCTTATAACTCGCGTATTATTGGTCTTGGAGGTTTGGGATGGTAAACCAACATATAGGAAATCATGGGCTGGGATTCTTTTGGTGTGGTCAGATTTGACCTGGGACCCCTCCTTCAAGGGCAGTTGAGGATAGCCAAACTTACAATTGCTTAGAACTCGCTTATTATTGGTCCTACAAGTTTGGGATGGTAAACAAGCTACAGGAAATCATGGGCTGGGAATTTTTTTGTGTGGTCGGATTTGACCTTGGACCCCCTCCTTCAAGGTCAAACAAGGATAGCCAAACTTAAAAAGTGCCTATAACTCACTTATTATTGGTCCGAGAGGTTTGGGATGGTAAACCATCCTAAATTCTTTGGCTGGGAATCTTTTGGTATGGTCAGATTTGACCTTTGGACCCCTTCTTCATGGTGGAACGAGGATATTGCATTTATAGTATTTCTTTAAATATTTTTAACCTACTTTTTACCCTTAAACAATTACCTTGTTACTTTATTTCATAATACCATTTGCAGGGCACAACTTTTTTGTCGTTTTCTTCTGTCAGCTTCGGAATATTTTTCGAACATGTGTTCAGTTACCATTTACTGTATTTCTGTACAGCCCTTTCCCTGATAATTATGCTTTCCTCTCATTATCACCATCACAAATCAAAAACATTCAGTCAGCTGACACAGTGCCCGTTCACGGGCACTCTCCTCTTGTTATGTTTTTATGGTTAGATAAATTGCAAAAGTGCTAGTTTGTAACAAGATTAGTATATCGTTATTTATTTCTTAAAAACTTGAGTTTAAATTGCGTAAATCGATGGGACCTTCCAATATCGCCCACCGCGTAACGACTCGAGTTTCAGTCAACTCATTACAGCACTAGTTACAAGGTACTAATGCTGTAATACCAGGGCATGAACTTTAGATTCTACTATTAATAAGACTTTAAATGAAAGAAATTCCCCGAATTTCAAATTGTTATTGTGCCCAAGTACTTGTCAACAGTACATGTTAAGTGAATGCTGCCTATTAAAATTGTATTTTATTTATTTTTTGTAAAGAATTTTTTAGTATTCGACTTTAAAAAATATTTTGTTTTCTGTAGATGTCATTAAAATATAGAAGAGGATTGTCAGTATACCCAAAATAACAAAGTACGCATGAATTTTAAAGATTGAATAATTTTCACAAAAAAAATAAATAAAAATTTTTTAAAAGGAATAAAACCTGTTTTTGATCAGTTGTGAAATTTTAATACTTCATGCTGTTTTATTTCAGTTGTTCAAAGACTCTGTCGTCAAGTGAACCAACAGATGTTCAAGAGAATTCTAGTGACTGGAAAGATGTACAGAGGTATCTTGGTTGCAATGATCATTTAAAGGGAATTGATAAAGGAAAATACACGGCAAAGGTAACAATCATTCACAGTTCATTGACAAAGGTAAATACACAGTAAAAGTACTGATCGTTTACAGTGCATTGATAAAGGTAAATACACAGTAAAAGTACTGATCGTTTACAATGCATTGATAAAGGGAAATACACAGTAAAAGTACTAATCGTTTACAGTGCATTGATAAAGGGAAATACACAGTAAAAGTACTAATCATTTACAGTGCATTGATAAAGGTAAATACACAGTAAAAGTACTGATTGTTTACAGTGCATTGATAAAGGTAAATACACAGTAAAAGTACTGATCGTTTACAGTGCATTGATAAAGGAAAATACACAGTAAAAGTACTAATCGTTTACAGTGCATTGATAAAGGGAAATACACAGTAAAAATACTAATCGTTTACAGTACATTAATAAAGGTAAATACACAGTAAAATTACTGATTGTTTACAGTGTATTGATAAAGGTAAACACACAGTAAAAGTACTGATCATTTACAGTGCATTGATAAAGGTAAATACACAGTAAAAGTACTGATTGTTTACAGTGTATTGATAAAGGGAAATACACACTAAATGTAACAATCATCTGCAGGGCATTGATATTGTCCAGTTCCCACATCACCGATTTTAAGTCATGACTGCCGGTAGCTTTGATTTCGTCATCACCTGTATTGTACTCTGTGTAAGTTTTCATTTTAAGTGACTGTCTTTCTTCATTGTTCACCATGTGTCTTTGTGTCATGATGAATTTTGTAAAATGTCTGAAAATTTCATCATCAGTTGTCACTTTGATGTGTGTCTTCATTCATCCTTTTATGGTCTCCCCCGTTCTGTAGTAAACCTGTCAGTCCTGCAGTGCACTTGCAGTGGTGTCCCCATTGGTCTTTGCATCATTCATTATAATCTGTAGGATGGTCTCTAAAGGTCTGTCACATGTCACTGTGGATGGTGGGGTATATGTAAGGATCCAGAGTCTTAGTAATGTGTTGTTATCTGCTCCAGTACTGTCTTCATGAGAGATAAAATAACCAGGGTTTGATCTTCATTAGTCATTAGTTTTCATCAATTGTCTAAATATTCATCAGTTGACTATATACTTGGCTATAGTCTATATTTCAGGCAATAAAAACTCAACTAGGCATTTAGTTTAGCATTTTTTCTCAGGAACTCCTCAGCATCAGACATGTCCTTGTCTGATAATTCCAGCTCTGTTTCCACTGTCCTAACTCCCATTTATTGAGATTAATGAGTCATCACATCACAACCATCTCTGACTGTTGTCATTGCACTAGCAAAAGAGTTAGCTGGTTGTAGTAGTACATTATGGTTCTTTCTTAGAAAGCATGAAGTAATGGTGCTCTGTTTCCCATTATCAGCCTTGGCTTTTTTGTTGGCTGAAGGACTTTAGTGTTGGGTGGGTTTTCCGATTGTATTGCATTGTTAAAACTTGTTGGGTAATATTAATGGTACATGGACTTCAGTTGACGTTGAGCCTTTTCAGTTGGTTAGCAAGGTTTTCTGACAGTTGGATTGAATGCATGTGGACTTTATTGAGATTCTTACAGTATGAGTGTTGTGCCCACAAGTTGTAAAGTCATACAACAAAACTTTTTGTATCATAATTGTCTAAATTATAAGTATTTAGTATTTATTTACGTTATACTGACTTTTCAGACTAAACTACACATTGACATAGAGAATGCTGTTGCCAAGGGAGAATTTGATAAAGCTGAACAACTGAGCGATGACTTAGCAACAAGAGAGGTATCATTCTAATGCAGTGCCTCAATTATAAATCCTGTAATCATATTTGAGCTTCTATTGTCTATTGTAAGTGACATTTTGGAGACATAACTGAAGAGTGATGTATCTAAGAATCAAAATTATCTCAGTGATTGTTTAATATGGAATACCAAAAAAAAAAAGTTTTTTGACAACTCACTCATGTATAAATGTTGCATTAATATGCATGCATTTATATTTTCTGTAGTTGTGATACTTGTATGTACTTTAATCAGTTTCATCAACAAAATAAATGGAATTTCTCTTCTGGTCAAACCAGAGAAGGAATATTTTGTTCATGGATTTTTAAGATCAGTACATCTCTGTAAAACACCTATCTGACTGTTTATCATAGCCTAAAAATGAGTAAATATATTTCAAGGTTATGCCCATTTGTTCTTTGCATTTTTACAAGCATTTTTTAACCAATTCTAATTTTTTGTTTGCTTAAATTTTTTTCTTAAAATATATATATGTTTTATTTTAGTTTGGGACAAAAATTGCTCAGGCGTTTGATGCCAAGAAATATATGCAAGAAAAAGAGGTTAGTTCAAGATAAACCACAGTTAACTACATGTAAATGCAAGGCCTAAAGTAACTACTATGGGAACTAAATCATGTTGGTGTTGTTCCTTATATTTACACAAAGCCTGCTATATAGATGCTTCATTTTCATCTTTTTTTGTAGGATTTTGTTATATTGCATAATTTATGTATTGTGTTTTTTAATCTTGATTTATTTGTGAATTTTTGTTTTTTTTTTATGTAGAAAGAAGAGGAAATTCTAAAAGCCAGAAAAAAGAAGAAACTTCATTGGGGGTAAGGATGAACATGAAAAAATGTCTGATGCCATTTCTTAATAATGCAAAATGAAAATGTGAAATTTTCCATCCAGGTCACCAGTTAAAATTAAATAACAATAAACATGCAGAGCAAGCTAAAATTGGTCTAAATTGCCACAGGAAATTTGACTAGTATGTATCAGACTTTAGTGTAACACAAGGGAAAAAAATAGTGACATGTTTTGCATTGCTTCCTCGGGGTTTTTGTCCGTAATCTATAACAATAAAACTCACATGTGTTGAGTAATTCATTTTAATATCAAATTCTATCTTCAGGGAATTTTAAATCTGTATGACAGAAATTACTAAATAAATTGAATATGATATTCTTCAAGTAATGATATTATGGGCCTGCAGCCTAAAAATGGTGTCAGACTTTGTTGCATATTCCTGTAATTGACTAGTTATTGTCCTTCGTTATCACAACCAGCTCACATGAATGTTTAGAGCCACTGTTAATTTTTTTGGCATGTTTATGTGTTATTAGTTCAACAACATGCAACATGCTCACCCTTCCACATAATATGTTCTGGGTTTGAGTCTTTTGCCCTGTCTTTAATTGAGAAAGCTGGCAGTACTTTACTTATGCCCAGTATAGAATCTCGACAATTTAGTATGCGCCATTTTCCTCCACTGCAAAAATTTATTCTTGTAATATAGATTCACAAGCAGGTGCAAAATTGTAATTGAAACTTCTTTCTGATGTTAACGTGTGTATGAGGTGACATTGAACTAATACTGGTTGTATTAAAGTATGGATCAGGTTACATTAAGTTATATACTTGGTAATATTTTAGTATATACCTGATAACATGTACTTATATTCTTGGTTACATTACAATATGTATATTGTTAAATTAAACTTTACATTATGCAATCAATTTAATGTTTTTTTAACTATCATGTTACACACTTATAAATTGTAGGTTTGAGCACAAGCAGAGATGGGAAACAAAATCCAATATGTAGCTGGGGAATGATGGAGCAAATTTAATATAAACACAGTCTCTTTTGTTCTCAGACAAGATGTCAGCTGACCGTGTCTTGTAGGAAAATTGTTATTGTTTGATGACATGCACAATCTTCGCATTTCATTTTAATGTACAGTTAGCTGAGTTATATGTTGTAATTTTTATACTCAAATACCCCTTCACATCTCAAATGAATTCTTTCTCTCTTTTTTAATAAATAAAAACTTCAAATTGCGAACTTATTACTTTGAAAATTATCAGAATTTGGCCTATTTTATCTGAATTTTTACCTTACAGCCTTTAAGGGCTATGTGGGTATTGTTTTCACTCCTGGCAGCAGGGTAGGTGGGATAAAGCTTGTTTGGGCTGTATCTGAGAAACCATTAGGTGTAAGATGTTGATATTTGATAGGGACATTGGTTAGGGAGTGTAGGTGTGCAGTGCCATGGTGTGATCTTGATTTGACTTTTGGCCTTGCCATGGTAACCTTGACTTTTGAAATCTTGTCCAGGCTATATCTCAGAAACCATTAGGTGTAGGAAGATGATAATTGGTAGGGACATTAGTTGGGGGGGGGGGGGGGGGGGGGGGGGGGGGGGGGTGTAGGTGTGCAATGCCGTCATGTGGCCTTGACTTGACATTTGACCTTGCCATGGTGATCTTGACCTTTGAATTTTTGCCTGGGCTATATCTCTGAAACCATAAGGGGTAGTAAGTTGATACTTGATAGGGACATTGGCTAAAGGGTGTAGGTGTGCAGCATCATGGTGTGACTTTGATTTGACATTTGACCTTGCTGTAGTGATTTTGACCTTTAAAATCCCGTCTGAGCCATATCTGAGAAACTGTAAGCTGTACGAAGTTTATTCTTGGACAAGTCATTGGGCAGGGAGTGTAGGTATGCTAAATCATTGTGTGACCTTTAACTTTGGCTCTGCCAAAGTGTGTTGACCTGCCATATTTGAGACATATTTCTCTTATCACAAAAATATATGGATTGCTGTAACTGATTATTTTATGAATTTTTACTTGATTGTGCTATTTCCATTGATAGCTCTTCTTCAATCAGTAAATTTTACAGCTTCAAATTTTTAAAGTATACAGATTAATGCTGTCATCTTGCTATTGAATTGTCTTATCTTTACATACATTTTCTCTCTTAAACATTATTTTCTCTACTTAAACATTATTTGACCTATACATAACCGACACTATTTGCTCTGAAAGTCTCCTAAGCTTTGTACCATTTCACATCTGATATCTATATTTTGTGTTGAAAAGGAGATATCTAATGCTATTTTTATATAAATATTTTGAAGACTCTATGTTTGAGTGAAATAATGTACTCTTTTTCTTAATAAAACAATCCATTTTTGTTTAGGGAGTGATCTTAGCAACCTTGTGTAAAGTACAGCATACAGATTTTAAAATGCTATAATTTTGGCAAATGTTTATGTCTATACTACTTTTAAAAATTATTTCTATCTCAGGCACAGGTAAAAGGTCGAGTAAATCTGAGTTGACTTTCGATTGAACAGAGTACCCCAAAAGGCTGGGACTTCGTGTTTAAAAATTTGTAAATGTACTTTACTTGTTATTTCCATAGTAGAAATAGCTATAAACAGTAAAAAGCATATCAATATAATAATATATACCCATTTCATGCAACCACATTTCTGCTTGGGATGTGTCACCGTCATTGAACCATACAGGAAAATGTTTGTCTGTTGTTTTAGTATATTTTAAACACTAAATCAAAATACCTATTGATATGTCTTTGGGGTATGTTTTCTGTATCCATTATGTGCACTAGTTCCAGAGTATTTTGGTAAAAGTGGTCAAGTGACACAGAGAAAGTAGGCATATTTGGATGGAGTGATCTAAGTGATCAAAAGTGATTGAAAGTAGTTTTTGTATTTGTATGGCATTTTAGTGTATTGGTGATCATTTACAAAGTGATCCTATAGAGTAAGAAATCTAAAATTTGCCAGGAATCTAAAATTCGCCACCTCTAAAACCTTAGTTAATTTTATGAAGAATATGATGTTTTGCCTTAAAATTGATCTTTTTCAGTTCAAAAAGCCTTACTTTACTGTACATTCAACAAATCTCACCTGAATTCTTTTTTTTTATTAGTATTTCCACATGTGGCGAATTTCAGATATGTGGCGAATTTTAGATTTCTTACTCTAACAATGCATGATCAACATTACCTCTCCCAGTTTAGATCACAAATGTTTTGTGCCATTCCCCATGCACCTAATGTGATGAATTTTGAGTTTAAACATAAAAATAATGAAAATAAATAGGAAAATCCTTGTTTGCTGTAGTGTCGGCATTGAGTGGAAAACTAGTCACATTAATTTGGAGGATTCTGAAATTGTAGTGGCCCAGAAACTAACAGAGAGTACAGAATATATCTTTATCTGCTACTATCAATCATATTTCTTTAAATTTGACATAATTAATTACAAAATATATCTGACTGATATTGCAAAAATATGCAATTATGTAAATTAGATGATGTCATAGAAAGAATTTCCCATATCAGGCGAGAACCCTGTCACATGTACAATTTATTAACAGCAAATCATGGATGTGAAGTACTGAAGTACAGAAAATAAATGCATATCTGTGATTACCCAACCGATTTCATCTTTAAAGTAAAAAGTGTCTGAAACTACAATAATTTGACTTCAAAATGGTGTAGATGTAAATATTATATTTATAGCCCCAGTAGTTACACAGATGTGGGCTTTTAATGTGTGTACTTTCATTGCAGGAAATTGTATTGTCATAGTGTTATTTATGGTGTACACAACATTGTGAAACAATTGAGGAATGTGCTTCAAATAAAAAGTGTCAAAAACTACAATAAAACTCCTTTGAAGTGGTGTAAACATGTCTTTAATTTGCCCACAAACTTTGCCTATCCATCATAAATCATCTCAGTTGATCACCCTCATGGAAACTCTAATTGTATGTGAATTTTTAGATTCATTCCATAGGGCTTGTGGGTGTCTAGCATGATGATGCGGTGACCTCATGTGACCTTTGATCTTGATGTTCAATATTTTTTCACTTCAAAGCACACCTGTATATGATCTGCTCCCTTGCTGCACTACTTGCTTCTTGGCCAGACTCTACTTCAGGGGCCGATTTCACTAAAGGACTTAAACTAAGTCCCTTTATTGGTTAAGTCAGGGACTTAAATCTAAGACTTTGGTCTTCGCTAGGTCTGGGACTTAAAATGGATTTCTCAAAGGTGACTTGGCTAAGTCTAAGCTTATCAAATAACCACAGTGGTTTTCTATGCCATGTGACCTTTTATATGTATTCAAAATATAGTATTGGTACCATATATCCATCATTTAATGTATTTTATCTAAGGATAAGGGCCGTTTTGAAATGGAAAACCTTGCCACATATAAACTGCCCAAAGACTACTTTAGTGAGGTGTTCTGTGTAATTGTACTTTATTTACAGCCATTTCAAATTTTGAAGTGGAGAAAAGTTTATGGCAGCCATATTTGAGTCCTCTTTACAAAATTTAAGCCCACTGATTTTAAGTAATCATATTTGGTATCTCTTGGCTAAAGCATATTTTTATATTTTGCACTGATGGCAGTGCATGTTTCTATAAAAAGAAACCTACAGTTATTTACCTGCAACAACTGCTTATAAGGATTTTGTATTCAAGTTCTGTCAAATTACTGAGGTAAATGGTTAGTAGAGTAAGAAATCTGAAATTCGCCACATATCTGAAATTCGCCACATGTGAAAATACTAATAAAATAAATGAATTGTGGGGAGATTTGTTGAATGTATAGTAAATTAAGGCTTTTTGAACTGAAAAATACCAATTGTGAGACAAAGACATCATTTTCTTCATAAAATTAACAAAGGTTTTAGAGGTGGCGAATTTTAGATTTCTTACTCTATGAAAGTTTATTAAATGTTGATGGTAAATGTAATGCTCGGATTTTGTGTGAAGAAAATACTTTGTGGCCCACTGGTCAGGGTATTGGTCTTTGACAAAGGTTTGGAGTTCAATGTCAAGTTTTACATTGCTTTCGACACTGTACAGGTCATACCACGGGTAGTTGGAAGGGCAGAGGAAACCAGTACATACAGTTTGTTAGGGTTCTGTACTGTAAACTACCAGCTTTCCCACTTGAGGCCGTGCCGGGAACTGAACCCCGGCCTCAGAGGTGGGAGGTGAGAGTGTTACCACTCTGCCACCGTGGTCCCCTCAACCGTCTGTGGGGTCATGAGTATAAATAGGTGTGCAATGTAAGGTTTGGAGGTAAAATCTGCAATATGCTGGCATCGTTTTCAGAAGAGTACAAGCCCCAGGAGTTCGGTCATTTCACACAAACTGGTAGGAAGCACTATAAATATCTACATGAACCCTGAATGGCCCACTTTTCTTGTTCTTGAGTATCTGGATATTCTCATCACCCCATCACTTCAATAATCAATGCCTCTCTTCAACAAGGGAAGTGTCCTAATTTTTTTAAGCAGGCCCATGTAACCCCAATCCTCAAAAAATCATCCTTCGACAAAGAAGTTTTCAAAAACTACAGGCCTGTCTCTAATCTACTTGAAAGGGTAGTAGCACTCCAGCTACAAACTCACCTTGATGAAACCGGCCTGATGACTGCCTTCCAGTCGGCTTATAGAAAACCCCATTCTACTGAGAGTGCCCTCCTTAATATTCACAATGATATTCTTCTCAATATGGCCAAAGGGTCTGTCACAGCCCTTACCCTTCTAGATCTCTCCACCGCATCCGATACCATTGACCACACCATTCTCCTGGACAGACTAAATGGTTATTATGGTATCAGTGAACTGGCACTCGGCTGGTTCAAATCATACCTGTCAGGAAGTGCACACTCGGTCAAGGTAGGCAGCACACTCACATCCTGTTGGCCTCCAGTATGGGGTCCCCCAGGGCTCTGTCCTTGGTCCAATTCTTTTTTCTCTCTACACCAACCCAATCAGCTCAATCATTCACTCCTACAGTAGTATTAATTATCATTTCTATGCCGATGACACCCAGTTATACATTACACTCTCTCCAGCAAATTTCTTTCACTCTATACAAAAACTAAAGAATTGCCTAAATGACATTCAAAATTTCATATTCACAAATAAATTAAAACTCAACCCTGACAAAACTGAGTACATTTTGATAGGTTCGAAAAACAACCGTAAACAACTCCTTCCTCACTTTCCAATCAATATTCTTGGTAATCAGGTCTCACTAGCACAAAGTGTCGAAGAACCTTTGAGTGGTGTTTGATTCCAATTTCACCTTCTCTGACCATGTGTCACAGGTCCTAAAGTCCACCAGAGTTCATGCGAGAGACCTCTACAGAATTCGTCCCCTTCTAGACCTTAAAACATCAGTTCTTCTAGCAAATAATTTGGTGAGCAGCAGATTGGACTACTGCAATTCCCTGTTCTTATCACTCACTGATTTTGAGTTAAGGAGATTGCAGCTAGTTCAAAACTCACTCTGCAGGGTTGTCACCTGTTCCTCAAAATTTTCTCACATCAACCCTCGACTGAAAAAACTCCATTGGCTCCCAGTCAGGTACAGGGTTCAATTCAAAATAGGCCTCATTACATACAAAATCCTTAAGCAAGGTCAACCAGTCTACCTGAGAGAATTAATTTACCCCTACACTTCTTCCAGAAATACAAGGCGTAGCACCCCTAAACTCAAGTTCCTTCATACCCCACTTTAGACCACAGAGTTCATAAATCAGTTAAACACTTTTCTAATTCTTTTAGTCGCTACGCCCCAGTTCTATGGAACTCTTTCCCTTTCCAAATAAGAAACAGTCCCTCTGTCGTATCTTTCAGGAAACACCTCAAACCCATCTTTTCAATTCCAGTTTCCCAACTTAGTCTCCTTCCCTCTCAGTCTCACCCACAACTCCGGATTACTGACCTTGAACGCCCCTCGACTCTCCTTATTAAATATGACTTTTGTTAACTAGCACACTGAGTTCCCCTTGATGGGGAAGATATTGCACCTGCAAAGCAGTAGATTAGATTAGATATATCTCGGAAACCGTAAGGTGTAGGAAGTTGATACATGGTAGGGACATTGGTTAGGGTGTGTAGGTGTTGAACATCATGGTGTGACCTTGATTTGACCTTTGATCTTGTGGTAGTGACCTTGATCTATAAAATCTTGTCTGGGCTATATCTCCGAAATTGTAGGGTGTAGGAAGTTGATACTTGGTAGGGACATTGGTTAGGGGTTGTAGGTGTGCAGTGTCATGGTGTGACTTTGATTTGACCTTTGACCTTGTCATAGTGACCATGAGTTTTAAACCCTTGTCTGGGCGATTTCTTGGATTCCATAAGGTGTAGAAGGTTGACACTTGGTAAGGACATTGGTTAGGGGGTGTAGGTGTGTATCTTGGTGTGACCTTTTTGCTTTGCCAAAGTGTGTTCATCTGCCATATTTGAGACATCTTTCTCTTATGACAAAGATTTTTGGACTGCTGCAACTGATTATTATATACAGTTTTACATAATTGCGCTATTTCCATTGACAGATATTCTCCAATTAATGAAATTTACAGCTTTATAATGTTTAGTTTACTGATTAATGCTATCATCTTGCTATTGAATTGTCTTGTTTTAATACTTTATCTTTACATACATTTTCTTTCTCTCAGATGTTATTGTCTCTACTTAAACATTATTTAGAACTTTATATAACTGACACTGCTCTGAAAGTATCCTGATCTTTGTAGTGTTTCATTATTTCTATATCTCATGGTGTTGAAAACGATATCCCCAGGCTCTGATGCTATTTTCTTATTCTGCTGTCTTTTTATCATGTCTTGTAAAATAATGATGTCTGCAATCTTATTAATAGGGTGGTTCAGCATTTTCCTTTAAAGCCAACACTTGTGTTAGCTCTATAACTACACCAAAGCTGATGGAAATGTTTGAAAAGTGGATTGTTCATATGTTCCTAATGATGCACAGATTCTATCAAGGAAGAACATTTTAGGTTTCCATTTACATTGTGCCGTCACAACTTAAAACAAGAAAAAATGTACATGTAAACCGTCTTTGCTGCTTCATTTAGCGTGCCCTGTTCAACCAAATGCCCTCTAAAACACATTAATTCATCCAGACATGTAATTTTCCAAGTTTGTCTGCCAAATTACAGTGCTTTATCATAAAAATGATTTCTATGACAACTGGACTTTGGTCCATATTTAAAGCCACCTTTCTCAGAACTGCTAATGCCTATCGGTGACACCTTTCTGTGTGGTCGTATCTGTCTGTATTTGATTTTCACCTGACATCCTTTTTGCCTTATGACTCCAAACAGAGACCTCATATCTGACTGGTGCATGTTAAAGAACGAGCTACCCCATCCATTCTGCGCCCCCCTTCCCCCCTCCAGGGGTCACAGTGGTAACAGACTTGCCTCCCACCTCTCAGGTCAGCGGTTCAAACCCCAAACCCTATGTGGGAAATATAGTAGTTGCTTACCGATGGTTGGTAACTTACAGTACAGAATCTTGTCCAACTGTATGTACTGGTGTCCTCTGACCATAAAACTACCCATCACGATATGACCTATACAGTGTTGAAAGTGACGTTAAAACCCAATAAACTAAACCCTTCACCCCTCAAGTGAGTATATTTTGGTACAGTGTGTGAGAGGTATTTCAAACATTTAAAAAACAGTCCCAAAATGCAAAATGTGTGCCAAGTTGTGTTAAATCCACCGAAGGCATCTTATACTAAATGTGAATCATACCGAATGCATTTTCACCGAAGTAAGAGATGGAGCAAACCACAATCGAAGGAAGACAAGCGAGTTCCCCCCAAGTATGGAAGAGTATGACCTGGATATGCTTGTATCACAAAGGAAATCAGACCTTAATTGCACTTATTGGGGAAACTATTTCCATATGAATGAATATATTGGCCATACATTTCATTCACATGAGGTGACCCACTCATTATTATCAAATCCATAGAAATCTTATAAAGTAGGCTTATTTTATACTATTTCTATGGTTTCACAGCATCACAAAGTCGCTTAGTATGACCAAAACATACTCAAATGGAGAAATATGTTACTTAAGCCACTTTGTCTTGTGATGAAGTTGAAATAGTACATGAGTCAAGGTAACTCAATTACTCCTGTCTTCTTTCTGATTTTATATGAGTGGAGTATATATTATGCCGATAACAGCACACACAAATTCATCATGGTCAAAACAGCATGGGTATTCCAACCCACATTAACACAAATATTATATATGAGTATAAATATGAAAAATATTCAGAGAGTGACATGACATTTCAATTTGCGGTTGTTTTGTGTTATATTTTGAACATAAAAAGAAATTGATAAAAATAAAATTCATAAATTGATGTACTCCAAAAACACTCAATTTATTAACCCAGTTGAGGGCTTTCAAAAGGTGTGGTACAGTCTTTAATTAATCCAGAATACAAATTCTACAAGAACTTTGTACCCTTACTTGGAGTTTCTTTACCTATCAACGTTAAGGTTTTTTTTTTAATTTATCATATCTCTTACAAAGGGTATAACCAGGCTTAGTAATCCAACATATACAAACTTAAGTATACGTACAAATTTTGCATTGTTTTAAAGCTACATAAAGGATGAAAATGTTGAAAGGAACAATATTTGACTTAATTTAGAGAAGACACTAGTCACAGTTGCTTCTAAGTGTACTACATTCATCTCAAAGGGTCTCGACAAGCAAGGAAAGTAAGTTCTAATTATTTTTAAACTTTTGGTCTGTGGGAGAAATAATTGACAGTATTGTTGTTCCTCATAATGTTTACGGATCAAAGTCTGAAACGCAGAGGTATTGTCATTGAAAAGTCCAAGCAATACTATATCAGTGCCAAAAGAAAAGCCTACAAAAAAGAAGTTACATGTTTCATATATTCTTAACTTAACTGGGAAAATATTGCTACAAAAATTGAATCATAAATTTGAAGTTATGATAGTTTGCAGTAAAACGATTACAGGAAATGTAGCTGTGGGTTTTTGTTTGTCATTTGAAGTTGAAGTGTGGTCGTTCTATGTGGCCATATAACCTCAACGACAAAAGGATAGAGCTAGATAGAGTGGGTGTAGAGATCCCCAAGGGACTCATGTTTCATGTTTAATTACTTCTAGTCCTTGCCTTAACTCTAACATTTTTTTACCCACATACTTTCGTGTAATGGTGACAAATGAGATACAAGTTTTACAAGCAACTCCCTTTTTCTTGTTTGCGTGATGAATCTTTATGTTGTAGCTTTGCTGAATTACAAAGCCAAGTATTTTACCACATTTTGTCAAGGGCTGTTACAAGCCTTCCAGATCTGCATACAATATTTTTGTCAGCGTCATCTTTGTTTTATTTGCATTGGCTGTCGACATTTTTGTCAATATTGACAGTGTGACAAAGGCTTTGAAATATTCACGGTGGATTAGAGAAATATGATGGATTTGATGGGTTGATGGGTTGGAAGTTGAATATCTCATAAGTCAAATGATCACAAAGAAAGGCCAAAGTTGGGATTTAACATCCTGTCCAAGAGCCAAGGTCATATGGGAACAGGTTCTCAGCTATGTCACTTGTGGGAGTCGAGCCCACACATAGGTGACAACCTGTGATTAAATGCAAACCTCCTACCCCACCAGGCCATTAAATACCTCGGTATGTTTTACACATCAAACAGTTCTAAGACCCCTGTTACGCATCCACGGATGGTCTGCCGGATTGCGCCAAGTTTCCTTATATGGAAAATATTGAGTGATTTACCCCAGTAAATATTAGAAACGTTTTTAAATGGTTTAAACGTTTACAAAACGTTTTTAAAACATATTTAATCCCTATCTTAAGGTTTTCTAAACGTTTCAAAGAAAATGTTTATGCTGTAATGTTTAAAAACGTTTTATAATCATTCTATATACAAACGATTTTACTGATAACGTTTATAAAATAACTCAAGAAGGTAGGTTTGACTGGAAATGATTTTTAAATATTTATAAAATATCTAAAGAAATAAAGATTATGCTAGAAATGTTTTTCAAACATTCATCATGAGGTGTTTTATAAACAGTACACATAAAATGTTAAAAAAACATTGTTGATCAAATGTTTTAAAAACATTCTGTCAAAAACGTTTTTTAAACCCATATTTTCAGAATTGTTATTAAACCTTCACCTTCAAACATGTCCAAACAAAGATGGCGGTGAGCAATAATAGGGGTTTTGGAGGACTTCGTCAAAAATTGCTCCACATGTAATAACTAAAAGTAAGAATTGAATGGGGGCACAATTTTCAAGCCACTATCTTATCATTTTAGACATAAAAATAATACTTTCATTAGTGAGTAAACTCAAGAAGATACTGAATTTGACCTCTGACCCCATTATTATTCAGACATTACTATGTTCATCTGTAACATTTTAAAACATTTATCATTAAATGGTTAATAAACTGTATACATAAAACGTTTTAGAAACATTCTATTATAAATGGTTTTTGTACCCATAATTTTAACCTTTGCCAAACGTTTCCTCTCAAATGTTTGCAAAACCCAAAAAATGTTTACTGGGTACGGATTATATTTTGTGTCTGTAAGGTCATCTGTAACATCTGTAATGACCTTGTGAGATCTGTAGTGGCATGCTGAGGTCCGTAGTGACATGCCAATGATCAGATAAGATAAAAAACTGTTGGATTTTTCTGTAAAGTCCGTAAGGACCTTATCTGATCAGGGTATCCATAGGTCTTCCGTATCTCATCCGTAGCTGAGTGTCCTTATTGGCCCTAAACCCATCCTGGATGTCCTTGTGGCATCCCTTTTATCCTTGACACTTCCGTGCCAACAAATATACCCAAAACATTGCTGGAAAGTAACCGGATCTGCTACAAATCTGCTATGGACTGACATGGAAAGGGTTTGCATATTAAAAAACAGTCAGAAGACCAATCCCTTGTGCAGTCTTTTCATCCACAAACCTGTCTGTGGCGGTCTGTGGTGGTCCATAGCAGATCCGTGGCAGTTCCGTAAATTTTTTACATGACCCACCCTCATCCCTTATCAGTTACCATATATGGAACCATGGCATATATCCGTTGGGGATCCTTGGATGTGTAAGTGGCCTCTTAAGTCCTATTCTATAGCCATGGTCATATTGGGACAGGACTACAGCATTTGTCTTGTGGGAGTCAAACCCAATCTCACACGACACCCTGTGATAAGGTTACAAACTTGTTGGCCACTTAAAACCCCTGTAAATATCGAATTGTCAAAACTTGTAGCATACAGACATAGAAAGAGATGTACTTTTGTTTTGTGTTCCTGTCACCTAAAAGTCCATCACATTAACACATGCGGGGTGCACTTACGGCAAATTCTGAGACACGATCATAGCTATTGAAATGATGACTCTCACATAAAAAGTATGTCAAAAATGGTTGACAGTGTTACAACAGATCTTTCATCTTTTTGTAAAATTTGCCTTAGGTATTATGAATTCGAAAAAATTCCAGTTTATATGTACATATTTCGTTTTAAATTTAAAAATATTTGATTTCATATGTATCAGTTTAAACTTCATTGGGGTAATCTAATAGTTTTTTTATTAGTTCAACACTTAGCATTAAAAATGCCCAGGTCACACAATGGAGAGAGTACTGTGATAACTGTGGAAAATAATTGAGAAATACGGCCATTAAAAAGTAAAATTATAATGGAATACTCCATGAATTGTTGAGGATTTTTGGAGGCTTAGCTACAGGTAGGGGAGTATGAAGTGCGAGCTGTGAAGATTCGTCAGCCCCAAACTAAGAATGAGTAAGAATATATAGTAAGAATGTACAGATGTGAGAGAACCGAAGAAGTGATAAAATCACTATACTACTGGTTTGGCTAGTAGGGATTTCTCTTAGAGCACACCTGGTAGAGTGCGGGCCTCGTGGGTGAGGGGTTGTGGGTTCGAGTTCCCTGGAGACCTTGTCCTGTGACACAGAGAACAAGAAACAAGCAGAACTTATTGTTGATTGCCCAGGCAAAGGACTTACATAATCAAACAATGAGCTAGCCATTGTTGCAAATTCTCACCCTTTGTCTTTGAGGTTTATAACCTCAAACCATGGTAAAATTCTCCATACACAGTGGTTTGGTCGGGGGTTATTCCTTATTAACCAAGAGGCTGCCAAGAAATTTTCATTTGTAAATATTCACCTCCAAAAATCATCACTGCCTGACCTAGACATTACTAAAGCAACAGTATAGACTTAACAACTGTCCATCATGTATTTAGCTTGACCAATCAATAAAGTCGGTGCAGTGCGTCATTAAAGCAATTCCCTTATGACAGGTACAAACTGAGAGCAGGCTATTATATGGTATGTGAACCATAATTACTAGAAAGGGCTATTGCTTTTGTAATATCTGGGAGACAAACATTTCGCCCTTATTCTATGTAGCATGTAGGGTATCTCTTAGTCATTAGGGTTGGTTAAGCAATTCTTTTCATTCAGGCTTAAGTTCTGGTAAATTTTCACAATAGTCACACAGATGTAACATCAATTTTTGAATCACTGTACATGCATTTATTATTGAGGGAAAAATACAAGTTGGTTTGGCAAAATGACAGTGCGTGTTTTCTTTTTCTTTATGATCGGTTACATGTAATAACTTTACTCTCCAATAGCCTTAGATGGATTTCTTCTTTTACAGTGTTCAAAAGCTGTTGATAGATTTCTCAGAATATATCTCTGTCTGTAGCACTTAACCCTTCCGTACTTTTTTCTTTTGTATGTTACTTGACAAGCCTGCTGACACCCAGATTCTGTAGGCTAGGGTCTAAATTAAGCATTGAAATGAAGAGAAAATGAAGGGTAAGTAATTCTTCAAACAGTAACTACTGTAGGACAAGGCATTACCGACTAAAGAGGTGAATAACAGTTAAGAGCATTAAGTGAGTTTAAGGTTTGCTGCTCACACAGTAAGATTACAGTACAAAATCCTGCTGCATTAGCCTTACTTCTGGGGGTATATGAAAATGAGATAAAATGAAAAATGTAGCACATACGAGCATAGTTAGTTCATTGTAGTGACACGTAATTTTACAAGTAAATGTTATACATAAATAAATAACATAATACAATAAATATCCAGCCTTCCATATTGGTTTATACGCCACTCTGAATGTACAATTATAATGAACAGAGTGGAAATAGAAAAAAAAATGTGAAATTAATCAATTTGTCCAACATATTACTACTGCTGCCATATATATACTTTAATCAACTGATTCCCATCTCTTTGGGTTGTGTGTTTGAATTCAATTCAAGGTATAATCCTAATTGTTGGAATGGATGTTAATCCTAACTTTGATCTTCACTCATTAAATATTAGAGTCTACAGCAAGGCTAGCTTTTGTCCACTTTCTGAGTGAATGGGAGAGACAAGAGAAATCCCACAGGGACACATGCTCAGCAAGCGGAAGTAATGGGGAGTATTCAGTTGCTCCAGTGTGTGCTGGGGTTTATAAAAGGTGGAAAGTGGGAGGGGTAGGGGAATTCTGTATGGAGAAAATAGACTTGCAGTAATACCCAGAAAGACACTGGGCAAAGAAATAATAACAGTGGCCATAACAAAAGCAGCCGAAGGTGCCATAAATGTAAACATATAGTATATGTCTAGTTTCCAGTGACTAAATCAGCTGGCAGGTATGTGTTTCTTCTTATTACTGAAGGATATGATGATATATGTATTATCAATGTGATATATTATCATAAAAAGTTCTATATTGCGATAGATCTAGACTACATTATTAGGGATATTAACGTAAATATGAATTTTTTAATTATTAATTTTATGTTGTGTTTCATTTATAACGGTCTAAGACATTTAACACATGTATTGTTATTTATTTATTATTTTTATTAAAATGTGAGATAATATACAGTGATAGAATGTGCTAGAGTTTTTATATGTTCATTATATGCTGGACTTGTGTATTATGTATAGCGTATTGCTTTCTTTTTGTAGACTTTATTTCCTATTGTGTTCAAATAGTCCACAATAGGAAAGTTGTTCTAATATTTAATATTTATATTAGTAAAAAGTGTTTTTCTCTAATCGTAGATCAAACATCCATGTAAAAGATGCTCGGTGATATGGTGATCCTATGTTTTAATTTATAGTTGTCCCAACAACGTCCAAAAATCAATCAATATCAATTAAGTATTGCTTTACAAGCAATAATTGCAACAGAAGCAGTTTCATGATCCTGTTACGGGCCGTTTCAGCTCCATGCGCCGTTTCGACCTGGCGCACTCAATATGTGCGCCGTTTCAGCACCAATCCATATATGGTCAGATTATAACATTTAGAGGTCATTTGACATTCAAAATTAAATGAATGCAACAAATATTTTTCATCATTTTAGTGGATATTTTCTTCATAATTCAGCATAAATAACGCCTGGAGTATTTTATAGTTGTGGAGAACTTAATGTAGATTTGTTTTATACTTTATTGATATTTTTTATTAAGTAGCATGATTACTGGTGCAGCTGACATATATACGTGAGTTATATATATAAAAAAGTTTACAGATAAAGGTAATAAATGTGTTTTAAAACATTTCAAAAGGATAATTGATGAAGTTGAGACAAATTAACTGCGCCGTTTCGACCCGGCGCCGTTTTGACCCGGCGCTGGTGTCTAAACGGCCCGATACAATCCCACTAAGTTAGAATGCTAAAATATTCTTCACAAGATGCTTTTCCCCAATACCATTCCCCAACATGAGTTCATTCGTAAGTTGCCCTGTTACCCTCTGTACTGAGTATGGTGCTGAGGGTTTCAAACTCTCATAATTTCTTCTTTAATACATGCCAATGGTACAGGTAAAGTCTTTTATAAGGGTGTGGCAGACTTTATTGGCAACTGGTAGCACGACCACTCCTTTGTGGCTAGCCGTCTCTATTTTAAGGGTTCAGTATACAGATGGATACCATCATCGACCACAGGATTACAGAGGTATCAGACATGTTTGATATTTTTATGACTCAGTTTGCAACCCACTGGATCATACAAAAAGTCCACCATTTGAAAACGTATGATCGTAATGCTGAAAAGTATTATATCACCTTCCAGTGGTCTCTGTTGCATACTCATTTGCGCCCAGTCTATTGGACTGTGAGAGAGGTCGCCAGAATTTTTAAAGGATCTTGGGTGTATTTTAGTTGAATTTTCATCATTTTGTCTCTCCTGAGAGGTCATTGTTCTTATGACACTGCTATTGTGAATAATATCCAGATGTCATGACAAATAAGTTAGAATGCCAAAAAATTGATAGAATCACATCACTTCTATTTTAATATAACTCTTGTGACCAAGCCACAGATGCACTCCACCTTGTGTGAAAATAATACCCTCAGCTTTTGAGTTATGCACGTATAGATATCAATGACGGGGTAAGGGTAAACACTGTTAAAGGAGTTGCTACAACATTGAGTACACTGGTACACAGTTTTAATTTAGCGTGCTTCTTATCCCACTTAATATGGATAACTACCATTAATTAGTACTGATGTATCATGCAACTGTAATTTTTTTTTGGGAAACTGACTTATTTTGCCTGCCCACTGTAGGATTATATTTCTCAGCGCATTATAAACCCCAGATTTCTGGACATGTGGTCAAACTCTTGCGATAGGTACGATGAGTTGTAGGAGTATTGCATTGTAGTATGGCATTCTGGGTATAAATTTTACATTTATGGATAATGGATGGATTTTGGTGAAGTATGTATCAAATCAAAGGCCTTTGCAAGGCCTAAAATATAATATATTTGTTGCTGTTTTGCTAAACTCTGCGATATTATTAGAACATAGTAAATTTTTGAAAGTGCTTATAATTTTGTAAGTGATCTGAGTTCAAGATAATTGTATCCCCCAAAATCGGGGGTACTATGGATCATGACAGGTCATCGTCCCCGTCTATACACATGTTGTCTGCATCCGCAGAGATTTTCTTGTGTTCAACCTACAAGCCACATTTCTTTTTAACTTTGCAAGTGGCTTGCTATGGCAGAGATCTGGCCACCCTATTCATTTGGTAGCCCAGGAGTTAAAATTATGCTCTGGGAGTCAAAAACGTCAAACATTTTGACTAATTTTAACTATTGCTTGTGTTCAAGCTCTAGGGTACAGTTTCTTTCAGACTTATTTTATATTTGGTGCATAAATTGTTGGGTGTGATTACTTGCCACAAAATCAAGCCAGTAATAGCTATTTTAGATTTTCTGAGTAAATGGCTGCAAGTAGAGTATTTGCATAGAATATGTTACTCACAAACTTTATCCTTTGCTACAAGATGACATTAAGTTTGGATCTCTGTTGCATTAGATAAGATGAAATAGCTGCCTTTTATATTGCAGCAAAATAGTATAATGAGTAAATGTCCAATATCGTCAAAATGAAGTCACCTAAATCTTGTCAAAATCTTGTTTTTGGTCATTTTTGTTTGTGTGATTATTACGTTCATTGTGTTTTCAAAATAATACATACAAAGCAGCAATGACTGATTAAATTAATTAGTTTACAGTTAATTAATATAAAAATTTAAAAATATAATAACATAAAAAAAAAACAATAGACATTCATGTATATAGTACCCAATTTCATTTCATTTCTTTAACTTCATACTGTGTATAAATGTGGTTGTTAGGCCCTGATGGGGAGTTGGCCACCCTCGCCTCCCCAGGGCATCAGTGGTCATTGCAAAAAAAGGGTGAATAAAAGCTGAAAAAAATATTGTTAAAAATGCTCATTAACTGTTGGATAATCTATGTTATAATAAAGTTTCATACCTGTTGTGCATTGCAAAGCAAAGAAATAGCTACTTTTTTACTTTTAGCAAAGTAATACAATGAGTAATTATCAAACATCCCAGAAAGTATTTTACATAGCCAATTTCTTTCTGTATTTTATTCAGGTTCTTTAGGGTACATGGTGAAGTTTTACCCCTTTAGCTAATTGTATAGCTGAGTAATAGCTACTTTGACTTACTCATTTTTGAGTAAATCACTTGTAACTTTTAAAATGTTGCTTCTAGAAGTTTGTCATGTTTAACCAACCAATCACATGCTGTGAATCTCTTTATGATGTCAGTTTTGATATCTGACCCCTTATGCAATATCAAATCATGGAAAGTTATCTTTATGGGTCTTTATGTCACTTATTATTGCTTGTAGAGGTTTGGCATGTACAAACAAATTATAGGAAACCATGTGATGCAAATTTTCTAATGCAGTAAGATTTGACTTGTGACTGCTCCTTCAAAGTCAAATTGCTTTTGTAACCATTGCTTTCGGAGACCCATTTAGAAGGAAGCCTAAAAGTTGAAATACCAGGATATACTTTTTATCACAATAACAGGAGCATAAAACATGTGCAGGCTGTGAAAGCATCTGGGGGGGTATGCATAGGTTTTAATGACACTTTAGTAATAGACTATGTTATCACTGTTTCAGACATTAGTTTTGATGGAATTATTTCAGTGCTATTAAAGCATAAGTTTAGTGAACTTTCTATTCTCATTACATGTGCTTATATATCTCCGGAACGTTCCCCCTGGGGAAAGGACTCTCTAATGTTTTTCAGTCATTTACTGAGTATAATGTATGAACACAATGATGTGGATGGTAATATTATTTGTGGAGACTTTAACTCACGAATTGGTGACCTTAAAGATTTTGTTCCAGGTTTAGATAATGTAACTGACAGACAATGTTTAGATTTGGTTAAAGCTGGTCATTATACAGATTTTATAGACTTTTTAATGGAGAGCAAAATGTGTGTTGTGAATGGTAGAGTATCCAGTGAATTTCAAAATTTCACTTCAATATCCAAGAAAGGTTGTTCTGTGATAGACTATATGTGTGTTAGACATAGTGATTTGTCTAACTGTATATGTTTTACTGTACATCCAGTGTCAAACCTAGTAAGCCAATTAAACTTACATTCAGACAAAATTCCTGATCACTCAGTGCTAGAGTTGTTATATATGCCTCATGTTATGATACAAACATCAACTACTGAATCCTGTGCAAATGATATAGATGTAAAGAAAGTAAATGAAATTAAGTATAACTTCAGAAATATTCCAACCAGTTTCCTTAATAATAACCTATTACTTAATGATTTTGAAAACACTATTGCACACTTTCTTCAAAACCAGTCTTCACAAGAAAACATAGATACTTTGTATGATAATTTCTGCAATTTGTACTATAATGAAATTAATAACAAATTAAAACGCTTAAATATTAACAAGCAAGCAAGAAAACGACTTAAAAGAAAACCAAAAGCTTTCTGGAATACAGAACTAGATGATTTGTGGAATGATATAGTAGTTAGTGAAAATGAATATTTAAATTCCCCGCAGAATTCCCACTTGAGAAAAATTAAACTTATGTTGTATAAAAATTGCCGAAACAAATTTGATAAGGTTTACAGACGAGAAAAAAGAAAGTTCAGTAGGAACAAACAGGAAGAAATAGACAGGGTCAATGTGGACAATCCCCGAGAATTTTGGAGGCATATAAAGTCACTTGGTCCACAACAAAAAGTAAATCAAATTCCTTTAGAAGTATACTGTCTAGATAATCAAGGAAACAAAGTAAAAACTGACGATCTCAACAAAGTGTATAAAACATGGAGTGATGAATTTGAAAATCTTTTCAATAGCACTATTGATGTAAAAAGTGAGCTCAGTAAAAAAATCCTTGATGAATTACCAAAGCTTGAATTATCTGTTAGAAATGATACCAATAATGAAATAAATTTTCCAGTTTGCAGTTCTGAGGTTCAGAGGGCTGTAAATAGATCAAAAAATGGTAAAGCTATAGGTTTGGACCATCTGCCATATGAAGTATTTAAAAATCCCAATTCAGTATCATTACTCACTAAGCTCTTCAACTGTATCTATGAGTCAGGCATCATTCCCTCTATTTGGAGAGTAGCTATTATAAAACCCATCCCAAAGAGTTCCACACAGGATCTAAGAATTCCCACACAGTACAGAGCAATAAATCTACTATCTACTGTGTACAAGTTATTTACTACCATTATAAATGATAGAATATCACAATACCTTGAAAGTAATTCTCTTCTGGCAGATGAACAAAATGGTTTTAGGCCAAACCGCAATTGTGATGACCATATTTTTGTTCTGTTAAACCTTTTAAAGAATCGAAAAGCCAAACATCTATCAACCTTTGTTGCATTTATAGATGCTGAAAAAGCTTTTGATCGGGTTAACAGACATCTTTTGCTGTATAAACTTTTAAAAGCAGGCATTACTGGAAAGGTTTATAGTATCATAAAAAACATATATCAGCTATGTCAATGCTGTGTTGATATAAATGGTCATATTACTCAAAGATTCTTCAGTAATATTGGTGTACGTCAAGGAGACACACTATCCCCAACTCTCTTCAATATTTTTATAAATGATATTGTTCATGAAATAAATAGCTTAGGCTTGGGCATTTTGCTTGATAATGGTGAAAGGGTATCAATACTTCTTTATGCAGATGACATTGCCTTGTTAGCTGAGTCAGAAAGGGATCTTCAAAAAATGCTTGATGTAATTTTCCACTGGGGCCAAAATTGGGAAATTAAGTTCAACTGCAATAAATCTCAGGTTATGCATTTCAGAAAAGACTCTGTCAGTTGTTCCAACTTTGTTTTCAAGCTAGGTGATAATAATCTTCAAACAATAAATGAATACAAATATTTGGGCCTTGTATTTAATGAACATCTAGATATTGGTAAAATGGCAACTGTTTTAGCTAATTCTGGAAATAGGGCTCTAGGTGCTATAATAAACAAATTCAATCACCTAGGGGGACTTAGTTATAACACATACAAAAAACTCTATGATATGTGTGTAGCACCTATACTTGATTACAGTGCTGGAGTTTGGGGGCATAAGTACGTCAGTCAAATAGAAAGTGTTCAGAATAAAGCAATGAAATTCTTTTTAGGAGTACATAAGTTTGCACCCACTGATGCTGTATATGGGGATTTAAATTGGGTTAGTAGTTACAATAGAAGAAAACTAAAATTATTAAAATACTGGAATAGACTTTGTGAAACTGATGAATCAAGACTGTTATATAAGGTCTTTTCTTGGGACTACAGAAAGAGAACTCGGTACTCATGGTGCAGTGAAGTTAAAAAAATCCTTGACATTTTTCCTTTAGATTCAAATTTTACAAACCGAACTTCCGTCGACCTAAAACAATATGAAACATACATATTTCAAAAAGAAATAGATAACTGGAAATTAAATGTTCAAAATAGCCCTAAACTCAGAACATATTGTACATTTAAAGATACATATCAATTGGAACCCTACATTTATAAAATACAAAACAGGCAGGAAAGATCACTACTTGCTAAATTTCGATTTGGTATTCTCCCACTACAAATAGAAATGGGACGCTGGAAAAATATCAAATATGAAGATAGAATTTGTAAAATATGTGATCAGGGCGTTGAATCTGAAAACCACTTTGTCTTTTTCTGCTCATTATATTCTGAAGAAAGAGGACTTTTCAATAGACATCTAGCTTCAAATTACAACAATTGGTATAACCTTAATGCACAGGACAAACTCAAAATACTAATGAAATGTGAAAATGTGGTCCTTTTTGTAAAACATCTATATAAAATTTATCAAAAAAGAAAAATCTTCTTTGAATCTAAGTAAACTACCTTGTAATTTTATTTTGTTCAAGTATAATATAATGTACGTTCTATTACTAGTGTCTTTATCTTAAATATGATGTGATGTTAAGTTTAATCTTATTGTACAATGTAATTCTGGTTTGTTTGTTTGTTTTTTTTTTTTGTTTTTTTTTGTTCTTAACATTTTGATCTAATGTGTGACATTTAAATATAATTCTCTTTTTGTTTACAGTGCCTCATAAGCCCTAGTAATAAGGGCTGGCTGTTTTGTGATTTTGCTGTTTGTTCATAATACCATTTCATGCTACTGCAGGTGGCACTTTAATAAAAAAATCTCTCTCTCTATAACTTACAGGAAACCCTGGCCTGTAGATCTTCTAATGTGGTCAGATTTCAACTTCTGGCCCTCCTTTTAGGTCCAACAATAAAACTTATTGTCAAAGACTTTATTCAATTTGTTATTGTTGGTAGAGGTTTTAGGATGTTCATATAACTTACAGGAACCTAGGCTGTGCTTATTATGATCTCCACAGGGTTTCAAAGTTTTATGTCACTAAGGCCAATAATCAACAAATATTTACCTGTGCACACGATGAATTTGTAAGCCTCCAAAGACCTCTTTGAGATCTACAAAGACACCATTTATTACTTAAACATTAAAAAATAGAGGAGGTGCGTTTAAAAGAGGTGCAGTGAAAGGTGCAATCTGGAAATAATTCTGGTTTTGAATCCAATTCAAATTTTTGTAAAGTACTGACGTACCGTCCTTGTCATTAAATAAATATCTGAATGACAGCATTTCAAATGACAACACATTCTGTAATAGTTATGTAATCAGTTTAATGTTTGAGCTAAGTAAAAGTTAGCTTGTTTTTCCTACAGTCCACAGGTCATTATTTGGTTATTCATTTTCACTGTTGTAAGGAACATCAAAGTTTACCCTTTTGGTTTGTTTTGGTGTTATTGTTGGGCGCCAACTCGTGACAGGGAACAACTAGCTCCCACAAGTTGGCACAAGGAACAACTCGAGTTCTTCCCTGCCATGAATTGGCGCCCAAAATTGCAACACAACTGTACTGTTAAATATTACCACTAATCACTCATTAGAGAAATCTTATTTAGTAAAAGTAACTCTTCCCACGAAGCCGATGGCTATCTGGCAATGTCAGAGCACACCTCACTGGTTGTATAACTTATTTATATTTATATCCCCAGACCACAATGAGGGATACACTGTATTAACTGCTGCATGCTGCTGCTTTATGTTCTGAATTGTAAGAGCAATAACTCAAAAATACTTTCATGGATTTCTTTTAACTTCGCACACGTATATTTGGGCCAGCTTAATAAGCCTATTTTAAGGTGACATTAAAAACCGAATATTAAAGAGTTTCTGACCACTTTAGAGCTAGAAATTGACTTTTTGAACACTTTAAGCCTTGTAGCTCTAAAAAGTATGTAGCTCATCCAGCTGCAATTTTACCTAAAAATACAAGATTACATGTTCTTAAATATACCAAAAACTCAAAAATTTATGTTGACAATAAAAACTCTGAAGAAGGCTTATAATCCACCCACCCCTTCCCGCAACTTTTTTCCAACATTTTTTCAGATATTTTACATTGTAACTTTGAAGTACTTATTTTGACTAGCTTTTACTATATCAGATATAACTTCAGTATGTGGTCTTTGTCGGTGTAAAATTTGAGGTCTGTAGCTTTAACTTTCAGGTCAACTTAAAGTAATGTTACGGTTCTTGTAAGGGCTCTAAAATTTTGACTGTGACACCTTGCGACTATTGTTTCTCAAAATCTGTCAAATATGGCTCTACCAGCTTTTTCATGCAAATTAATCACATTAAGGTTCTCACCCCAGTTGACTGTCAGATAAAGTAGTTCATAAATGATTGACTGGAGAGTATGATTGATTATCTGATTATACAAAATATTTATTTTAATTTTAGCTTTGTTATAACTTCTCAACCAACAGGAGTTGAACTTTTTTGCAAAGTAAGCTACCTACTTTTTAAGTAGATTATATTGAACGACTCTCAGTTATGTTTGATGTAATATTTACAAAATGTTAGAGCTAATTAAACTTTTAC